>CP125975.1:367435226-368071772 GCA_030063025.1 Avena longiglumis
GGAAACCTTCGAGGTGGAAGCCGACACCTTACAACAAGTTCGGGGCACACATCCACAACTTAATTGGAGGCTCCCAAATACAAGCAAGTTGTCAAAACAATCAAAGACAAGCTTGTAAGAACCAAATCAAAGTTAGGGTTTCCAAAGAAACACTAGAGCTTGGGGGCCCTCAAGTGAATGAGGGGGAAATGAAGATCTCTCTTGGTGAAGCTGCAGATCAAGGCCTCCTCCTTTGATTCTCCAAAGATCAATGACTTTGGATGGTTGGATGAAGAGATCTTGTAGATTTGGTGGCTCTAATGGAGTTTGTGTTCTTGAGCAGCTCGAGCAACTGGAGGAAGGGGATAAGGGTCCCTATTTATAAGCAGCCCCTTCCTTGAAACGTTTTTTGACCGTTGGAGAAGAACTAGACCGGAGACTCCGGTCTACACCGAAGAATCCAGTCTATCTCCGGTCCAGCCTCCGGACTAGTATGTAGTATGACCCAGGTCTTCTAAGAGCCAAGTGGGCCGGAGACTCCGGTCCTCCAGCACCGGAGACTCCGGTCTGAGCCCATACCGGAGATTCCGGTGAAGCCTCCGGACCTTGCTCCGCACCTACATACAGAATGTCCCAACCATGTTCCTGAAGCTTCCACCGGGGACACATCCAAAAACTTCAGACCACACCGGAGACTCCAGTCTAGGTAGACCGGAGACTCCGGTCTGGAATTTCTAGAACTATGTCAATCTTGCAGGAATCTTTCCAAAGTGTGAAGGTACTTTTCACTTATCATAATAGCAACCTATGGACAGTGACAAACTGTAAAATGACCTACTTGTTGTTAATGAACACCAAAAGTGATTATGACAATAAATGTCCTTTCAATCTACCCCTTTTTGGTGTTCGATGACAACAAGTGATTTTGCATGGCATAAATTGTATGGGGCTCCCCCTGACTATGTGCAATAAGGTAAACAAGTAAATCATACAAGGTAGATAGTATCAATGATAACACACATAGATCTCTCATGAGTTACAATAGTAAGTGTACAAGCACATAGTCACACACATAAACGGCAAATAACACACATGAAGTTCAAAGTTCGAATATGTCAAATGAAAGCAAATAATAGCGAATCCAAAGCCCAAAATGTAACATCCCAAAAATATTAAACTTAAATCATCAAAATCTAATCATCAAAATTAGGGTTAACAAAAACTTATCCAATTAAAAATATGAAAGCATTCATATGTGTATGTATTACAATTTGGATTCTTTGGAATTTCCATGGTTTTGTGTTTCTTTGCTTGTAAAATGATTCTTAGGTGAAATAAACATCATCTAAACAATCCCCAAACTTTTTCCAAAGACAAACAAATTAAGTGAATGGTCACTTTGGCCAATTTAACTCCCATGCCTACTTTGGCTATCCCTAACTTTCAGAACTTAACAGAAACATGTATGGATCTTTGCACCCCTTGATAGTACTCATAACAAGGTACCAAGTCCCACTTTGTGATCATCCAAAAACATTTAAATGCTTAGTTTAAATGACAGTTTAAAATTGAATCTATTTCATATGGGAAAATCCCACTATTTCAAAAACCACTCAAACAAGCTCAATTTTCAAAACCCAAGCACCCACAGTATCCTCAACACATGCCTAGCACACCCACCAAAAATCTTTTCAAAATTCAAAACTTAAGTTCATGCGGCCATTTCATCAAACAGGTTGTAGATTCAAATCAACAAAATCAAAAACACTATGTTGAGCAGTGTTTTGGGCCTAACTTGTTCCCTCTATGGTTACAACTAGCCTTAGTAGATCATCTAGCAACCTTAACTAATCTCTAGCACCACTTTAAGCTGGCCATTGTCATCAATGGTGAGCAGGCCGAGAGCAACATTGCCACCCCATGGTCGACAGCAAGCTACGAGCAACACTAGCCTCGCCAACCTTGTTTGGGAGATAGCCAGCACCCCACCGCCACTCCCTGTCCCAGCCTCGAGCAATGCCAGCCACTGGACCACACGCACAAGCCATGCCAAGCTTCTCTACGAGCATGCCGAGCCGTCGCCACCCTCGACCTGCGCCACGCATCGCGCCGCCGCCGCGCGTGCACGCGTGATCACCACCACCCCAGCAACCCCGTAGACACGCCCGTTCGCCGCCGCGCGAACCACGCGCGCTGTGCGCCATCAAAACTTCCGTTGGACACGTCGAAGCGTTCTGACCGATCAGCACCGCCCCACGCCTCGCCAGCACGCCGTTGAGCTTCGCCAGGGAGCACAATACTGCCCCTACCGTCGCCCACACCGATAGCCCTCTGTGCCGTCGACCACGACGAGCTCAGCCCGTGCCCGTCAGTCCCCTCTCGCCACTATAAATAGAGGCCTCCCCCGCTCGATTTCTTCACACCATTCCACTCCCATCTCACCCAGAACCACCCCACCTCACTCCAGGAGCAAGGCGAGCAGTGCATCGCCGGAATTTCACCAGAGCCCGCCGCTGCTGGAGAAGAAGGAAGCCATCGATTGGAGCCGCCCTAGGAGGAGCTGCCGGTGCCAGGAGAATCGCCGTCGTCGTCTTCGTCTTTTGCCCCCATCGCCGACCCTCACCTGAGCCCCGGTGAGCCTCCCACGACCCCCACCTTCCGCGTTAGGGTTCGGTCTCGCCGGCGCTGCCCGACGTGGACAATGAGCCGTAGCCGTTCGATTAGACTTAGATCGTGTGACCGATATCGCCCTGTACCGCTTCGCGTGTTATGAGCCACTGACTGGTGGTACCCCCTGTCAGCTGAGCCCCGCGCTGCGGAGTGACACTGGGCCGGCCCAATAACCCTTTCCGCGCAGCCCACTCGTTTGAATTTAGCTTTTTCTATTTATATTGAAACTTAGTTCTGTACCCAGTTTCAAAAATCAACCCAGCTCGATTCAGTGAACCAAATTGAATGAAACCAATTTTGTTAGAAAGGTATTGAAATGCTTAATCCAAGCCCGTTGGATTCAAACCATTTGGGTCTGTAGATCAACCCTGGTAAAAATAACAATCAGAAGCTTTTCTGCATTCAAACATTTTTCAAATTTCAACCATAATAGCTTTTGAGTTGATTCCAACTCTCAAAAATCACATTTGATCATACCTTTCATAATATATAAAAACATATGAGTTTACTTACAAAAATAATGTTCAAGTAATAAAAGCATGCCACATAGGCATTTCTAGCCACTTTAATGATTTAAAATAAAAAGGTTAAACCTTATTAAATTGTGACACCACTTTAAAATCACATTCCCATGTACTGAAATATGTGGTGATGACATGTGTCAACATGATCCCATGTTTGGTTTGGAGAATATTAAATATTAAGTAGTTTTTCAATGAGTAGAAATTACTTTTCTAAAAATAAATAAATAAGACAAATGCTTTATTCTTGTGATATTAGTGATGATGCTAGATCATCTATAGAACACCTTTGTGTGATGATTGAAAGTAGTTAAGTATTGTTTGGTGATTGTGTACCTCGTATTTATTGATAGACGCTAGTACCGACCAAGGATACGAGGAGGAAGGAGGATACTATGAAGAAGAAGCCGAGGAGAACTTCAACCACTGCTCTGCACAAGGCAAGCTTATACTGATACTGATGCAAGCCTTACTAATAAAGTTGACCTATGCAAGCAAATACTTGCTTGTTACCATGCCAACTATATGCCTTAAGCATATGTGATCATACCCACTTGATACCCCCTCCTAGTTTTACTTGCAAGCTTTCTACTTTATTTCTTTATCAAAGCTATTACTTAGAGTCTACTTAAGTGACTTGTAGATTCTAGGAAGATAATTGAAGGTTGCATAAAGAGCATTAAATTTGGCCTAAGCTAGATAATCTTGATGTCATCCTAAGGCATGAGATTGAACCTAGTTAGACTACACTTGTTTACCACCCCTCATTAGTACTCACTCCCACTTGTAGATGCTAGTGATAATCATAAAACTTGATCAACTTTAGATGGGAATACTTGGTGGAAAATGGTTATGAAAACCTTAGAATGATGAGTCATTCTACTGAAATGTTTTGACATGTGTTTCCGAACGCCAGATGATTTTGATGATGAAAATGTTGAGGCATGAGCCTTAGCCCTTTATAAAACTGATGGTTGTCTGGATGCGATACCATTCCAATTTTACCGTACAACCACAATACCCGAAAATTGGGTAGGGCTTAACTGGAAACTTATATACCTTAGTATGCGTTCCCTCATGGCCAAGGTCTGAGCTAAGGCTACCTTGTGAAGATTGTCCACATGTGCAGTACCCAAGATGACAGTTGGTCATGGTTGGGAGGCCAAACTCACATGAGAGGTGCTTATACTAGGGCGTGTAATAGAAAGGTTAGGATTGATTATCCATCACGAGTATGGTGAATTCAGGATTTGTTCCTGACGGATGTATCGAATGTTGTGGTGAAAGTGTACAATCTCTGCAGAGTGTCAAACTATTCGAATAGCCGCGTCTGCGGTTATGGACAGTTGGAGTGGCCATACAATTCCCCCGTCAGATGTTTTCAAAATGACTTGTGAAATGAATTGAGATTTTGACTTGACCACAACAAAGTTGTGATATGAAATACAAGTTCCCACTTAGGTGATATAAAATTTCAACTAACTTTTCTTGCTTCTGAACTTAGTAGAAGTAAATCTGGATTTTTGCAAAACAACCCTAGAGCTTAGTGTCCTATTTAAAAAAACCCCTTCACTTGTTAGTATTACTTTGCGAGTACTTAAAGAGTACTCATGGCTTTGTCCCTGGCTATTCCCGTGGCCAAACTATGAAGAGGAGTACCAAGACGAAGGACCCCAGGAAGGTTGCGACAACTAGGATCATCTCCCATCGTCAGCATTGCCTGTGACCCCGAAGATGGAGCTTCGCCTACGCTACCTTGATTATTACGTATTTCCGCTGCTTGAGTTGTACTAAGAACTGGATCATGAGATACTTATTTGTGTAAGACCTCATGTATGGTTTTTAATGGATGATGTACTATGGTATACAATTCTGTTATGTCTCGCAAAAATGGTAATCCTCGGATTGCGATGTATGGCATAATAGGCATCTGGGATTAAAAATCCGGGTGTTGACAAGTTGGTATCAGAGCCATCCTGACCATAGGAGACCCTAGTTAGACTGGACGTTTGAATCAAAAACTTAGTTTCAAAACCAAAGGAAACAAATATTTACAAAAACTTATTCCCATTCTTATCACTTTGATTCTTTCGTGAAAACTCATGTTCCTCAAAAACTCTTGCAAAATACATAAAAATTGACACACTGGATCACTCTACTAACTTACTCATCCTATATTCTTTTAGATGGACGTGAAATACAACAAGTTTTATCAGTTGGGGAATGGAGGAGACCTTATCTTTGAGCGGGATTTGGACCAGCTTTGAACTTCCGAGGCGTCACTTTTGAGTTCTTCAGAGCTCAGCTCAATGATCAAGGAGGAGGATATCTGCAGTGGCTAATTGTTGCAAGTCTCCGAGGAAAGATTGGACCTCCCACTGCCGAGGGAATTCAGTTCACCTTGCGAGAAAACAACTGGCTCGATGGACTTGCCAGGGCCATGCAGGAAGCTCTTGCCCGTCTGTGTGGGCAGAGTATCAACCAGATCAAGGTTACCCGCTTTGAGTTTTGTCCAAGGCGTGATGCTATGGGACAGCCACTGGAAGCCCCATACCACCACGAGCTGAATACTCAGTTGGACCACCGTAGCTTCATGATGTACGATCGTCAGCAGGAATTGGATAATTGCCATGACTACTCCAACCACAAGTTTGTCATCATCAAGACGAAGGATCAGACCATCGCCATGCTAGCGAAGGATCGCAAGTCTCGCCGCCGTCAGCTCGACAAGAAGGAGCACATCATTGACCGTCTTCGCCACCGTATCTCCGATTTGGAGGAGACCATCCACGAGAGAGAGAGATGCAGTTGGAGGAAAGAGAGGATGCCGGAGAGGATCTTCGTGGAGACCCCTACTCCTATCTCAGCGATGATGATGATTTTCTGGAGGATCAGGCTATGGACTTCTTCATCGAGGAGGAGGATTTCGCCTTCATCGATGACGATGAGGATGACGACTACACCGACTCCGAGGAGTAGTAGCACTTGAGCACTAGCATAGTGAGTGTATTCGGTCCCACGGTATCGTAGTTTCCAGAATGGTTCTTAAAACCATCTGTTTATCTTTGTTGTGGTGTGTGTTTGTATTGTGTGCTATGAATGAATGAATGAAAAGCAAGTTGCTAGAAAATCTGAGTCAAACTTTAAAAACTTTTGAAAGTCCCTGAACCTTAGAAATTTCCCTTTTTTCTCATGATCCATCTCAATCTTCAGATGCCACGCGGAGGAAGTGGTTCATCCCCGGACCCGATGTTGCAGATCCTGCAAATGTTGGTTTCTGACCGCGAAGCTGAAAGAGCTAAACGTCAAGCCAACCTAGCCACCCTTCAACAGATAGCTCAGCTGGCCCACAACAATCAAGGCCAAGGAAATCAGGACAACCATGGATATAATCTCAAGAATTTCCAAAACACCAACCCACCTGTTTTCACTAAGTCGGAAGAGCCCCTAGATGCAGATGATTGGCTGCAAACCATGGAAAACAACCTAGAAGTCGCCGGAGTGGAAGCCAACGAGAAAGTTCTGTTCGCCACCCACTATATAGCCGGAGATGCAAGATAATGGTGGAATAGCGTTCGTGCAATGACCGGAGGACAGATGATGACCTGGGAGGAATTCAAGGTCAAGTTCAGCAGAACCCATGTGCCACCAGGTTTGATAAAGAGAATGAGAGATGAGTTCAGAGAACTGAAGCAAGGACGGATGACCGTAGTGGAATATCATGACAAATTCTTGTCATTAGCTAGGTATGCCCCGGATGAGATCGACACCGAGGCCAAGAATAAAGAGAGATTCTTGAATGGTCTGCACGATGAGATGCAGACTGTGTTGGTCAATATCCCCTTTGCTGATATTGAAGCCCTTGTCGACTCTGCCATCCATATGGAAGGAAAGATCAACCAAGCCAATGAGAACCGCAAGCATCGCATGATGCATCAGTCAGGAACCCATTAGACCCCAAAGTATCGCCCTAACCCATCTCCAGGATTTGCCCTAACCCATCTCCATGGATATAAGCTCAAGAATTTCCAAAACACCAACCCACCTGTTTTCACTAAGTCGGAAGAGCCCCTAGATGCAGATGATTGGCTGCAAACCATGGAAAACAACCTAGAAGTCGCCGGAGTGGAAGCCAACGAGAAAGTTCTATTCGCCACCCACTATCTAGCCGGAGATGCAAGAGCATGGTGGAATAGCGTTCGTGCAATGACCGGAGGACAGATGATGACCTGGGAGGAATTTAAGGTCAAGTTCAGCAGAACCCATGTGCCATCGGGTTTGATAAAGAGAATGAGAGATGAGTTCAGAGAACTTAAGCAAGGACGGATGACCGTAGTGGAATACCGTGACAAATTCTTGTCATTAGCTAGGTATGCCCCGGATGAGATCGACACCGAGGCCAAGAAGAAAGAGAGATTCTTGAATGGTCTGCACGATGAGATGCAGACTGTGTTGGTCAATATCCCGTTTGCTGATATTGAATCCCTTGTTGACTCTGCCATCCAGATGGAAGGAAAGATCAACCAAGCCAATCAGAACCGCAAGCGTCGCATGATGCATCAACCAGGAACCCATCAGACCCCAAAGTATCGCCCTAACCCATCTCCAGGATTTTCCCCGAGAACCAACAGACCCCCGATGAACCGTCCGACCTATCCCAACCGTGGAAACCCGAGACCCGGAGGAAATCACAAAAACTCCGGCAATTCTAGCAATTTCAACCGTGCACCACCCAAGTTCAACAACAACAATGCTGCTGCCAACACCAACACTGCCCCGAGGACTGGAAGCAATGATGTGCCTGTGGCAGCAAAGAACAAGTCGCAAGTGACTTGTTATGACCGGGGAAATAAGGGTCACTGCTCCAATGAGTGCCCCAAGAAGAATGCCGCAGCGCCCAATGCAAATGCCCCAGATCAGCAGCAGCGTCGTGTCAAGCCCGGACGAAGGTTTGCCCCAGGGAATTCACTCAACCGCAACGGCCGTCTTTTTCTCATGCATGCTGAAGAAGCCCAGGAAGCGCCAGACGTCATGATGGGTATGTTTTCTGTTAATTCAGTACTCGCTAGAGTATTGTTTGATTCTGGTGCATCGCACTCATTTGTCACCGATGAATTTGCATGCACTAGTAAGATTCAACCAACAAAACTGAAGCATGTTATGATTGTTCAAATCCCCGGTTCAACCACCAAAGCTAGGCAAATTTGCAAAGCCGTCCCTATCCGAATCCATGGCATAGATTTTTATGCTAATCTGATAGTACTCGGAACTAAAGGTTTGGAAGTAGTACTAGGAATGGATTGGATGTCCAAACATAAAGGATTATTTGACTGTGCCAAGAAAGCCATAACCATGACCAGTAAAGCCGGAATATCAGTCGAGCATGTATCTGAAACCTTACCTCGTCAATTCAAGTGCAACAAGAGTATAGCCCAACCTACCATTTACCAAGTACGGATAGTCTGTGAATACCCCGATGTATTTCCAGATGTTTTGCCCGGTATGCCTCTAGATCGGGATATCGAGTTTATCATTGAACTAATCCCCGGAACCGGACCCATAGCCCAGAGACCATATAGTATGAACCCGTCTAAACTAGCAGAACTGAAGAAGCAACTGGATGCCATGCTGGAAATTGGATTGATTCAACCAAGTGCGTCACCATGGAGATCACCTGTTTTGTTTGTGGACAAGAAGGATGGAGGTAACCGTTTGTGTACGGATTATCAGAAGTTAAATGATGCACAATCAAGAACAAATACCCATTGCCCAAGATAGAAGATTTGTTTGATCAGTTGACCGGTGCCAAAGTGTTTTCTAAGATTGATCTTAGAACTGGCTATCATCAACTCAAGATTCGTGCAGAGGATATTCCAAAGACTGCCTTTACCACTAGATATGGATTATACGAGTATACCGTCATGTCTTTTGTATTAACCAATGCCCCCGCTTATTTCATGAATCTCATGAATAAGATTTTTATGGACTTCCTAGATAAGTTTGTCGTTGTTTTCATCGATGACATTCTGATTTATTCCAAATCAGAAGAAGAACATGAGCTACACCTAAGGACCATTCTTGGAACCCTTAGAGAGCATCAGTTGTATGACAAGTTTAGCAAATGTGAATTCTGGTTACAGGAGGTAGGATTCCTCGGCCACATTGTATCAGCCGGAGGAATTGCCGTTGACCCTGCAAAGGTGAAAGATGTCAAAGATTGGCTAGCCCCAACCACTCAAACCCAAGTTCGTGCATTTCTCGGATTGGCAGGATATTATCGCAAGTTCGTAGAAGGATTATCGAGTATCGCCAGACCCATGACCCAATTGTTGAAGAAGGACAAGAAGTTTGAATGGACCGACAAATGTGAAGCGAGTTTCAAGAACTCAAGAGGAGATTGATTTCAGCCCCAATCTTAATCATGCCGGATATCACAAATCCCTTTGATGTGTATTGTGACGCATCCAAGATCGGTCTTGGATGTGTGCTAATGCAAGAAGGCAAAGTCATATCTTATCTATCTCGACAACTGAAACAACACGAGAAAAATTACCCAACCCATGACCTCGAACTCGCAGCCGTAGTTCTAGCCCTGAAGACATGGAGGCATTACCTGATGGGAAACCGTTGTGAAATTTCTTCGGATCACAAGAGCCTGAAGTATATATTCACTCAGAAGGAGCTGAATATGAGACATTGAAGATGGATTGAGCTAATCAAGGATTATGATCTGGACATTCACTATCACCCCGGTAAACCCAATGTGGTAGCGGATACCCTTAGCAGATTGCCGTGCCGCTTGAACTCCATGATTTTGAAGGAGCAACCAAGCTTGCACAAAGAGATGGAAGATTTCCGAATGGAATTAGTAAGTGAAGGATTTTTAGCTAGCATAGAACTTCAACCCACTTTGATCATCCAGATCAAAGAGGCGCAGAAAGGAAATGCTAGTATCGACGGAATCAAGCGTCGTATCGGTACAGGCAAAGTACCCGGATTCACCGAAGACGAAGAAGGAGTTCTGTGGTAGAAAGGACGCCTTTGTGTACCAGCAGATTCTGAGTTGAAAGAAGTTATTCTGAAGGAAGCTCACGATACTCTTCATTCTATCCACCCCGGAGGAATGAAGATGTATCAAGATTTGAAGGAGCAATTTTGGTGGCACAAGATGAAGAGAGAAATCGGAAGCTATATCGCCAAGTGTGATATATGTTAGAGAGTCAAGGAGGGACATCAAAGACCCGCTGGATTGTTGCAACCATTGCAGATTCCGGAATGGAAATGGGATTCCGTTGGAATGGACTTTATCACCGGATTGACTACTTCTAGTAGGGTAAATGACTCTATCTGGGTCGCAGTGGACATATTGTCCAAAGTCGCCCATTTCTTAACCGTCAAGACCCCATATCAGAGTTCGAAGCTAGCGGAGTTATACATCGCTAGAATTGTCAGTTTGCACGGAGTCCCTAAGAACATCATATCGGATCAAGGAACTCAGTTTACCTCGAGATTCTGGAAGAAAGTCCAAGAAGGTTTAGGAACCCGACTAGATTTCTGTAACATCCCAGATTCTATATTAGGATGATATTAGTATCATGCATCATCCTTGCATCATTACATCCTGCATTTGAAAAATTGCAATAAAAACCTTGGCACATAAACCCTTTTAAAAACCCTATTAAATATTCTCATAAGTGAGCACCCTTGTTGTAGTAGTTTGGCCCTTCAATTTTTTTTGTAAAAACAGCAAGCCATGGTCCTATGTTGACCACCTCAATTTTATGAGAATTTAGAAACAAATTTCATTAATTTTGGACCTAGGTTGCAAAAGTTATTAGGGTTTTATGAAAACAGAAAAGGGAAAATGTTTAAAGGAAAAAAAGGGAAAACCTACGAATGGCCATAGCAGACCACCAAGAACCGCCACCTCCGCAGCCAAAGACCGCTCCTCCCTCCATCAGCAGCCAGGGGTCCCACCCGTCGTCTCCCTCTGAGAACCATGGCGAACAACCCGGCCGCGTCGGACTCGTACCCGCGCTGGACTCGACCGCCCCCTCGCCCACGCCTCCGCCCCATATAACCCCCTCCACCCTCGGCCTCACCCCGTCCGATTTTCCCCTTGCGGAACCCTAGACAATCGCCGCCGTGCCGCCGCCGTCGGGTTGAACCTCGCCGAGACGTTCGGACCACCTCTCGCTCCTTCCTTCCCCTAGAACTGCTCCCCGTTCACCACTGATTCGCGTCGTGTGCCCCTCCCCTTCTCTCTCGCAGAATCGCATTACTCATGGGAGCGCCGCCGAGGAGAAGAAGAACGGCAGACGCTGCCGACCGAGGAAGCAAGGCGAGGCGACGAGGACGCGAGCATGACCGCGAGAGCCAGGCGAACCCCGCCACGGTTCCAGGGACCCGCCGGAGCGCCGCCCCCGTCGACCACCGACGCCACCGCCGCCCCGCGCCGCCGTCACAACCTTGTAAGTCGCCTCCGCCCTCCTGACCGTCGGATTAAGATTTAACGCGCACGATTAGATCAACGCCGAAGGGGTATCGTCGAATAACGATGTGCCACGTGGCTACGCGCGTCAGCACGCACGCTCCAGCGCCGCGTCACCCCCCCGTTGCCAGCTGGACCGATCAGGAGCTGCCACTTGGCGAGCTGTTTAAGTAAAGTTCAGATCTGTTTCAGATTTAGGTTTCAAACTTGCGAAAATCATGTAAAATCGAATTTTTGTCCAAATTTAGCTTGTAATATACCGTTGGATTCCTAATTTTATGTAGAATCCAAATATGTAATATTATTGCAGGTTTACAGTAATGTTTTAGGTGTAGATTTTAATCATTAGATTAGAGAGTTTAATCTATAGAAAAATAATTAAAATTCTATTCTATTTGATTCTTTGCTATAACTTTGTTTCCACAATACCTACTGATCCAAATCATTGCGCTTTGCTTAGGGTCATTAGATCTAGCTTGGGCTAACTAGATGGTTGATCTCCTTATAAACCTAGGATTTGTTTAGTGACACTATAGTAGATCTAAACCCTTGGAAAATAAATCCTAGTGACACCCTTACACTATCACAACACAAACTTGCTACCTTGATCAATTTAACCAACCTTGCATAAACTACCATGTTTCATGCATGCATGTTTTCCTTTGTGTTATGCTTTGGACAAGTTGTGATCAGATCTATGTTTGTGATTCGTTAGATTGCTCGGAGTGCGCTAAGGAGTGCTATTGTGTAGAGTGCTGCTCGGATCAAGGCAAGTTACACCACTTGTTCATAATTTTGTCCCAGTTTTGATTCTATGCATGTGATCTTCAAAATTCTGTAGTATGCATGTGTAGGATGATCTAGTAGAATTTTCCTTAGTATTATTTTACAAGTGCAATGATTTTGTAGTATGCCATGAGTAGCCCTATACTTAGGGTTTTCCATCCTAATAGGTTATCCCTGTTTTGCTAAGTATTACTTGCTATGCTATATATAAAAAGTACCGTTGGGGGGTTCGAAAGACAAAGAATTATTCTAAGTATAAAGGCTCTCTAGAGCAAACTTTTCTTCTCAAATCCACTTCAAAATAAAACTAAGTTTTCTTCTGGGCGGAATGGTTGTCAGGTCAACGAGTGAGATTTTGGTGGAGGACGGCCGCCCAGGAATCAAAGAAGTCTGCCATGTTTCAGAATTCAGAAGCTTCCAGTGCAACCACAATACATTATGGGCTCTGTCTTGGCCTAGTACTTAGTGGGAAACCTCACCTGGGTACCAACATTTGGAGGTTCTTGGCACGGTTGGATACGGAAGGTAGAGGGGCTACTAAGGGAAAGCCTCGCCATGGTCTTGTCTGTAAAAGTACTTGATCGTGGGTTGTGGGTAAAGTGCACAAACTCTCGAGAATAATGCAATCTGATCGATCAACCGTGTTCACGGTAACAGAACAACAATGAGCGTCTGAAGGATGGAGCCTCTGAAGGATCTTCCTCTCTCTTTTCTAAAAACAGAGTTTTGAAACCCCATGGCGTGCGTAATATCGCTAATGGGTGGGAATTTGGGGAACTTGGTGTGTAATATCCAAGTGACGCTTGGTGCGTAATATCCAAGTGTTTGGTTGTTTGGACACTTGGTGCATAATATCCTTGTGTGCCACTCGACCTTATTTTATCCAAGCAAATGTTTGCAAAGTAGGGAAATCTTCTATTCTTCTCTCTACTTAAGAAAATTAGCTTTGAGCAAATGAACTCTACAGCCTATACCAGCCTTGCATGTAGAGATAGTCTTTTCCCTCCTTGGTGTAATTTGCCAATACATTCAAAGTATTGACCCAACTTGTTGGCTGCACGTCTTATGCGTAATCCAAGATTGAAAGGTGCGTAGGGATCGCGGGTCTACACTCGACAAGTCTGGGGCGTTGATGGACTCATGCTGCTTTTATGTTTCCGCTGTTATTTGAGCTAGCATAATGCTAAGCGATTTTTGTAATAATTTCATACTCTGGATTCTCTGTGTAATAAAGACTTTGTGTTTTACATGATATTTCATCGACCGTGAGTGCTAGATATTGATCCAGGGACTAGCATGTTAATCACAGGGACTTAGGATCCTTACCGATCCGAGGTCATTACAGATGGTATCAGAGCACATCGTTGCCTGTAGGACGTGACCCTAGGATTGGAACCACCTCTAATTTTAGTACCTTACTTGTTTCCTACTAAGTTATTTTTCCGCACATCTAGTATCTGCTTTTCTCTACTTGTTTAAGTATCTAACCCTCATTCTTCTAACCCAAGGATGACAAGCTTCCTCTACGACACCGTCGCGGACATCGAGCCCCTTCGCTTTGGAGGATGCCTCATGGATCTACTCACGTGTTTGGATCTTCCTCTCCCAACAATCCAAGGGAGCACAATGAAGAAACTCCACAAGGACGGCTGTTGGGGAGTCAAGGTCATCCAGCCAGGAAAAGAGCGAGGCAAGAACCCGGAGGAAGACATAGCAATTCACATTGTTAGTGATTCCAAGGAGAAGGCCCTTAGCATTAGCTTGCAGCAACTCATTGGTCGCCTATGTGGACGTCATAATGAAGCTCTCCAAGGACACTGCGGCGGCCTCTTTGGAAGACGAGATGAGGAAGGAATTCCCATGGAGTTAACCTTTGAGGAAAGAACTTCTACCAAGCGCCGAAGAACACAATATCAAGACTTGGAGTGCCACATCCATGACCTTGAGAAGGGTACCTTCCTCGAGATGTTGAAGAATGACGAGCTATGCGCCCTCATCAAGGAGAAGGAAGAAATGATCAAGCAGCAGGAGAATGCAATGAAGCTCCAAGAGATAAAATTTCAGGACCAAGAGAAGAAGTTCGCTAACCAAGAGAAGAGGGTGATAAATAAAAACAAGAGAATTAGGGAACTCAAACAGCAGATCGATGGAGATGAAGTGCAAACTGAAGGCCTTTGCAAGATAATCAATGATGTACGTGCTTCCAAAAGGGACTTGGCAAAGCAACTTGAAGCCGCAATGAAGTCAAGTTTAGTGGAGGAACTACAAAGCGAGAAGGAGGGACTTCAGGAGCAGCTGTAAGCCACTACCCGGAAGCTACATGATGAGATAAAGGACCTTCAAGAGAAGCTTGAATCCACCACAAAGGAGATGGAGTTGTACAAGACAACTCTAGAGCAAGAAGGCTAATAATTCGAGGACGAGGAAGAGGTAGGCGTGGAAGATGTGTAGTAGTTGGACCACCTTTAATTCTATAGTAGAACGTTATTCGCAAATGTAATAAATACCAAGACAAGTCTGGTTTAGTTAAATTTGGTTGTTTCCTGTGCTAAATCTTTGGTGTTATGCCTTGTGTGCCTTGTGTGCTTGGTGTGTTTTTCATAAGGGTAGGAGTTTACTACTTAGTCTTTCTGTCTATTTCTTAACTTTTCCCTTAAACCCAGATGCCGCCAAGACGTGCGAATCCCGAAATCCCGCCAGAAATAGCAGAACTTTTGGCCACTCAGAACCAGCTGATCCAACTGCTCACTCGGAACATGCAAAACAACAACAGCAACCCGCCACCACCACCACCTCCGCCACCTCCTCAACAGGATCGCTTGACTCGGTTTTTGAGGCTGAACCCACCAACCTTCACTAGCAGCACTGAACCAATCATCGCTGATGACTGGATGCGTACGATCAACAAGAAGCTAGACACCGTGCAAGCTGTCGGAGCTGACAGGGTGCGTTATGCCGCACACCAGCTTGAAGGACCTGCTGCAGAATGGTGGGATAACTACCAAGTCACCCACCCGGACATTGATGCTATCACTTGGGAACAATTTGAGTTAGCTTTTCGCACCCATCATGTGGCTACTGGTGTCATGACTCTAAAGAGGCGCGAGTTTCGCGACCTACACCAACTGCACCGTTCTGTCACCGAGTATGGAGAGCTTTTCAATAAGCTAGCCCGTTATGCACCCGATGATGTTCCCACTGATGCCAAGAGACAGGAGGAGTTCTTAAGAGGGCTCAATGATGAGATATCCATTTAGCTTGTGGCTCAGAAATTTGACAACTTTCAGGAACTCCTGGACAGAGCCATTGTGGTTGAATCAAAGAGGAAGATCATAGAAAATCGCAAGAGGAAATCTAACCCTCACAAACACTGTTCTCCGTAAGCCGCAATTCCTCACCACCACCTTATAACAATAATGGCCACAACCATAACGGTCATAACCATGGTGGCCACAAACAATGGGCACAAAAACCGCAATGGCAATGGCGGCAATGGAAAGGATCTCAGTGAGGTGACATGCTTTAAGTGCAACAAGACAGGGCACTATGCAACCTCTTGCCCCGAGAGGAAGAATGGCAATGGTAATGGGAATGGAAATGGACACAACCATGGCAATGGGAACGGGAAGAAGCCAAATCCGTTTGTCAAAGCCACGGTGAATCATGTTTCTATGGAGGATGCTTGTGAGGCGCCAGACTCTGTGATTGGTAAGTTCAAACTCAATTCTATTCCCGCAGTTGTTCTTTTTGATACTGGTGCATCGCATTCATTCATATCAAGGGTATTTGTGGATAGAGGCAAGATACCAACGGAGACTATAAACTTTCCTCTAAGGGTAAGTTCTCCTGGGGGAGAAATAGTGGAAAACTCCGGTTGCCGGGATTTAGAACTGAGGATTGGGACACACATATTTCCCACCAGTCTAGTAGTTCTAGAATCACAAGGATTGGACATAATCTTGGGCATGAATTGGATGACCGAATATGAAGGAGTCATAGATTGTGCCAAGAGAACTGTCATGCTCACAACACCGGAAGGGAAGAGGATTAAGATCAAGTCGAATTTCGCTCTTAAAGAAGTCATGGTGAACTCTCTTAAGGGGGTTAGTTTGGAGGAGGTACCTATTGTAAAGGAATACCCAGATGTCTTCCCAGAAGAGCTACCCGGAATGCCACCCGACCGTGATATCGAGTTTCTCATTGACTTAATGCCAGGCACGTGGCCGATAGCTAAGAGACCATACAAGATGGATGTGGACGATTTAAAGGAACTCAAGAAACAGCTTAGGGAACAATTGGACAAGGGGTTCATTCAGCCCAGCGCGTCATCTTGGGGAGCACCCGTCCTATTTGTGGAAAAGAAGGATAAGCCCAAGAGGCTGGTTGTGGACTACCGCTCGTTGAACGAAGTGACGATTAAGAATAAGTATCCTATGCCCAACACCAACGACCTGTTTGGACCAGCTAAAAGGAGCCAGTGTATTCTCAAAGATCGATCTACGATCGGGCTACTTTCAGCTAAAGATTCGGGAACAGGATGTGCCCAAGACAGCATTCACCACAAGATACGGATTGTATGAGTACACCGTGATGTCTTTTGGTCTAACCAATGCCCCAGCATACTTCATGACCATGATGAACAAGGTGTTCATGGAATATTTGGACAAGTTTATCGTGGTATTCATAGATGATATACTCATATACTCTAAGGATGAGAAAGAACATGAGAAACATCTGCGCCTTATTATGGAAAAACTAAGAGAACACAAGTTGTATGCCAAATTCAGCAAGTGCGAATTCTGGTTAAGGGAAGTGGGATTCCTTGGCCATGTTGTGTCGGCTAAAGGAGTTGCCATAGATCCTAGCAAGGTAGCTTCCATGACGGAATGGGAGTCACCCAAGAATGTGGGAGATATTAGGAGTTTGTTGGGCCTCGCAGGATATTACCAGAGGTTCATCGAAAACATTTCCAAGATAGCGAAACCCATGACGAAACTATTAAAGAAGGAAAAGAAATTCCTATGGACCGAGGAATGTGAAGCAAATTTTCAGGAGTTGAAGAAACGCCTTGTAACGGCACCAGTTCTGTGTCTGCCTGATATCCAGAAGGATTTTCAAGTCTATTGTGACGCTTCTCGACAAGGACTTGGAAGTGTATTGATGCAGGATGGGAAAGTGGTATCCTATGCCTCCCGACAACTTAAGAACCACGAACACAATTATCCCACTCATGATTTGGAACTTGCATCTGTGGTTCATGCACTCAAGGTATGGAGACACTACCTCATGGGCAAACATTGTGATGTGTTCACAGACCATAAAAGTTTGAAGTACATCTTCACCCAAAGAGAGCTGAATATGAGACAACGAAGATGGCTTGAGCTAATTAAGGATTATGACTTGGATTTATAGTACCACCCCGGAAAGGCAAACGTGGTGGCTGATGCCTTAAGCCGTAAGGTATATGTAAATGGACTTACCGCAGGGGAACTCCCAGAGGATTTATGCAAGCAATTCAGGGATCTCAGGTTGGAGATAGTCCCGAAAGGACACGTAGCGACTATGGAAATAGTGTCCACTTTCCAAGAAAGGATCCAAGAAGCACAAAATGGGGATAAAGAGTTGGAAGAAATAAGAGTCAGGATAAATGAAGGAAAGACTATAGAATTTTGTCTGGACGAACAAGGAACCCTCTGGTATGGGAAGCATTTGTGCGTTCCCAATGACCCCGATATCAGGAAGATGATTCTACAAGAAGCTCATGATTCGCCATACTCAATTCATCCAGGCAACACAAAGATGTACGTGGATGTGAAGGATAGATTCTGGTGGAATAACCTAAAGAGAGATATTGCAGAGTATGTTTCTCTGTGTGATGTGTGCAATAGAGTTAAAGCCGAGCATCAGAAACCGGCAGGATTACTACAA
The DNA here is from genome assembly GCA_030063025.1 of Avena longiglumis. Lineage (NCBI taxonomy): Eukaryota > Viridiplantae > Streptophyta > Magnoliopsida > Poales > Poaceae > Avena > Avena longiglumis. The sequence goes on from CP125975.1 coordinate 367,453,602, forward strand.
CCACTACCTATACCCGACTGGAAGTGGGACAAGGTAGGCATGGATTTCATCACGGGATTACCCCAGACTCGTTCTGGATTTGATTGTATCTGGGTAGTGGTGGATCACTTCACCAAGGTGGCTCACTTCATCCCCGTAAAGACCACATATACAAGTGCTAAGATTGCTAAGATATACATGTCAAGGATTGTAAGCCTACATGGTGTTCCCAAGGGAATTGTGTCAGACAGAGGCACCCAGTTTACTTCAAAGTTTTGGCGTCAACTACATGAGTCTCTTGGAACCCGACTAGAATTCAGTACTGCCTTCCACCCTCACACAGATGGCCAAACAGAAAGGGTGAATCAAATTTTGGAAGATATGTTGAGAGCTTGTGCACTAGACTATGGGTCTAGTTGGGACGATAACCTGCCATATGCTGAGTTCTCATACAACAACAGCTACCAGACAAGTATCAAGATGGCTCCGTTTGAAGTTCTATACGGCAGGAAGTGTTGGACTCCATTTCTATGGAATGGAGTTGGAGAACGCAGTCTTTTTGGACCTGACTTGATAAAGGATGCCGAAGAAAAGGTGCGACAGATTCAAGATAGGCTAAAGGTAGCCCAATCCCGACAAAAGAGCTACGCTGATTCCAAACGCATAAATGTGGCCTATGAAATAGGAGACCGTGCGTATCTCCGAGTTTCACCCCTACGTGGAGTTAAGAGGTTCGGAATGAAGGGAAAGTTAGCCCCACGATTCATAGGACCATATAAAGTTCTGGCCCGTAGAGGAGAAGTTGCTTATCAGTTGGAGTTACCGGAAGGACTGACTGTTCATGATGTGTTTCATGTGTCGCAACTAAAGAAGTGTCATCCGGAGATGGCCGAAACACCGCTAAGAGACACCGTTTCCCTAGATGAGGTGCAATTGGAGAATGACCTTACCTATGAGGAAAAACCTATCAAAATACTGGAAACAGCTGAAAGGATTACCCGCACCAAGACTATAAGGTTCTGCAAGGTACAATGGAACCACCACTCCGAGGAAGAAGCTACGTGGGAGCGTGAAGAAGACTTGAAGGCAGAACACCCATACCTATTTGCTAGCCAACCCGAATCTCGAGGACGAGATTCTTCTTAAGGGGGGGGGGGTAGGTTTGTAACATCCCAGATTCTATATTAGGATGATATTAGTATCATGCATCATCCTTGCATCATTACATCCTGCATTTGAAAAATTGCAATAAAAACCTTGGCACATAAACCCTTTTAAAAACCCTATTAAATATTCTCATAAGTGAGCACCCTTGTTGTAGTAGTTTGGTCCTTAAAAAAAAACTTTGTAAAAACAGCAAGCCATGGTCCTATGTTGACCACCTCCATTTTATGAGAATTTAGAAACAAATTTCATTAATTTTGGACCTAGGTTGCAAAAGTTATTAGGGTTTTATGAAAACAGAAAAGGGAAAATGTTTAAAGGAAAAAAAAGGGAAAACCTACCTAAGCGGGCATGCAGCAGCAACCACTGAACCGCCAGCCGGCAGCTCAAAGACCGCTCCTCCCCTCCATCACTGACGCGGGGGTCCCACCCCATCGTCTCCCTCCCGAGACATGACGAACACGGCTGCCGGACTCGGACCATTTGGACTCGACCGCCCCTCGCACGCCTCCGCCCCATATAACCCTCCACCTCGGCCTCACCCGTCCGATTTTCCCTGCGGAACCCTACAATCGCCGCCGCCGTCGGGTTGAACCTCGCCGAGACGTTCGGACCACCTCTCGCTCCTTCCTTCCCCTAGAACTGCTCCCCGTTCACCACTGATTCGCGTCGTGTGCCCCTCCCCTTCTCTCTCGCAGAATCGCATCCGCGATTGCTCGCCGGAGCGCCGCCAGGGAGAAGAAGAACGGCGGGACGCTGCTGCCAGCCGAGGAAGCAAGGCGAGGCGACGAGGACGCGAGCGTGACCGCGAGAGCCAGGCGAACCTCGTCGACCCCGCCACGGTTCCAGGGACCCGCCGGAGCGCCGCCACCGTCGACCACTGACGCCACCGCCGCCCGCGCCGCCGTCACAACCTTGTAAGTCGCCGCCGCCCTCCTGACCGTCGGATTAAGATTTAACGCGCACGATTAGATCAACGCCGAAGGGGTATCGTCGAATAACGACGTGCCACGTGGCTGCGCGCGTCAGCACGCACGCGCCAGCGCCGCGTCACCCCCCCGTTGCCAGCTGGACCGATCAGGAGCTGCCACTTGGCGAGCTCTTTAAGTAAAGTTCAGATCTGTTTCAGATTTAGGTTTCAAACTTGCGAAAATCATGTAAAATCGAATTTTTGTCCAAATTTAGCTTGTAATATACCGTTGGATTCCTAATTTTATGTAGAATCCAAATATGTAATATTATTGCAGGTTTACAGTAATGTTTTAGGTGTAGATTTTAATCATTAGATTAGAGAGTTTAATCTATAGAAAAATAATTAAAATTCTATTCTATTTGATTCTTTGCTATAACTTTGTTTCCACAATACCTACTGATCCAAATCATTGGGCTTTGGTTAGGGTCATTAGATCTAGCTTGGGCTAACTAGATGGTTGATCTCCTTATAAACCTAGGATTTGTTTAGTGACACTATAGTAGATCTAAACCCTTGGAAAATAAATCCTAGTGACACCCTTACACTATCACAACACAAACTTGCTACCTTGATCAATTTAACCAACCTTGCATAAACTACCATGTTGCATGCATGCATGTTTTCCTTTGTGTTATGCTTTGGACAAGTTGTGATCAGATCTATGTTTGTGATTCGTTAGATTGCTCGGAGTGCGCTAAGGAGTGCTATTGTGTAGAGTGCTGCTCGGATCAAGGCAAGTTACACCACTTGTTCATAATTTTGTCCCAGTTTTGATTCTATGCATGTGATCTTCAAAATTCTGTAGTATGCATGTGTAGGATGATCTAGTAGAATTTTCCTTAGTATTATTTTACAAGTGCGATGATTTTGTAGTATGCCATGAGTAGCCCTATACTTAGGATTTTCCATCCTAATAGGTTATCCCTGTTTTGCTAAGTATTACTTGCTATGCTATATATACAAAGTACCGTTGGGGGGTTCGAAAGACAAAGAATTATTCTAAGTATAAAGGCTCTCTAGAGCAAACTTTTCTTCTCAAATCCACTTCAAAATAAAACTAAGTTTTCTTCTGGGCGGAATGGTTGTCAACGAGTGAGATTTTGGTGGAGGACGGCGCCCAGAATCAAAGAAGTCCGCCATGTTTGAATTGAAGCTTCCAAGGCAAACAATACATTATGGGCTCTGTCTTGGCCTAGTACTTAGTGGGAAACCTCACCTGGGTACCAACATTTGGAGGTTCTTGGCACGGTTGGATCCGGAAGGTAGAGGGGCTACTAAGGGAAAGCCTCGCCATGGTCTTGTCTGTAAAAGGACTTGATCGTGGGTTGTGGGTAAAGTGCACAAACTCTCGAGAGTAATGCAATCTGATCGATCAGCCGTGTTCACGGTAACAGAACAACAATGAGCGTCTGAAGGATGGAGCCTCTGAAGGATATTCCTCTCTATTTTCTAAAAACAGAGTTTTGAAACCCCATGGCGTGCGTAATATCGCTAATGGGTGGGAATTTGGGGAACTTGGTGTGTAATATCCAAGTGACGCTTGGTGCGTAATATCCAAGTGTTTGGTTGTTTGGACACTTGGTGCGTAATATCCTTATGTGCCACTCGACCTTATTTTATCCAAGCAAATGTTTGCAAAGTAGGGCAATCTTCTATTCTTCTCTCTACTTAAGAAAATTAGCTTTGAGCAAATGAACTCTACAGCCTATACCAGCCTTGCATGTAGAGATAGTCTTTTCCCTCCTTGGTGTAATTTGCCAATACATTCAAAGTATTGACCCAACTTGTTGGCTGCACGTCTTATGTGCAAAATCCGAAGATTGAAATGTGCGTAGGGATCGCGGGTCTACACTCGACAAGCCTGGGGCGTTGATGGACTCATGCTGCTTTTATGTTTCCGCTGTTATTTGAGCTAGCATAATGCTAAGCGATTTTTGTAATAATTTCATACTCTGGATTCTCCGTGTAATAAAGACTTTGTGTTTTACATGATATTTCATTGACCGTGATTGCTAGCTATTGATCCAGGGACTAGCATGTTAATCACAGGGACTTAGGATCCTTACCGATCCGGGGTCATTACAATTTCATCACAGCTTCTCACCCTCAGACCGATGGACAAACGGAGCGAGTAAATCAAATACTCGAAGACATGTTGAGAGCATGTGTGTTAGAGTATGGATCTAAGTGGGAAGACTGTCTGCCGTTTGCAGAATTTTCATACAACAATAGTTATCAAGCCAGTTTGCAAATGTCCCCATTTGAATTCATGTATGGAAGGAAGTGTCGCACCCCTTTGAACTGGTCGGAAGTAGGAGAGAGTCGGATTTTCGGACCTGACATCCTACGAGAAGCAGAAGAGAAGGTTCACAAGATTCGTGAGCACCTCAAGACAGCCCAGTCAAGGCAAAAGAGTTACGCCAACAAGAGACGTCGAGACCTCGCCTTCAACATAGGAGATTTTGTGTATCTGAAAGTGTCGCCATTGAAAGGAATGCAGCATTTCCAGCTCAAAGGAAAGTTAGCCCCCAGATATATCAGCCCCTTCAAGATTCTGAACTGTCGAGGAGAAGTGTCGTATCAACTGGAACTGCCCGAAGAAATGTCAGTCCTACACTATGTGTTCCATATCTCATTACTTCGCAAGTGCCTCGAAGTCCTGGAGAAGACTGAAGTGTTCAAGAATATTGATCACCGGACCATAGAAATCAACGATGACCTGACCTACCCCAAAGTACCCATCCGTATTCTGGAATAAGCTTTCAGAACTACCAGAACCCGAAGCATCAAGTTTCTCAAGATTCAGTGGAGCAACCACACAGAAGAGGAAGCTACCTGGAAGCGCGAAGATCATATCAGGACGGAGTTTCCCGATCTCTTCAAATCCTAGGTAATCTTTTCGTCCTTTTTCAAATATCGGGACGAGATTTTGTTTAAGGGGGGAAGGTTTGTAACATCCCAAAAATATTAAACTTAAATCATCAAAATCTAATCATCAAAATTAGGGTTAACAAAAACTTTTCCAATTAAAAATATGAAAGCATTCATATGTGTATGTATTACAATTTGGATTCTTTGGAATTTCCATGGTTCTGTGTTTATTTACTTGTAAAATGATTCTTAGGTGAAATAAACATCATCTAAACAATCCCCAAACTTTTCCCAAAGACAAACAAATCAAAACAAACAAATTAAGTGAATGGTCACTTTGGCCAATTTAACTCCCATGCCTACTTTGGCTATCCCTAACTTTCAAAACTTAACAGAAACATGTATGGATCTTTGCACCCCTTGATAGTACTCATAACAAGGTACCAAGGCCCACTTTGTGATCATCCAAAAACATTTAAATGCTTAGTTTAAATGACAGTTTAAAATTGAATCTATTTCATATGGGAAGATCCCACTATTTCAAAAACCACTCAAACAAGCTCAATTTTCAAAACCCAAGCATCCAAAGAACCCTCAACACATGCCTAGCACACCCACCAAAAATATTTTCAAAATTCAAAACTTAAGTTCATGCGGCCATTTCATCAAACATGTTATAGATTCAATTCAACAAAATCAAAAACACTATGTTGAACAGTGTTTTGGGCCTAACTTGTTCCCTCTCTGGTTATAACTAGCCTTAGTAGATCATCTAGCAACCTTAACTAATCTCTAGCACCACTGTAAGCTGGCCATTGTCATCAATAGTGAGCAGGCCGAGAGCACCATTGCCACCCCATGGTCGACAGCAAGCTATGAGCAACACTAGCCTCGCCAACCTTGTCTAGGAGCTAGCCAGCAACCCACCGCCACTCCCTGTCCCAGCCTCGAGCAATGCCAGCCACTGGACCACACGCCCAAGCCATGCCAAGCTTCTCTGCGAGCATGCCGAGAGCGCGCCCGCTCCACCCTCGACACACGCCCACAGACCGGGCGCCGCCTTCGCCGCGTGCACGCATGATCACCACCACCCCAGCAACCCCGCAGACACGCCCGTTTTCCGCCGCGCGGACCACGCGCACTGTGCGCCATCAAAACTTCCGTCGGACATGCTTAGAGCGCCGAAGCGTTCCGACCGATCAGCACCGCCCCATGCCTCGCCACCATGCCGTTGAGCTTCGCCAGGGAGCACAACACCGCCCCTACCGTCGCCCATGCCGATAGCCCTCTGTGCCGTCGACCACGACGAGCTCAGCCCGCGCCAATCGGTCTCCTCTCGCCACTATAAATAGAGGCCTCCCCTGCTCGATTTCTTCACACCATTCCACTCCCCTCTCATCCAGAACCACCCCACCTCACTCCCGGAGCAAGGCGAGCAGCGCATCGCCAGAATTTCACCGGAGCCCGCCGCTGCTGGAGAAGAAGGAAACCATCGGTTGGAGCCATCATTGACTTCATCGTTTGCCCCCATCGTCGACCCTCGCCTGAGCCCCGGTGAGCCTCCCACGACCCCCACCTGCCGCGTTAGGGTTCTTTCTCGCCGGCGCTGCCCGACGTGGATGATGAGCCATAGCCGTTCGATTAGACTTAGATCATGCGACCGAGATCGCCTGCATCACAGCGTGTTATGAGCCACCGTTGGTGGTACCCCTGTCACCGAGCCCACTGTGAAGTGACACTGGGCTGGCCCAATAACCCTTCCCGCGCAGCCCACTCGTTTGAATTTAGCTTTTTCTATTTATATTCAAATTTAGTTCTGTACCCAGTTTCAAAAATCAACCCAGGTCGATTCAGTGAACCAAATTGAATGAAAATAATTTTGTTAGAAAGGTATTGAAATGCTTAATCCAAGAACGTTGGCTTCAAACCATTTGGATCTGTAGATCAACCCTGGTAAAAATAACAATCAGAAGCTTTTCTGCATTCAAACATTTTTCAAATTTCAACCATAATAGCTTTTGAGTTGATTCCAACTCTCAAAAATCACATTTGATCATACCTTTCAGAATATATAAAAACATATGAGTTTACTTACAAAAATAATGTTCAAGTAATAAAAGCATGCCACATAGGCATTTCTAGCCACTTCAATGATTTAAAATAAAAAGGTTAACCCTTATTAAATTGTGACACCACTTTAAATCACATTCCCATGTACTGAAATATGTGGTGATGACATGTGTCAACATGATCCCATGTTTGGTTTGGAGAATATTAAATCTTAAGTAGTTTTTCAATGAGTAGAAATTACTTTTCTAAAAATAAATAAATAAGACAAATGCTTTATTCTTGTGATATTAGTGATGATGATAGATCATCTATAGAACAACTTTGTGTGATGATTGAAAGTATTTAAGTATTTTTGGTGATTGTGTACCTCGTATTTATTCATAGACGCTAGTACCGACCAAGGATACGAGGAGGAAGGAGGATACTACGAAGAAGCCGAGGAGAACTTCAACCACTGCTCTACACAAGGCAAGCTTATACTGATACTGATGCAAGCCTTACTAATCAAGTTGACCTATGCAAGCAAATACTTGCTTGTTACCATGCCAACTATATGCCTTAAGCATATGTGATCATACCCACTTGATACCCCCTCCTAGTTTTACTTGCAAGCTTTCTACTTTATTTCTTTATCAAAGCTATTACTTAGAGTCTACTTAAGTGAATTGTAGATTCTAGGAAGATAATTGAAGGTTGCATAAAGAGCATTAAATTTGTCCTAAGCTAGATAATCTTGATGTCATCCTAAGGCATGAGATTGAACCTAGTTAAACTACACTTGTTTACAACCCCTCATTAGTACTCACTCCCACTTGTAGATGCTAGTGCTAAGCATAAAACTTGACCAACTTTAGATGGGAATACTTGGTGGAAAATGGTTATGAAAACCTTAGAATGATGAGTCATTCTACTGAGATGTTTTGACATGTGTTTCCGAACGCCAGATGATTTTGATGATGAAAATGTTGAGGCATGAGCCTTAGCCCTTTATAAAACTGATGGTTGTCTGGATGCGATACCATTCCAATTTTACCGTATAACCACAATACCCGAAAATTGGGTAGGGCTTGACTGGAAACTTATATACCTTAGTATGGGTTCCCTCACGGCCAAGGTCTGAGCTGAGGCTACCTTATGAAGATTGTCCACCTGTGCAGTACCCAAGATGACAGTTGGTCATGGTTGTGAGGCCAAACTCACAAGAGAGGTGCTTATACTAGGGCGTGTAATGGAAAGGTTAGGATTGATTATCCGCATACTGAGTATGGTGAATTCAGGATTTGTTCCTGACAGACGTATCAAATTTTGTGGTGAAAGTGTACAATCTCTGCAGAGTGTTAAACTATTCGAATAGCCGCGTCTGCGGTTATGGACAGTTGGAGTGGCCATACTGTTCCCCCGTCAGATGTTTTCAAAATGACTTGTGAAATGAATTGAGACTTTGACTTGACCACAACAGAGTTGTGGCATGAGATACAAGTTCCCACTTAGGTGTTATAAAATTTCATCCAACTTTTCTTGCTTCTGAACTTAGTAGAAGTAAATCTGGCTTTTTGCAAAACAGCCCTAGAGCTTAGTGTCCTATTTACAAAAAACCCCTTCACTTGTTAGTATTAGTTTGCAAGTACTTAAAGAGTACTCATGGCTTTGTCCCTGGCTATTCCCGTGGCCAGACTATGAAGAGGAGTACCAGGACGAAGGACCCTAGGAAGATTACGACAACTAGGATCATCTCCCATCGTCAGCATTGCCTGTGACCCCGAAGATGGAGCTTCGCCTATGCTACCTTTATTATTACGTATTTCCGCTGCTTGAGTTGTACTAAGAACTGGATCATAAGATCCTTATTTGTGTAAGACCTTATGTATGGTTTGTAATGGATGATGTACTGTGGTATCCAATTCTGTTATGTATCGCAAAAATGGTAATCCTGGGATTGCGATGTATGGCATAATAGGCATCTGGGATTAAAAATCCGGGTGTTGACAAGTTGGTATCAGAGCCATCCTGACCATAGGAGACCCTAGTTAGACTGGACGTTTGAATCAAAAACTTAGTTTCAAAACCAAAGGAAACAAATATTTACAAAAACTTATTCCCATTCTTATCACTTTGATTCTTTCGTGAAAACTCATGTTCCTCAAAAACTCTTGCAAAATACATAAAAATTGACACACTAGATCACTCTACTAACTTACTCATCCTATATTCTTTTAGATGGACGTGAAGTACAGCAAGTTTTATCAGTTGGGGAATGGAGGAGACCTTATCTTTGAGCGGGATTTGGACCGGCTTTCGGAACTTCTGGAGCGTCCACACCCTGAGTTCTTCGGAGCTCAGCTCAATGATCAAGGAGGAGAAGATCTGCAGTGGCTAATTGTTGCAAGTCTCCGAGGAAAGATTGAACCTCCCACTGCCGAGGGAATTCAGTTCACCTTGCGAGAAAACAACTGGCTCGATGGACTTGCCAGGGCCATGCAGGAAGCTCTTGCCCGTCTGTGTGGGCAGAGTATCAACCAGATCAAGGGTACCCGCTTTGAGTTTTGTCCAAGGCGTGATGCTATGGGACACCTAGTGGAATCCCCATACCACGACGAGCTGAAGACTAAGTTGGACCACCTTATCTTCATGATGTACGATCGTCAACAGGAATTGGACAATTGCCGTGACTAATCCAACCACAAGTCTGCCATCATCAAGACGAAGGATCAGACCATCTCCATGCTAGCGAAGGATAGCAAGTCTCTCCGCCGTCAGCTCGACAAGAAGGAGCACATCATTGCCCGTCTTCGCCACCGTATCTCGGATTTGGAGGAGACCATCCACGAGAGAGACATGCAGTTGGAGGAAAGAGAGAATGCCGAAGAGGATCTTCGTGGAGACCCTTACTCCTATCTCAGCGATGATGATGATTTTCTGGAGGATCAGGCTATGGACTTCTTCACCGATGAGGATGATTTTGCCTTCATTGATGACGATGAGGATGATGAGGATGACGACTACACCGACTCCAAGGAGTAGTTGCACTTGAGCACTAGCGTAGTGAGTGTATTTGTAACTACCTCGGTGAATTACGCTCCTAGATACAAGCCTGGATGAACGGTAGTGTTTGAAATAGTACGGTGGGGCCCAAAAGCCACTCACGGGTAGACCTTTCGGCCGTCCCAACCACTTCCAATTCATCGGGACCTGTAAGGGCGGCGTAATCGGCAGGCGAAGGGATCAACTACATACACAAATGAGTATGTATGCAAGCCACCATACAAAAGTACATCAGAGCCATTCCATCTAGAAAGAAAGGAAATATAGCAACGCCATACGGCAAGATTCAAATGACCTAGATAGATATAGTATTTTAGGATATTTCCTCATACATCACATCAGAGTATCAAGCGGAAGCGGCAGAACAAAGTCCGAGTACGGATAAGAAGCAAATCGGCATAAGATGCCACAGAAATAAGCACATCCCGCCCACAGATCTCACGGATCCCCGTTCCCGGAATCTCTACACCGAACAATCGTTGCCCACATCATCAGCCTCTTCCACCCAAAGATCCGCTCCGCGAGTGTACTGTTCATCTCGAACCAATAATTTATCGTGTGATACCCTAAGGGTACTCATCAAGTCTTTATGCCTCTAAAGGGACACAACCGGGTGACACAATTGCAGCGAAGATAAACCCTAACAGTTCTATAGATAACGCTAACCATCCGCCTAACCAATGATAGACGGATGTCCATGAATTAATGACAACAGTTATAACAAGAATTTCATCGATCCATCCTCCTCCTCGCTACCAACGAGGAAGCGATGACGACCCCCCATCCGTAGGCAATTTTATTAACCATTCCATGAGTGTTACACTATTTACTAGTCAATTACTTAGTCGATTAAAGCGATTTAGTTATGCTTGTCTATGATCGAGAAATCAGGCTCCAAGTCGTCCATAACCGCGACATGGCTTTCAGAAAGTTTTACCGCAGGTGCACAAATAGCAACACACACTTGATCAACCTCGGAAAACCAAATCAAAACCCAACGAGGCCTTCACGACAAAGCAATCACGATTCAGAAATATTTGGGGCCACCCCATTGAGTACACCATAACGAAGTTAGGCGACTCGACGGACCCAAGGTTTGGGTGGACGGCTGTAAACGACTGGGAACCCAAAACTGGGCTTGTCGATACCGCGGAATCGTGTCCCGATCCTAAACAATACAGGTGCTCCTCGCACAATCGTAAATAAACAGTAGCATGGCATAACTACAGGATAGTAAATAAAACCTCAAACTAGTTTGTGGCCCCAAGAAATAAGACTGAATCAAGCTCTGGCTCAGGGGGGTCCCATAAGCCTCCCGGATGTGGATAGCGCGAATATTCTTGGAACAGGAATCAAGTACTCGGGGTCTTACGGGACACAAGTGAGCAGGAAAAACCAAATAGCAGATATTGCTCACCGGTGCCACTTTCATTAGTTATCCCATTACTACTCAGATTAAGTTGTTTAGGTACCTCGTTATCCAACAGACATACACAAACCCTACACATGCTGTTCTACGACTCGCATGGCTCAAACAACTCCTGTAGTAATGGCTCATGGGATGGGGAACAAGCTTGGTGGGGTTTAAAAGTAAAGGCTATGCAATACTTGGGATTCAGTTTAATGCAATTCGCGACTCAATGATGCAAGAATAAGATAGAGGCAATAGGTACTGTATGTATGCAAGCATGTGGTAGTGCTTGCCTGGCAACTCAGTTGAAGCGAGAGACGGATCTGGGTAGTGCTCCTGGTTCTCTTGATATATCCCCGCCGGTCTATTCAAAGAAGAACCAAACAAACAAGGGCCAACATAAATATAGTGCACAAGCATAGGAATAAATGCGTCAAGCAAACAATCATGCCATGATGAATGATGCACAAGTTGCATGGCAATAATGTAGCATGGCATGGGTGAGGTGTAGAATACAAGAAATAACATTTTTATGGGGTTTTGGTCCCATTTTATTGTCATATTAGTTGCTGTATATTATATATTTATATGATGCATGCTGCAATTTAAGTCATGTATAGCATAAATAGAAAGGTCTCGTCGAGCTGATCATTTTAGACATATCATTTGTCAAATTCGGAGTTATAAAACAAAAGTTATTAATTTAATAAGGTACAGGGGCATTTTGTTGTAATTTAATTCAACTTGAAATTTAAAGTGTCCAAATAATATTTTGAATGGCATATTTGAAATCCTCACATTTTTCTGATTCAAAAACATATATTATTTGTATTAGTTGGAATTATGAATTTAAATTTATTTTATAGTCAAAATTATTAAATAGGGTCAAAGTCAAAGGTTGACTAATTAAATTAATTCTGAAATTATTTGATTAAAGATTTGAATTAACATTCAAAAATAAAACATTTTTCATATTAAGTTTGAATTCAGAAATTAAACCATTTGAAAGTTATGATTTAATTCATATTTAAACAGTTTAAAAATTATTTGAATTTGAATTCAGTAAAGGTTCTGGACTTTTGTCACCCAGACGAAGCTACCCATAGTCACCTTGACTGTGGGGCAGGTGCAAACTGGGCTGAGGCGAGGGGACACGTGGGCTGGTTTGGGGACCGGGTTGATTACAACGTTGACGGGAGCCTTTTGCAAAAAGAGAGGCACGAGAGGTGGGGAGTGCGGGTTGAGAAAGAAAAGGTTGAGGGGTTTTGGGGAAAAGGCCCCTGTGGTCCTGTTCCTCTTCTCCGAACTCATTGTCGTCAGCACGTCCATGACAGAGCGCTGCGGGGGCTCGAACCCATGCCCTCTGGCGCGCTAGCGACGACGGCTACCACTGCGGTGTGTGAGCGCTTGGTGACAGAAGGGAGGTCGCGACTAGCTAGAGGTCTCTGCGATGCGCAAGCGGGCAGACGGTGCGCGCTCGCCGGTGCACGCAGTGCGCTCGACGGAACGCACGCCGCCGGCAGGAAGCGATGAAGGGTAGGGGCATGTCTAGGAGGCTCGGGGACTCACCGCGGTTGATTGGCGTGGTCGACGAGGCTCGGGGAGGCCACGATCGTCGGCGAGGCTGGCGTCGGCGAAGCTAGGGTTCGGCGTCGGCTCGCGTCGGTTCCGGCGGTGCTGGGGCTCCCTCTTCGCTTCTCCGTGTGCGGGCCGCTACAGGGGGTCTGCGTGGCCTTCCTCGACGACCCGGATCGCTACGCCACCGGCTGGTAGAGGATGGGGAGGAGGAGGCCGACGGTGGGCGTCGAGGCAGAAGGTGGCGAGGGTGAGGAAAGGGCAGGCGAGGCAGGGCCTCTGGGTGAGATCTGGGAGAGGCTAGAGGTGGGGAGGGAGGTATATAAGGACGGTGAGGTGGGGATGGCGTGGGGGAGGGGAAGGTGGCTTCGGCCACCTTTATCCTCTCCTTCACGTGCAAGGCATGGGGCCAGGGGAGGGTTAGCTAGGCAGGCAGAGCTGGGGGGGAGAGACTGCCAGGTGGGCCAGGTGAGATGGAGCTCGGGGTGGGGCAGTTCAGGCAGAGGGAGAGCAAGGAGGAGAGGGGGTTGGTTTTCGGCTAGGGTTAGATGGCTTGGGTAGGAGAGAGAGAAGGGAGTAGATGGAGGTGGGACCAGGGGAAGGTGGATGTGGACCAGCATGGTGAGAGGATAGAGAGGCCGAGAGAGAGAGGGGAAAACCTCGGGTTAGGGTTTGCTTAGAGGGGGATTAGGGTTAGAGGGAGGGTTAAGGAGAGGGGTAGATAAGAGATGAGGTAGGTTTAGGATCTAGATAGGAGGGGTGTATGTTTTGGAACAAACAAACAAGGTCAAGCCAAGAAGAAGAGAGATGATCCATGCAAGAAAAACAAATAAAATTCAAATGACAAGTAAAAAGGTGGTGCTTGCATGGCTCTAGCTAGAACAAGCAAAAGGAAGGAGAGAGTGAGATAAGAGAAAAGGCCCACTCCAAGAATTTCAAAATAAAAACCAGATGACTTGTATGTGGTGGTTCTGCATGGCCCATGCAAACAATAAATGCCATGCATTCATATTGTGAAAACAACATAAAATCACATGGCATTCTTCCATGCATTCCCAAAAGGTGGAATAAGGCCAAGCAAAAAGGGACTAGTATTGGATCCACCCAACCCACATGAGCTAGGTAAACTCAATTAAATGCCAGCTCATGTTAATTGGATGGTGGAATTATAAGGTGGTGAAGAAAAGGTGGTGGAGTCAATAAAAGATATGCCCCCAACTCAACTTGGGAATTTGAACAATATATCAAGATCCAACTACAATATCAAGAGGCAAATACAATTAATGATGCATATGAGGTAAGAACCAAAACACAAGGGTTTGTATGATGCTCAAATGCAAGGTGGCATGATGACATGAGAATGATATGATGATGATGCAACAATTATTTGTAGGAAGTGGCCCTTTTATTACTAGATCAAGTAGCATTACAGATGTTAGACAACTGGGATGCTACAGTATTCGGTCCCACTGTATCGTAGTTTCCAGAATGGTTCTTAAAACCATCTGTTTACCTTAGTTGTGGTGTGTGATTGTATCGTGTGCTATGAATGAATGAAAAGAAAGTTGCTAAAAAATCTGAGTCAAACTTTAAAAACTTTTCAAAGTCCCTGAACCTTAGAAATTTCCCTCTTTTCTCATGATACATCTCAATCTTCAGATGCCACGCGGAGGAAGTGGTTCATCCCCGGACCCGATGTTGCAGATCCTGCAAATGTTGGTTTCTGACCGCGAAGCTGAAAGAGCTAAACGTCAAACCAACCTAGCCACCCTTCAGCAGATAGCTCAGCTGGCCCACAACAATCAAGGCCAACAAAATTAGGACAACCATGGATATAAGCTCAAGAATTTCCAAAACACCAACCCACCTGTTTTCACTAAGTCGGAAGAGCCCCTAGATGCAGATGATTGGCTGCAAACCATGGAAAACAACCTAGAAGTCGTCGGAGTGGAAGCCAACGAGAAAGTTCTATTCGCCACCCACTATCTAGACGGAGATGCAAGAGCATGGTGGAATAGCGTCCGTGCAATGACCGGAGGACAGATGATGACCTGGGAGGAATTCAAGGTCAAGTTCAGCAGAACCCATGTGCCACCGGGTTTGATAAAGAGAATGAGAGATGAGTTCAGAGAACTGAAGCAAGGACGGATGACCGTAGTGGAATACTGTGACAAATTCTTGTCATTAGCTAGGTATGCCCCGGATGAGATCGACACCGAGGCCAAGAAGAAAGAGAGATTCTTGAATGGTCTGCACAATGAGATGCAGACTGTGTTGGTCAATATCCCCTTTGCTGATATTGAAGCCCTTGTCGACTCTGCCATCCATATGGAAGGAAAGATCAACCAAGCCAATGAGAACCGCAAGCCTCGCATGATGCATCAGTCAGGAACCCATCAGACCCCAAAGTATCGCCCTAACCCATCTCCAGGATTTTCCTCGAGAACCAACAGACCCTCGATGAACCGTCCGACCTATCCCAACCATGGAAACCCGAGACCCGGAGGGAATCACAACAACCCCGACAACTCTAGCAATTTCAACCGTGCACCACCCAAGTTCAACAACAACAATGATGCCGCCAACACCAACACTGCCGCGAGGACTGGAAGCAATGTTGTGCCTGTGGAAGCAAAGGACAAGTCGCAAGTGACTTGTTATGACTGTGGAAATAAAGGCCACTATTCCAATGAGTGCACCAAGAAGAATGCCGCAGCCCCCAGTGCAAATGCCCCAGCTCAGCAGCAGCGTCGTGTCTAGCCCGGAAGAAGTTTTGCCCCAGGGAATTCACTCAACCGCAACGGACGTTTTTTTCTCATGCATGCTAAAGAAGGCCAGGAAGCGCCAGGCGTCGTGCTGGGTATGTTTTCTGTTAATTCAGTACTCGCAAGAGTATTGTTTGATTATGGAGCATCGCACTCATTTCTCACCGAAGAGTTTGCATGCACTAGTAAGATTCAACCAACAAAATTGAAGCATGTTATGATTGTTCAAATCCCCGGTTCAACCACCAACGCTAGGCAAATTTGCAAAGCCGTCTCTATCCGAATCCATGACATAGATTTTTATGCTAATCTGATAGTACTCGGAACTAAAGGTTTGGAAGTAGTAGTAGGAATGGATTGGATGTCCACACATAAAGGATTAATTGACTGTGCCAAGAAATCCATAACCATGACCAGTACAGCCGGAATATCAGTCGAGCATGTATCTGAAACCTTACCTCGTCAATTCAAGTGCAACAAGAGTATAGCCCAACCTACCATTGACCAAGTCCGAATAGTCTGTGAATACCCCGATGTATTTCCAGATGTTTTGCCCGGTATGCCCCTAGATCAGGATATCGAGTTTATCATTGAACTAATCCCCGGAACCGGACCCATAGCCCAGAGACCATATAGTATGAACCCGTCTGAACTAGCAGAACTGAAGAAGCAATTGATGCCATGTTGGAAATTGGATTGATTCAACCAAGTGCGTCACCATGGAGATCACCTGTTTTGTTTGTGGACAAGAAGGATGGAGGTAACCGTTTCTGTACAGATTATCGGAAGTTAAATGATGTCACTATCAAGAACAAATACCCATTGACCAAGATAGAAGATTTGTTTGATCAGTTGACCGGTGCCAAAGTGTTTTCTAAGATTGATCTTAGAACTGGCTATCATCAATTGAAGATTCGCCTAGAGGATATTACAAAGACTGCCTTTACCACCAGATATGGATTAAACGAGTATACCTTCATGTCTTTTGGATTAACCAATGCCCCCGCTTATTTCATGAATCTCATGAATAAGATTTTTATGGACTTCCTAGATAAATTTGTCATTGTTTTCATCGATGACATTCTGATTTATTCCAAATCAGAAGAAGAACATGAGCTACACCTAAGGACCATTCTTGGAACCCTTAGAGAGCATCAGTTGTATGCCAAGTTTAGCAAATGTGAATTCTGGTTACAGGAGGTAGGATTCCTCGACCACATTGTATCAGTCGGAGGAATTGCCGTTGACCCTGCAAAGGTGAAAGATGTCGAAGATTGGCAAGCTCCAACCACTCAAACCCAAGGTCGTGCATTTCTCGGATTGGCGGGATATTACCGCAAGTTCGTAGAAGGATTCTCGAGTATCGCCAGACCCATGACCCAATTGCTGAAGAAGGACAAGAAGTTTGAATGGACCGACAAATGTGAAGCGAGTTTTGAAGAACCCAAGAGGAGATTGATTTCATCCCCAATCTTAATCATGCCGGATATCACAAAGCCCTTTGATGTGTATTGTGACGCATCCAAGATCGGTCTCGGATGTGTGCTAATGCAAGAAGGCAAAGTTATATCTTATCTATCTCGACAACTGAAACAACACGAGAAAAATTACCCAACCCATGACCTCGAACTCGCAGCCGTAGTTCTAGCCCTGAAGACATGGGGGCATTACCTGATGGGAAACCGTTGTGAAATTTATTCGGATCACAAGAGCCTGAAGTATATATTCACTCAGAAGGAGCTGAATATGAGACATATAAGATGGATTGAGCTAATCAAGGATTACGACCTGGACATTCACTAACACCCCGGTAAACCCAACGTGGTAGCGAATGCCCTTAGCAGATTGCCGTGCCGCTTGAACTCCATGATTTTGAAGGAGCAACCAAGCTTGCACAAAGAGATGGAAGATTTCCGAATGGAATTAGTAAGTGAAGGATTTTTGGCTAGCATAGAACTTCAACCCACTTTGATCAGCTAGATCAAAGAGGCGCAGAAAGGAAATGCTAGTATCGACAGAATCAAGCGTCGTATCGGTACAGGCAAAGTACCCGGATTCACCGAAGACGAAGAAGGAGTTCTGTGGTACAAAGGACGCCTTTGTGTACCAGCAGATTATGAGTTGAAAGAAGTTATTCTGAAGGAAGATCATGATACTCTTTATTCTATCCACCCCGGAGGAACGAAGATGTATCAAGATTTGAAGGAGCAATTTTGGTGGCACAAGATGAAGAGAGAAATCGGAAGCTATATCGCCAAGTGTGATATATGTCAGAGAGTCAAGGAGGGACATCAAAGACCCGCTCGATTGTTGCAACCATTCCAGATTCCGGAATGGAAATGGGATTCCGTTGGAATGGACTTTATCACCGGATTGCCTACTTCTAGTAGGGGAAATGACTCTATCTGGGTCATAGTGGACAGATTGTCCAAAGTCGCCCATTTCTTACCCGTCAAGACCACATATCAGAGTTCGAAGCTAGCAGAGTTATACATCGCTAGAATCGTCAGTTTGCATGGAGTCGCTAAGAACATCGTATCGGTTCGAGGAACTCAGTTTACCTCGAGATTCTGGAAGAAAGTCCAAGAAGGTTTTGGAACCCAACTAGATTTCAGCACAGCTTATCACCCTCAGACCGATGGACAAACGAAGCGAGTAAATCAAATACTCGAAGACATGTTGACAGCATGTGTGTTAGAGTATGGATCTAAGTGGGAAGACTGTCTGCCATTTGCAGAATTTTCGTACAACAACAATTATCAAGCCAGTTTGCAAATGGCCCGATTTGAATTCATGTATGGAAGGAAGTGTCACACCCCTTTGAACTGGTCGGAAGTAGGAGAGTCGATTTTCGACCGACATCCTCTGAGAAGAGAAGGTTCACAAGATTCTGAGCACCTCAAGACAGCCTAGTCAAGGCAAAAGAGTTACGCCGACAAGAAACGTCGAGACCTCGCCTTCAACATAGGAGATTTTGTGTATTTGAAAGTGTCGCCATTGAAAGGAATATAGCATTTCCAGCTCAAAGGAAAGTTAGCCCCCAGATATATCGGCCCCTTCAAGATTCTGAACCGTCGAGGAGAAGTGTCGTATCAACTGGAACTGCCCGAAGAAATGTCAGCCGTGCACAATGTGTTCCATATCTCATTACTTCGCAAGTGCCTCAAAGTCCCGGAGAAGACTGAAGTGTTCAAGAATATTGATCACCGGACCATAGAAATCAACGATGACCTGACCTACCCCAAAGTACCCATCCGTATTCTGGAAGAAGCTTTCAGAACTACCAGAACCCGAAGCATCAAGTTTCTCAAGATTCAGTGGAGCAACCACACATAAGAGGAAGCTACCTGGGAGCGCGAAGATCATATCCGGACGGAGTTTCCCGATCTCTTCAAATCCTAGGTAATCTTTTCGTCCTTTTTCAAATCTCGGGACGAGATTTTGTTTAAGGGGGAAGGTTTGTAACATCCCAAAAATATTAAACTTAAATCATCAAAATCTAATCATCAAAATTAGGGTTAGCAAAAACTTTTCCAATTAAAAATATGAAAGCATTCATATGTGTATGTATTACAATTTGGATTCTTTGGAATTTCCATGGTTCTGTGTTTCTTCGATTGTAAAATGATTCTTAGGTGAAATAAACATCATATAAACAATCCCCAAACTTTTCCCAAACACAAACAAATCAAAACAAACAAATTAAGTGAATGGTCACTTTGGCCAATTTAACTCCCATGCCTACTTTGGATATCCCTAACTTTCATAACTTTACAGAAACATGTATGGATCTTTGCACCCCTTGATAGTACTCATAACAAGGTACCAAGGCCCACTTTGTGATCATCCAAAAACATTTAAATGCTTAGTTTAAATGACAGTTTAAAATTGAATTTATTTCATATGGGAAGATCCCACTATTTCAAAAACCACTCAAACACGCTCAATTTTCAAAACCCAAGCATCCAAAGAACCCTCAACACATGCCCAACACACCCACCAAAAATCTTTTCAAAATTCAACACTTAAGTTCATGCGGCCATTTCATCAAACAGGTTGCAGATTCAAATCAACAAAATCAAAAACACTATGTTGAGCAGTGTTTTGATCAACTTGATAAAACTTGATCAGCTTTAGATGGGAATACTTGGTGGAAAATGGTTATGAAAACCTTAGAATGATGAGTCATTCTACTGAGATGTTTTGACATGTGTTTCCGAGCGCCAGATGATTTTGATGATGAAAATGTTGAGGCATGAGCCTTAGCCCTTTATAAAACTGATGGTTGTCTGGATGCGGTTCCATTCCAATTTTACCGTAAAACCACAATACCCGAAAATTGGGTAGGGATTGACTGGAAACTTATATACCTTAGTATGTGTTCCCTCACGGCCAAGGTCTGAGCTGAGGCTACCTTGTGAAGATTGTCCACCTGTGAAGTACCCAAGATGACAGTTGGTCATGGTTGGGAGGCCAAACTCACATGAGAGGTGCTTATACTAGGGCGTGTAATGGAAAGGTTAGGATTGATTATCCGCATACTGAGTATGGTGAATTCAGGATTTGTTCCTGACGGATGTATCGAATGTTGTGGTGAAAGTGTACAATCTCTGCAGAGTGTCAAACTATTCGAATAGCCGCGTCATGTTATGGACGATTAGTGGCCATACTGTTCCCCCGTCAGATGTTTTCAAAATGACTTGTGAAATGAATTGAGATTTTGACTTGACCACAACATAATTGTGATATGAAATACAAGTTCCAACTTAGGTGATATAAAATTTCAACTAACTTTTCTTGCTTCTGAACTTAGTAGAAGTAAATCTGGCTTTTTGCAAAACAACCCTAGAGCTTAGTGTCCTATTTACAAAAACCCCCTTCACTTGTTAGTATTAGTTTGCGAGTACTTAAAGAGTACTCATGGCTTTGTCCCTGGCTATTCCCGTGGCCAGACTATGAAGAGGAGTACCAGGACGAAGGACCCAAGGAAGGTTACGACAACTAGGATCATCTCCCATCGTCAGCATTGCCTGTGACCCCGAAGATGGAGCTTCGCCTATGCTACCTTTATTATTACGTATTTCCGCTGCTTGAGTTGTACTAAGAACTGGATCATGAGATCCTTATTTGTGTAAGTCCTTATGTATGGTTTGTAATGGATGTACTGTGGTATCCAATTCTCTTATGTCTCGCAAAAATGGTAATCCTGGGATTGCGATGTATGGCATAACAGGCATCTGGGATTAAAAATCCGGGTGTTGACACAAACCCATGCAAATCGATCAGAATATCTTCTCCCCCTTTGGCATCGAAACACCAAAAAAGGGAAAAGACCTAAGCTAGCGCCCCAATAACTCAGTAGTCATCATCATCCTCATCCTCATCATCACCGTCCTCAACAAAGTCATCATCATCATCATCATCAGGGACTGCAGGACCTTTGCCGTGAGGGCGAGAAGAGGAGGTACCTTGGTACCCGTAACCCGAGGTGACATCAGCAAAGGTCTTCCAATCCACCATGCTATCCTGCTGGGCATTCCATGCCCCAAACAAGAGTGTGTGGTCAAACTCTGTGGACTACTAAGCACCATTCTCATCATTGTATTCATCCTCATCTTCCTCATCATCGCCTTCACCTTGTTCCTTGATCTCCTTGAGGAGCTTCTCAATGCGACGGTTGCTTTGCTAGGATGCATGTTGCTGCTTACGGATGTCTATGTTCATGCAACAAAGGGTCCTCTCCCAGAAAGTGGACTTATTGACCCGCTCATGTACATAGTCCCGAGTCATGGAAGGCTGTAACACCCTCAGAATCGACCCTATGCAAGTTTTAGCGAAACCCGCCAAACCCGCATAGAAACGATTCAAAGGTGCCCACCAGGCACTTTCGTGCGGGCGGAAAACGAAGTAATAACATTACACAACAGTCCTCGATGGGACCCACAGAACAGATATAGATACAACACGACTCCATGAGTCAAGAATACAGATATAATATACAAAGATCCAAATCACCTTGAAAATGATACAGCGTCCGACTACGGACAAGATGCAAATGGGGCTAAGAGCCCTGAAGAATAACCAATGGCGTCCATAACCCTGCCCAGGCCAATCCAGAAGGGTAACCCTGCTAACGACGTCGATCTCAAAACCTGCTTAAACAAAAAGGGGTGCCGACAAAGGGAAAAGGAAAAAGAGGAGCGTCAGTACTGAGGCCAGTACATGGCGAGACTAGAATTCGGCGGTCCTCGCCTACATAGGTATGGTGGACTGAAGCGGCAGCGGCAACATGCACTAAACAACCTATAGAGACTCGATACAACTGGCGGCTATCAGAGAGGGATAAGAAAGATCTATTCGGAACCAACCTGATTCTACCATCAGACAAACCCATCCTGGCGTTTCCCCCTCGAGGCCAACGAGGAAGTCAACCGAGGAACACACAGTTGGCAGTTTTATTTATTCAGTTATCGTTGCAGCAATTACTAGACAGGTTTAGATAGTCATCCTGAAATAATAAGCAGTGGCCACTTTTAGTTGACCATTTCGTTCTAGTGGCAACACTTACTAGTCAGATACAATTAGCATGAGATAACCCCAAAACCCAGCAGTTGTTGGTACTTTTATTTAGCCATTCCGTTGTAGTTGCAATACTTACTAGTCAGATACAATGGTCGCAAGCGACAACCCAAGCAAGCAATTGTTGGCAGTTTTATTTAGCCATTCCATTATAGTGAAGCTGATTACTAGTCATTATAAAGTCAAATTTATAGCACTACTTTAGTTATAGTTGTCTATGATCGAGATACTGTGCTCCAAGTCGTCCATAACCGCGGACACGGCTTTCAGAAAGTTTTACCTGCAGGTGCACAAATAGCAACACACACTCAATCAACCTCGAAAATCCAAATCAAAACCCAACGAGGCCTTCACGACAAAGCAATCACGATTCAGAAATATTTAGGGGCCACCCATTAAGCTACCATAGCAAGTTAGTGACTCGAGACGGACTCAAGGTTTGCGATGGTCAGAACGATTGGGAACCCAAACTGGGCTTGTCGATCTGAAACACTCCGCTTACCTAAACAGTACAGGTGCTATCCATCACACAATTTAAATAAAGCAGTAAAGCATGGCATAAGTACAGGATCGTAAATAAAACCTCAAACTAGTTTGTGGCCCCAAGAAATAAGAATGAATCAAGCTCTGGCTCAGGGGGGGTCCCATAATCCTCCCGGATGTGGATAGCTCGAAAATTCAAGGAACAGGTATCAGGTACTCGGGGTCCTACGGGACACAAGTGGACGGTTAACAACCAAATAACATCTATTGCCCACCTGTGCCTCTGCTTACCTAATTCAATTTTAGTTGTTTAAACAGTAATTAAAGTTATGAGCATCTCCAACAATAAACATGCGGCAAATACTCCAACAACTGTGGTACTCGACGACACGCAACAGCACTTGAGCAAGCGACTACGACACGCAAGTCCAACTAGCTACCAAACAACAGGTAATAGGATGTTTTCGAGGCAATATAAGGCTGCAAGGAATATCACGGGTACGAAAACTAGAGCAACGCGACACAGATAGCAATAGATCAACAGGAGGGAATAAATACTATAAAGTAAGATAGGTAGAAAGGGGGAGATGCTCGCCTGATAAACATTGCCGAAGGTTCATTCGAAGACCGGGACGAAGCTCACATCAACTCAACGGCCTTATCCGCGCAGAAGCAAAAACACTAGAATAAACTCCGGATGCAATATTTAATACTACGGCAAAAGATCGGGCATGATGCATGAATGATGTATGACATGGCAAAGGTGCAATGCATTAAGGCCATATTAAGTGGAACCGGGGTACCGACATTTAATTAAACGGTTCAAGTTATTTAGAACCCCCGCAATTTAACTATTGTCTTAATAGGACAAAACATGGAATCGGTTCGCTACACAAATTTAAATGGGACCAATATACGACTAGATTTGCCCGCATATGGGCCCCATATTTAATTTAGGTGAATCGGCATAAGGCCCCCAAACCACATGACAATATGCATGCGACTATGACAATTTAATATGCAACAAGTTTTATATTTAGCATTTATAAAATAGGGGCTCGGGAAAAAGGTTCACACATCTGGGGTCGAAGGTATTGGTTCGAGGTCGACAGGGTTCGGTCTCAGGGTTCGACGGAACGGTGAGGTTCGGATACAAGATGGAGAACTTGGGTGCCAAGCGGTCGATCTTGTCGGCGATGGCGAACTGGAGTGGATCGGGTACCGGGGTCTTCGGGTCCGTGAAGGAGAACTTGTAGTTCGAGGTTCCATGTCGGCATTCTCGGTGTCCCGCGGTGAAGTGCTTGTCGTCTTTGTGGCGAGCTTGGCGGTCATCGGGTTCGGGAAGATCTTGTCGCCCGGTGTCCGGGTAGGCGAACTTGTTGGAACCATATCGAAGGCCCTGATGTCGAGGAGATCTTGGCGGGATCGGGCTTCAAAATCCGGGAGGGGAGCTTGGTGTCCAGGGTCTCGGCGTCTTCGGGTTCCTAAGAAGGGCTTGGCGTACAAGGTGGGGATATCCGGGTTACATCGTCAGTTGCCGGTCCTCGGTCTTCTGCAGTATCATGATTATCCTCAAGTGAAGGCCAAAATAGCTGAGGTGGTCAACATCTCCACACGGCCACCACATCCCGACATCTTCACTCAAGCAACCATGTACAAGCACATCATCGCAGACGCAGCAGCAAGCGAGGCGAGGCACGGCGAGCTCGGGAGACAGTGAGAGGCTGCGCCATGGCGGGCGGGCAGAGGAGGCGCGGAGGTCGAGGTCGGGTCGAGGCGGGTCGAGGAGTCATGGCCGGGTCATGGCCGAGGGAAGGCGGCGAGGAGGGCGCGTCCGGGGCAGGGTGGAGGCGCCAGAGGCCTGTGAGGCGACACTGGGCGGCCGGCAAGAGAGGCAGACGGCGAGGAGCTTGGCGGGCGCGGTGTGACGCGTTCCGGAGTGGAGGGGCTGCTGGTCGGCGAGGAGCGGAGGGCGGGAAGGCCGGGCCGAGCGGGATGGCGAGGAAGGGAGTCGAGGCGAGGTCGGGCTCGCCAGAGGGCCGAGGGAGGACGGCCGAGGCCGGAAGGGGAGGCGCCGTGGCGAGGCGGGGGAGTGAGGCGCTGCCGGAGGAGGGCCAGGAGAGAGAGGCAGGCGGAGGGACCCGAGGCGGCGGGTGAGCTCGGGCCGCGGCGGCAGCAGTGGAGCAGGAGAGAGGCAAGGCCCGGCGGGCGGTGAGCTCGAAGGCGGAGAGTAGAGAGCGGGGAGGGGAGAAGGGACGCGGGGCGAGGGAGAGTGTGGGACCAGGGTGGGGTCGGGGCTAGCGCAGGGTAGGAGAGTAGTGGGCTGTGGGGTGGGGCCCGGGTGCAGAGAGAGTGGAGAGGGAGTGGGTCGGCGTGGGGAGGTGGGGCCGCTGGGTGTGTGTGTTGGGGGTGGGGCCAGGGTGTAAGGGAGAGGGGGTAGGAGGGGCTGTGTGAGAGAGAGGGAGTGTGGGGACGCGCCCAGGTGGGCCTGGGGAAGGTGGGGAGGGCTGGTGGATTGGTGAGGTGGCGGTGGTTGTGATGAGGTGGAGGGAAAGGTGAGGTGGAGGGAGGGGATTGGTGGGTAGACTAGGATTGGGTAGACTAGGGATTTAGGGGGAGCTGGTTTAGGACTAGATATTTATTTTTTCGGGTTTTCTTTACACATTTATTTTAAAGAACCTTTGTAAATCATTTAGTAAAAACAAAATATCTGGACAACCGAAGTTTGATTTGAATTAAGACGGGGTGTTTGCAAAAACAAAATAGTCCTTTGTAAAAATAGTTTCATCAAACAGATGCATGATGATGACGATGAAATACACAAGAACAACGCGATTTTCTAGTAGTGATTTTTTGCGGGATGCCACAAAGGCATAGGTGCATTGGAGGCATTCTTCATCCAAACTCTAGGAGGAGAGGGGCCCCTCTCAGTCTCAATATCCTCATCATTATCGCCATAGCGATGCCTAGGAGCAGGCCTCATATGCCCCTTCTGTTGCAGTGAGACCAATGCATGCTCAGTGAGATGCGGTCCTATGCCAAGTGGGGAATTATGCTCCTTGGAGTTGATGAGCCTCATAACCAAAGGTGCATATGGAGGAGACTTCTTGAAAATAATAGCATGGAAAATCTCCTCAAAAATAAAATCCATCACATCAATAGGTTCAACATCTGCCTCTGGGCCAGCATTGTAGGTCCGGTGGGTATGATAAAGAAGGTTGACTAGTCCACCCCTAATAGCGTCGTCATTCCCAGCACTTGATGCGATGGTATGATGGAATATCATCAACATTAGGTTGTAGAGAGGCTTGAGTCCCTTGGACCCCCCCTACAACACCCCCGCTGCCATACAAAGGTGCAAGCTTCATCTTGTTCTCACCAAGAGCCGCAGAGTGCATGTACAGCCCAACTGGAGTGGATATGCCATGAAAGGTCTCAAAGATGACATTGGCAAAGTCATGGAATGTAGCTATGCAGCGGGTGGTGCTAGACATCCAAGTTATGGTCATGTCTTGATCAGACCCAAACACTACAGTGGCGTAGAACTGCTGCACCAGGTAGATATTGTAGACTTCATGAAGCTCCATCAAGTTAAACAGTCCCAGCTTCTCACAGATCCACAAAGCATCATTGGAGTAGGGGATGAGGCGCATCTGCTCAACACTCATATACTTCTGAGGGCAGACAGGTGATTTGGTGAGCACACCATACACATCCTTCATGAACACAGCCTACTCCTTCCTCCAGAAACGAGGGTCATCGCTAGTACGGGCAGCCCATAAAAATCAGTCTTTCTCAGCTCACGGAACTCCTCTTTTGACATTTTGGCCAATGACTGAAGATTGTCATATTTGGCATTCTTGGCACGGTCCTCTCGTTCAGTCGTTCCCTATTCCCTCCTCAAATAGGCTGCATCACGTGCCTATTGTCTTCGGTTGGAAGGAGGCATGATAAACTGACCCTAAGCTTCTGTAGGGGTTCGTAGCATGGAAAACAAAAATTTTCTATCGCATACAAACAAACAAGCCAAGATCTATCTACTAGATTGTAGCAACGAGTCTATGGAATAACTTACCCTCGAAGATTCCAAAGCGGTTAACGAGAGCAGATTCTCGTGGATGATGTAATCGTACTCTTTCCGATCTCAAGATCACGTAGACGATCCTTCCGGCGCCACGTTCCGGCAGCGCTCCTGCAGTCGGTCACACGTTCGGTACTCGACGAAGACCTTCCTCTCCCTTGTTCCAGCAGGCAGCGGAGGTTGTAGCACTCTCCTCGCGATTCCGGCAGCACAACGGCGTGGTACCGGAAGTAGAGGGGAGATCTCGCAGGGCTTCGCCTTAAGCCGGAGCGAGTATGGTGGAGTATGAGAGAGGATTTAGTGGTCTAGGGATTAGAAACACCAATTAGAAGGCTCTAAACCGAAGGCTAGGGCAATTAGAAGCTCTAAACCAAAACGGCTCTAAACCGTAGGCTGTGGCTAGGGTTTAGGTTTAGAGGATAGGAACTTGTGTGTCTAGGAGGGGAGCCCTGCCCCTCCTTTTATAGGTGGAGGGAGGCGCGCCTGGGGAGGGGAGTCCCTCCCCAACTCGGCCTCAAGGAGGGCCGGCGATGGGAGGAGGAACTCCTCCCCCAAGTCGGCTTCAAACTTCCTTCTCCTCTTTCCCACTTCCCAAAATAGCCGTTTGACTTTCAAACTAGCCGTTTGACTTTTTCAAACTAGGATTTGATTAAATCCTCTATTTTGTACAACAATGACACTTAGTACATGATGCAATCATACCAACTTGATATAACACATTCATGTACCCCTTCCCCCCGAAGTGCCGGACATTTCGGAACCTTCTAGAATGTTCCCGATGAAAACACCGGAATCATTCCCCAACTCCGAAACGGGACTTTCCTTATATGAATCTTATTCTCCGGACTATTCCGGATCTCCTCGTGATATCCCGGATCCCATCCGAGACTCCGAACAACATTCGGTCTCTTACTCATCATTCCATAACTACTCAACAACATCGAATCTTTAAGTGTGTCTCCCTACGGTTCGTGAATTATGCGGACATGATCGAGACACTTCTCCGATCAATAACCAATAGAGGAATCTGGAAATTCATATGGCTCCCACATATTTCTACGATTACTTTGTGATCGAATGAACCACTTACATACGATACCAATTTCCCTTTGTCTCACGATAGTTTACTTATCCGAGGTTATGATCGTCAGTATCTCTGCATACCTAGTTCAACCTCGTTACTGATAAGTACTCTTTTCTCGTTCCCGTGATATGTGATCCCTTGTGAGCCAGTCACATGCTTGCAAGCTAATTGGATGACATTTCACCGAGAGGGCCCAGAGTATATCTATCCGTCATATGGATGGACAAATTCCACTCTTGATCCATGTGTTTCAACCAATACTTTCTGAACACTCAATGCCACCTTTATAGCCACCCTGTTACGGTGTGGTGTTTGATGACATCAAAGCATCCATCCGGAAAAGGTGATATGCATGATCTCATGGTCGAAGGAATTAGGTTACTATGTATCAGAAAGCATATAGCAATTGAACTATTGAAATGACTTGATCTTTATGCTACGCTTATCTATAGGAGTATGTCCATCACATCATTCTCCTAATGATATGATCCTGTTGTTAATAACATCTCTATGTTCATGATCAGGAAACCATGATCATATATTAACCAACAAGCTAGTTTAACAAGAGGCTTTACTAGGGACTCTTATTTTAGTTTACAAATCACACAAGTATTAATGTTTCCGGTTAATACAATTATAGCATGGTATGTAAACATTTATCATAAGTGTGAAGATATGATAATAACCACTTTATTATTGCCTCTTGGGCATATCTCCAACAGCTTCATCATAGCGAGGAGTGCCCCTTTGTGACTTTGCCTTGGTACGACGAGGACGGCTAGAACCATCACCTGTGAACAACAGTGAGGGAGGTAGCATGGAGATGAGTATATATGTCCCAAAAATGCAGTACAAGAGCTTTGATGCATTTTTGGTCTGTTTTGATTCACCCTACACCGGAGTCTCCGCACCTCATACCGGAGTCTCCGGTCCTGGTGACCAAAGTCTCCGGCCTAGACCGGAGTCTCCAGACCTGGGTCCGGAATCTCCGGTCGCGAGGCTCGGTCATGAGATGGGGAGATGCTGGTGGGGGTGAATCTAGTAGATCGAGCAATGCAACAAGGCTAAAGTACTAGAGTGCATGCAAACAAGTGATTCCAATGGACAAATCAACACCAATCCTCAAAAGCACATCTAGAGATGAACCCTAGAAGAAAAAAAAGGAGAGGTACCAGATCTGTCCATGGGATCGATTCCTCCGGTGGGAATGACCCAATGGAGGAGAGGAGAAGGTTGGCCGGCGGCACGGCGGATCCCGGGGGCTTCTTGACCTCCGGGGAGGAGTTTTTTAAGAGGAGGCGACGGGTTAGGAGGAGGGGGCGGGGTGGAGAATGAAGAACTGCTATTTCAGTTCACCCCGTTCCCTTCCTATAAGTGGAAGAAAAACGTCTGGACCGGAGACTCCGGTCTATCCGGTCCTCCTCGACCAAAAACTCCAGGATATGTGTTTGGGGACATATATGAGAGATAGATAGGTTTAAGACAGGGAATATGCTTGGATTGAGATATCAAACTGTGAAGAACCAATAAGAGTCCTAGAGATTCACAAAAATATTCAGGAAAGCTCCAAAAAGACTAGAATCAAGTAATTGACAAACATGAGTAAGCACCAACCTTTCTTAATGTGAGAGGGTGGTGGCCTAGGCCACCATATTTGAGTATACTCGGCTTGGCACCACGAAGATATATCTTGGGTCCATTACTGAAAATCATCATTTAAGCTCACATATCACAAAATGATATTAAGAGGAATGATTTTGATTGCTTTGGGCATAATGGGGGGGGGGGAGGGATAGTCCAATCAATTAGGACCGCACTCCCCCTATATCCATGCCTACACCTAAACCAAATAAGAGTCAAAACATAGGTGAGAATGCATGGTAATCAAGTCAAGCTCCTTGAATCTATGATATTTAGTTCATTCCTCAAAGAGAAAAACCTTGCTTCATCAAGTGGCTTTGTGAAGATTTCGGCAAGTTGATATTTGGTTGACACATATGATAGATCAATATCACCTTGAGCAACATGATCTCTAATGAAGTGATGGCGAATCTCAATATGCTTTGTCCTTGTGTGATCCACTTGGTTATAGGAAATCTTGGTAGTACCTTCATTGTCACATAGAAGAGGCACTTTGTCACACTGGACACCGTATTCATTTAAAGTTTACCTCATCCATAGCAATTGGGTGCAAGCATTAGCCGCTGCCACATACTCGGCTTCGGCGGTGGAGAGATATATACAATTTTTCTTCTTAGAAGACCAACATACCAAGGACCTACCAAGGAATTGGCAAGCCCCGGATGTTGATTTTCTATCATCCTTATCACCCGCCCAATCCGAATCCGTGTATCCACAAAGAGCAAATGTTGACCCTCGAGGATACCAAAGACCATAAAATGGGGTATGAACTAAATATCAAAAGATTCTCTTGACTGTCATTAAATGGCTTTGTTTAGGAGCCGCTTGATATCTTGCACACACACCTACACTTAACACAATATCAGGTCTAGATGCACAAAGGTAAAGCAAAGAACCAATCATAGACTGGTATACCTTTTGATCCACATCTTTACCATTTGGATTTTGTTCTAGATGATTCTTTGTAGCCATGGGAGTAGGAGCTCCATTTAAATCTTGCATTTTGAATCTCTTGAGAATATCTTGAGTATACTTGGCTTGATTGAAGAATGTCCCTCCTCTAACTTGCTTGATCTCAAAACCAAGAAATACTCTCAACTCCCCCATCAAAGACATCCAGAACCTACTAGTCATAAGCTTTGAGAATTCATCATTAAAATCTTTGTTAGATGAGCCAAAGATAATATCATCAACATATATTTGGCATACAAAAAGCTACCCATTGACCTTCTTTGTAAAAGAGTGGGATCGATTTTCCCAACCTCAAATCCACGGTCAAACAACAACTCTCTAAGGTGATCATACCACGTGCGTGGGGCTTGCTTGAGCCCATAGAGCGCCTTATCAAGTTTGTAGACATGGTTTGGGAAGTTGGGATCCTCAAATCCTGGGGATTGCTTTACATATACCAACTCATTTAATGGACCATAAAGAAATGCACTTTCTACATCCATTTGTTGCAGCTTAAAGTTATGATGTGCCACATAAGCAAGAAGGATACAGATGGATTCAAGGCGATCCACAGGTGCATATGTCTCTCCATAGTCAATGCCTTCAATTTGAGAGAACCCTTGTGCAACCAATCTAGACTTGTTCCTTACTATAATTCCATGCTCATCTTGCTTGTTCTTGAATATCCACTTCGTGCCTATAACATTGCGGCAATCCTTTGGCTTCTGAACTAACTTCCATACTTTGTTTCTCTCAAAGTTGTTGAGCTCTTTGTGCATAGCTTCCAACCAATCTGAATCTTCAAGAGCTTCCCACACTTTATTTGGTTAAATCATTGATATGTGTGCTTGGTGTTCACTGAACCTCTTCAATTGTGCTCTTGTGGAAATTCCTTTCCTTAGGTCACCAACCACATTTTGTAGAGAGTGGTATCTTAATTCCAACATTCTCTCCTTTCTAGCTTCATGACGAGCGTGGATCTCCTCGTTGTTTCTTGGGGGACCCTCTTCATCATTTTGGTCCTCGTCTTGACCATCAACTTGACCTTGATCATCACGGGAATCATTGTATTCATTAATAGGCAAAGATTGACCTTGGTCTTGATCAAGCACTCTTATAGAATCGATTTGAGCTTGTCTCAAGGCAGTTTGTATGGATCTTCCTTGAATAATTGACTTGGCACCACTTGACATCCTGTAGAATGAATCAAGCTCCTCTTGACTAGAGTTGTCACTTTGATCAACATGTTGAGGGTCCACATCTTGTCTTTGGCTTGAGTCATTGCCCTCCTCGGTGAATGGAGCTTGTTGATGTTGTGAAGATGAGGGTTCCACTTGAGTGGAGCATAGTTCTTCTCGATCCGCCATAAGGGGTTCTTCAACGGGGCGGATATATCCCACACCCATTATTCCTATGGCATCCTGAGGCATTTCATCATCTGCATCACAAGAATCAACATGCCCCCCATGGGGACCATCGTATTCTTCGAAGGTCACACTACAAGATTCTATGACGGCTCCGGAGAGCTTATCATAGATTCTATAAGTGTGAGATTCGAGACCATAGCCAACAAAAATACCCTCTAATGCTTTAGACTCGAATTTGGACAAACGAACACCTTTTATGAGATAGAAACTGATGGGGATATGCCTACTGGGGTATACCCAGCAGGACGTTTCCGACTGGCCCGTGAGCTGGCGAGTGGGCCTGCATAACGGCGAGTGGATTGAAGCCCAGCAAGGCACCGAGCGACTGGAAGCTGAAGGCCCAGGCGAGTAGATAGGCCCAGTCGGATTAGGTTAAACGACTACCGAAGCTTTAACTGAATCGGTTGAGATATGTAAACCCTAGGGGAGGTGAGCCTATATAAACCTCCCTATAGGGCGAGTAGAGATACGTTCCCTCATACACCCAAGCGACTCGCTGCCTAGCCGCCGAGCTCGCCCATTGTAACACCTTGATAATACAATCTAGCAGGAGTAGGTCTTTACCCTCCAGGGGGCCGAACCTGGGTAAAACCCTGTGTATTTGCCCTCATCTCGCACCGCAGATGGCTGGCCGCCCTTGCCCCTCGTTCTACTACTCGCTGCCGATTGCAACATCTGCCGTGACTATTCCCACGACAGTGGCGCCCACCGTGGAGCCTGGCCGGTCCGGCCGGTGTTCTGCGGCGAGATCCAATCTGCCCATCAACGAGACGGTCTCCACCGGACGCATGATCGCGATCGTCGAGATGCTCCAAATCTTGCCGAGCAGCTACGTCCCGGCGGCGCGACCCGTCACGCACAGCGTGATCCTGCCGATCGGCACGATCAGCCTCTTCGTCGGCCTCACCGACGTCATCGTCTCGGAGGATTCGCCGCATCCGCGAAGTCGCCGCTGTGATCGGCTCTCCGAGAGCCAGATCCGCACGATCCATCGCCGCCTCGAGTACAACTCGCCCACAACAACGTGGGCGGAATTCAGCGCCGCAGAGGATGCCCTCACCGACGACGCCGACTCGGCGACCGACGCCACTCGCCGGATCCATCACCGCGGCCTCATCCGCGATCCATCGCCTGTGTCTCCAACGTGGAGACTTCGAGGACCCTCCATCCTCGGGATCTTGAATTCGACCGGTCGGAGAATTCGCCGACCTCATGACGGAACCGGCCGCCACGACCTACATGGCGACCGACACCGATCCGCCGGAGGATCCATTCTCCACCCCAATCCTCCTAACGCCACGGCAACGGAGGTCGAGGAGCTCCGCCACCGGGAGGCGGTGCGCAAGGAGCAAGCCGAGCGAAATTTCGCCTCGGCAGGTGACGACGCAGAGCTATCACGCTACCACCAGCAGCGATCAGGTCACGCTGAACCCCACCGCTCAGGGCGCGCGAACTTCGACGACGAAACGACCCGCTGCGGCCGAGCGCGACCGCGAGAACGCGCCACCAGGAGGAAGCGCCCGACCCCCGCCAGGATCAACGGCGAGGGGCGCCCCACCTCCACCCAACCGCACCCCTCCCAGGGACCAGCCGCGGATAGTAGTCTCCTCACGGGAGCGAGACGCAAACGGCCTCCCACTGTTCTCCACCCCAATGGACAACCTCGTGGCATGCCGAGCAGCAGCCGACAGCATCACAGCCACCGGCGACGGCGCCCTACAGATTCAATACGTCAGGGCCCTGCTCGCGAAGGCCGTAGAGCAGCAAAGAGCGGGCGTCGACTCGGCAGGTCGAGTATACTCGCGTTCCTCGGGAAGCAGAGCGGCCTCCAGCGGCCGCCCAGCGGCGGCAAACACCCTCAACTGCCCGCCACCAGAGCCACTGCAGTTCCCACACCGACCCGCGAACGCGGCGCTCTCCACCAACGACCCCATTCCGGCAACTAACCTCATCGCTGCCAACGGGCAACCCATCGACGCCCGCACCCACATCATCAACAACCAAAGTTGGCGCGCACGCCAGCCCGACGACTTGCGACATACCCTAACTAATCTCCGCGACGGCGAGCCCATGGGGTCGCTCAGTCGACTCGGACCCAAGTGCTTCGGACCAATGATCCGAGGCGAGAAGTACCCGCCAAACTTCAAGGCACCGAAGGAGATAGAAAAGTACGATTTCTCGTACGACCCCGCCGTCTGGCTCGACACATACCTCATGGCGATGGGGATCGCAGGTCACACTGACCTGCTAGCCGCTCGTTACCTCCCCGTGATGATGGAGGGGACGTGCATGCAGTGGATCAACACCCTCCCCCAGGACAGTATCGACTCCTGGGAGGAGATGCGCGATGCCTTCGTCAGGCACTTCGAGTGCTCCTACACCCGCGCCACCACCATCGAGGACCTGGAGCGATGCGTCCAGGGACCCCGCGAGTCGACCCGCAATTGGGTCCAACGGTGGCAAGAACTTTGGTACAACGCGGCCGGCATCCACCCGGACACCGCGATCCATTGCTTCAAGACCTCGTGCCGTTACGAGCCCCTGGTCGCCAAGCTCAAGCGACACTCCCGCACCCTCGACAACATCCCCGACCTCCTCGAGATCGCCAAATGGTTCGCCGAGGAAGATCCAAACCAGGAAACTGACGACGAGTCAGGAGGTCAACGCCGCACGAGCGGAAACGACGGTGGACGCCGATCCGACCCTCACAGCGGCTTTTCGCCTCACCGGCAAGCGCCAGATGACGGGCGAGTCGACTTCGTCGCCAACACGCACGCAGCTGAGCCCAAGAGCTTCCGCCGATGGAGGACAACGCCGCGCGGCGGCAACTACAAGAACAAGCCAAGGTTCGACCCGCGCCCTCCTTAACCAACCATGTGCGTTTCATAGCAGGAAGGAAGCCCAACGCACCACCGCCGACGCCACACCTCGTGGAAATCGAGAAGGCACGGCGAGCGGAGGACCTCGACAACGACCCGCCAAACGGCGGAAAATTCGCAAAGTAGCCGCTCGCCCACACCTTCAGACTTCAACACGGCGCGAAAAGAAGGTCATCGCCCGCCGCCGCCAACGCTGTGGCCAGTGCGGACGTTCCCCAGTTCCTCAACTAGTCGGAGCAGCCCATCACCTGGAGTCGCCAAGACCACTCGCCACACATCGAGTACCCAGGTCGAGTCGCCCTGGTGGTCAAGCCCAAGGTCGGCGACTATTGGCTTCCCAAGACGTTGATGGACGGCGGCAGCTCCATCAACATCCTGTACCTTGGCACCTTCAGGCGGCTGCGGCTCCCGCAGTCGATGATCGAGACAACCCACACCACATTCCACGGCATCGTCCCCGGTCGGAAGGCGTACCCGATCGGCAAGGTCACGCTGCCAGTCACCTTCGGCACACCGGCAAACTTCCGCACCGAGCGGATCGTCTTCGAGCTGGTGCCCTTCGACAACCCCTACCACTGCGTCCTGGGGCGCCAGGCGTTCGCTAAATTCATGGCAGCGCCCCACTACGCGTACAACGCGATGAAGCTCCCCGGGCCGTGCGGCGTCATCACCATCAACGGCGACCCCGACATGGCCGCCGAGTGCGAGGCCAAAGGAGCCGAGCTCGCTGACGCCGTCATCGCGACGGAGACCAACCACGCCGACGAGCTCGCCAAGTACGCGAGCAGTGTCAACAACGACGACCCCACCATACTCAAGAAGCCCAACTCAGAGGTTGCAAACACCTCAACCTTTGAGGCCACGACGCACACCTACACCGTCGAGCTGGTCCCAGGCGGCTCCAGCCAGACGGTGACGATCGGGACAGGCATGAGCCCAGCATAGCAAGGCGCGCTCATCGAGTTCCTCCGTGAGAACAGGGACATCTTCGCCTGGAAACCCTCTGACATGCCCGGTGTCCCTAGGGAGCTCGCTGAGCACAAGCTAAACGCCGACCCCAAAGTGCGACCTGTCAAGCAGTCGTTGCGGCCCTTCAATGAAGAACGTCGTCGAGCAATCGCCGAGGAAGTGCAGCGTCTACTCGCTGCCGGCTTCATCCGGCCAATCAAGTACTCCAAGTGGCTGGCAAACCCAGTCCTGGTCGAGAAGAAGAACGGGACCTGGAGAATGTGTATCGACTACACAAACCTGAACAGCGCCTGCCCAAAGGAACAGTTCTTCCTCCCGCGGATTGACCAGATAATCGATTCAACCGCGGGCTCGGAGTCGCTATGTTTCCTCGACGCCTACTCTGGGTACAACCAGATCAAAATGGCCGTCGAGGACGAGGAGAAGACGGCGTTCATCACGCCATTCGGAGCCTTCTGCTACACCGCCATGACCTTCGGCCTCAAGAACGCCGGGGCGACCTACCAGCGGTGCATGCAAGAATGCCTCGCGAGCTAAATTGGCCGCAACATCCACGTCTACATCGACGACGTGGTCGTAAAGTCCGCTCGCCAGGGCGACCTACTCGCCGACCTGGCGGAAACATTCGCCAACTTGTGAAAATACAAGATAAAGCTCAACCCAGGCAAATGCACCTTCGGTGTACCAGCAGGACAACTACTGGGGTACGTCGTCTCCAAACAAGGGATCGAGGCGAACCCCACGAAGATCGACACGATCGCTCGGCTCGGCAAACCCGAGTGCTCGCTGACGCCCGAACTGGCCGGGCGAGTAGCGGCTCTCAGTAGCTTCATCCCCCGCCTGGGCAAAAAGGCGATGCCCCTATACCGCCTGATGCGCAAGAACCCCACCTTCCAGTGGGACAAGGAGGCGGATGACGCGCTTCGCGACCTCAAGAAAGTGCTACTCGCCGCCCCCGCCGACAAAGAACCCATGCTGGTCTACGTCGCGGCTTCCGAATGCGTCGTCGGTGCCGTCATGGTCGTCGAACGACCAGAGGAAGGAAAGGAGCGCCCAATACATCGACCGGTGTACTACACCAGCGAGGTCCTCACCGAGTCGCGCCAGCGGTACCCCCAGTATCAAAAGATGGTATACGCGGTCTTCAGAGCTCAGCGGCGCCTGCCGCACTACTTCCAGGAGCACCCGATCACGGTCGTTTCCTCAGCACCGTTGCAAGACATCATCCGCAACCGTGAGGCGACCGGGCGGGTCGCCAAGTGGTCCGTTGAGATCGGCGTCCACAACATTAAATACGAGCCGCGAAAAGCGATCAAGTCGCAGGCCCTAGCGGACATCATCGCCGATTGGGAAGAGGCCCAGCAGCCAGAGAAGCTGCCATACCTCCATTACTGGAGCCTACACTTCGACGGCTCCAAGAACACGGACGGCGCAGGCGCAGGGATCGTGCTTACCTCACCAAAGGGCGACAAGCTCCGCTACATCCTCTGCCTTGACTTCACACCCTGCACCAAAAACATGGCTGAGTACGAGGCCCTACTCCACGGCATGCGAGCCGCCAAGGAGATGAACGTCAATCGCCTCCGCTGCTACGGAGATTCCGACCTTGTCGCGGGGCAAGTCGCCGGCACCTGCGACGCCGTCTCCCCTACCATGGCGGCGTACCGCCAAGCGGTGGACAAGTTGGGCGGCCACTTCACCGGCTACTCCGTCGAGTGGATCGACAGGCGGAAAAACGAGGAGGCCGACGCACTCTCTCGCATCGGGTCGGCTCGACTCGCACCACCAGCCGGCGTCTTCCTCGACACGATCACCAAGCCATCAGTCTCTCCCCCGAGGGAGATCGACATCGGAGTCCCACTCCAACCAGAGGCAGCCTTGGTCGCACTCGTCAACGAGCCAGACGACTGGACCAAGCCCTACATCGCCTACCTGGAGGCCGGCACCCTGCCGGCAGACGAGACAGACGCTCGAATGATCGCTCGTCGATGCAAGTCCTACACCATCGTCGACGGCGAGCTCCACAAGCGCAGCGTCACCGACGTGTTCCAACGCGCCCAACCACAAGGACGCAAAATCCTCCACGACATTCACTCGTGATCGCGCCACCACGCCGCCGCTTCCCTAGTCGCCAAGGCTATGCGACATGGCTTCTATCGCCCACCGCACGCCGATGCTGTCGATATCGCCCAGCGTGCGGTGCCGGCACGCCAACCAAACGCACGTGCCGAGCTCGGCGCTCAAAACAATCCCCATCACCTGGCCATTCACTGTGTGGGGCATGGAGATGGTAGGCCCCTTCAAGAAGGCCCCCTCTAGCTACACCCACCTGCTAGTCGCCGTCGACAAATTCACGAAGTGGGTGGAGGCCAAGCCAGTCCGGAAATGCGACGGGAAGACCGCCACTAAGTTCCTACGCGAGCTCATATATCGCTACGGGTTCCCAAACAACATCATCACGGAAAACGGCACCAGCTTCGCCAAGGGAGCCATGGCCGAATTCTGCGAAGAGCATCATATCCGGCTCGACCTCGCGTCAGTCGCCCACCCGGAATCCAACGGCCAGGCGGAACGGGCCAACCAAAGCATCCTCCACGGCCTGAAGCCGCGACTCCAAGTACCACTCGAGTGCACCGCCGGGTGCTGGGTCGAGGAGTTGCCCTCTGTCATCTGGGGGATCCGCACCTCAGTCAACAGATCGACGGGATTCACTCCCTTCTTCATGGTCTACGGTGCCGAAGCAGTCATGCCCACCGACCTCGAACACGACTCACCGCGGGTCGTCCACTATACGGAGGCTGCAAATGAGCTTGCCCGCCAAGACGGGATCGACCAACTCGATGAAGCACGCGACCTCGCTCGGTCACGCACTGCCATCTACTAGCAAGGACTCATTGTTACCACAGCCGGCGGGTGAAAGCTCACACCTTCCAGGAAGGCGACCTGGTGTTACGCCTCGTCCAGGACAAGAAGGGCATGCACAAGCTCTCCCCTCCGTGGGAAGGCCTATTCGCTATCGGGTGCGTACTCGACAACGACGCCTACTACCTCATCGACGTCCGCGGGGACGGCGAACTCGACGTCAAGCGACCATGGAATGTAAACCTCCTCCGGAAGTTCTACTCCTAAAACCCCACACATGTACTCTCCAGTCGCTATCAAATAAAAAGAAACGGTTACCGCAAATTGCGCCTACTCTCCATGACTTGTGCCACCCGCACTCAAAATAACAGCGTCACGCTAAATGCAGAAGTCAACCTTTGGTATAGCGATCGGCACGGCTAAGTAGTGCGGTGTAAGAGCATTGAATCACCTCAGGTCTTGCATCGTCCACGAAAAACGCCCACCCGGAGCCCCATTGGAGTTGCCTAGCTCGAATGGTTCTACGAGCCAAGACAACTGCCCTCGCTTCTCACAGCGACCTTGGTCCTCCGCATCCTCGGCATAGCGACTCGAACGACTAAGTACCACGCTCGGGGACTGAGGACCAGTTCGTCGCGAGCGGTCAGGGAAAACGCCAAGTAAGAGAGCATGCCCAGGACTCACCACGCGACTGACCCCACGGGCCAGGCAGGAGTGACGCGCTCACACCAACGCGCTAAGTCCTCAACCACCCTCGAGTCACGCCTAGAACTACCAAGTACCACGCTCGGGGATTCGGCCACCCGACCTCGTTCGCGCACAGGAAAACGGTAAAGTCTGCAGAGCACTCAAGGGAGTCGCCGATCGGCTCTTCGAGCTCAAGTAGTCGACCAAAACATAAAAACACATGACAACAACACATACATCATATACGAGATAAACCCCACAAAAAGGGCGGACGCGCTCGGGGACTCGTTCAAAAATCAATCACAAACACACAACAAATACCAAAATAGACACAACGTCTCATTCAATTGGGTATTGCATTGTTTCACGTTACAAAATATGCCCGCGTGGCAGACCTGCTACTAACGCCACAAGGCAAACCATCCTACTCTGCAGGCTTCGATGACGACTCGCCAACATCCCGGCGATTGCGGATGAACGCCGTGTACGGGTTCGACGGATACGTCGTCAGTTCACCCGCCATCGCCGCGCGAAAAGGTTGCTCGACCTTGAAGTCACGATGCGGCGGCTCGGGGTCGTTCGGCGCAACGAACGTCTCCTGGTACAGAAGGAGGTCGCCCATTGCCCAGACACGTTACGAGTGCGTGCGGAACGGTCCCGCAACTTGAGGACCTCGCAGCTCCACCGCGCCCGACGATGGATATCCACTGCCACATCGTCGATGTCGAAATCCTCGGGAAGTGGGCGAGTCCAAGGCTCAGGGGCCATCGACGCTCACGCCGAAACGCCCGGCGTCATGTATTCAACGATGGGCGCCTTCTCCAAATATTTCCACACCTCAACGAGGTCGCTGGGAATCACCTCCGTGGGCGATATCTCCGGAGATAGGCACGGATGCACGCGTCGACAATGTCACCGAATCAACAAGCATACTTACGCCTCGCGTCGGCGAAGCTCGCTCTCCTTCGCTATCGATGATGCGACCTGCGAGTAGAAGACAATAATGAGTACGACGGACACCACAAAAGACACAACCACTGGAAAAGGAAGATGTACTCACCAAGCAGCGGGCGGGCGAGTTCCGTGATGAAGCATTGAAGCGATGTATGGTCGTCCTGAAGTCCAGCAATAAGGACTTCCGACACCTTGCGATCCTCCTCAGTGGCTGCAATGGCGGCCTTAGCTCGCCCGTCAGCCGAGGCCGCTTCTTCCTTCGACTCCCGCAGCTCGCGCTCGAGGTTGGCGGTCCGCTGTTCAGCGGCACTCAAGGCCGATTGCGCCGCCGCCAATTCACCAGCGGGGACAAGCCCCTGGCGAGCTTCCTCTGCCTTCACAGCAAAAGCATGAAGCCCTTTGTTCGCTTCCTGGACGATGGCCAACTCCTTCTCCGCGTGCTGCTTCGCGGCCAATCGGTCCGCCGATTCAAGCTGCAGACCCTGCACATCACCGAAAAAGTTAGTCACATCAAAATTCCTAAGTGCCCACCCGCTGAAATTCAGCGAGTGTGCACTCGGGGACTAGCGATCAAGAAATTCCTAAGTGCTCACCCGCTAAAATTTAGCGAGTGCGCACTCGGGGACTGGCGATCAAGAAATTCCTAAGTGCTCACCCGCTAAAATTTAGCACGTGCGCACTCGGGGACTGGATGTACCTGGATGGCTGCGCCAAGCATGCCATGGAGTTGTATCGAGTCCACGGACGCGAGTAACGCCGGCGTGTGCCCACGACGTTGGTCGACTTCAGCATCGGCGGTCCCAGGAGCATGGCTCGAGGGCGCAGCTCCACTCGCCGTGGCCGCCTTGGTCACGAAGCGTGGGAAGGTAGCAATAGAGGCACCCGCTCCAAGGGAGGTCGCCTCCGCCGTTCCAGGCAAGGAAGCGCCCTCCTTCGTAGATGCGGCTGCCTCCATCACGGGCCCGGCTGGTGCAACCGCCGTGTCATCAGAGATAGTGACGATGTCGCACCCTTGGCCTTCTTGCTGCCATCCGCCGAGTCGATGACCTCATCCGCCTTCCTCTTGCGGGAAGGGTCCTCCTCGCTAACAACGGGTGGCACCTTAGCCACGGTCGGATGGCCCATCCTCTTCACTCCGGTCCTGTGCATCAATCGAATAAGCAAAAACAAGCGAAAGAGTTATGAAAAGCAAGGAAGGGTGAGTGCACTCACTTGGCGACCGGGATGAAATGTAGCCCCGTACGGAGGCCGGCCGGTTTTTTCGGGGCCAGTCGGCGATCGAGCCCCATCTCCGTGACGTCATGCCCAAGACACGGACGGCTTCTTCGTTGAGGCCGCAGATGGAGCCTGCAGGACATCTCGGCAAGAGCCTCCTTGCGGCGAAGTCGCTATGCCGAGCCTCCTTGCGAGGCGGCCATGGCTGGAGCCTCCCCAGCCCGAGGCGAATGGCGGAGGCATTGAAGCCAGCGGCACTTCCACGGTCGCCGCGTCCAGCGCGGCTGTCACGGGTGGCGCGTCATCACCGGCTGGGCTGGGAGCATCAGAGCTGCTCGCCGAGTGCGGCGGCGAGGCCGGCTTTGATGGCTTCGTCTTCTTCTTCGGGGGGAGGGGGGCCTTGCCTCCTTTTCCTTCTTCTTCTTCTTCGACGGAGTTGCTTGACGGCGCGAGGTGGTCTCTAGGAGCTCGTCGTCGTCATCATGACGCTCGAGGCTTTTGCTTGCCTCGATCTCGCGCTGTCGTTGTCCGCGGGTCTTTAGGACCAGCGGGGCGACCTCCTCCTCGGACTCGTCATTGTCGTCCTCGTCGCCCTTGGCGGGCGGTGACTCGCCCACGTCCTGGGCGGATGAGCCCGAGCTCTCGTCGTCCGAAGGAGGGAGCCACCCTTCCACCACTTGGAACATCTGCAACGAATACAGAATGAATCAGAATTACCGCGACTGCATAGACTGCGACTGCGAGCAAAGTAAGGTGATTACCGTTGGAGCTGGACGCTTCGCGGTATAGGGGGCGACCCCAGCCTGCGCATCCAGGTACACCGCCTGGGTAATCTTCTTCAGTGCTGGGAGGTAGTCCTCCAGTTTCCACTCGTCGAGGCAGGCCTTCGTCGAGTCTCCCCGGCCCGTGTACTGGTACATGTAGTGGTCATGCTGGGCGAGCGGGACGAGCTGCCGCCCGAGCCAGCAGTTGTACAGATTTATCATCTGGAGGCCCTTATTTTTCAGACCGCGGATGGTCTGGAGCATCTCGTCGACGACCATCCGCTGGTCGTTGGGGAGCTTGCCGACTTGGAGATGGCGCGGCTCGGACCGATTGGCGGAGTACCGCGGGATCGCCTCCTCGTCCTCCGGGGTCGCCTCGGCCACGTAGAACCACGACTTCTTCCAGTCGCTCGCTGCCTTGGCGGGCAGCATCAGATCAAAGAATGAGGCTTTGGACTTGAGTTGGAATGTCAAGCCGCCCGCGGCTAGCATTGGGCCGCCTGCTTCCTCGCGGCTGATCCGTCCGTGGACCAGATCTTGCCAAGGGAAGTAGGGCGGCGATCAAGTAGCATTCGCAGAACGCCACGAAGATGGCGAGCTGCTCGATCTTGTGGGACCCAGATCTGGGCTGGATCTCGTAATAGGCGCAGGCCCGGAAGAACAAGGATGTAGGAAACCCTAGCCCCCGCTCGAGATGACTGGTGAAACAGATGAATTCCCTCTCTCGCGGGTTCGGGGTCGTCTCTCCGGCTGCGGGAATACGCCAACAGCCGGCTCGTAGGATCTCGGCCTCCTCGAAGGAGGCCAGTTGCGCCCTTGTGCACTTAGACCTGCCCCACGGTTCGGTTGAAAGGGCCATGGCCGAGAGGTTGTTGGGGGTCGGGGGATTTTGGGTCGGCTGGATCGCGATGCGAGGGAAGGAAAATGCGCGCAGTCGGAAGAAGTGGTGAGAAGTTGGCTCTCTGATCGCCTGCCATTCCCCTTATATAATGGATGTTACCCGCA
Organism: Avena longiglumis; assembly: GCA_030063025.1. Taxonomy (NCBI): domain Eukaryota; kingdom Viridiplantae; phylum Streptophyta; class Magnoliopsida; order Poales; family Poaceae; genus Avena; species Avena longiglumis. The sequence continues at coordinate 367,497,033 of CP125975.1, forward strand.
AAATCAGGAAGCCGTTACCGTGCGATGATTACGCCAAAAGTTACCGTTGGATTACCCCAACGGCTAGTTTGACCACGCCTGACGGTCCAACTCCGGCCACTCGGCTCGCCGACCCAATCACTATGACAGTGTTTCGCCGACTCGACTCGCCAAAGCCGCGACTTGGATCACTGGTTTTCTCCTTTGTACAGGAGCCCGCCGACGATTCGACTGGATGCATACTCTGAAGCCGTGTACTCCGACTGCCAGCAACCACCTACGCCTAATCGACGATGGCCTCGGGGACTACTGATGGGGATATGCCTACTGGGGTATACCCAGCAGGACGTTTCCGACTGGCCCGTGAGCTGGCGAGTGGGCCTGCATAACGGCAGTGGATTGAAGCCCAGAAGGCACCGAGCGATTGGAAGTCAAGGCCCAAAGTAGATAGGCCCAGTCGAATTAGGTTAAACGACTACCGAAGCTTTAACTGAATCGGTTGAGATATGTAAACCCTAGGGGAGGTGAGCCTATATAAACCTCCCTATAGGGCGAGTAGAGATACGTTCCCTCCTACACCCAAGCGACTCGCTGCCTAGCCGCCGAGCTCGCCCATTGTAACACCTTGATAATACAATCTAGCAGGAGTAGGTCTTTACTCTCCGGGGGCCGAACCTGGGTAAAACCCTGTGTCTTTGCCCTCATATCGCAGCGCAGATGGCTGGCCGCCCTTGCCCCTCGTTCTACTACTCGCTGCCGATTGCAGCATCTGCCGTGACTATTCCCACGACAGAAACACTTACAACCGAACACCCGTAAGTAAGATATGTTGGGCTTGTTACCGGTAAGTATTTCATATGGAGTCTTGTTGATTTCTTTGTAGAGGTAGAGCCGGTTTGATGCATGGCAAGCGGTGGAGATGGATTCGGCCCAAAAGCTATATGGACATTTAAACTCCGCCAACATGGTCCTAGCCATATCAATAAGAGTCTGGTTCTTCCTCTCGGCCACACCATTTTGCTGAGGGGTGTATGCAGCGGAATATTGGTGTTTTATCCCCTCATCACTAAGGAAATCATTCAAGGTGTAGTTCTTGAACTCGGTGCCATTGTCACTTCTTATAATCAACACGGGAAGATTGTATTGACGTTGAACCATGTTGATGAAGTCGATGAAGGTCTTTTGGGTCTCACTCTTCAACTTGAAGAAATATACACAGGAGTATCTTGAAAAGTCATCAACAATCACCAAACAATATTTCTTCCCACCAAGACTTGCATGAGATGCAGGACCAAAGAGATCCACATGAAGGAGCTCCAAGATCTTGGTTGACTTGATGCGGTTCTTTGGCTTGTGGGGAGCATCATGCATTTTTCCTAGAACACAAGCCCTACAAACACGATCTTTGGCAAAGGAAACATTTTCTTTTAGTACAACAATATGGCCCTCCTTATGGAGACTTTGCAAAGTTCTCATATTGACATGGGCTAGTTGGCGATTCCATAACCAACCCACATTGGCCTTTCCGAATAAGCACATCACACTTGTAGTGGTTTGCCCCAAAAAATCCACCACATACAAGTCATGTTCGACGTACCCAACAAAAGCGACCTTGAGAGACTTGATCCACATGAGGACCACAATATCATCATCAATAAAGATGGCAAAGCCCATCTTTCCAAGAGCACAGACTGAAAGTAAATTGTATCCAAGGGTCTCAACAAGCATGACGTTCACGAGTGTAATGTCGTGAGTAACCACTACCTTGCTGAAACCCATTACCTTAGACTTTGACTTGTCGGCATATGTCACAGTTATTTGATCATCATTTGGCTTTAAGTCCTTGACAATAGATGAGCTTCCGGTCATATTACTTGTGCAACCACTATCAAGCACCCACTTTGACCCTCCGGAAGCATATGTCTACAAAAGATGAAGCTAATTTTTAGGTACCCATTTTTCAATGGGTCCCTTTTTGTTAGCAACAAGGGTCTTGGGGACCCAAATAGACCAAGCAATATAACCATCATATGGGCCAACATATTGTGCATACACACCACCATAATAATCACACATTAGAACATGGTGAGGGTTAGCACTTCCTGCAAAGTCATCATGAGACATAGTTTTACCACTTGTGGTATTACTATCCACAATGGCCTTGTTCTTTTCTTGTGCGGGCTTGGCCTTCTTCTTGTTGTTCTTCTTCTTGGCCTTGGAGACAAAACCAATGCCCCCTTTCACACCACTAGGCCTTTTCTTACTCAAGAGATCATCAATGGACTTGTTACCTTGTGGAAATGTGACCTTGGATAGCTCCCCCTTCAACCTAGCATTTTATTCAACAATAGTTGTACTACTAAATGGAATGAAGTTACTAGGTGAAGGAATATTGGCCAATTGAGTTTGAAGCGTTTCATGGGACTTTGTGAGTGACAAGAGTTCACTTTCCAAGGCCTTGTGAGCCTTGTCAAGCAACCTAAAGTCCTCGACAAGTTTTTCATGAACCACACCAAACTCAATCCTGTCCTTTTTAGCACTTTTTCATTTAGCAATAGCATGATCACGTTCTTTGATGAGTCTATTAACAATAATGTCATTGGCCTCATCAAGCCCTTCAAGTTTTAATTCAAGGGACATCCTAGTCTCTTGTTCTTCTTCTAGAGCATTGTTTAAGACCTCTAGTTCAATCATGTGTTCATGCCCAAGTTTACACCTTACATATAGAAGTTCTTGTGTGTGGGAAAGTTGATCTAAGATGTTCCCAAAATGTATCTTAGCATCCCCTTGTAAGTTAGTCATAAATTCATCGAAAGCAATTAATTCCCTTTTTACATCAAGAGACATCTCATCATCACTTTCATCATTAGCTGGGGGAGTGGAGTGAGATGATGAGGATACCTCCATTCCTCTTGCCATAAGGAAAGTAACGTTCTTGATGGGAGTGTTCTCATTTGGAGAATCGAAGAGTGAGAATGTCGGAGTAGAAGTAGTGGCTAGAGCCGCCACACCAATGGATGTTTCCTCTTCCTCATCTTCATCATCTTCATTGTCAGAGGAGTATTCTTCATGAGTGATCAAGACAATTTCTTCCGACTTCTTGTTGATGGGATTCTTCTTGATGAAGGGTTTCTTGTAAGGTGCTTTGGGAGTTTTCTTCAACACGAGCTTACCCCCTTGATCTTCTCTCTTCTCATAGGGGAAATTCACCACAAAGGGATATCGGCCACCACAATTGAAGCAAGTTCTCAATGTAGTGGTATTTTCTCTTTTCCCATTTAGGTTGCTTCTTCGTTGCATTTACATCTTGGCCTTGGCGGGGTTCTTCCAAAATTTCTTTGCATATAAGTCCATATATTGACTATGAGCAATCTTGACATCATCGGGGTGGTCCATGGATAGGCCTTCATCACTATCATCTTCATCCCCATGTTCCACAACTTTGGCCTTCAAAGCAACGTTCACAATATTGCTCCTACCAAGGGAAAGAGCACGAGCATCTTTGGCATTCTTGGCGACAACCTTGAAAGAGGCCATTGTAGGGGTTCGTAGCATGGAAAACAAAAATTTTCTACCGCATGCACACAAACAAGCCAAGATCTATCTACTATATTGTAGCAACGAGTCGATAGAAGCACTCACTCTCGAATATTCCAAAGCGGTTAACGAGAGCAGATTATCGTGGGTGATGTAGTCGTACACTTAATGATCTCAAGATCGCGTAGACGATCCTTCCGGCGCTGCGTTCCGGTAGCGCTTCCGCAGTCGGTCACACGTTTGGTACTCGATGAAGACCTTCATATCCCTTGTTCCAGCAGGCAGCGGAGGTTGTAGTTCTCCCCTCGCGATTTCGGCAGCACGACGACGTGGTGTCGGAAGTAGAGGGAAGATCCCGCAGGGCTTCGCCTAAGCCGGTGCGAGTTATGGTGGATTAGGGTTTCCCGAAGATCTAGGTTTTAGAAGTCCGGGAGGAGAAGGAGGTGTCGGTGGCGGCTAGGGCGGCGGAGACAGCGTGGCGGCGGCGCGACGACGGCGGCGCGGGTGTGGGGAGGGCTTGGCTCTTGTATTCTTTGGGGCAGCCCTCCCCGGGAAGCCTTGGGAGGGGTGGGTTTGAATCCAAACCCAAACCCAAGTTGGATTGAGAGAAGGACTTGTTTCTTCTCCCACTAGGAAACCATTGTTCCAGTTTGACTTTTCAATTTAGAGCTTTAATTATCTCTTGCAAATGCCCACACCAAGTAACCTAGGATATGATCCAATCATTCCACTTACCCATGACACATTCATGGTCCATTCCCCTTCCGGTTTGGTGAACCTTCTAGAACCTTCTAGAACCTATCCGATGAAAACATCAGAGTCTTTCCCGAACTCCGGAATCGGACTTTCCTTATATGAATGTTATTCTTCGAACCATTCCGGATCTCCTCGTGATATCCCGGATCCCATCCGAGACTCTGAACAACATTCGACATCCCTACTAACATTCCATATCTACTAAACAACATCTAATCCTTAAGTGTGTCTCCCTACGGTTCGTGAATTATGCGGACATGATCGAGACACTTCTCCGATCAATAACCAATAGAGGAATCTGGAAATTCATATGGATCTCACATATTTCTACGATTAATTTGCGATCGAATGAACCACTTACATACAATACCAATTTCCCTTTGTCTCACGATAGTTTACTCATCCGAGGTTTTGATCGTCGGTATCTCTGCATACCTGGTTCAACCTCGTTACCGATAAGTACTCTTTTCTAGTTCCCGTGATATGTGATCCCTTGTGAGCCCGTCACATGCTTGCAAGATAATGGATGAAATTCCACCATGAGGGCCCAAAGTATATCTATCCATCATATGGATGGACAAATCACACTCTTGATCCATGTGCCTCAACCCATACTTTCCGAATACTCAATGCCACCTTTATAGCCACCCAGTTACGGTGTGGTGTTTGATGTCATCAAAGCATCCTTCCGGTGATGGTGATTAGCATGATCTCATGGTCGAAGGAATTAGGTTACTATGTATCAGAAAGCTTATAGCAAACAAACTATAAAAAATGACTTGATCTTTATGCTACGCTTATCTATATGAGTATGTCCATCATACCGTTCTCCTAATGATATGATCTTGTTATTAATAACATCTCAATGTTCATGATCGAGAAACCACGATCATCTATTAATAAACAAGCTAGTATTATAAAGAGCCTTTACCAGGGACTCTAATTTAGTTTACAAATCACACAAGTATTAATGCTTCCGGTTAATACTATTATAGCATGAATGTAAACATTTATCATAAACACAAAGATATAATAATAACCACTTTTATTATTGCCTCTAGGGCATATCTCCAATAGTCTCCCACTTGCACTAGAGTCAACTAATCTAGATTACATGGTAATATACCGAACACCCATGGTGGTTTGGTACTGGTCATGTTTTTCCCTCGGGAGAGGTTTAGTCAACAGATCCGCCACATTCAGATCTGTGTGTACTTTGCAAATCTTTATGTCACCATCTTGGACATGCTCTCGAATAGCGTGAAAACATAGCTTGATGTGCTTCAGCTTCTTGTGTGACCTTGGTTCTTGCGCATTGGCTATGGCGCCCATGTTATCACAGTAGATAGACATTGGGTCCATCGCACTTGGAACCACACCGAGCTCTATAATGAACTCCTTCATCCATATCGCCTCTTGTGAAGCCTCCGAAGCAGCTATGTATTCCGATTCAGTTGAAGATCTCGCCACAATGCTTTGCTTTGCACTCCTCCAGCTAACTGCTGCACCATTCAAAGTAAATATGTATCCAGATTGAGATTTAGAATCATCCGGATCGGTGTTCCAACTAGCATCGGTGTAACCATTAACAACGAGCTGTTCATCACCTCCATAAAAAAGAACCATAACCTTAGTTCTTCTCAAGTACTTAAGGATGTTTTTGACCATTGTCCAATGATCCACTCCTGGATCACTTTGATATCTGCTAGTCAAACTAACAACATATGCAATGTCGGGTCTAGTACATAGCATGGCATACATAAGAGATCCTATGGCTGAGACATAGGGAGTCTTACTCATCCTTTCTCTATCTTCTGCCGTTGCAGGACTTTGAGTTTTACTCAAGGTCGTATTGGGCAACATGGGCAAGAACCCTTTCTTGCTATCTTCCATTCCAAACCTCTTTAGAACTTTGTCCAAATATGTACTCTGTGACAATGTTATTAGGCGTCCCGATCTATCTCTATAAATCTTTATGCCTAATATGTAAGCTGCTTTGCCAAGATCTTTCATTGAAAAACTATTATTCAAATAATCCTTGACACTATTAAGAAGGTCTACATCATTTCCAATCAACAATATGTCATCTACATATAGTATTAAGAATGCTACAGAGCTCCCACTCACTTTCTTGTAAATACAAGCTTCTCCATAAGTTTGTATAAAACCAAAGCTTTTGATTACCTTATCAAAACGTTGATTCCAACTTCGGGATGCTTGCTTCAATCCATATATGGACCGTTGAAGTTTTCATACCTTGTTAGCATCTTTAGGATTGACAAAACCTTTGGGTTGCATCATATACAACTCTTCATCAATGTCTCCATTGAGGAACGCTGTTTTGACATCCATCTGCCATATCGCATAATCGTAATATGTAGCAATTTCTAACATAATCCTCACAGACTTTAGCTTCGCTACTGGTGAGAAAGTCTCATCGTAGTCAACTCCCTGAATTTGTCAAAACCCTTTTGCGATAAGTCGAGCTTTATAGACAGTAACATTACCATCAACATTTTTTTCTTTTGTAAAATCCATTTGTTCTCGACAGCCTTCCGGCCATCCGTTAAGTCCACCAAAGTCCATACTTGGTTTTCGTACATGGATCCAATTTCGGATTTCATGGCTTCTTGCCATTTATTGGAATCTGGGCTCATCATCGCTTCCTCATATGTCGCAGGGTCATCGTTGTTGTCCACCAACATGATACTCATAACGGGATCATAACAATCAGGAGTGGTACGAGTTCTCGTTGACCAGCGAGGTTCTGTAGTAACTTCAATCGAAGTTTCATGATCAACATCATTAGCTTCCTCTCTTATTGTTGTAGGTGCCACAGGAACTACTTCCGGTGATGCGCTACTCGCAAGTTCGAGAGAAGGTTCAACAACCTCGTCGAGTTCTACTTTTCTTCAAGTCACTTCTTTCGTGAGAAACTCCTTCTCTAGAAAGGATCCATTCTTGGCAACGAAGATTTTGCCCTCGGATCTATGATAGAAGGTATACCCAATAGTTTCCTTCGGGTATCCTATGAAGACACATTTTTCCGCTTTGGTTTCAAGCTTTTCGGGCTATAACTTCTTTACATAAGCTTCACAACCCCAAACTTTAGGAAACGACAATTTAGGTTTCTTCCCAAACCACAATTCATACAGTGTCGTTTCAGCGGATTTAGATGTTGCCCTATTTAAAGTGAATGCGGCTATTTCTAATGCATAACCTCAAAACATTAGCGGTAAATCTGTAAGTGACATCATAGAACGAACCATATCTAAGAGAGTTCGATTACGATGTTCGGTCACACCATTACGCTGTGGTGTTCCCGGCGGTGTCAATTGTGAAAGTATTCCGCATTTCTTCAAATGCTCGCCAAACTCGTAACTTAGATATTCACCTCCATGATCATATCATAGAAATTTAATCTTCTTGTTACGTTGATTCTCTACCTCACTTTGAAATTCCTTAAACTTCTCGAAAGTTTCGGACTTATGTTTCATGAAATAGATATACCCATATCTACTCAAGTCATCCGTGAAGGTAAGAACATAATGATAACCACCGCGCGATCCTACACTCATTCGGCCACACACATCGGTATGTATGATTTCCAATAAGTCCGTAGCTCGCTCCATCATACCAGAAAATGGAGTCTTAGTCATTTTACCCATCAGACATGCTTCGCATCTTTCAAGTGATTCGAAATCAAGTGATTCAAGAAGTCCATTGGAATGGAGTTTCTTCATACGCTTCACTCCAATATGACCAAGAAGACATTGCCACATATAGGTCGAGTTATTGCTCAATTTCAAATGTTTAACTTCAATGTTATTAATGTGTATTTCCACAATCGAGATTCAATAAGAATAGACCATCTATCAAAGGTGCATGTGCATAAAACATATTACTCATATAAATCGAACAACCATTAGTATCGGACTTAAACAAGTAACCTTCTCGCAATAAACATGATCCAGATATAATGTTCATTCTCAACGCAGACACCAAATAAAAATTATTTAAGTATAAAACTAATCCCGATGGTATATGAAGAGGTAGCGCGCCGACCGCAATCACATCAACCTTTGATCCATTTCCTATGCGCATCGTCACCTCGTTCTTCGCTAGCTTCAGTTTATTCTGCAGTACCTGTTTCGAGTTAAAAATATGAGCAATTGAACCAGTATCAAATACCTAGGAACTACTACGAGTACTAGTGAGATACACATCAATAAAATGTATATCAGATATACCTTTCTTCTTGATGTTGCCGTTCTTCAAATCCGCTAGGTACTTTGGGCAATTCTGCTTCCAGTGACCTTCTCCCTTGCAGTAAAAGCACTCACTATCAGGCTTAGGCCCAGCCTTGGTCTTCTTCGCCGGCGCGGTAACTTTCTTACTGCCCTTCTTGAAGTTTCCCTTTTTATTATACTTGCCTTGCTTCTTGAATTTGGTGGTCTTATTGACCAACAACACTTGGTGCTCTTTCTTGATCTCCACTTCTGCAGATTTCAACATGGAGAAGAGTTCTGGCAACGACTTGTCCATGTTTTGCATATTGTAGTTCATCACAAAGTTCTTGTAACTTGGTGGTAGTGATTGGAGGACACGGTGAATCCCCAAAGCATTAGGAATCACTATTCCCAAGCTTTGAAGCTTTCTTGCGTGCCCAGACATCTTAAGTACGTGCTCACTGACGGAGCTGCCCTCTTCCATCTTGCAGTTAAAGAACTTTTCAGAAGCCTCATAACTCTCAACTGCCACGTGAGCCTCAAATATCATTTTGAGTTCACAGACAATATCATGTGGGTCATGGTTCTCAAACCTTTTCTGAAGCTCTGATTCCAAACCATACAAGATAGCACACTGAACTGTGGAGTACTGATTCTTCCGAGCGAGGAAAACATTCTTTACCTCATCAGTAGAATTAGCTGCAGGTGGGTCACCCAGCGGTGCATCCAACACATAGGTCAAATTACCAGCATTGAGGACAATCCTCAAATTGCGGAACCAATTCGCGAAGTTGCTTCCATTGTTTTTTAACCTTTCTTTCTCTAGGAACGCATTAAAATTGATGGTAGGGGACGCCATTGATCTACAACATATTTGCAATAGTTTAGACTAAGTTTATGACAAATTGAGTTCTAATTAATAGTTAAATTAATCAAGGTGAACTCCCACTCAAAACAATATCACTCAAATTGTTTTAGTGATCACACGAACCAAATCCACCACATCAAAACCGATCATCATGAGAGTTGATGTAGCTTCAATGGCGAACAATCAACATGTTCATCATATCTTCTATATGACTCATGCTTTACCTTTCGGTGATCCGTGTTCCGAGACCATGTCTGTACATGCTAGGCTCGTCAAGATCAAACCTTAGCTTTCGCATGAGCAAATCTGGCTTGCTCATGTTGTATACACTCGCAGAATCTAACACACCCGATCATCACGTGGTGCTTCGAAACAAAGAGCTTTAACAACGGTGCTTACTAAGGATGAACACTTTAAAACTTGAAATTTTGTGCTTGAGGGATCATCTTATAATTCTACTGTTGCAAACTAAGCAATACAAGATGCATAAAGGATTAACATCACATGCAATTCATAATATGTGATATGATATGGCCTTTCTTCTTGTGCTTCCAATCTCCATCTTCAAGCACGAACATGATCTCCATCATCACCGGTATGGCTTCAAGTTCAATGGCGTCGTTTCATGGTTGTCGTCCACCAGCTTTAACTATTACAACTACTTTTAATAGACACGCAAGTCTTAACGGAATTTTAAAGACAATCATATGGCTCCTGCCGGTTGCCAACTTACAATAAGGAACATTGCATACATCATATATAATCACAATCATGGCCATATCACATCACAGCACACCCCTGCAAAACAAAGTTAGGCGCCTCTAATTTTCTTTGCATATTTTACATGGTTTGGGGCTTTCAATAAGTGTCGTTCTAACTTACGAACAAGAACCACAACGTTGATGTTTGAACTAGCAAGTGCCCGTTGTAAATTGAATCTATACTATGATGGGAGAGACAGACACCCGCAAAGCCACTTATGCAATACAAGTTGCATGTTGAGCATGGAGCAAGTCTCATGAACGATGTCATGTAAGGTTAGCCCGGGCCGCTTCATCCCATCATACTCCAAGATGCAAAGTACACAAAAAGAATTTGATAATAAAAGCACCACCGCCCACAATGACCATTGTGTTCTACTCGTGCAACAGATCTACATATAGACACGACTGTGATACCACTGTAGGGGTTCGTAGCATGGAAAACAAAAAATTTCTACCGCATGCACACAAATAAGACAAGATCTATCTACTAGATTATAGCAACGAGTTGATAGAAGCACTCACCCTCGAAGATTCCAAAGCGGTTAACGAGAGCAGATTCTCGTGGGTGATGTAGTCGTACACTTGCCGATCTCAAGATCGCGTAGACGATCCTTCCGGCGCTGCGTTCGGGCAGCGCTTCCGTAGTCGGTCACACGTTCGATACTTGATGAAGACCTTCCTCTTCCTTGTTCTAGCAGGCAGTGGAGGTTGTAGTTCTCCCCTCGCGATTTCGGCAGCACGACGGCGTGGTGCCGGAAGTAGAGGGAAGATCCCGCAGGGCTTCTCCTAAGCCGGTGCGAATTATGGTGGATTAGGGTTTCTCAGAGATCTAGGTTTTAGAAGTCCGGGAGGAGGAGGTGTCGGCGGCGGCTAGGGCGGCGGCGACGGAGTGGCGACGGTGCGAGGCGGCGGCGGCGAGCGGCGGCGGCGCGGGTGTGGGGAGGGCTTGGCTCTTGTGTGCTTTGGGGCAGCCCTCCCCCTCTATTTATGAGAGGGAGGGCACCCTTGGGAGGGGTGGGTTTGAATCCAAACCCAAACCCAAGTTGGATTGAGAGAAGGACTTGTTTCTTCTCCCACTAGGAAACCATTGTTCCAGTTTGACTTTTCAATTTAGAGCTTTAGTTCTCTCTTGCAAATGCCCACACCAATTGACCTAGGATATGATCCAATAATTCCACTTACCCATGACACATTCATGGTCCATTCCCCTTTCGGTTCAGTGAACCTTCTAGAACCTCTCCGATGAAAACATCGGAATCTTTCCTGAACTTCGGAATCGGACTTTCCTTATATGAATCTTATTTTCCGGACCATTCCAGATATCCTCGTGATATCCCGGATCCCATCCGAGACTCCAAACAACATTCGGTATCCCTACTAACATTCCATATCTACTAAACAACATCGAATCCTTAAGTGTGTCTCCCTACTGTTCGTGAATTATGCGGACATGATCGAGACACTTCTCCGACCAATAACCAATAGAGGAATCTGGAAATTCATATGGCTCCCACATATTTCTACGATTACTTTGCGCTCGAATGAACCACTTACATACGATACCAATTTCCCCTTATCTCACGATAGTTTACTCATTCGAGGTTTTGATCGTCGGTATCTCTGCATTCCTAGTTCAACCTCGTTACCGGTAAGTAATGTTTTCTCGTTCCCGTGATATGTGATCCCTTGTGAGCCATTCACATGCTTGCAAGCTAATTGGATGACATTCCACCGAGAGGGCCCAGAGTATATCTATCCATCATATGGATGGACAAATCCCACTCTTGATCCATGTGCCTCAACCCATACTTTCCGAATACTCAATGCCACCTTTATATCCACCCAGTTATGGTGTGGTGTTTCATGTCATCAAAGCATCCTTCCGGTGATGGTGATTAGCATGATCTCATGGTCGAAGGAATTAGGTTACTATGTATCAGAAAGCTTATAGCAAACGAACTATAAAAAATGACTTGATCTTTATGCTACGCTTATCTATAGGAGTATGTACATCATACCATTCTCCTAATGATATGATCTTGTTATTAATAACATCTCAATGTTCATGATTGAGAAACCACGATCATCTATTAATCAACAAGCTTGTATTATAAAGATCCTTTACCAGGGACTCTAATTTAGTTTACAAATCACACAAGTATTAATGTTTCCGGTTAATACTATTATAACATCAATGTAAACATTTATCATAAACACAAAGATATAATAATAACCACTTTTATTATTTCCTCTAGGGCATATCTCCAACAACCATCTCTCATTCCCAACAAACAACACCGTGAGAGCATGTAACACCCCCGAGATCAGGGCTAAACAAATCCCAGATCTCCGTCTAACATAAGCTTAACCTTGAGCTCGAGAATATCCAGTGAAGAATTGGTAACACAACAGTGACCCTACGACACAAAATTTACTACAGCAAGCTCATAACTGAGCAGAGAACCAAATTATTAAAAGCAGAGGTCACTGACCACAAACATCAAACAACGGAAGGCAGATTATGCTATTAAGTATAGAAAACTTAACAAATGACCTAAGAGGCCTGAAGCATAACGATGACGTCCCAGCACTTAGATTCCAGGCTGCCGGCCGGGAACCCCAAGATACTCGTCGATGTCGATGTAGTACCAAACTGATCTTCAGGGAACACTTACTTTGCCAAGGGTGAGTACAGGGTGTACTCCGCAAGACTTATGGCTGGTGGAGTTGTTTTGCATAAAGCCACTTTTGTTTATAAAACAAGAGAGAGAGAGAGAGAGAGAGAGAGAGAGAGAGAGAGAGAGAGAGAGAGAAGAAGCTCGTCTAATCAGAGCATTTTAAAAGGGGATAAGAGAGCGACATCTTCGAAATATTGATCATCATCTTTTGATATCCACCAAGTCATCATCATCTCAACCCTAACTAGGATCACCCCCTCGTACCCATGAGGAAGCATTTTTGAGGGTACCCATGAGGAAGCATCCTTAAGCACACGTAGATCTGCCAAGTTTTATGATTAGGTTCAAGTTCTCTATGATCTTAGAATCTGGTCACCAAGCGTTCATAACCGTGAACACGGCTTTTCGAAAAGATTTAACCCTGCAGGGGTGTACAACTTTACCCACACGTACCAACCGACTCTTAATGCCAAGATATTAGCCCTCTTCCTTGGAAGGCTGGCAGAGGGTGGTTGGCCACGACCTTTACCTTGCTTTCGCCGAGACCATGAGTCCCGCAATAAGTATTGTTCAGCCGTAACGGGTCAAATCCCGAAGTCGGTACTTAAAGATGTGAGGCGAGGTTGGTTTACCAGGGGCGCCATCAACCCCAAGCAACCCGGTCCACGCTTCCCTACCTGTATGAATGCACCTCCTTCACCACCTCTTTTCGAAAACATTTTCAATGCGTATGTCGAATGGAACGCCCAAACTATGTGACTCATGGAATCTACTAGGCAAGTTAATCAGGCGAGGGGTTCCCAAGCCCCGTGTGGTTGTACGCTCATCTCGGTTCCAAAGGCAAGAACTCAGGTCCTAGTGGTGGCGAGCATGGGACTAGAAAAACCACATCCCACCGTGGCCTCCCATACAAGCCTTAGAATGTTTAATCTCATATCACTGATCTCATCTCAACACATTCTCCTGTCATACTAGATTCTCTTGCATCTGATACATCATCTGGATGGACCAGAACTGACAGCTATGCATGGCTAAGCAAGACTCAAATATAAGCTCTAGTAGTGCACACAAGCCAAACCTAGTTATGCTAGGGGCAGTGGATTAGGTAATATAAGATCAAAGGAAGTAATGCAATAGATAGGATACTCTATCTATCGATAAAAGATCACAGTAGAATCGTATGCATCATGGCAGTAATTGAAATGCTTTCAAATCATAGGATTATATCATGGTGGGGCTATGCTTGCCTTTGCCAGTTGATAACAGATAAGCCGATCTTCGGGAACCTTGTACTTGACTTGTTATAGTTTGTCAAGTATTGTTCTTCGATCTTCGATCTTCAATGGTGTTGATCTCGGTCTTCGATCTCAATCTCGATCTCGTATTCTATCGGGAAGAACCAAAACACCGGAAAGAGATGGAAACAATCAACACATGGCATCGATGCAATGCTCAAGCAAGGATGATGATATGACAAGTTGAATTGTATTGAATTGAAACCCTAAAACATGCTTGACAATTTAATCGGGGTTCCGAGGGGTGAAAACCCTAACTCAGGGAAAACTTCGGAATCACCTGTGAGGGTTACTATGGTCTTCTAATTAAACTTGTCATTTAAGTTTCTTAACAATGCATGATTATAGCTTAAAGAGGTAGGTTTCATTTTTTTGAACATTTTGATATATTATTTGTATTTTTCTGAATTACAGATTAAAAGTTATTGAATTTAAAATATTATACCAATTTCAGAAATTACTTAAACATTTTAAATTGGTTTATTGCGTCAGCACAGGAGCAAGCTGACGTCACCAGAGAGTTGGGGCATTCCTCACTAGGGCTTGGGCTACCCCCAGACACTGGCGATTGGGCACCAGGGCTAGGTCAACTAGCCACGCTGGAGGGGTTTGGTCAAGGCCCACGTGGACGCCATGTCGACGCCACGGTGGAGCCACGTCGGATCCACATGGGCTCGCTGGGGAGCACGTACTGGCGGTAGCGGGGGACGGAGCTAGGGGCGATCTAGGAAACGCGAGCGTGTGAGTTTGATTCAGCGTGGCGAGGCGGACCAGAAAGTGGCGGCGCCGCTCTAGTTGGGTCATCAGAGCTTCGCCGGCAACCACGTCCAGCGGCGGCGCACGACAGGCTCCAACGCGAGCGTAGCACAGTGCGACATAGGAAGGGAGGAGGGGTCCAGGAGGACGAGAATCTCACCAAGAACACGACTGTGGGGTCGTTGGCGCGAGGGGAGGTCGGACGGTGTCAGAAACTTCGACGAAAGAAGCGGCCGAAGTTGAAGAAGATGGCCCGATACCGCCGATTCGTAGCGTCCTGGCTTGATTCCTGTAACACCCTCAGAATCGGACCTATGCAAGTTTTAGCGAAACCCGCCAAACCTGCATAGAAACGATTCAAAGGTGCCCACCAGGCACTTTCGTGCGGGTGGAAAACGAAGTAATAACATTACACAACAGTCCTCGATGGGACCCACAGAACAGATATATATAATGACTCCATGAGTCAAGAATACGATATGATATACAAAGATCCAAATCACCTTGAAAGCGATGAGCGTCCAGCTACGGACAAGATGCAAATGGGGCTAAGAGCCACGAAGAATAACCAATGGCGTCCATAACCCTGCCCAGCCAAGCGGAAGGGTAACCACGCTAACGACGCCGATCTCAAAACACCTTAAACAAAAGGCGCCGACAAGGGCAAAGGAAAAAGAGGCGTCAAGATCGAGGCCAAGACACGGCGAGGCTAGAATTGGCGGTCCTCGCCTACATAGGTATGGTGGATGGCGGCAGCGACAAAGATGCACTAAACAACCTATAGAGACTCGATACAACTGGCGGTTATCAGAGAGGGATAAGAATGACCTATTCGGATCCAACCTGAAACTAACACCAAACAAACCCATCCTGGTGTTTCCCCCTCGATACCAAACGAGGAAGTCAACCGAGGAACTCACACAGTTGGCAGTTTTATTTATTCAGTTATCGTTGCAGCAATTACTAGTCAGGTATAGATAATTGTCCCGATAAAAGAAGCAGTGCGCCCTTTTAGTTATTCATTCCGTTGTAGTTGCAGCCATTACTAATCAGATACAGATAGCATGATATAAACCCAAAACCCAGCAGTTGTTGGTGCTTTTATTTAGCCATTCCGTTGTAGTGGCAATATTTACTAGTCAGGTGCAATGGTCGCAAGCGACAACTCAAACAAGCAATTGTGGGCAGTATTATTTAACCATTACATTATAGTGAAGCTGATTACTAGTCATTATAAAGTCAAATTTATAGCAATAAACTTTAGTTATGCTTGTCTATGATCGAGATACTGTGCTCCAAGTCGTCCATATCCGCGGACACGGCTTTCAGAAAGTTTTACCCGGCCGGGGTGCACCAATAGCAACACACGCTCGATCAACCTCGGAAAAACCAAATCAAAACCCAACGAGGCTTTCACGACAAAGCAATCACAGGATTCAGAAATATTTCAGGGGGCCACCCCTTGGAGTACACCCGCAACGAAGTAAGCTAGCTCCGAGACGGACCCGAGGTTTGGGTGGGCCGGTGAGCATTTGGGAACCCAAAACTGGGCTTGTCGACACCGCGGAATCGTGTCCCGATCCTAAACAGTACAGTGTGCTCCTCGCAATATCGTAAATACAGTAGTAGCATGGCATAAGTACAGGATAGTAAATAAAACCTCAAACTAGTTTGTGGCCCCAAGAAATAAGACTAAATCAAGCTCTGGCTCAGGGGGGTCCCATATACCTCCCGGATGTGGATAGTGCGATAAATCAAGGAACAGGTATCAAGTACTCAGGGTCCTACGGGACACAAGTGGGCGTTCGGAAACCAAATATTATCTATCACCCACCGATGCCTCTGCTTACTTTAGTTTTAGTTGTTAAACAGGAATTAAAGTGAACAATAAGTAAATCTATGATCATCTCCAACATCAACATGCGGCAATACATCAACAACTGTGGCCTTTGACACGTAACAAAGATCGAGCAAGCGACTACGACGCGCAAGTCCAACTATCTACCAAACAACAGGTAATAGGAAGTGTCCAAGGCAATATAGGGCTGCAAGGGATATCGCGGGTACGAAAACTAGAGCATCGCAACAAAGATAACAATAGATCAACAGGAGGGAATAAATACTATAAAAGTAAGATAGGTAGAAAGGGGGAGATGCTCGCCTGAAAACATTGTCGAAGGTTCAACCGAAGATCGGGGCGAAGCTCACATCAACCCAACGGCCTTATCCGCGAAGAAGCAAAACACTAGAATAAACACCGGATGCAATATTTAATACTATGGCAGAAGATCGGGCATGATGCATGGCATGGTGAAGGTGCAATGCAATTAGGCCATATTAAGCGGAACCGGGGTCCCGACAATTAATTAAAGGGTTCAAGTTATTTGACTACCCCGCCATTTAAATGTTGAATTAACATGGCACGATGAGTTACCGGTTCTCTACACAAATTTAAATGAGGCCAATATGAGACTAGATTTGCCCGCATATGGGCCCCATATTTAATTAAGAGGTGAATCGGCATAAGGCCCCCAGACCACATGAATGTATGCATGCAAGACAATTAATATTCGACAAGTTTATATTTAGCATTTATAAAATAGGGCTCGGGAAATGTTCACACATTTAGGGTTCGGCGAACTTGGGGTTCCGGGGGTTCAGGGTTCGACAGGGTTCAGGGTCCGACGGAACGTTCTCGGATAACGGAGGTAGGTCTTGTCGCATCCGCAGACTTCGGGTACGGGATCGGTCTCCGGGTTCGGGGGTCTCGGCGTTCCATGAAGAAGTCCTTGGCCTGGCGTCGGGGCATCGGTCTCGCCCTGGTTGCTGTCGTTCTTGTCGTCGTGAAGACCTTGTCTGGTCCGCGGTTCGGGTCGGACTTGGCGTCCGGGGTGAAGTGCTTGGCGTTCTGCGTCAGTGTCCTTACCGTTCGTGTTCTTGAGTATCGCCTCCGGGAAGGAGTACTTGTAGCATCCGGGGAGATCTTGATTCGGTTTCGGTTGAAGTGCTCGGAAGCAGATCTTGGTCGTCGGCGATTCTTCGGGTTAAATCACGGGGTCTTGTTCCATGTCGAAGTGCTTGCCGTCCTTATTTTGTGAGTGGCGAGATTCTTGAACAACTTGGGGTCCCTGGTCTTCAGCTCCAAGTAGATCTTGCACCCGACGCTAACGATCGTCGGCAGACTTGGGCCCGATATCATTGCGGCATGGGCAGCAGAAGAACTTGATGTATCTTGTCATTGGTTGAACTTGACGGTCCCAAGACGAACTTCTTGGAGGTTCCATGATGCGGTGCTCTTGGTCTTGGCAGAACAGAGGAAAACTCGAAAGGGCGGTACTAGGTGCGCGGGACTTCAGCAGACGGACGACGGCGTTCACGGCAATGGCTGAGGAGCGACGGCGCTTCGGGCGAGGGAGAGCGGGCGGAGGATGGCGGTGCAGGCGGTATGCGCCATGGCGGAGGGTGGGGGCGTCGCGTGGAGGGTCGCCGGCGGCGGAGATGCACGGGCCGGCGCCGGGCGCGGAACGGGCCGAGCGGGGCGGAGGTAGGCGGATGCGGGGTCGGAGGCCGGGGCGGACGCCGGGGAGAGAGGCCGGGCGTCGGCCGCTGCAGGAGGCGAGGGAGGTTCGACGGGCGGCCGGGCGGCAGCGGGATGCGGAGGAGGCGGAGGCGGGCTCCATGGAAGGCGCGGGTGGAGACGGCTGTCGCAGGCGAGCAGGGGTGGCGGAGAAGGAGGAAGGGCGGGCGCGGGCAGCGGAGCTCGTGGCGAGGGAAACGGTGGCGGCAAGGCGAGGTGGAGGAGCAGCGTGGCGGGCGGCCGCGGTTGAGGGAGCGGTAGGGGCCGCAGGCGAGGTGGGGCGGGGAGGCGGCGCGGAGGAGGAGTGGCGGGGGTGCACCGCGTGGGGCTGCAGGCGGGTGGAGGAAGATGATGGGGAGAGGAGGGCGAGCGCGTGAGAGCGATAGCCGGGGTGGGGACGGGCACATTGGGGAGGAGGGGTGCGGGATCGGGGCAGGTGCGGGATGGTGGGGTGGGGCTGTGGGAGGAGAGAGGAGAAGGGGTGCGGGCTGGTGGGGGAGGGGGTCCCGCGGTCAGGGGGCCAGGTGGCCTAGGGGCGCGGGTCCAGGGGGAGGCTGGTTGGGCGCGTGCGTGCAGGGTGTGTCGTGTGTGTGGTCTGAGTTGGTTGGGGCTGGGTGAGTGGTTGGTCTAGGTGGCAGCAGCTGATTGGAGGGGAGAGGGAGAGAGGTGAGGTGTCAGGTGGGGATTGGGTGGGGTGATGTGGAGGGGGGGTGTGGGTAGATAGGTGGGTAGCTTTAGGATTTAGAGGGGCTGATTAGGTGGACCGTTTTTGGTTCTGGGGGTGGTCGTTCGGGTCGGGTCGGCCCGTTCGACTGCCCGCCCTAAAAAATAATTAAACATTTTATTTGTTTTAAATGGGCCTTTTGCAAACCGATAGCAGCCAAAACAAAATAATCCGGAGACCCGGGTTTGGCGTTTGAATAAAAGACGGGGCGTTTAGAAAACAAAACCAGGCTTTTCAAAAATAGTTTTATGCAAGCAATTGCAAGATGATGACGATGCTCAAATGCAATGTGGCATGATGACATGAGCATGCGGTCATGATGATGCAATGCACAAAAACAACGCGATTTTCTAGTAGTGGTTTTGCGGGATGCCACAATTCGACAGCACTAACAATGGATCTCGCCCTCGAGATCCGCCTCATGGTACCGGAAGGAAGGTCGGCGATCTGCATCTTCTCACTTCTCGTAGATCCTCGCGACACCAGTAACAGGAGTTCGTTGTCCGTGATCGTCGAGGGAAACTCTCCGGGAAACAAAGGTCGAAGGTAGAGGTATCCACAAATTAAGCCACCCCTAACTTCCGTGGACGGAGTAAAATCGCTGGATCCACTGATTCGATGTACATGAGCGAATGATAAGAGTAGTCGGATGGTGATCAGTCCATCGCGCACCCAAACCATTACTCGGCACCCGAATAGGCGGATTATGCAACCAACTCTCGGAATCAGACTGAAGATCTCGACAATCGAGGTTCGGAACAAAGGAGTGATGCAGACTCTGCATCGGATCTGGCGTAGATGATGTCGTCGTGTCGGAAAACACCGGAAGGCACGAGAAGGAACAAAGAGAAGTCCATCAGACGAAGGATTTCTCGGATAGCATGAAGACCAGATGTAGCAACACCGTTACCAAAGGAGGAAGCGAAACCCTGAAGTTACGATGGAACCCAACCACGAGAAATCCTGGACTCGAAAAAAGATAAGAGGTGGATTCAAAACACGTAGAGGTAAGAGGAGAATAGCAGAGGGGTAAGGAGTAAAATCAGACCTAATCAGAACTATCCAACCGATTTTCCAAAAATAGTTTTGACACTCTACTTCGGCCGTTAGCTAGGTTATCCTACAGGCTGGACTTGTGGGGTATCGCAACTGCTGAGCTCTGATACCACTCTGTAACACCCTCAGAATCGGACCTATGCAAGTTTTAGCGAAACCCGCCAAACCCGCATAGAAACGATTCAAAGGTGCCCACCAGGCACTTTCGTGCGGGTGGAAAACGAAGTAATAACATTACACAACAGTCCTCGATGGGACCCACGTAACAGATATATATAACAGCGACTCCATGAGTCAAGAATACAGATATGATATACAAAGATCCAAATCACCTTGAAAAGCGATGGCGTCCACGGACAAGATGCAAATGGGGCTAAGAGCCCTGAAGAATAACCAATGGCGTCCATAACCCTGCCCAGGCCAAGCCGGAAGGGTAACCCTGCTAACGACGTCGATCTCAAAACCTACTTAAACAAAAGGGGAGCCGACAAAGGGCAAAGGAAAAAGAGGAGCGTCAGTACTGAGGCCAGTACACGGCGAGGCTAGAATTCGGCGGTCCTCGCCTACATAGGTATGGTAGACTGAGCGGCAACGACAGCATGCACTAAACAACCTATAGAGACTCGATACAACTGGCGGTTATCAGAGAGGGATAAGAATGACCTATTCGGATCCAACCTGAAACTAACACCAAACAAACCCATCCTGGTGTTTCCCCCTCGATACCAAACGAGGAAGTCAACCGAGGAACTCACACAGTTGGCAGTTTTATTTATTCAGTTATCGTTGCAGCAATTACTAGTCAGGTATAGATAATTGTCCCGATAAAAGAAGCAGTGGGCCCTTTTAGTTATTCATTCCGTTGTAGTTGCAGCCATTACTAATCGAATCTGAGATAGCATGATATAAACCCAAAACCCAAAGTTGTTGGTGCTTTTATTTAGCCATTCCGTTGTAGTGGCAATATTTACTAGTCGGTGCAATGGTGCATGGCGACAACTCAAACAAGCAATTGTGGGCAGTATTATTTAACCATTACATTATAGTGAAGCTGATTACTAGTCATTATAAAGTCAAATTTATAGCAATAAACTTTAGTTATGCTTGTCTATGATCGAGATACTGTGCTCCAAGTCGTCCATATCCGCGGACACGGCTTTCAGAAAGTTTTACCCGGCCGGGGTGCACCAATAGCAACACACGCTCGATCAACCTCGGAAAAACCAAATCAAAACCCAACGAGGCTTTCACGACAAAGCAATCACAGGATTCAGAAATATTTCAGGGGGCCACCCCTTGGAGTACACCCGCAACGAAGTAAGCTAGCTCCGAGACGGACCCGAGGTTTGGGTGGACGGCTGTGAACGACTGGGAACCCAAAACTGGGCTTGTCGACACCGCGGAATCGTGTCCCGATCCTAAACAGTACAGTGTGCTCCTCGCACAATCGTAAATACAGTAGTAGCATGGCATAAGTACAGGATAGTAAATAAAACCTCAAACTAGTTTGTGGCCCCAAGAAATAAGACTGAATCAAGCTCTGGCTCAGGGGGGTCCCATATACCTCCCGGATGTGGATAGCGCGATAAATCAAGGAACAGGTATCAAGTAATCGGGGTCCTACGGGACACAAGTGGGCGTTCGGAAACCAAATATTATCTATCACCCACTGATGCCTCTGCTTACTTCAGTTTTAGTTGTTAAACAGGAATTAAAGTGAACAATAAGTAAATCTATGATCATCTCCAACATCAACATGCGGCAATACATCAACAACTGTGGCCTTTGGACGACACATAGCAACCGAGCAAGCGACTACGACGCGCAAGTCCAACTATCTACCAAACAACAGGTAATAGGAAGTGTCCAAGGCAATATAGGGCTGCAAGGGATATCGCGGGTACGAAAATTAGAGCATCGCAACACAGATAGCAATAGATCAACAGGAGGGAATAAATACTATAAAAGTAAGATAGTTAGAAAGGGGGAGATGCTCGCCTGAAAACATTGTCGAAGGTTCAACCGAAGATCGGGGCGAAGCTCACATCAACCCAACGGCCTTATCCGCGAAGAAGCAAAACACTAGAATAAACACCGGATGCAATATTTAATACTACGGCAGAAGATCGGGCATGATGCATGTATGATGCATGGCATGGTGAAGGTGCAATGCAATTAGGCCATATTAAGCGGAACCGGGTTCCCGACAATTAATTAAAGGGTTCAAGTTATTTGACTACACCGCCATTTAAATGTTGAATTAACATGGCACGATGAGTTATCGGTTCGCTACACAAATTTAAATGAGGCCGATATGAGACTAGATTTGCCCGCATATGGGCCCCATATTTAATTAAGAGGTGAATCGGCATAAGGCCCCCAGACCACATGAATGTATGCATGCAAGACAATTAATATGCGACAAGTTTATATATAGCATTTATAAAATAGGGCTCGGGAAAAGGTTCACACATTTAGGGTTCGGCGAACTTGGGGTTCCGGGGGTTCGGGGTTCGACAGGTTCGTACTCCACGAACGAGTAGGGTAGGTCTTGTCGTGACCGCCTTCCGGTACGGGATCGGTCTCCTGTCGGGGGGGTCTCTCGGGCGCTGCTCCAGAAGAAGAAGCCTGCCTGGGCGGGGCCGGGCATCCGCGCCGGGTTGTTGTCGTTTGTCTGTGGAAGAAGACCTTGTCTGGTCCGCGGTTCGGGTCGGACTTGGCGTCCGGGGTGAAGTGCTTGGCGTTCTGCGTCAATGTCCTTACCGTTCGTGTTCTTGAGTATCGCCTCCGGGAAGGAGTACTTGTAGCATCCGGGGAGATCTTGATTTGGTTTCGGTTGAAGTGCTCGGAAGCAGATCTTGGTCGTCGGCGATTCTTCGGGTTCGTCACCGGGGTCTTCCGGTTCCATGTCGAAGTGCTTGCCGTCCTTATTTTGTGAGTGGCGAGATTCTTGAACAACTTGGGGTCCCTGGTCTTCAGCTCCAAGTAGATCTTGCACCCGACGCTAACGATCGTCGGCAGACTTGGGCCCGATATCATTGAGGCATGGGCAGCAGAAGAACTTGATGTATCTTGTCATTGGTTGAACTTGACGGTCCCAAGACGAACTTCTTGGAGGTTCCAGCGGTGCGGTGCTCTTGGTCTCGGCCAGGGAACAGAGGAAAACTCGCGAAGGGCGGTACTAGGTGCGGGCCGGGGACTTCAGCGGTACGGACGGCCAAGGCAGCGGCAGCCTTGCGACGACGCCGGGCGAGGCGGAGCAGCGGTGCAGCGGAGAATGCGCGGCGGAGGTGGGGCGTCGCGTGGAGGGTCGCCTGGCGGAGATGCACGGGCGCCGGCGCTGAACGGCAGAAGGGCGGAGGTAGGCGGATGCGGGGTTCGGGCGGGCGGGGACGGGACGCCAAGGGAGAGGGCGGCGGCCCGCTGCAGAGACAGCGAGGAGGTTCGAGCAGGCGGCCGGGCAGCGGCAGAGATGCGGAGGAGAGGAGGAGGGCTCCATGGAGGATGGAGACGGATGGCGCAGCGAGCGGGCGAGCAGGTGAGGCGGAGAAGGAGGAAGGCGGCGGGAGCGGGCAGCGGAGCTCTGTGGCGAGGGGAAAGCGGTGGGCGGCGGAGGCGGGTGGAGGAGCAGGAGCTGGCGGCCGCGGTTGAGGGAGCGGTAGGGGCCGGCGGCGAGGCAGAGGTGGGGCGGGGAGGTGCGGCGCCGGAGGAGGAGCGGTGGCCGGCGGGGTGCACCGCGTGGGGCTGCAGGCGGGTGGAGGAAGATGATGGGGAGAGGAGGGCGAGCGCGTGAGAGCGATAGCCGGGGTGGGGACGGGCACGTTGGGGAGGAGGGGTGCGGGATCGGGGCAGGTGCGGGATGGTGGGGGGGGGCTGTGGGAGGAGAGAGGAGAAGGGGTGCGGGCTGGTGGGGAGGGGGTCCCGCGGTCAGGGGCCAGGTGGCCTAGGGGCGGGGTCCAGGGGAGGCTGGTTGGGCGTCGTCTGAGGTGTGTCGTGTGTGTGGTCTGAGTTGGTTGGGGCTGGGTGAGTGGTTGGTCTAGGTGGCAGCAGCTGATTGGAGGGGAGAGGGAGAGAGGTGAGGTGTCAGGTGGGGATTGGGTGGGGTGATGTGGAGGGGGGGTGTGGGTAGATAGGTGGGTAGCTTTAGGATTTAGAGGGGTTGATTAGGTGGACCGTTTTTGGTTCTGGGGGTGGTCGTTCGGGTCGGGTCGGCCCGTTCGACTGCCCCCCCTAAAAAATAATTAAACATTTTATTTGTTTTAAACGGGCCGTTTGCAAACCGATAGCAGCCAAAACAAAATAATCCGGAGACCCGGGTTTGGCGTTTGAATAAAAGACGGGGCGTTTAGAAAACAAAACCAGGCTTTTCAAAAATAGTTTTATGCAAGCAAATGCAAGATGATGACGATGCTCAAATGCAATGTGGCATGATGACATGAGCATGCGGTCATGATGATGCAATGCACAAAAACAACGCGATTTTCTAGTAGTGGTTTTGCGGGATGCCACAATTCCTTATGCGAGCTGATAGAGGAGATCATGGCAGTGCTCTAGGGCTTCTCAGAGAGGCGAGGGAAGGCGCGGAACGGCGGGGCACATCGGCGACCTCCGGGTAGGGTTCGGGGCCTCACACGGGGAAGATAAGAGAGCACTAGAGAGGGGGAGAGAGAAGCACAGGGGAAGAGGGACACGACACGGTGTTCTTATCCTATCCAGTAGTCAGCGGGGCGAGCATCTTGGCACATCGGCGCGGCGGACGGCGATGGTGACGACACCGAGCTGGTTGGCGTCGGCAGCGAAGACGACGAACGAGACAGAAGGCTGAAGGGGTATGGGCCGGTGGTGGGCTGCGGCTGGGCCAAGGTGGGCCGACTGCGGGCACACTGGGCGGCAGGGAAGGGAGAAGAGGGAGGTGGGCTAGCTGGGCTGCGGCCTGGTTAGCTTGCCTTCCTATTTTTTTTCTCAAATCCTTTTTACGTTTCTATTTTTGTTTTTCTTTTTGTATTTTCAAATCCAAAACCGTTTTGAGTATTTCAAAAATACCAGGGCTTTTATAAAACATAGCAAAATAGTGTGGGGCCCTTTTATACAATTTGGGCTCCAATAATTTTGGTAACTTTTCAAATTCAAAACCATTTGAATGCTTTCAATTAGAGGGAGAGAGTAGGGTTTAGGGTTTTACTTAAATTTTCTTCAATGCAAATTTAAGGCATGATGCTTATGAATGCACAAACAAACCCTAAATAGTAATTAGCTAAAGCTGGAGTGTTACAGAGCATCCCAAGATTCCTTGGCGATGCTGATGTGCTCAATGTGTGGGTAATCCTTTGTACCCAAACCTTGTTGAATCATGTGCAAAGCAGTGGCATTGATTTGACTATTGACAACTTCTCTTCTTGTCAAGTTGTTTGGATACCCAATATAGAGTCCTTGTTCGATGATGTTCCAAAGTTCAATGCAAGAGCTGTGCACATGAGTTTTTCATTAGAGATTGCCATTGAGAAAAAGTAGTAGATGCTTCAAGTTTAGGTGGGTCACCTCTATTGTTTACATGAGGGTGAGGGATTGGAGGGTCAGGAGAGTACCATGAATCACAGTGCTCACCTTTCCCACCATCATTTTGTGTGGAGGAATTAGTGTTGTCTTGTTTACCCCCACTGCCATACCCTCGAGTGATACCAGAGCATTACCCTTAGGTACCACAGATGGAGGATCCTCTTGAGGAGAAGGGGATGATGAGCCATCTTTATCTTTGACAAGTTTCTCAAGTAACTTGTGCAATTGTTTGATCTCGTTTCCCAAGGTGGAGCTCAATCTTGTTTCCAAGTTATTGAGATCATCCATGGTCACTGAGTGGATAGACTCACCATCACCTTCCCCTACTTTTCTACCCATATACTCTTAGGCGGTGAAGCCCGAATAAAGAGCCGAGGCTCTGATACCAATTGAAAGGATCGTATGGGCACCTAGAGGGGGGGGGGGTGAAAAGGTGCTACTTCAAATTTTCTTCTTTTTCAATTTAGGGTTTGACAAGAAAGGTAAATTCTCTAGATTATGCAACTAAGGTGAATTTACCTATATGTCAATCAATCAATGACTAGCACAACACTAAGCAAGAACAAGTAAGTAAAGTGCGGTAAAGGATAGAAGTAACCAAAGTGGTGGACGCGGAGACACAAGGATTTGTTTCCCGTATTTCCTTCCTTTTGAGTGGAAGTATATCTACGTTTGGAGAGGGGGTGGTATCAAACCACCTACGCCACGAAAGGCCTCCCTTGTTCTCTGATGGACCTCACCCCAAGGCGATCGATTCACCATCCACTATATTGGCAACCTTCGAGGTGGAAGCTGACACCTTTACAACAAGTTCCGGGCACACATCCACAACTTAATTGGAGGCTCCCAAATACAAGAAAGTTGTCAAAACAATCAAAGACAAGCTTGTAAGAACCAAATCAAAGTTAGGGTTTCCAAAGAAACACTAAAGCTTGGGGGCGCTCAAGTGAATGAGGGGGAAATAAAGATCTCTCTTGGTGAAGCTGTAGATCAAGGCCTCCTTCTTCGATTCTCCAAAGATCAGTGACTTTGGATGGTTGGATGAAGAGATCTTGTAGATTTGGTGGCTCTAATGGAGTTTGTGTTTTAAGCAGCTCAAGCAACTGGAGGAAGGGGATAAGGGTCCCTATTTATAAGCAGCCCCTTCCACGAAACATTTTCTGACCGTTGGAGAAGAACCAGACCGGAGACTCCGGTCTGTACATCGGAGACTCCAGTCTAAACCGGAGAATCCAGTCTAGCCTCCGGACCAGTATGCAGTACGACCCGGGTCTTCTAAGAGCCAAGTGTGCCAGAGACTCTGGTCCTCTAGCACTGGAGACTCCGGTCTGAGCCCACACCGGAGATTCCGGTGAAGCCTCCGGACCTTGCTCCGCACCCCCATACAGAATGTCCCATCCATGTTCCTGAAGCTTCCACCGGGGACAGATCCGGAAACTCCGGACCACACCGGAGACTCCGGTCTAGGCAGACCGGAGACTCCGGTCTAGAATTTCCAGAAGTATGTCAATCTTGCAGGAATCTTTCCAAAGTGTGAAGGTACTTTTCACTTATCATAATAGCAACCTGTGTACAGTGAAAAACTATAAAATGATCTACTTGTTGTTAACGAACACCAAAAGTGATTATGACAATAAATGTCCTTTCATAAGTGTTCCCTTGAAGACGAGTTCCATACTACATCGACACCGATGAGTATCTTGGGGTTCCCGATCGGCAGCCTGGAATCTATGGGCTGGGACGTCATCGTTATGCTTCAGGACTCTTAGGCCATTTGTTAAGTTTGCTATACTTAATAGCATAATTTGCCTTCCGTTGTTTGATGTTTGTGGTCACTGACCTCTACTTGTAATAATTTTGCTCTTTGCTCAGTTATGAGCTTGCTGTAATAATTTTTTGTGTCGCAGGGTCACTGATGTGTTACCGATTCTTCACTGGATATCCTCGAGATCAAGGTTAAGCTTATGTTAGACGAAGGTCTGGGATTTGTTTAGCCCTAATCCCTGGGGTGTCACAGGTTTTGGTATCTTGTTATTGGTCGATGTTGAGTCTAGTGCTTGTGAAAGCTATTTCAAAGATGACAAGTATTTGCGAAAAATCTAGTATGCTTCTTTTACTCCTTATCCAGTTTCACTCTAACTCTGATTTACCTTATCTTGTGTTGATTTTGGAAAAGTTTTGATATATCTTCTAGTCTTTCAAAGCTTAGGTGCCTTTTTGGCATGTCGTTCCTTAACCAGTTGACCTAGTGTTGAGTTCTCTAGAGTTGTGTGTTTTGTGAATTCCTTGTTATCTTTGCTCTTGTTCATCTGATATATTCCTTTCTATCATGGTATTTCTATCTTATGGACCCACAATATTGCATTGTAGGAACCATAGTGTTCTGTTCTAGGCTTTGAGGTTTCCTTTCGCCTCGTGTGCCTCCTCTTTGTTTGTTTGGGTACTTTAGAAGTTGTTTCTTATCTTGGAAGCTACCTCGTGATTATTACCTCGTAGTGTATGCTGTGTCACTTAGTTAGTAGTTACTTCTTTCTTTGGGTTTTAACCCTCAGACTTGAACCTAAGATCCCCGATTGTGCTAGATTCTGGTGTTTTGAATCTTGTACATGAAGCCGACCTTTAACCCAAGATCCAATCCTTTGACCCATGTTGTTAATGTTCATACATTACCTCAGGAGGGCTGGTACTACAATTCTGGCCTTCAATCTTGTGTTCCTTGTCACAGTTGAGTTGTGACAATTAAGGCTTCCCCTACCACTAGCTATGGAAAATGTTCTTTAATGGAACCAAATAGATCAGGACAAGAGTACTCCTCTTTAGTCTCGTATCTGTATTAGTGACTCTGCCACACCTTACCTTTTCTATGCATTGGTTTCCGGAAGATTGTTAATCTATGCATCCACATCTCGAGATTTTATCCTGAGTAAGTTCTTTTCCCCCTTGTTATTTTCCGACCTTTGCCTACCAGTTAGTAGCCAAGTAGTAAACATGCATCGGTGTCTTCTGAAGCAAGATACTCTTGTGGTTCATCATGATAAACCATTTCGGAATGCCAGGAGAAACAAACTCCAGTACCTCGTCATATCTAGGACTAGGTCAAAGTGTTCTAATCTGCAGAATAAGAGGCATTGATAAGCTTCTATCTATTCTACCTTAAATTGTCACACTCTTTTATACTAAGAGGTCGTGCTGAGTTTCATGACCCTTTAATGAAGTGATGCTCTTACCCATAATTACCCATCCTTCCTCCGAGCTTTTGTGCTCATGAATGACACGTGTGCATAATAATGTGGCCATCTAAGATTCTTAGCAACTATTACTATTTTGAACT
Source organism: Avena longiglumis (assembly GCA_030063025.1). Lineage (NCBI taxonomy): Eukaryota > Viridiplantae > Streptophyta > Magnoliopsida > Poales > Poaceae > Avena > Avena longiglumis. Next base: position 367,526,139 of record CP125975.1, read on the forward strand.
CTAAGGACATTTGTGTCATTGTTAGCGTGATCGGTTAACCCCGTCACTAAGCAAAGGATGATTGTTCTACCAAGTCCGTTACTCTGGTACTCTCTCTTTGGTCAAAGAGTTAGGCTCGTGCTAAAGCTCCAAGACTAAGTCTTCTTGCCTTACCAAGCAAGTTTCCTCTCGAACTAAGTAACATATCGGTGGTTCGTGATATTCTAGATGTCTTTCTAGAAGTATCCCCATGTTTCCACATGATCGTGTTGTCAAGTTCTTGAGCAAGCAAGTTCTTTGGACTGCACCTTTCTCCAAGGATCTGTACTGGATACCCCTGAACTTGTTGGTTGAGCATAAACAACAACTTGGAGAGTTGTAAGACAAAAGTTCTAAATGACTTTGTTCCTTCTAAAAGGGATTTCTAGTTTTGTTTGTGCTGAAGAAAGATAGTATATCCTCTCTAGATATGTTATCTTCCCCCACCTTTGATTTGATCTGGGTTATCGTCAAATCAAACTCAGTTCCAAGGATTATCTCGATGATGTGTCCTCTTGTGATGTTTCACTTGAGTACATCTTTAGGTCTTTGGTCTGACCAACAGTTATGCTTTGTTCATACAACATATGACTCCATCTTAATGGAGTGTCTAAATAAGTTGTTGTTGAGCCCATCGATGACATCCTTATTTCCTCCATGTTAGATTGTATTCATATGGAACAATTGGTATCATTGTTGGATACTTTTGAGGACCATCCTCGAGTCATCTCGAAGAATGTGTTCTGGATGTTAGAAGTGACCTTCTCCGATTCACATGTAAATTGTTGAAAGATGTCGCCGTGGATTCAAGTAGAGTTATCTTTGTTCCTTAAGGACACATGTGTGTTTGATTGTTGTTACCTTATGTATGGGCAGTTGTCTCTCGAAAAGTTGCTAAATACATGGTATATAAATATATCTCATCTTTTGGACCTTGACAATGTAGTCTCTAACTTGAGAATCTAGTAACTTTGCCTTTGTGGTAAATGTTGCACCCTTTCTGTTCAGACATACTGAGTCTAAAATATCATTTTGCCTAACTAAAGCTAAACCTCAAGCAGATATGATGGTTGGTGTTCCCCAAGGTTTTGACATAGGTCTCTTTGAAAATCTGACAAGATTGGTGTAGTGGTTGACACACTAAGACGGAAAGACCTTTTGTCATATTCCCTTGAAATCACCAATAACAACCCTTCCTCATGAGGATTCTTCTATACTAGGAGTTGTGCTTATGGTTTCCTTTGTATCCGAAGTCTGACCTTTACTTGATGTTTGATTTCTCGAACATCAAGGAGAACATTAAAAGTAGTGTTGTTAAATGTCTGTTGGTCCATCCTCCAGACCCTTCGTGTTGGCAAGCATCATGTATTGCCAAGTAATTGAAGTCTGAGAATGAAGTTTCTTTTTCTCGTGTCATCAGGAATCTTCTTGCCTACTCATCTAGTGGTGTAAAGTGATACCATAATATTGGCAAAGATTTTGGTATAACTGGATGAATAAAGAGTTTCCTTTGCTTTCTCAACCATGTTTTAAGAGCGACTATGATTCTGATAATCAGCAGTTTCTCTTGTTGCATGTTCCTTGCGACTCTTATGAGTCCTCTCCACAGAACAACTTTTCTGTCTTAGCCTTGTGTTGAATGAAAGAGTGACCCTTCTGTTTCAAAAGCGGTTCAACAAATTGGTTTTGTTGATCTGCATCTCTGCAACCCAAAATCTCTACTTAAGCCGTTTAGTAGAGGTTCCCTATCAAAGTCTGTGGTTATGTTCCTTCTATTGGACGCCTTCCTTCTCAGAAGTTTAAACTCTTCCGTGAGCTCCATGGTCTAATCCTTATGAAGACCATCTATCTAACAATTTGAAAACCTTCTCCTCTTGTTTTCTCTGTTACCTTGTCATGTTTCATGCTTGTCATCTCAGAGTTGTTTCTAAAGTCTAAACACTCCATCCAAGAGTTGACCATGAGATACTATGTGTACCATTTAGTGTGTTTCCCTCTTATCCTTAGAGTGACCCTGTTTGTTTCCCTCTGTCTCTTTTCCTACCTTAGGAATCTCGGGTCGAGATTCTCGTAAGAGGGATAGAGCTATAACACCCCAGTTTTAGTTATTCATGTATTAGGGTTGATTGTGCATTCATGAGCATCATATCTTAAATTTTGCATTAAATAAATAAAGCAAAACCCTAAAACCCTAATCCTCCCCTCTCTTTTTGAAATGCATTAAAAAAGGTTTTGTATTTTGAAAAGTGCCCAAAATTATGGAGCCCAAATGGACTAAGAGGGCCCCACAATATTTTACTAGTTTTACAAAATACTTGGAATTTTTGAAATACCCAAAACAGATTCAAAATGGAAATACAAAACAGAAAATAGAAATAGAAAAGAAAAGGATTTCTGAAATAAAATATATCCTAAACCTTAACCAGGCTGTCCCATTTCCTCTCCTCCCTCTACCTGCTGCTCAGCGCACCCGCAGCCGGCCCAAGTGCGGCCTAGCTAAGCCCCATACCGCTTCGCCCATGTTTGTGGTCTTCCTCGCCGCCAAGGAAGTAGCTGCGTGTGCTGCGCGCTGCCGTCGATCCTTCCGAGCGTCGCGATGCCCGCCGCCGACCGCTGAGCCAAGGATAAGAACGACCGTGCTCCCTTATCTCTCCTCGTACCAGTCTTATCTTTTCTCTCCCCTCTCTCGTGGTTTTCCCCTTCGGCCAAAACCCAATCTCTAGCCACTGACGAGCCCCGTCATTCTCGGCCTTCCCTCGCTGCTGCTATATGGTTCGCCTCGTCGCCTTCTCTCCAACAAGCCCGCTCGCGCATCCTAGGGCGCTCCCAATCGCCCGATCCGTGCTCCACCTAAGAGACCTCCATTGCTGATGTCAGCATGACATCAACATGAGGTCATATTTCCCCTTTTTCTTTTTATTAAGGTTTTCTGAAAATCATTTCTGGAAAATAATAATACTCTATGGGCCCAGTCTATCAGATATTTATTTTGGAAAATAATTTCTGATATGAATAAAACTATGACATGTGGGACCAAGTTGGAGAATAATTTAAATATTCCAAAAATGTTTTATAATTCCCTAAAATGATTTAAAATGGATTTAAATTGAGAAAAATCATAACTAATTCATTTTAAGTTAAAAAATACAAATAATATATCAAAATGTTCAAAAAAATGAGAACTACCGCTTTAAGCTATCATCATGCATTGTTCAAAAACTTTCAAGACAATTTTAATTAGATAACAAAACCAACCCCTCGCATATACATCTAGAGTTTTCTCGAATTAGGGTTTATACCCCTCGGAACCCTGTTTAAACTATCGATCATGTCCTACGTTTACATTTCAATACTAATCAACTTTTCATATCATCATTCTTGCTTGAGAATTACATTGATCAAGATTGAGATATTGAGATATTGAGATCAAGATCAAGATCATCATCCCTTTCTTTCCGGTGTTTCTTCTTCTTCTCCGGTAGAATACGATATTGAGATCAAGATCAAGATTGAAGACCGAGATCAAGACCGTCGAAGATCGACAAAAAATACTTGACCAACTATAACCAAGTCAAGTACCAAATGTCCCAAGATTTGGTTATTGGTTATCAGCGGGAAAAGGCAAGCATATCCCCACCATGATATAATCCTATGATTTTGAAAGAATTTCAATTCTTGCCATGATTCATACGATTCTACTATGGTTTATTGTTAGATATAGTATCCTATCTATTGCATACTGCTTTTGAGCTTATATTACCTGATCCACTGCTCCTAGCATAACTAGGTTTGGCTTGTGTACACCGCTAGAGCTTATATCCGTGTCCTGCTTAGCGATGGATAACTTTTGAGTCTGGTTCATCCAGATGATGTATCAGATGCAGATAATCTAGTATGAAAGGAGATCGAGATATACTGATACAGTGAGATTAGTGGTAAAGGTTAAACATGTTAAGCCTTGTATGGGAGGCCACATTGGGATGTGGTTTTTGTAGTCCCATGCTCGCCACCACTAGGAACCAAGTTCTTGACTCTTGAACCAAGACGAGCGTACAACCACACGGTGCCTAGAAAACCTCACGAGTGACTAACTTGCCTAGTAGATTCCATGAGTCACATAGTTCGGGCGTTCCATTCGACATATGCATAGAAAACCTTTTGAAAGATTTGGCGGGTGAAGGTGCATTCATAATAGGTAGAGAAGCGTGGACCGGGTAGCTTGGGGTTGATAGCGCCCCTGGTAAACCAACCTTGCCTCACATATCTAGGGACCAGCTTCAGAATTTTACCCGTTATGGCAGAACCATCCTTAGGGCGTGACTCATGGTCTCGACGAAAGCAAGGTAAAGGCCGTGTCTAACCTACCTCTGCCGGCCTTCCAAGGAAGAGGGATAATTACTTGGCATTAAGAGAAGGTTAGTACATGTGGGTAAAGTTGTACACCCCTGAAGGGTAATAATCTTTTCGGCAAGCCGTGTCCGCGGTTATGGACGACTTGGGAAGGGAAATGATGATCATAGAGAACTTTAACCTAATCATAAAACTTGGTAGATCAACGTGTTCTTAAGGATGCTTCCTCATGGGTACGAGGGGGTGATCCTAGTTAAGGTTGAGATGATGATGATTTGGTGGATATCATAAGATGGTCAATATTTCGGAGATGTCGCTCTCTTATCCCCTTTTAAAATATTCTGATTAGACGAGCTACTTCTCTCTCTTGTTTTATAAACAAAGATGGCTTTATGCAAAACAACCCCACAAGCCATAAGTCTTGCGGAGTACACCCTGTACTCACCCTTGCTTTGTTGATACTTTTGGCAGAGTAAGTGTTCCCTTGAAGACGAGTTCCGTACTAACATCGACACCGACGAGTAGCTTAGGGTTTCCGGCCGGCAGCCTGGAATCTATGGACTGGGATGTCATCGTTATGCTTTAGGCCTCTTAGGACATTTCTTAAGTTTGCTATACTTAATAGCATAATTTTCCTTCCATTGTTTGATGTTTGTGGTCAGTGACCTCTACTTATAATAATTTGGCTCTTCGCTCAGTTATGAGCTTGGTGTAATAAATTTTTTGTCGTAGGATCACTGATGTTTTACCGATTCTTCACTGGATATCCTCGAGCTCAAGGTTAAGCTTATGTCAGACAGAGGTATGGGATTTGTTTAGCCCTGATCCCGGGAGTGTCGTAGATACCTTGTAGGGTTACAATAGGGAGAGCGTGGGTGTTCATCCAGAACTTCCCCTCAAGTGGGCGGATGCTTTAGGTCCCTGACAAGTGGAGTTTTTGGTATTTTTGAAATAATAGACGAGATTTATAGGTTAGTCTATTGAACCTCTTTGAGGCAACATAGACTTTACTTGGATTACTCATCCACCACATGGAAGGTCGGGTGACATCTTACTTGGCGTTACATTAGAGAGTCTATGGATGTTTTGGTTAGTTTGGTGGGAGACTCTCAAATAAAGCTCCATATCCCCAACAAGGTTGATAACTTCATACAGACTCTTTTCGTCGTGTACGGTGCAGCCGAGGATGATTTTAAGGCTAGCATTCTTCGTGAGTTGGTTAACTTGGAAATTTATATACTATTAGTATAAGAGGTTATTTTAATTTGCTAACATTCCCTCATGAGAAAAGTACGAATATATTAGATTGGCCATTTGTAACACCCCCGGTCACTCCGGACCGACGGCTGTTACTTCCGGTAGCTCAATAGGATCTCTAGACTAACCCCATATACCAACACTAGTCTTTTCTATGCACTTTGACCTCACTCATGCGCACCCGGTATCCACTTCCTAGTCGGTCACCCATCCTAGAATTGCTCTAGGCCAAGCACGCTTAACCTTAGAGTTCTTTTCGAATGAGCTTCCGGAAAGTTGCAACTTGTTGGTATGGGTTTCCTATCAATCCTATCGAGCCATGTGCCAGGGTCTCACACCCACCCACCATTAGAAGATCGACATCCTCATCGATCAACCACAATCCAGGAACGTCCCCTCTTGGCACACGTCTGTGCGTCCAGTGCCGGCACATTGCCATGTCGTGTCCACTCTGGGCGACACGCGCCATGATACACATGTCCGCCACTGACCCGCACACACCCATGTAACCGCGAGGGTCGGCTCTGATACCACCTTGTAACACCCCCGGTCACTCTGGACCGACGACTGTCACTTCTGATATCTCAATAGGATCTCTAGACTAACCCCATAGACCAACACTAGTCTTTTCTACGCACTTTGTCCTCACTCATGTGCACCCGGTACCCACTTCCCGGTCGGTCATCCATCCTAGAATTGCTTTAGGCCAAGCACGATTAACCTTAGAGTTCTTTTCGAATGAGCTTCCGGAAAAGAAGTTGCAACTTGTTGGTATGGGTTTTCTATCAATCCTATTGAGCCATACGCCAGGGTCTCACACCATTCTTATTCGACGTTGTTTTAGACATCGTTGATTTCGACGTTGTTTTTGACATCGTTGATTTTCAAGAGGTTTGTATGACAGAGAGACAATTCATTTGGATGAACTGTCTTCGAGTGACAACATACGAAAAGCCAGATTGCGTGCTTATGCACACCGATTGGGAATCAAAATTCTCTATGGTAACCGTGCATGCACTAGAACGTATAGTTCATGCTCATATTAAGAAGACGGTTTCCAAATGGAACACAACAAGGCCCCAGGTCTAAATAACTTCCAAGCTGAGTTTTATCATAAATTCTAGGATGTTATCAAGTGGGACCTACTATATCTGTTTGGCTTTCTTCATGTCTAACAACTAGAGCCGTATTGCTTCAAATTTGGTGAGATGGTTTTATTACATAAAGTTAACGAGACAGAAAGGATGCAACAGTATAGACATATCTGTCTTCTTAACTCTAGTTTTATAATTTTCACAAAAACCGTAATGATCAGGCTAAACTCGGAGGCTAACCATGTAGTTCTTCCTACACAAACTTCTTGCATGCAAGGAAGAAACATCCTGGAGGTGATAATAATACTTCATGAAATAGTGCATGAACTACATTGGAAAAATTTAAATGGAGTGTTATTTAAAGTAGACTTTGAAAAGTCCTATGACAAAGTCAAATTGTTTTTCCTCCATCAAACCCTCAAAATGAAAGATTTACTGAGGAGTGGAATGCTCTTATTCAAAGTTTTGTGTCTGGAGGCAGTGTTGCCATCATATTCAATGATGCTGTTGGTAGATACTTCCATACAAGGCAAGATTTGAGACAAGATGATCCATTATCGCTGATACTATTAAATATAGTGACAGATATGTTGGTTATCTTGATTGAGCGTGCAAAGGCTGATGGCCAGGTTGAAGGAGTAGTACCTCATCTCTGTTGATGGTGTATCGATCCTTTAATATGGTGATGACATGGTTATATTTATTGAACATGTCTTGGAAAAATCTAAGAATATGAAATTAATATTAACAACATTCGACCAACTTTCTGGTCTAAAGATTAATTTCCATAAGGGTGAATTGTTTTGCTTTGGCGAGGCCCAAGATGAGGCCCACCTGTATGCTGAACTTTTTGGCTACGGGCAAGGCTAGTTTCCAATCAACTATTTGAGAAACTGATTCATTATTAGAGACTCGCAAATGCTGAATGAAAACAACTAATTCAATCTAAGCAGTTGGAAAGAAAATTTTCTATCTCTTGGTGGAATATTGGTGATCATAAATTTAGTACTCAGTAATATGGTACTATATATGATCTTTTTCTTCTAGCTTCCTAAAGGAGTATTTCATAGATTGAATTTTTTCCTATCTGGATTCTTTTTGCGTGGAGATAGTGAGAAAATAATATCGACTAGCCAAATGGATTGTGGTTTGTCGTTCCAAATACCAAGGTGGACTTGGGATTCATGACTTCCAGGTCAAGAACATCGCTCTAATAGGCAAATTTCTTTTCAAGATATTAACTGAGGGTCGTGTTTGGCAAACCCTTCTTAGGAGGAAATATGTTGTCTCACAAGCGCTTGTCTCAAGTGCTCTAAAAGCTAGAAGTTCGCACTTTTGGGCCAGGATGATGTCTAAGAAGAAGCACTTTTCTTTAGCTTGATATATTTTCTATCAAAAATGACTCAGAGGTTCGTTTCTGGGAGGATAACTAGCTCTATACGACATTGTTCGTCACAAAGGGGAGAACATTGCCGCGATGTTGTAGTGATTAACCACAGTGCATCTGTCAGATGGGATCGACAAGTTTAGGTGCAATCTAAATAAGAGTGGAAAATTCTCTGTATATTTCATGTATAGAGCATTTGTCCATCCCGAGGTGCGAGTAGATAACAACAACAAAAACTAGAAGGTGAAGATACCAGTGAAGAAAAAAATATTTGCATGGTATCTTCGTCGAGGGGTCATCTTACACAAGATAACCTTGTTAAAAGGATTTGGCATGGAAGTAAGCAATGTGTTTTTGTCAATATGATGAGACAATTAAACATTTATTCTTTCTAAGAAAATTTACTCGTTCTATATGACCAATCATCCAAGTAGCTTCTGGATTGAATTTCCCTTGTTGTGTTGCCAACATATTTGGCAACTGGTTACAAGGATAGATTATAGATATAGAATGCTTATTAGGGTGGGAGAGCTCATCGTTATTTGGTTGCTATGGCATGTAGGAATAACAAGGTTTAGTGACAAAATATATTCTCTTATGCATGTTATGTAGTGATGCACCGCTATGCTTTGTTTATGGTCGTCTCTATATCATGTGAAGTTTTAGACTTATTAACGAAGGTTTGTCACGCTTGAAGGACACAGAGATAGATATTTTTTCCTACATAGATGGCAACATGATCCGAGGATTGGTCCCCTATTTCCATAGACCCTATGCAGTTTCTGATGATTTCATGCATTTTGCCTCAATTATATTCTTTTTATTTATTTCTAAATTTTTGTTAGCTGTGTGCAACTTAGTTATAGACTAGGTGTAATAATTAAACCTTTTAAATAATAAAATGTTTATTTTAAAAAATAAAATTAAATAAATTACAGTAGTATAACATTTTGGCACCAAATAGATAATGGACATTGGCACAAGAAGTTTCATGGTGACAAATATCTAACCTTACGAGGCCTGGATTTAAACCGGACTTGCCCGACTACACAAAATTCATGCATATAATAAGTTTTTTTTTGAAAAAGAGCATATATTAGTATCACATGGATACCAATTACTCATAGCCTTTGCAACAACGAATGCCCTATTGACAATAAGGATGCACACTGCCAAAAATAAAGAAGTTCCCAGGTTCGGCGAAATTCAGTTAACACGACGAAATTTAGGCGAATATAGACATATTTCATTAACTAGGGTAAGGACGCACATATTACATCGAATTTAACTAGGAAAATATTAAATTAAAACTAGGAAAAGGCCGCCGCCGCCATGGTCGATGACGGACGCCGCTTCTACAGGACGAGGCGAGGGTGGTTGCCGTCTTGGATGTGCTCCATGACGGCAGCGAGAGTTCGTCCTAGAACGCTCCACCAGCAGCGGCAAAAAGCCGCATTGTGACGCGGCGGTGGCGAGCCCAGCGGTCCCTCATGTCGGGCGAGATCCTAGAGGCGCCTATCGGTGAAGAACTGCCTCCAGAAGAACATGTTGCTAGGATCCTTGGTGAGATCCGGGTCTTGCATGGCGGCGATAGCCACCTGGATCTCTCCGGTGATGTCCTCGTTACCGGGCACCGGTGGAATAGGGATCCCGCCGGCGCTGAGTTTCCAGCCGACGGGGAGATGAAAGTCCGAAGGTGCCGTATAGCCCGCGTCGTGGAGCAGCCGGACTTTCCACGTCTGCAGCTTGCGTCGACCGTTCGCGGCCGCGATGTCGCCGGGAAATGTCTCGGTCATGGATTTTCGGTGGAGTTGTGGAGGTAGAAAGGTGCGAGCGTATGGAGTTCCCCGGAGTTGGGAGTAGTGTGAGGGAGTGTGAAGGAAGACAGTGAGATTTACGCCTTTTATAGTCCGGGGTCGGCGGCGAGGGCGGGAAAAGGGAAACGACGAGAAGGATGACGACGACTCGGCTTCTGTCGCTGACAGGCTGGTCCACTCGGCCAATTCGCTTCGTTCGGCGTTCCCAGGGCATACTCGGGATCCTGGTTATGGCCTGGGAAGTCTGGACCAAAGTTGGCCCAAATCCGGACGGAAAGAGGTTCGTGGGAATGCGACTGGGCCGATTTTCAGCGTTTGGACCTAAATTCGGCGTCCGGATCTGTTTCCTGGGTAGGCGAGTGGAGATGCTCTTAGCAACAGCGACATTACCAGCACCAAAAACAACACCAAAAGTCCAACCCATCCAAAAGCGACGCCTCCAAGAAGGAAACAGTGCACAAGCGCTTTCATCGCCCGATCAAAGATCTTAGGTTTTCACCCTAGAGAAAGTCCTCACTCGCAAAACAATGCCTTCTGCAAGACCATTGCCAGGCACAACCAATGAAGGCCAGACCTTGGGTTTTCACCCTGCAAGGTAAGACTGTGAACTCTTCATGTGATATCGCCCCTCTAACAGACGCTACTGTGAGTCACAAATAACCAAGCCAGATCCTCATCGCCATAAATACTCAATCCACCATAGCTCACCCACATGTATCTAGCTTCATGACATTCCCTGCATCTGACTTTATCGTATGTATCGTCATAGACATGTCACATGATGGTAACAGGTAGCGGAGCTTCACCATGTTCCCACTAAAACCAAACGTCCAACAAAAAAACACAGGTGCGCATGACCGCATTACTTCCGATCCAGCAAGCTCCAGGCATATGCGCCCATGGGAGTTCGCCGGCGGAGCCTTTCGTAACCAGCCACTCTAGCTAAATCAATTGATACACGCATCAAGTAGATCTTCATCTTGGTGTGAGAGGAATCCAAGGACCACCCCTTTTATTCAAACCGGACCGGCAGCCCCCTCGCCACCTGTCGGCAACCTGCAAGATCCACCGCACCAAACCCTACCAGCAGCCTTGCGTCAAGGCTAGTACCGAGAGAGATGGCAACAGAGAAGGGTCAACCACTACCAGATTTGGCCCTACCAGCAGCGAAGAGGTCCGGGAAGGCGACACCAGGGCTCCAGATCTCAAGATCTAGGGTTTCTAGCACCAGCCGGCTTGGCGCTGGACTTCCACCGCCGAGAAGGACCTTCGCCACCACCCCAACCACGGACGCCACGCCTGGTTTCCAGTCATCGTATATCCAACCACATCTGCCCCAGCAGCCATGGCGGCTAACTCCGGCCTCCATCCACCCCGGACCTGAAGGGAATATGCCCTGAGAGGCAATAATAAAGTGTTTATTATGTGTATTCCAAGTATATGATAGATATTTATTTTGCATGCTATAATTGTATTAATATGGAAACATTAATACATGTGTGTTTAATAAACAAATAGAAAGTTCCTAGTTATGCCTCTCTCATAAACTAGCTCGTTGATTAACAAGATGATCAAGGTTTCCTGATCATGGACATTGGATGTTGTTAATAACGGGATCACAACATTAGTGTAATGGTGTGATGAACATTCATCCGAAGTATATCATTAATATCAAAGTCATTGAGTTTATATTGCTATAACAACTTACGATGTGATCCTAATCCTTAGACCATGAGATCATGTCAATCACTTACACCGGAAGAGTTTCTTGATAACATCAAACATCACACCGTAACAGGGTGATTATAAAGATGGGTTCAGAACTAATAAACTGATATGTTGAGGCCCATGGATCGAGAGTGGAATTTGTTCATCCCCATAACGGATAGATATACTCTGGGCCCTCTCGGTGATATCACATTGGTTAGCTTGCAAGCAAGTGATTTGATCACTAGAATGTTATATCACGGGAACGAGAAAAGAGTGCATGTCAGTAACGAGATCACACTAGGTATGGAGATACTGATGATAGAATCTCAGACATGTAATATATCGCGAAACAAAGGGATTACGATATTGGCATAAAAGGTTCCGACGATCACAAGAAAGTCATCGTTGAATGTGTGGGAGTCAGTATGGGTCTCCAGATCCTGCTTCTAATTATTGATCCGAGAGGGGTCTCGATCATGTCCGCATTATTCACGAACCGTAGGGTGACACACTTAAGAGACACCGACATCCAATTGGATAAAAAGTTTCATGCCGGAAATAATAACAAGCGCAGGAATTTATTTCAATAGATATTGAAACAGGTTTCGGGTGAAATTGCAGAAAGCGTTTTTGCATGTGAAATAGAATTCTAGCAAGGGGTTATATGAGAATGTTTGTCATTAAAGTAATTTACAAAATTATGAATATATAAAAAGATTTTTATTTAATGAGAGTTTGCATTAAATTTGGTGGAAATATAATAGCAAGTTTGAGTGGGATTTTGAGTGGAGGGAAATGAAGAGGTTTTTGTGAGTGGAGTGTCCACCCACATGAAGAGGGGAGGGCAAGGGGGCAGCCCCCATGCGTCGGCCACCCACTTGGGGTTCCCCCTCTCCTATAAAAGGCACCCTCCCTCCTCACTTCTCACTCACACCTCCTCGTGAAGGATCTCTCTCCCCCTCTAGAATTTATTCCCCATGGTCTCGGACTAGCGAGATACATGTTCCCGATGGCTATTCGACAAGAAAGAGTTGTGCTTTCGCTGCATCGTTGGAGCGAGGATGCAGAGGTTTCTCGGTGCCTCGGACGTGTGTGCGAGCACGGATGCGCTGCTGATTTGCGGCGCTAGGACTTCCTCTCGATCTTGAGATCGGCAAGAGATCGTCTACATGAACCACGAGTTTAAATCGTTAAGCTTTGTCGGTCTTCAAGGGTATGTTCTCTAAGGATATACATCCTCCCGTTGTTTGTATCTAGTAGATAGATCTTGGTACATAGTTGTTCCCATCGTTTGAATTTTTTTGTTTTCTATGCTGCGAACCCTACAGTGGTATCAGAGTCGGATCTATGCGTAGATGCTTTACACGGGTAGTACACATATGAGTATGTGGGCGATGATGATCATGTTGTTGCTCCTTATTTGTAATTTTGGATATTGGTGGCATAGTGGGATGAAGCGGCCCGGACAAACTTTACATGTCCTCGCACATGAGACCTGATCCACGCTTGACATGCAACTAGTTTGCATAAGTGGCTAGCGGGTGTCTGTCTCTCCTACTATAGTCAATATCTGTTTTGCAACAAGTTGTCAACAATTTGGTTATCCTCGTTATGGTTCATGTTCATAGGTATGAACGGTTCTATCTTCAAAATCTCTAAGCCACATAAAATTTGCAATGGATAAATTAGAGGCGTCTAGTTTAGATTGTTGCTGGGCTAGTGTTATGATATGGTGATGTTGTAAGTAGAAGTATGAGATGATACTCTTACAACACACATAACGTGTAAGTTCTATATACCTTGGCCTTACACATAAAGGTATGATAGTGATCATACCAAGATGCACATGATAGAGATCATATGCGGGAACCATATCATTCCACTAATAAACATGTGATGTTTGATAGCATCTTATATTGCTTGTTTGGCGTTTTATTAGCATAATAAGATGATCCCTCATTTAAATATCAAGATAAGAATGTGTTCTTCCTTTAGTATGCACCGATTATGTTCTCGTCGCTCCAAGACATCACGTGATGATCGGGTGTTCTTGGATCCATGACCATATTTTGGGTGTAAGATAGTTACACACGCGAATACTAAGGTTCTTACTTGGTGATCCTAGCATGTACAGACATGGACTCGGAACACGGACCGAAATGTTAAGCATGAGTCATATAGTAGATATGATGCCCATTTGATGCTCGCCTTTGAAGCTACACCGACTCACGTGATGATCGGACTTGGTGTAGTGGATTTGGTTCATGTAATCACCAAAAATACATGAGGTATGTCGTTTTTGAGTGGGAGTTCTTTCGTAATGTGGATTAGTTGAACTCAATCTATCATAAACTTAGTCTAAACTTTACAAATTCTGTTGTAGATGGCACCACCTTCTTTTAATTTCAATGTGTTCACGGAGAAAGAGAAACTTGAAACGAACGGTAGCAACTTTACCGAATGGGCCATGAATTTGAGGATTCTCCTCTCTACTGCACAAAAGCAATATGTGCTAGAAGCGCCGTTAGGCCTCCCACCTTTTGAGGATGCCCCTGACAAGGAGAAGAATGTCTATCAGACTCGTCAGGAGGACCACAACTTAGTTCATTGCGGCATATTGTATGGGCTAGAGCCGGAACTTCGAAAGCGTTTCGAAAACGGCAATGCATTTGATACAATGGGTGAGTTGAAAATGATTTTCGACACACATGCTGCTGTAGAGAGCTACAATGCTTCAGAAAAGTTCTTTAGCTGCATGATGGAAGAGCGCAACTCCGTTAGTGAGCATGTACTCAAGATGTCGGGTTACGCCGATAAGCTTGTGTCCTTGGGAATATCGATTTCCATTGACTTAGGCATCCATCCTGTTCTGCAGTCTCTGCCACCTAGCTATAAGAGCTCTGTGATGAACTATAATATGCAAGGCATGAAGAAGTCTCTCCCCGAGCTTCTGTCAATGCTTAAAACTACAGAAGTGGAGATCAAAAAGGAACATCAAGTGTTGATGATCAATAGAAACACTGGTTTCAAGAAAGACAAGAAGGGAAAATGGAAGGGAAGTAAGGGCGGCAAGCCGGTTGCCATGCTTGAAAAGAAACCCCGAGTTGGCCCTAAGTCTGATACCGACTGCTACTATTGTAAGGGGACTGGCCACTGGAAGCGCAACTGCCCCAAGTATTTGGCAGACAAGAAGGCCGGCAAGGCAAACAAAGGTATATATGATATACATGTTATTAATGTAGGGTTCGCAGCATAGAAAACAAAAAATTTCCTATGATGGGAACTATGTACCAAGATCTATCTACTAGATACAAACAACGGGCGGATGTATATTCATAGAGAACATACCCTTGAAGACCGACAAAGCTTAACGAGTTCAACTCGTGGTTGATGTAGACGATCTCTTGCCGATATCAAGATCGAGAGGAAGTCCTAGCACCGCAAATCAGCAGCGCATCCGTGCTCGCACACACGTTCGAGGCACCGAGAAACCTCCGCTTCCTCGCTCCAGCGATGCAGCGGAAGCACAACTCTTTATTGCCGAATAGCCACCGGGAACATGTATCTCGCTAGTCTGAGACCATGGGGGATACATTCTAGAGGGGGAGAGAGATCCTTCACGAGGAGGTGTGAGAGACAAGTGAGGAGGGGGATCCTTTTATAGGAGGAGGGGGGCACCCAAGGGGGTGGCCGCCGGCCATGGAGGCTGCCCCCTCCCCTCCTTCATTCATGTGGGTGGACACTCCACTCACAAAATGCCCTTTAAATTCCCTCCACTCAAAAGTCCACTCAAATTCCCATTAAATTTCCACCAAATTTAATGCAAACTCTCATTAAATAAAACTCTTTTATTTTATTCAGAATTTTGTCAATTACTTTAATGACAAACATTCACAAATAACCCCTTGCTATAATTCCATTTCACATGCATAACTACTTTATGCAATTTCACCCGAAAACCCGTTTCAGTATCTAGTGAAATAAATTCATGCGCTTGTTCATTCTTTCGGAATGAAACTTTTGCTGCAGTTGGATGTCGGTGTCTCTTAAGTGTGTCACCCTACGGTTCATGAATAATGCGGACATGATCGAGACCCTTCTCGGATCAATAATCAGAAGCGGGATCTGGAGACCCATACTGACTCCCACACATTCAACGATGACTTTCTTGTGATCGTCGGAACCTTTTATGCTAGTATCTTAATCCCTTTGTTTCACGATACATTACATGTCCGAGATTCGATCATCGGTATATCCATACCTAGTTTGATCTCGTTACCGACATGCACTCTTTTCTCGTTCCCGTGATATAACATTCTAGTGATCAAATCACTTCCTTGCAAGCTAATCAATGTGATATCACCGAGAGGGCCCAGAGTATATCTATCCGTCATCGGGATGAACAAATTCCACTCTCGATCCATGAGCCTCAACATAACACTTTATTAGTTATGAATCCATCTTTATAATCACCACATTACGGTGTGACGTTTGATGTTATCAAGAAACTCTTCTGGTGTTAGTGATTGACATGATCTCATGGTCTAAGGATTAGGATTACTCCGTAAGTTGTTATAGCAATATAAACTCAATGACTTTGATCGTAATGCTATACTTCGGATGAATGTTCATCACACCATTACACTAATGTTGTGATCCGTTATTAGCAACATCCAATGTCCATGATCGAAACCTTGATCATCTTGTTAATCAACGAGCTAGTTTATGAGAAAGGCATAACTAGGAACTTTCTGTTTTATTAAACACACATGTATTAACGTTTCGTATTAATACAATTATAGCATGCAAAATAAACATCTATCATATACTTGGAATACACATAATAAACACTTTATTATTGCCTCTCAAGGCATATTCCTTGATCTCCACTTGCACTAGAGACAATAATCTAGTTACATAGTGATAAATCTAACACCCATTGAGTTACGGTGTTGATCATGTTTTGCTCTAGGGAGAGTTTTAGTCAATGATCTGCGCTACATTGAGATCCGTATGTACTTTACAAATATTTATATCTCCATCCTTGACATGCTTTCATGGATGGTGAAACCGGCGCTTAATATGCTTGGAATGCTTGTGAGACCTTGGCTCTTTGGCATTGGCACCATTGTTGTCACAATAGATCACCATTGGGTCCAACGTTTGCCACCACTCCTAGTTCGGATATGAACTCCTTCATCCAAAGCGCTTCTGGCGCGAGCGGCAACATATTCGGCCTCCGTTGTTGATCCCGCTACCATAGGTTGTTTGGAGATCCTCCAACTAACGCTCGCCATTCATGAGAAATACGTATCCGGATTGAGACTTAGAGTCATCGGATCGTGTCAAAGCTAAGCGTCGACATAACACTTAGCGACGAGCTCTTCTTCACCTCCGTATATAAGAAACATATCCTTAGTTCTTCGTAAGTACTTGAGGATATTCTTGACCGCTATCCGATGTTAGAACACGGATCCGATTGGTACCTACTAGTCAAACTAATAGCATGTGCCACATCCGGTTTTGTACATAGCATGGCGTACATTATAGAGCCTATGACTGAAGCATAGGGGACTTTGTCCATTATCTCTCTTTCTTCCGCCGAAGCCGGACTTTGAGTCTTACTCAATGTCTTGCCTTGCAACATAGGTAAGAACCCCTTCTTATTTCCGTCCATTTTAAACTTCTTTAAAATCTTATCAAGGTATGTACTTTGCGATAGCCCTATTAGGCGCCTAGATCTATCACTATAGATCTTTATGCCTAATATGTATGACGCTTCACCTAGGTCCTTCATTGAAAATTTGCTGTTTAGATAACTTTTAACACGGTTTAAAATATCTATATCATTTCCGATCAATAATATGTCATCCACATATAATATGAGAAATGCCACATTGCTCCCACTCACTTTCTTGTAAATACAAGCTTCTCCATAAGTTTGAACAAATCCAAACTCTTTGATCACCTCATCAAAGCGGAGATTCCAACTTCGTGATGCTTGCTTCAATCCATAGATGGATCGCTGAATCTTGCACACCTTTTTAGCATCCTTAGGATAGATAAAACCCTTTGGTTGTATCATATACAACTCTTCCTCAATATTACCATTGAGAAACACGGTTTTGACATCCATCTGCCATATCTCATAATCGAAATATGCAGCAATTGCTAACATAATCCTACTGACTTTAGCATCGCTACGGGAGAGAATGTCTCATCGTAGTCAACTCCTTGAATTTATCGAAACCCCTTTGCGACAAGTCGAGCTTTATAGACGGTCACATTACCATCAGCATTAGTTTTCCTTTTGAAAATCCATTTATTCCCCACGTCCTTTTGGTCGTGAGGTAATTCCACCAAGTTCCAAACTTGATTTTCATACATGGATTCCATCTCGGATTTCATGGCTTCTAACCATTTGTTGGAATCCGGGCTCATCATCGCTTCTTCATACGTCGCAGGGTCATCATTTTGATCAACCATGAAATTCATGACAGGATTTCCGTACAGCTCGGGGCTGCAGCGTCTGCTTGACCTGCGAGGTTGGTAGTACTCTCTTTCGAGTTTCATGATCATTATCATTAGTTCCCTCTTCAATGTGGAGCCAACTCCGGAACAACTTCCGGCGCTGCGCTACTCGCCATACTTTGAAGAGAAGGTTCCATAACCTCTTCGAGTTCTACCTTCCGACTACTCACACCTTTCGCAAGAAACTCTTTCTCTAGAAAGGATCCATTCTTGGCAACAAAACCTTGCCCTCGGATCTGTGATAGAATGACTACCCAATAGTTTCCTTAGGGTATCCTATGAAGACGCATTTTTCCGCTTTGGGTTCGAGTTTATCCGGTTGAAGTTTCTTCACATAAACATCGCATCCCCAAACTTTAAGAAATGACAGCTTAGGTTTGTTTCCAAACCACAATTCATACGGTGTCTTTTCAACGGATTTAGACTGTGCCCGATTTAAAGTGAATGCAGCAGTTTCTAGTGCATAACCCCAAAATGACAACGGCAAGTCCGTCAGAGACATCATAGATCAAACCATATATAATAAAGTACGATTACAATGTTCCGACACACCATTTCTCTGTGGTGTTCCGGCAGGTGTGAGTTGTGAAACAATTCCACACTCTTTCATGTGAGTGCTAAATTCATAACTTAGATACTCACCTCCACGGTCGGACCGTAGAAATTTGATCTTTCTATTACGATGATTTTCCACTTCATTCTGAAATTCCTTGAACTTTTCAAAGGTTTCAGACTTGTGTTTCATCAAATAGATATAACCGTATCTACTCAAATCATCCGTGAAAGTAACAAAATAACGATATCCACCTTGCGCCGACACACTCATTGGACCACATACATCAGAATGTATGATTTCCAATAAATCTGTCGCTCGTTCCATTGAACCGGAAAACGGCGTTCTAGTCATCTTGCCCATAAGGCATGGCTCACATGTATCAAATGATTCAAAATCAAGTGATTCCAAAAGTCCATCCGAATGGAGCTTCTTCATGCGTTTAATGCCAATATGACCTAGACGGCAGTGCCACATATATGCGGATATATCATCATTTAGTTTAATCCTTTTAGCATCAACATTATGAATATGTGTAACATTATCATCGAGATCTAATAGAAATAAACCATTCATCATCGGTGCATGACCATAAAAGATTTCATTCCTATAAATGTAACAACCATTGTTCTCGGATTTAAATGAATAACCACTTCGCATCAAACACGATCCAGATACAATGTTCATGCTCAGTGCAGGCACTAGATAACATTTATTCAAGTTTATAACTAATCCCGAAGGCTAGTGGAGAGGCAGCGTCCGACGGCGATCACATCAACGCTTGATCCATTTCCGACACGCATCTTGACCTCACCCCTTGCTAGCGGTCGCTTGTTCCGTAGCCCCTGATTCGAGTTACAAATATTAGCAACGACCGTATCAAATACCGGTGCTACTGCAAGCACTAGTCAAGTACACATCAATAACATGTATATCATATATACCTTTGTTTGCCTTGCCGGCCTTCTTGTGCCGCAGATACTTGGGCGATTCGCTTCGATGGCGATCCCCTTACAATAGTAGCACTCGGAATCGGACTTAGGTCCAACTCGGGTTTCTTTTCAGAGCGACAGCTTGCCGCCTTACTTCCTCCGTTTTCCTTCTTGTCTTTCTTGAAACCGGTGTTCCTATTGATCATCAACACTTGATGTTCCTTTTGATCTCCACTTCAGGTTTTAAGCATTGTGAGCTCGGGGAAGACTTCTTCATGCCTTGCATATTATAGTTCATCACGAAGCTCTTATAGCTAGGTGGCGAGACTGAGAACACGATGGATGCCTAAGTAAATGGGAATCGATATTCCCAAGGACACAAGCTTATCGGCGTAACGACATCTTGAGTACATGCTCACTAACGGAGATGTGCTCTTCCATCATGCAGCTAAAGAACTTTTACGAGCGTTGTAGCTCTCTGACAGCATGTGTCGAAAATCATTTTCAACTCACCCATTGTATCAAATGCATTGCCGTTTTGAACCGCTTTGAAGTTCGGCTCTAGCCCATACAATATGCCACAATGAACTAAGTTGTGGTACTCTGGAGTCGATAGACATTCTTCTCCTCGTCGGGGCATCATCAAAAGGTGGGGGCCTAATGGCTTCTAGCACGTATTGCTTTTGTGCCAGAAGAGGAGAATCCTCAAATTCATGGCCCATTCGGTAAAGTTGATACCGTTCGTTGCTAGTTTCTCTTTCTCCATGAACACATTGAAATTAAAAGCAGGTGGTGCCATCTACAACAGAATTTGTAAAGTTTAGACTAAGTGTATGATAGATTGAGTTCAACTAATCCATATTACGAATGAACTCCCACTCAAAAACGACATCCCTCGTGCCTTTTTGGTGATTACATGAACCAAATCCACTATACCAAGTCCGATCATCACGTGAGTCAGTATAGCTTCAAATGCGAGCATCAAATGGGCATAATATCAACTATATGACTCATGCTTAACCTTTCGGTCCGTGTTCCGAGGCCATGTCTGTACATGCTAGGCTCGCCAAGTTAGAACCTTAGTATTCGCGTGTGTAACTGTTTTACACCCGAAATATGGTCGTGGATCCAAGAACACCCGATCATCACGTGATGGCTTGGAGCGACAAAACATAATCAGTGCATACTAAAGGAAGAACACATTCTTATCTTGATATTTAAATGAGGGATCATCTTATTATGCTAACAAAGCGCTAAACAAGCAATATAAGATGCTATCAAACATCATATGTTTATTAGTGAAATGATATGGTTCCCGCAGATGATCTCTATCATGTGCACCGTGGTATGATCACTATCATACCTATATGTGTAAATCCAAGGTCTATGGAGTTTACACGCTATGTGTGTTATAAGAGTATCATCTCATACTTCTACTTACAACACTACCATGTCATAACACTAGCCCAGCAACAATCTAAACTAGACGCCTCTAATTTATCCATTACAAGTTTGACGTGGCTTAGGGCTTTCGAGATATAACCATTCTTACCTACAAACATGAACCACAACGAGGATAATCAAATTGTTGACAACTCGCTTGCAAAATAGATATTGACTATACTAGGAGAGACAGACACCCGCTAGCCACTTATGCAAACTAGTTGCATGTCAAGCGTGGAACAGGTCTCATGTGCGAGGACATGTAAAGTTTGTCCGGGCCGCTTCATCCCACTATGCCACCAATATCCAAAATTACAACAAAGTAGCAACAACATGATCATCATCGCCCACATACTCATATGTGTACTACCCGTGCAAAGTATCTACGCATAGATCCGGCTCTGATACCACTGTAGGGTTCGCAGCATAGAAAACAAAAATTTTCCTACGATGGGAACTATGTACCAAGATCTATCTACTAGATACAAACAACAGGAGGATGTATATTCGTAGAGAACATACCCTTGAAGACCGACAAAGCTTAACGAGTTCAACTCGTGGTTGATGTAGACGATGTCTTGCCGATCTCAAGATCGAGAGGAAGTCCTAGCACCGCAAATCAGCAGCGCATCCGTGCTCGCACACACGTTCGAGGCACCGAGAAACCTCCGCCTCCTCGCTCCAGCGATGCAGCGGAAGCACAACTCTTTCTTGCCGAATAGCCACCGGGAACATGTATCTCGCTAGTCCGAGACCATGGGGGATAAATTCTAGAGGGGGAGAGAGATCCTTCACGAGGAGGTGTGAGAGACAAGTTTGGAGGGGGGATCCTTTTATAGGAGGAGGGGGCACCCAAGGGGGTGGCCGCCGGCCATGGAGGCTGCCCCCTCCCCTCCTTAATTCATGTGGGTGGACACTCCACTCACAAAATGCCCTTTAAATTCCCTCCACTCAAAAGTCCACTCAAATTCCCATTAAATTTCCACCAAATTTAATGCAAACTCTCATTAAATAAAACTCTTTTATTTTATTCAGAATTTTGTCAATTACTTTAATGACAAACATTCACAAATAACCCCTTGCTATAATTCCATTTCACATGCATAACTACTTTATGCAATTTCACCCGAAAACCTGTTTCGGTATCTAGTGAAATAAATTCCTGCGCTTGTTCATTCTTTTGGCATGAAACTTTTGCTCCAGTTGGATGTCGGTGTCTCTTAAGTGTGTCACCCTACGGTTCGTGAATAATGCATACATGATCGAGACCCTTCTCAGATTAATAATCAGAAGCGGGGTCTGGAGACCCATACTGACTCCCACACATTCAACGATGAGTTTCTTGTGATCGTCGGAACCTTTTACGCTAGTATCTTAATCCCTTTGTTTCACGATACATATCATGTCCGAGATTCGATCATCGGTATCTCCATACCTAGTTTGATCTCGTTACCGACATGCACTCTTTTCTCGTTCCCGTGATATAACATTCTAGTGATCAAATCACTTGCTTGCAAGCTAATCAATGTGATATCACTGAGAGGGCCCAGAGTATATCTATCCGTCATCGGGATGAACAAATTCCACTCTCGATCCATGAGCCTCAACATAACACTTTATTAGTTCTGAATCCATCTTTATAATCACCCTGTTATGGTGTGACGTTTGATGTTATCAAGAAACTCTTCCAGTGTTAGTGATTCACATGATCTCATGGTCTAAGGATTAGGATCACTTCGTAAGTTGTTATAGCAATATAAACTCAATGACTTTGATCGTAATGCTATACTTCGGATGAATGTTCATCACACCATTACACTAATGTTGTGATCCCGTTATTAGCAACATCCAATGTCCATGATCAGGAAACCTTGATCATCTTGTTAATCAACGAGCTAGTTTATGAGAGAGGCATAACTAGGAACTTTTTGTTTGTTTATTAAACACACATGTATTAACGTTTCCGTATTAATACAATTATAGCATGCAAAATAAACATCTATCATATACTTGGAATACACATAATAAACACTTTATTATTGCCTCTCAGGGCATATTCCCTTCAATTAATGTGTACTTTACTAGTGCTCGCAGTAGCACCTGGGTGTTTGATACCGGTTCAGTTGCTAATATTTGTAACTGGAATCAGGGGCTGCGGAACAAGCGACCGCTAGCAAGGGGTGAGGTCAAGATGCGTGTCGGCAATGGATCAAGCGTTGATGTGATCGCCGTCGGAACGCTACCTATCCACTTGCCATCGGGATTATTTATAAACTTGAATAATGGTTATTTGGTGCCTGCACTGAGCATGAACATTGTATCTGGATTGTGTTTGATGCGAAGTGGTTATTCATTTAAATCCGAGAACAATGGTTGTTCTATTTATATGAATGAAATCTTTTATGGTCATGCACCGATGATGAATGGTTTATTTCTATTGGATCTCAATAATAATGTTACACATATTCATAATGTTGATGCTAAAAGGATTAAACTTAATGATGATCTATCCGCATATATGTGGCACTGCCGTCTAGGTCATATTGGCGTTAAACGCATGAAGAAGCTCCATTCGGATGGACTTTTGGAATCGCTTGATTTTGAATCATTTGATACATGTGAGCCATGCCTTATGGGCAAGATGACTAGAACGCCGTTTTCCGGTTCAATGGAACGGGCGACAGATTTATTGGAAATCATACATTCTGATGTATGTGGTCCAATGAGTGTGTCGGCACGAGGTGGATATCGTTATTTTGTTACTTTCACAGATGATTTGAGTAGATACGGTTATATCTACTTGATGAACACAAGTCTGAAACATTTGAAAAGTTTAATGAATTTCAGAATAAAGTGGAAAATCATCGTAATAGAAAGATCAAATTTCTACGGTCCAACCATGGAGGTGAGTATCTAAGTTACGAGTTTAGCACTCACATGAAAGAGTGTGGAATTGTTTCACAACTCACACCAGCCAGAACACCACGGCGAAATGGTGTGTCGGAACATCGTAATCGTACTTTATTGGATATGGTTCAATCTATGATGTCTCTGACGGACTTGCCGTTCTCATTTTGGGGTTATGCACTAGAAACTGTTGCATTCACTTTAAATCGGGCACCATCTAAATCCGTTGAAAAGACACCGTATGAATTGTGGTTTGGAAACAAACCTAAGCCGTCATTTCTTAAAGTTTAGGGATGCGATGTTTATGTGAAGAAACTTCAACCGGATAAACTCGAACCCAAAGCGGAAAAATGCGTCTTCATAGGATACCCTAAGGAAACTATTGTGTATTCCTTCTATCACAGATCCGAGGGCAAGGTTTTTGTTGCCAAGAATGGATCCTTTCTAGAGAAAGAGTTTCTCACAAAAGGTGTGAGTAGTCGGAAGGTAGAACTCGAAGAGGTTATTGAACCTTCTCTTTAAAGTATGGCGAGTAGCGCAGCGCCGGAAGTTGTTCCGGAGTTGGCTTCACCTGTTGAAGAGGGAACTAATGATAATGATCATGAAACTCCAAAAGAGAGTACTACCGAACCTCGTAGGTCTAGCAGGACGCGTGTAGCTCCCGAGCTATACGGAAACCCTGTTATGAATTTCATAGTTGATGAAATTGATGACCCTACGACATATGTAGAAGCGATGATGAGCCCGGATTCCAACAAATGGTTAGAAGCCATGAAATCCGAGATGGAATCCATGTATGAAAATCAAGTTTGGAACTTGGTGGAATTACCTCACGACCGAAAGGACGTGGGGAATAAATGGATTTTCAAAAGGAAAACTGATGCTGATGGTAATGTGACCGTCTATAAAGCTCGACTTGTCGCAAAGGGGTTTCGACAAATTTAAGGAGTTGACTACGATGAGACATTCTCTCCCGTAGCGATGCTAAAGTCAGTTAGGATTATGTTAGCAATTGCTGCATTATTCGATTATGAGATATGGCAGATGGATGTCAAAACTGCATTTCTCAATGGTAATATTGAAGAAGAGTTGTATATGATACAACCAAAGGGTTTTGTCGATCCTAAGGATGCTAACAAGGTGTGCAAGCTTCAGCGATCCATCTATGGATTGAAGCAAGCATCACGAAGTTGGAATCTACACTTTGATGAGGTGATCAAAGAGTTTGGATTTGTCTAAACTTATGGAGAAGCTTGTATTTACAAGAAAGTGAGTGAGAGCAATGTGGCATTTCTGATATTATATGTGGATGACATATTATTGATCGGAAATTATATAGATCTTTTAAACAGTGTTAAAAGTTATCTAAACAACAAATTTTCAATGAAGAACCTAGGTGAAGCGTCATACATATTAGGCATAAATATCTATAGAGATAGATCTAGGCGCCTAATAGGGCTATCGCAAAGTACATACCTTGATAAGATTTTAAAGAAGTTTAAAATGGATGGAAGTAAGAAGGGGTTCTTACCTATCTTGCAAGGCAAGACATTGAGTAAGACTCAAAGTCCGGCTACGGCGGAAGAAAGAGAGATAATGGACAAAGTCCCCTATGCTTCAGCCATAGGCTCTATAATGTACGCATGCTATGTACAAGACCGGATGTGGCACATGTTATTAGTTTGACTAGTAGGTACCAATCGGATCCAGGTTCGGAACACTGGATAGCGGTCAATAATATCCTTAAGTACTTACGAAGAACTAAGGATATGTTTCTTGTGTACGGAGGAGAAGAACTTGTCGCTAAGTGTTATGTCGACGCAAGCTTTGACACCGACCCAGATGACTCTAAGTCTCAATCCGGATACGTATTTCTCATGAATGGCGGAGCGGTTAGTTGGAGGAATTCCAAACAACATGTGGTGACGGGATCAACAACGGAGGCCGAATATGTTGCTGCTTCGGAAGCGGCTCAGGAAGCGGTTTGGATAAAGGAGTTCATATCCGAACTAGGTGTGGTTGCAAGCGCGTTGGACCCAATGGTGATCTATTGTGACAACAATGGTGCCAATGCCAAAGAACCAAGGTCTCACAAGAATTCCATGCATATTAAGCGCCGGTTTCACTCCATCCGCGAGCATGTCAAGGATGGAGATATAAAGATTTGTAAAGTACACATGGATCTCAATGTAGTAGATCCGTTGACTAAAACTCTCCTTAGAGCAAAACATGATCAACACCAGAACTCCATGGGTGTTAGATTCATCACTATGTAACTAGATTATTGTCTCTAGTGCAAGTGGGAGATTGAAGGGAATATGCCCTGAGAGGCAATAATAAAGTGTTTATTATGTGTATTCCAAGTATATAATAGATGTTTATTTTGCATGCTATAATTGTATTAATACGGAAACATTAATACATGTGTGTTTAATAAACAAACAGAAAGTTCCTAGTTATGCCTCTCTCATAAACTAGCTCGTTGATTAACAAGATGATCAAGGTTTCCTGATCATGGACATTGGATGTTGTTCATAACGGGATCACAACATTAGTGTAATGGTGTGATGAACATTCATCCGAAGTATAGCATTACGATCAAAGTCATTGAGTTTATCTTGCTATAACAACTTACGAAGTGATCCTAATCCTTAGACCATGAGATCATGTCAATCACTAACACCGGAAGAGTTTCTTGATAACATCAAACGTCACACCGTAACAGGGTGATTATAAAGATGGGTTCAGAACTAATAAAGTGTTATGTTGAGGCCCATGGATTGAGAGTGAAATTTGTTCATCCCGATGACGGATAGATATACTCTGGGCCCTCTTGGTGATATCACATTGGTTAGCTTGCAAGCAAGTGATTTGATCACTAGAATGTTATATCACGGGAACGAGAAAAGAGTGCATGTCAGTCACGAGATAAAACTAGGTATGAATATACTGATGATCGAATCTCGGACATGTAATATATCGCAAAACAAAGGGATTACGATACTAGCGTAAAAGGTTCCGACGATCACAAGAAAGTCATCGTTGAATGTTGGGAGTCAGTATGGGTCTCCATATCCCGCTTCTGATTATTGATCCGAGAGGGGTCTCAATCATGTCCGCATTATTCACGAACCGTAGGGTGACACACTTAAGAGACACCGACATCCAATTGGAGCAAAAGTTTCATGCTGGAAAGAATAACAAGCGCAGGAATTTATTTCACTAGATACCGAAACAGGTTTTCGGATGAAATTGCAGAAAGTGTTTTTGCATGTGAAATAGAATTGTAGCAAGGGGTTATATGAGAATGTTTGTCATCAAAGTAATTGACAAAATTCTGAATAAATAAAAATAGTTTTATTTAAGGGTGCGTCTAGGTAGCAACCGATGGCTGGTTAGTCCAAATGAGCCATTGCCCCAAAAAAGGAAAGGTCTGGTCAACCCCACATGCCAAGAAACGGAAACACGATCCCGGCCCGCACCCAGGACCTGATCACGCGGGAAGTCCCAGGTAGGCGAACGTGCCAACGAATGCCTCCACCGAGACCAGGTGACAAGCCCAGCTCACCTCTCTGTCTCTTCTTCCTTCTCAAGGCAAATATATCCTTCTCCCCTATCTCCATTAGAACCTCCATCAGATCTAGGGCAAGAACGAAAAGGGTATAGCAGCAAAAAAGCATCACTCTCTCTTCCTCTCATCCTCCCTCTCTCCTGTACAGTTTACTTCCTTGTAGATTAGGATCTGTCCCCTAGGATCTGTGTAACAAATTGCTTCTAAAACCAAAATCATGAGCTTCCCCTTCCCTTCCCCATCCCCTCTCCCTTGTTCCCAGAAACTAGGAGCACTTTTTGAGTACCAGGAAAAATCAAAACCCGATATCAAACTTAATACCAGGGGAACAAACAGAACAACAACAAGGGAAATAGTATTTTGTGCAAAAAATCAACTGACCGCAGGGGACCATCCAAGCAGGCATATTCTATAAGATCTCAGACATAGTAGGCTTCACATGATATGTACTTCGACACATACACTACTAGGACACCAAATCAATGCGAACCCTTTATCGTTTTCACTTGGGTTGTACATAGTGGATAAAAGAGACATTCTTCCTAGTAGCAGACTTGTCGTTGGTTTGTTGCCACAAGAACCTGAAAAAATGTAGCAATAAGGAAATCAGAAAAATGCAACTTTATTTAGTTTGCATGTATACTTGAATGTCGTTTAGGTGCGGGAGAAAAAACAATAGTCATGGTTCCTAATGAAATATACTTTCTAAATGTTTTGCAGATGTCTGGTCTGGACCTTAACACGCTATCTGATGATATTGATATTAAGGGTCCTAAGACGTTGTTCTGCACTCATGTTGTCCGGGCAGAGATTGTAGAGGAGTCTCCAGATAATGTTATAGCTGGGCAAGTTGCAGATGGTGTTGATTCAGGTGTACATAGTGCTAAAGGCAATGTTGCACCGCCACGAGCCCCTGGTGGCAACCAAAACATCCCCGCAAAACACTATCCCTACAACAACTTTTACTGACCGCAACTTGGCAGAAGATGGTATTTATAGAGTTCCGGTGAATAAAGAAGTTGTGTCTAGTTCGCAAGAACCCTTCCTAGGGATAAGATTTGCCGATGCGAGAGCTCACTACAATGCTTATGCCAAGAAGTTGGGCATTTCTATCAAATCAAATACATCTCAGTGACAACCTTTCACTAACGAACTTAGGAAGCGGACATTTTTTGCAACAAGTACATGCCACCAAAAACAAAATAAGAAAAGCAAAAGGAGGAGATGACTATTGTGGAAGATGTTAGTCCTATCCAAATAGATGATGACATCGAGGATGGTGAAGAAACAATGAAGAAAATAGCCTATATTTGTATGGGGGCAAACTCAGTGATGAAAGTAAAAGAAATTTAGCTATGATAAAGAACTAATAGTTTTATGAAAAGCAACTTAGTGATTTAGTTATGCTAAAAACAGGAAGAACTTAGTTGTATTTTAAAGTGAACTTAAAAAACAAGGGAGGAAACTAAAAGGAAAAAATTGTACATAAAAAGTCAACAAAAAAAGAACTCAGCAATTGTGTGGGAGCAACATAGTGATGGAAATAAAGCAATTTAGATATGGTATTAAAAAGAAGGTAGGAAAGCTTAGCAACTAGTAAAGTAAGCATAAAACAATTTAGCTATGATAACATGAACAACTTAGTTGTATTTAAAAAGGAACTTAAAAAAGAGAAGGTAGGAAACTAAAATGAAAATACTGTACATAAAAAAGTCAACAAAAAAGAACTCTTCTATTGTATGGGAGCAACTTAGTGATGAAAATAAAAGCAATTTAGCTATGGAACTAAAACAACTAAAACTTTTTCGTAGGATGAACTTAGTAAAAAAATTAAGGTACCTAAAAAATCGAAAGCAGAAAAAGCATAATATGAAAAGCAACTTACTGAAGAGTTATAAGAACAATTTAGCTATGCTAGCACATGAAGTATTTAGTTATATTTAAAAATAAACTTACATTGAAGAGAGAAATGAACTAAAAGACAAATTGGTACACAAAAATTCAAAAACAACTCAGGCTATTGTTACGTAGCAACTTAGTGATGATGTTTAAAGCACTTTAGTTGTAGTAACAAAAACAACTTACATGCATAATGAAGGAAGTAAATAAATGACATACCTAAGACCTGCTATCTGCGAAAAACACAACATGTTTCATCACAACAAATCAAATTGACTTGACAGATTAAAAAGAATCGCATGAAAAAAATGGTAAAGATTTTGTACCTAAGTTGCTTTACCTCCTCATGCTGATGTGTGCCAGTTGCTACACGTCCACCTACTGCTCCGTTTCGGAGTTGTAGCCCGGGAAACGGTTAGTCATACATACTCCCTTTCTGCTGGAGAAAAATGGTATATAAAAAACTCTGTAATCAACCTCGGTAAGAAGTGATGCTGAAAACAATTTAGTTATGATTTCAAAAAGCAACTTAGCTAAAAAATGTACACAACTTAAACGGCAATCAGTGCGCAACTTAATAGCAATTCATACTCAACTTAAAATAACAAGACTGGTAGACAACTTGACATTAAAAATGGCGCAGCAAGGATAAGCAACTTAATTAAAATGGCCAAGCAACTTGAACGAAATGAAAAAAATCTCTGCTCATGCTTCCATACATAAGTATCAACTAAAGCTTAAAAAAGACACACAAAGAAACCCCGGTCACCCTGGATGTACATCAAACTTAATAAGGAACTGAAAGTAAGTAAGTTGTATGGGCATAAGCAACTTACACACAGACCAGATGACAAAAAAAAATCCAATACCCCTATGTGTACACCTAACTATATGTGGAAGTGAACTTTAGTGACCTCACAAAAAGCAACTTAGATATTTTGGGTAATGAACTTAGATACAAAAGATAAAAAAATAAAAAAGCTAATCATTACTAGGCATAAAACAACAAAAACCACCATGTTACAAAACACAACTTAGCTAGTTGCTACAAAACACAACATAACAAATGCAACTTATGCTAAACTAAATACAACTTAGGCTACAAGTGAAAACAACCTGGATTGTCTTGGGTGCAACTTAGTTGTAGTAAAAAGATAACCAAGGTTATAGTGAAAACAACTGAAGAAGCATGGATGAACAAACTCGATGACCAATATCATCCTCAGAGCGCGATGCTACCAGGAAGAACCCAGATAATGATAGCTTCATGACCAATGACCAATGACCAATAAACAGAAACAAAAAACCATAATGCTTATCCATCTCAAATTTTAGCGCCAGAAAATCAAAATAACAGCACATTTGGAGCATATCAAGACGATGAGAGCATAACCATGCAGTCAAAAGCAGCCAGAGGAGATGGGGGACTTCTCTACAATCAATCCATGGAGATATATATGCCATAGGCTATGGAGAGAAAAAATATGAACAACCATTGTGAATAAACTTACATGCATGGATTTAAAAAAATCAACTAAAAAAGCTGACACCATCACACAACTCTACAAAATCTCTACTAGAACTTAGGATAGAGTAATTAATAAACTTATTGTTTAAATGATCACCAGCTCGGAACAATCCTAAACCCATGCATATACACCTTAAGTAAGGTGAGTACACAACTTAACTAATATGAGTACACAACTTGACCTTATAAAAGCAGGGATCTCCATATATCTGCTATGGGGGGAGGGGGGTCTGCTGTTGTCCCTGTTTTCCCCATCCGAAAAAGTAGTCCGGTTTAATACATGAAGAATCCCACTACTGAAAATTAACACAAATCATATATTTACATTGCTTACATATAGCTTAAGGCTTTAATAAACTGCAACAACTGCCTTTGACGTACATATAAATAGGCTAGTACTGTTGTTCATTCACTTACGGTGGTGCTACCAATTAAGCAAAAGGGATCCAGCGTGGTACCAGAAAATGGATATGGATGGAGACACGCTGGAGCCTAGGCAGAAAGTCGATGACAACATCCATCCTGCCCACGATGATGGGTGGATACACGCTTATTCCGGTGGCGGGGTAGAACGATCACAGTCCCGCCGTCTCCCTGCAGATAGCAGGGATGTCGCATTGGCGAACTCTTCTACTCCATATGGATCGCATCGGATTAAGAGCTCGGTGATTGCCACACTAGTATCCAAACAGGAGAGAGGTCAAATCAGAGAGAGATATGCATGCAAGTACAACCGTACAAGGTCAGAAAAACAAGCCTAAAACCGAGACAGATTGAACTAGTAGTCACTAGCAACATTAACCAGAAAAACAATCAAGAATATGATTGTGTTGTTCATCTATGTTCCATTAATCTAGTATCTCTTCTCATGAACTATAGACAAGCAAAAGATTGCCCATTGAATCTAGTAGCCACTAGAGAAATAGATCAGAATGCACCAAAATTTCTGCCCTTACTATAATTTATACAAAGATGAAGAAGGAAGCAGCACACATGAAACCGGAGGAGCCATAGGATCCGGTGGCGGCAGTAGAGGAGGCACATTGCCGGGAGCACCGTTGCAGAAACCCCGTCCGCCCCAACTCCACGCACCACGTCCTCCCTCTCCTTCCCCTAGACAGGGAACCCGCATTGGCAGGAGCTAGTGAACTCGCGAGGTAAGGCATGCGAGAGGAGGTGCTGGAGAGATCGCGAGGCAGGGGAGGGGGAACCAGTGCATCAGAATTTTCTTGGCCAGATCTGGGGGCATGAGCTCGCCGGGGACGCAGGCAGACGAGGCGTCGGGATCCTATCAACGGAGGTGGATGTGCTCGCGGGTTAAATCCATCTAGTGCCCGGAGCAAGGGTGGCGCGCAGTGGAGGCTGCGAAGCCTGGAGATAGAGGAAGGGGAAGGGGCGGACGTCCCTTGCCATCGAGCGGAAAGAAGATGAGAGGCACGTTGGTGCTCGTCGGTGGAGCGAAGGAAGTGGAGGGCAGGGCGGAGCTTGTCGGCGGAGCAGAGGATGTGATGGGGGCGGCGACCATCGCCGGTGTAGTAGAGGAGGGGATGATCGGATGAATGAGGCATGTCGGGATGTGATGCTCGCTTGCTGTCGGAACGTCTCGCGTGACCGAATGCTGATTCAGTGTATCCGACGGCCAGGAATCGATGGCCCGATGTAACAAACCGGCCACCGAGCACGATTTAGCACTTGGGTTATTTAATGTGAGTTTGTATTAAATTTGGTGAAAATTTAATAGCAAGTTTGAGTGGGATTTTGAGTGGAGGGAAATGAAGAGGTTTTGTGAGTGGAGTGTCCACCCACATGAAGAGGGGAGGGCAAGGGGGCAGCCCCCATGCGCCGGCCACCCCCTTGGGGTTCCCCCTCTCCTATAAAAGGCACCCCTCCTCACTTCTTACTCACACCTCCTCGCGAAGGATCTCTCTCCCCCTCTTGAATTTATCCCTATGGTCTCGGACTAGCGAGATACATGTTTCCGGTGGCTATTCGGCAAGAAAGAGTTATGCTTCTGCTGCATCGCTGGAGAGAGGAGGCGGAGGTTGCTTGGTGCCTCGGACGTGTGTGCGAGCACGGATGCGCTGCTGATTTGCGGCGCTAGGACTTCCTCTCGATCTTGAGATCGGCAAGAGATCGTCTACATGAACCACGAGTTTAACTCGTTAAGCTTTGTCGGTCTTCAAGGGTATGTTTTCTACGGATATACATCCGCCCGTTGTTTGTATCTAGTAGATAGATCTTGGTACATAGTTGTTCCCATCGTAGGAAATTTTTTGTTTTCTATGTTGCGATCCCTACAGGACCACCTTCAGCGGTCGGGCCCGTGGAGAGGCCGACGGCAGCGGCGGCACAAGGAGCAGCGGCGGCGGGGGAGGTTTGGCGGCGGCGCCCCCGTGTCGCCCTGGGGTGCGACACGCGGGTATTTTTTTTTTTTGCTCTACATCATGCATATAATAAGTAGTGTTTCATGCTCACTCCGTCCTAAAAAGGATATCGTAAATTTATCTATATTTAGATAAATCTATAAATATTTAAACAATGTCTAGATTCATTCGAACTTAGACAGATCTACCATATGGATGGAGAGAATAATATATGATACAAGTAATTCTCGTTTGACAATACACAAAGTACCGCAAGCCTGCGGGGGCTGACAGCATCTACTGAGTAGTAATAAAGATCGTGTGCTTCATATATATGCTCATTTACATAGTATTTAGTCTCTTTCCTCCACGGGCAAATCATCTTCTCCCATCGCAGATGGATCATATACCGGTGACACTGGGCTGTATACCGGTGATACTGGGCTGTATGCAGGGGATGTCGGCTTGTATACTGGGCTTGTTGGACAATATACATGCTTGGATCTGCGGTTCACCTCACCAGTGGCCCCGTCAAATTTTCTTTTTGTTGTGGTGTGCTCCTGGGACGGGGCAGGAGACTGGATCACTACTACGCCGGTACCATTGCTAGGGTCGACCACATGTCCCGCGAAGATGACTGCATCCGACCCCTCCCTGGTTATGAAGTAGGCAAACGGGTGGTCGGCGACGAAATCCACTCTCCGCGACAGATCTGGAGTGTATGTTGGAGCAGAAAGTGAATATGCCATGGTGACAGCGGAAGCTCTGGTTCCTTCCTCATTGACCTCAAGGACAGCCGTCTGGAAGATGTCCTGCACGAGGAGCGGGGTGTTGGAGCCATCGCACTCGAGCATCTCAGAGAGATCCGCCTTTGATGTGAAAGGTAGCCGGAGCCCCAGATCCTTCAGGACGGCGGTGACGCTGCTCTGGAAGGAGAGCTCGAACTTAGGCACCCTGAAGCGACCGACCTTGACCATGCTCGATGGCAGGTGCTCCCGCAGGAAACCTGGGGACGACGTGATCTTTTCCAGCAGGCTCCCTAGGCCGTCGCGCGCGTCCGGAAGGAAGATGCACATGCAGTGGTGATAACAGGTGTAGGGCGAACTCTCGTACCGTAGCTTCAGCACCTTGAATCCGTCGTGCTCCGCGATGTAGTGGTCGTCGTAGTTTGTCATGAAGGGGACATCGACGGTGGTGCCGTCGAGCCGATAGAAGGGCCTGTTCTCGGTATCGCTCTCGTAGAACGGCAGGTCCCACTTGCCCCTGAAGTAGACGGCGTTGGCCAGCACGAGCTTGGTGTCCGGGTCCAGAGGTCCCGGAGGAACAACGGATGTGATGAGGTTCCTCGTGGCCACCGCGACCCACGCGTCGATCTGCCGCCTCGCCTGCTCTGGGTCGTTGAGAAAGTCCACGACGCTGGCATTGGCCTTGTACGTGCCGACGGCGGCGTCGCAGTAGCCTGGCTTCATCGGCCGCGTCAGGTCGCTCCACACACCGTAGGCGAACGCCACGCTCGGCCCGCCGGACTCCGATGTGTCCCTGAGGGGGCCGTTCAAGAGACGCGTCACGGAGTCCTCAAGTTCGCGTCGCGACCGCGCGCCTAAGACCCGGAGGACCTCCTCCAGGGTGGCCCCGCCAGCGCCGGCAGCCAGGAGCGCGAGGACGGCGTAGATGGAGAGCGGCGAGAAGACCAGGTTGCTGTCGCTGTTCGCAGCCGCGAGTCGCTTGGTGAGGCTGGCGGCGAGATCAGCCATGCCGGATTGCTGCTGCGCCTCCATGAAGATTTGAGATCAATGGGGATCGGATAGCCTTTTCCCTTCCGGACTGGTATATATGGAGGCCGGGGTAAGTCCTATTTTTAAAGTAGCCGGTACGATTTAGGAGTCCCGGTTGGAAGTTTGGAACATACTACTACTAGAGTAGTATTTGACAGGAAATCAAAGTTTTATTCTCGGCAAGAGATGCAAAATCGAGAAGAGCAAGAAACATCATCTGAAAACTTATCATTGCTCGTTACTCCCTCTGTTTTAAAATATAAAATAATTTTAATTTATAAAATATATGTATCTAAATTTATTTTAGCACGTAGGTTCTTCACAAACGAAAAACATCGAGTACAACATATTGCGGCAGTGCTGCAACATGTACAGCATGACAGGTAATAACCTTTGGATGATGAATGTTTGATAAAGTCTGTGTGCAGACGCGGAGAAGGCTGTAGTTTTATTTCCCTTTTGAAAAAACAAGGTTATTCGCCATTATTGGTGTTTGAACTTGAAGTGTCCCGAGCCATCAAACAAACTGGCTAGCTCTGCTGTGCGGAACCTACTCGGATAGTCTTGTTCTTCCTCTTATATTATAAGTCGGTTTGGGTTTATTTGTAACTTAAATTATGGTTAAGTCGGCTGGCCCCCTATATATATTCTTTGTAATCCATCAAACAATGTAATCAATTATAAGATAAATATATTTCTACATGGTATCAGACTAAAACGATCTAGGGCA
The DNA here is from genome assembly GCA_030063025.1 of Avena longiglumis. Taxonomy (NCBI): domain Eukaryota; kingdom Viridiplantae; phylum Streptophyta; class Magnoliopsida; order Poales; family Poaceae; genus Avena; species Avena longiglumis. The sequence continues at coordinate 367,562,004 of CP125975.1, forward strand.
TGTCACAACCCCCCCTCCCCCCGCTGCCGCCCGGCTATTTGAGCGGCGCGCCGCCCTCGCCTCCTCCAATCTCGCCGCCGCCGCAATCTCCCCTTCTTCCTCCTCTACCCAAACCCTAGTTTCTTTCCACCCACCCACCATCCAATATGCCGATACAATTTTAGATGTTAGTCCATTTATCCCCGTCACTTTAGACCGTCCCAAGCATAACTACTACAATTGGCGCCACCTCTTCGAAGTTCATCTAGGCCGATGCAATCTACTCGGCCACGTCGACGGCAACTCGGTACCCCAGCCCTCGAATCCTTGCTGGGTGAAGGACGACCTTGCCATCATCCAATGGATCTACCAACGGGTTTCCACCGAGATCTTCAATCTAGTCTCTGTGACGCCTCCAACGGCGCCGCGCTCTGGGCGGATCATCGTCAGCTTTTTCAAGACAACGTCGATGCTCGCGTCAACACCCTCCACACCGAGCTTCGCAACACCGTCCAAGGCGACTCCCAAGTGGGGGTTTATTGCCAGCGGCTCAAGTCTGAAAGGATACGGATGTCGCCTAGAGGGGGGGGGGTGAATAGGCGATTAAAACTTTTCCTAGAGTGGCTCAACAAAGGCGGAATAAAACTAGTGTTTACTTTGTTAAGCACAACCTAGAATAACTAAGGTTCACCTCTGTGCACCAACAACTTATGCTAAGCAATACAAGCAACAAAGTGATAGCAAGATATATATTACTTCAAGAACGAAGGCTATCACAATGTAAAGTGCATAAGTAAAGAGCTCGGGTATACAGATAACCGAGGCACGCGGGGACACCGATATTTTACTGGGTTCCTCCCAACATGGAGTACATCTCGTTTGGAAAGGGGGTGGTATCAAACCACCAATGCCACAAAAGGCCTCCATTATTCTCCGGTGAATCTCACCACAATGGGATCGATCCACGCTTCCACTATCGGTGCACTTGTTGGTAGCAACCGGAACCTCTCACAAGGTTGGGGCACTTCTCCACAACTTAATTGGAGGCTCCCAACAAACTCCACAAAAGGTCACAATGCCACCAAGGCCACAAAACCGTCTAGGGTTCCAAGAACCCAAGAGGGGCAAACTCCAATGAGTAATCCAAACCAAATCCTCCGAAGAGAACTCAAACCGATGCACCAAATGCAAATGGCAAGAACACCACAAAGGTGCTCAAATCCCTCACTCTCAAGTTCCAACAAAGCTATTAAAGCTATTGGGGGAACAAGAGAGGAGGAATCAAAGAGAGACACAAAATCCCCCAAAATCTAGATCCCCAAAGATGCACTCACAAAGAGATGAATCGGTTAGGTCAAAACATGGATCTAGATCTCCTCTCTATTCCACTCAAATATGGGCAAGAATCATCGGAGGGAAAAGATTAGGCAAGGATCAAGATCTAGAAAAAGTGTGGTCAAAGCTTAGCCTAATAGATAAGAGAGGAGCTATCTAAACTCAAAACGGGTGAAAGCTTAAATAGAGGCCCCAAAAATCTAGCCGTTGGAGAAATTTTTCAGAACGGTCCGGTACTACCGGATTTTACCGGTAGTACCGCACAGCCCGTTCCAACGAAAAAGCAAAGCAGCCAGCGGCAGTGCGCGTGGCAGCAACCGGGGCCACCGCAGGGGCCAAGCATGCGCGCGCGTGCTGGAACCTAGGCCAGCTCTGGCCAGCTAGTAGCAGCATCACGCAAGGCAGAGCGCGCAACAGCAGCGGGAGCCAGCACTCGTCAATGCTGTGGGCGGACGCGCATGTGAGGTGGGTGGGGCCACAGCGGGCGCGCGCGCAGCGAGGGCAGTAGGCAACGCATGCCAGCAGGCGCGAGGCAGGGCGGTTGCATCGAGGCGGAATGCCCGCAGCGAGCGGCTTGCACGCGCGAGAGCGGTAGCAGCAGCCGCGGGCCCATCGAGCAGGCGGCATGCGCGCGAGGCAAGCCAGGCACAAGGTCAACGCGGCGGCAGTGTGATGCGGGGAAACGCAAACTAGGCTAGAGATGCAGATCTACCTGGGCCAACCGGTAGTACCGGTCCACCCGGGCGGTACTACCGGGCCGGTCCGGTAGAACCGGTTGAAAGTACCGGGCCATACAGGAATGGGCTGCGCTTAGCCAGGCACGAGCGGTACTGGGCTGCGGTAGTACCGCTCGGCCAGACATTTTTCTTTTTCTTTTTCAATTTAAATAAAGCAAATATACAAACGGTCATAACTTTTGATTGTAGACTCCGATTGACCCGATTCCAATTGCGTTGGATAGAGGACAATGGCTTCCCAATAAAAAGTGGAAATATTGATTATCACCAAGTGAGAGTGTATCAATTAATATAATGTGAGATACCTCACTTGGTGAGAAACCGAAAAGCCGCCAAGATCAAAATCGCAATAAGATACAAATGGAATATCCGATTTTGATGACCAAGAGCTTGTTATGGAGATTACCACAAGCTCTAAATCCTCACGTGGATAAGACCAAATAACAACCAAATACGATGATGCAAGTATGCAAAGGTTTGAGCTCTCTCCGAACGATGTGACCGAGTTACTCATTCGAGAGCCCCTCTTGATAGTACGGTTATGTATCCTAAACCCGGTCTCCCACACGCAACATGAGACCGGCAAAAGGGAAAACCTATCAAGATTATACCTTTGCCTTCAGCATTCCACTTGATCTCGATATAGACGAACTTGACCTTCTCAAGATGGAACGCCTTTCTTGATTCCTCATCATCGACCTCGCATATTAAGCTTGCACAATATATCATCGACCTTGAAGCCAACACATGCTCCAAGCGATGCCAATGGACAAATCCTACAAGTATAACTTAATACACACATTAGTCCATAAAGATTGTCATTAATTACCAAAACCACACATGGGGGCCCAACATGTTCTTTCAAAGTCCCTCACCGACGAGCTACGCGAACTCAGCGACCCCATCGACGATCTTCAACTTATCAACGTCCTCCTCGTCGGGCTCAGTGAATGCTTTGAGAAGCAAGCCTCCTTCATCCCCATGATGTGGCCGCGTCCCTCCTTTGCCGAGGTTTGCTCCATGCTACAATGTGCCGATCGCACCATCACCAACAAGGAGACTCACCCTCAAGTTTTTGCGTCCATCCTGCGTCCGCCCGCTCCTGCTCCACCAGCACCACCTCCTCCGACCACGGTGCAACCACCTACAGGCTGGCGCCCCAGCCCCAACTACCGCGGCAACATGCCGATCTACTGGCCTCCACGACCTTCAGCGCCATAGGCCCCCGCTCCTCCAAGCGGCACATCCCCTCCGGCTCCTGCACCTGCAGCATCGCCTACCTGGCGCCTTCCACATGACCCATGGACCGGACTTGTGTAGGCTGGTCTATGCGCTGGGTGGCCCCCTCTCTGATCCGTGTTGCGTGTTGAACGCCCCGTCGGGAAACCCTAAGAGCAAGGCATGATGCAGCACATCAGCAAGTTTTTCCTCAGTAAGAAACCGAGGTTATCGAACCAGTAGGAGGAAGGAAATGCCTCAAAGGTGTTGCAAGCAACGTGGAAACCTTCACAACACAAACTCAAGACTTTGCCCCAACTAACAGTGAGGTTTTCAATATCACTGGTTGCTGTAACAAAGGATTAAATGTATGGTGTGAAAGGTGATGATGGTTTGCAACAAGTAAACAATAACAATGGATGATGTATCAATGGTAAAGATTGGACTGGGGTCCATAGTTCACTAGAGGTGTTCTCCTTAAATAAACAAACATGACATGCTGAGTAAACAAATTATAGCAGGGCAATTGACAGGACTGAGCAGGGCATAACAATGCAATACTATAAAAAAAGACCTATAAGATTAGATTGGGCAATACATCAATATACATAGACCGCCATCCAACTGCATCTATGACTAGAAGTCCACCTTCAGGTTATCATCCGACCCTCCTCCAGTATTAAGTTGCAAGCAATAGACAACTGCTTTAAGCAAAGTGTGTAAGGTAAACAATCCACTTGTTCCATGAACAAGATACCGTTGTTTTCTCCCTAGTGGCAACAACATATCTACAACCGAAGAGATTTCTGTCACTTCCCTTGGAAACTAGAGGGATGAACCCACTATCGAGCATAAATACCCCCTCTTGGAGTCACTAGCAACTACTTGGCCAAGATAGCTACTAACAACAGAGAGCATGCAAGATCACAAACAACACCGATATGATAGAATCAAATAGACAAAACCGTTAATCAATCTAATATAGTGATCTCAATATCCATCGGATCCCCGCAAACACAACATGCATGATTACAAATAGATTAGATCTTGATCATGAACGGAGCTCACAAGATCTATACATGAAAGCACAAAGGAGGAGATACAACCATCTAGCTACTACATGGACCCGTAGTCCAAGATGGAACTACTCACGCTTCATACTGGAGGCTGGCATGATGAAGAAGAAGGCCTCCGGGATGATCTCCCCTCCGGCAGGGTGCCAGGAAGAACTTCAGATCCCCTCAATCTAGGGACGATGGTTGCAGCGGCTACAGACGGTTTCGTGGAGTTTTGATCGGGTGTCTAGGGTTTCTGCAAGGGGGGTTTCTTATAGGCGAAGAGGTGAGGCAGGGGGCGGCCAGGGGGCCCACACCCTGCCCAGGCGCGGGCCCACCCTAGGCCGCGCCTGGGGGATGGGTGTGGCCGCCCTGTAGCGCCCCTCCATCTCTCCTCTAGACTCCGTGTTCTCCTCGGTGAAATATTGACTTTGGCTTTTGTCCCGTCCAATTCCAAGAATATTTCCTTACTAGCTTTTCTAGAACCAAAAAAAGCAGAAAACAGGCAACTGCCACTGTGGCAACTTGTTAATAGGTTAGTACCAGAAAACATATGAAAAACACCTCAAAGTGTGGACAAAGCAAAGCAAAATAGATACTAAACAACCATGGAACATAAAAAATTATAGATATGTTTCCGACGTAGCAAGCATCCCCAAGCTTAACTCCTGCTCGTCCTTGAGTAGGTAAGTGATAAAAGAATAATTTTTGAGGTGACATGCACCATGAAAAACAAGATCAAACCATTTGCAGGCATTTAAAGCTGGGATCAAAGAACTCTAAACATGTGCCTGAAAGATGGAGTTCTAACAATAAGACAAAGTAACTATGCATGCAACATGAAAGGCTACAAACAATGATCATGAATAACATGCATTGAAAAACGTTTGTTTGTTTCACATACAGAAAACATGGAATAGTGGCATTCAGCTTGTCCCTCATAGAGTAGCAAATAGATGCATATGACACCTTCAAAGTTCATAAGAGTGAGTAGATACAATTAGCCAAGGACAAGTAATATCAATAATATGCATCAACCAATAAGTTTTGGGACACTGCACATAGAACTAAGAATGGCAACTATGCTCTCTTAGTACTTGTTAGATTATAGTACTCAATATAATAGTTCCTAAAATAGAAGGTGGAGACTCAATATAATAGTGGAAGAAAGGCCCTTCATAAAGGGAAGCAGGGATTTCAAGTTTCAAAAAGAGCTTCCAAAAATTATAGTACTTGTTAGATTTCATCCCTCATTGCCCCTATCATAAGAATCTTGAAGTGATTAAGGTTAAAGTGAACAAAGATGGAGTATATGCTTGACAAAGTATAAGTTGGCAATCTCATGTCCCTTGAATACGAGGGCCGCACCGCATGCTACTCAACTTTAGTCACCTGCAAGTTCTTGTCATAGTAAGTACATGTGTCTCATAGAGAACCACCAACGGGGTACCCCTTGCACATGGTATAGGAGCTATCCCATAACCAAAATGACAAGTCAAGTAGACAATGAGCATCTCAGCGATCTTTTTATTTACTATGTGCATAGATTTTTATTGAGGATGCTTCACAGAATGCTCATCATGGTGATGCTGCAAGTTTCCACCATGATTAGGCATGGCTTAGGCTAGCGGCCCAGGCGTTTCTCTAACACAAATTACATAACTCCATCGACTTACAAGCTCCCTCTTTATTTCACACCGGTGACATCCATAGACAAAAGAGCATGATATCAATTGTGTACAAAGTACAAGTGCAATGTTGAAAACGTTCCCCATGACATCATGGTTCTGCTAATTCCAACGTATAAGTGCAAGCATATACAACATAGAGGACACAATGGTTCAAGTTTATTAGGGACAAAGAATATAAAGTGTGCCATCAAGTTCGTGAGGGCTTTAATCACTAAGTTTTCACATAAAAAAATACTTTTTAATTGGAAGATAGCTGAAAACAAGAATATACTTGGAATGATGTAACACACCATGCATAGGAATTTATAGTGGACACTTTGGAATAACTTGGTTTCTTGGGAGTTGGAAGCATGAGTAGAGCTTACTCATATAAGTGGAGGCTAGCAAAAGACTGGGAGCAACCAAATAAGAGAGCAATAATGGCCATAATCATGCAGAGTGAAAAAACATTACTAATCAAAGCATAGAGTGGTACTACAAGTCAAGGACTAAATTATCATAGAGGCTATGGTGACTTCTTCATAGTCATAACATGGTGTGAGCATGTGCCAAGTCAACCCAAACAAAGCCTCAAAGGAGAATATCACAATACTATGCTTTTGTATGCTAAAACAACGCATGATTCTTTCAAGGCACACTAAGCAATCCCAGTTGTTTGGAACAAGACATGCTACAACAATAATCACTAAGCATAAGGTCAAAAAAACACCTAGCATGTCATGCTAAAGTTTAAGTCACAGTCAATGCAAGCTCCTCTTGCACTTTCAAGCAAGAACTTTCTACTCCTTTCCAACACCAATCAACTTATTTGAAACAACACAACAAGAACGGGGTCCAAACTAATTTATTAAAGCAAACTAAACAAACTAAGCAAAGTAAACGAAAACTAAGACGCTACAAGAACAACACAACAGTGCATGAAACAATAAAAACAAAGTGTCCAGAAATACCTAAGCTTTTTATTGATGAAGAAGGGGATGCCTTGGGCATCCCCAAGCTTTGACGCTTGTACCTCTTGGATATATCTTGGGGTGATACCGGGGTGGAATACCCAAGCTTGAGCTTTTGTCTATTCTTTATCTCATTATATCATTCTCTCTCTACACCTAAAATTTTTCCTTCATACAAAACTTCACACAATCTTCATTAGCAACATTAGTGTATTCAAAAGATAATAGACCTTTGGGTTTAGCTTTGGAACAGCAAAACTTTTCACTAAAAACACAAGCTACTGTAGCAACTCCTTCAAAAAGCTCAATTCCCCAAAATACAACTCAAAAAGGAATTAATAAGAAGCAAATGCAAATAATGGCAGAAATCTGTCAAAATAGACCAGCAGGTAGAAACCAATTTTTTCTAAAATCTTATGTTGCTCAAATCAAAAGTGTTGAACTAACGAAAGTTAGCTAACATACTGGGGGATTTATTCGTAAATTTCCAGCTCAATCAAACTTAGAGAGACTCCTCACGAATTTTTATGGTGGAGGAAAGAAATCTGTTTCGGGACAGCAACTCCCCAAATCTTACTTTCCTCTCATTAGAGGTCATTATTGGCACAAAAAGCAAACAAAAAGGATAAGGAAAGGTCATTACAGAAGTAATAACTTCCAAGACTCAAGGAAACTCTTGGGTTATCTCCCAACAAGTAATTTTCTTTAACTCCTTTAAGTTAGGAACAAGAAGCAAGAAAACAAGTATTTTCAAATGAGGAAGCATTAACATCAAACCTTGCTTTCAAAGTAGGAGCAAAAAGCAACTTATCTCTCCTCATAGGGAAGTGTTCAATACCTTTCTTGTATGGGAATTGATATTTAATGGTGCCTTCTTTCATATCAATGATGGCACCAACAGTTCTAAGAAAAGGTCTTCCCAAAGTAATAGGACAAGAAGCATTGTATTCAACATCCAAAACATAGAAATCAACAATGACATAAGCATTGTTAACCATAATGAGAACATCATTAATACTCCCCATGAGTTTCTTCTTAGAATTATCATCAAGTGGTACATCCAAATAACAATCTTACAAAGGTGGAAAATCAAGCATTTCATAAATCTTCCTAGGAACAATAGACACTAGAACCAAGATCACATGAAGCTTTGAGATCAAAGTCATTCACTTGCATATTAATAATGGGTTCCCAACTATATTCTACTTTCCTAGGAATAGAAGATTTGTGTTTTATCTTCTCTTCCTTAATCTTAACAAGAGCATATGTAATGTGTTTGGTGAAAGCAACATCCATATCACTAGCATCAGGACTTCTACAAGCTTTTGCAGGAACAGAATCACTTTAGAAATATTGCAACCATCTATATCAAAATCAAACTTAGCATCACTAGTAGTAGACTCATTAGGCTTAGGCATTATAGGAGGAGGAATAGGGAATTCTTGTGGTTTAGTGCTATCCATTCTAGTGATGGTGCACACACTATTGTTTCTATCAATTTAGCTTCCCTTTCCCACTTAGCATGAAGTTGGGCTAACAGTCTAACATTTTCATCAATAGTAACTTGTATGGCATGATTAGAAGCAAAGTTACTTTCCATGGTTTCATGTTTAGCAGCCATTTTATTAATCAAGGAGGACTGTGCTTCAGACAAAGAGGAAATATTCTTCTCAGCACTCAAATTTTTTGACTATAAACTAGGAATTTCTCTATTCGGATTCTCAAGTTGATGACTAATGTTTTTCAAGATAACAGATTGTTCTTCCATGGTTTTAGTGAATATCTTGTTTTGCTCATATTGCATCTGCATAAAGTTTTTAGTGGATGTTTCAACTTCTAGAATCCTATCTTCACTAGGCATTCCAGATCTACCATGGTAAGCATTTCCATTATTAAGTGGATACGGCCTGTAGTTGTTACCATAAGTTTTGTTGCCAAAATTGTTGTTTCTAATGAAGTTCACATCAACTTGCTCTTCTTGAGAAACCAAAGAAGCCAAGGGAACATTATTTGGATCTAAAGGAGCTTTCCCATTAACTAGCATAGCCATAATAACATCAATCTTATCATTCAAAGAGGAGGTTTCTTCAATAGAATTTACCTTCTTACCATGTGGAGCTCTCTCATTGTGCCATTTAGAGTAATTAACCATCATATTATCAAGGAGTTTTGTTGCAGCACCCAAAGTGATGCCCATAAACATCAGCTGAATCCAACAGGTTTCTTGAAGAGAAGTTCAATCCTGCATAAAAAGTTTGGATAATCATCTAAGCAGTGAGTCCATGAGTTGGACAATTCTTAACCAAATATTTCATTCTTTCCCAAGCTTGAGCAACATGTTCATTATCAAGTTTTTTAAATTTAATAATATCACTTCTCATAGATATAATCTTAGCAGGAGGGTAGTACTTTCCAATAAAAGCATCCTTGCACTTAATCCAAGAATCAATACTATTTCTAGGCAAGGATAGCAACCATTTTTTAGCTTTTCCTCTCAAGGAGAAAGGAAAAAACTTGAGCTTAATAATATCTCCATCTACATCCTTATACTTTTTCATTTCACAAAGTTCAACAAAACTATTGAGATGGGCAGCAGCAGCATCAAAACTAGCACCAGAAAGTTGCTCTCTCATCACAAGATTCAACAAAGCAGGCTTAATTTCATAAAAGGTAGCATCAGAAGCAGGTGGAGCAATAGGAGTGCTAAGGAAATCATTGTTGTTTGTTCTAGCGAAGTCACACAACTTGGTGTTCTTAGTAGAGTTCATTTTGGCAAAAGTGGAGCAAGCCAAAAACAGCAGCGACAGCTAGAGCAGGAACTGATTTTTTTTGTGTTTTTGATAAGAGAAAGCAAACCAAATTAAACTATTTTTTTGGAGTTTTTAATAAAAAGAGGCAAACAAAACCAAGCAAAAGAAACTAAGGAAACTAAAAAAAAGTAAAGAGAAAGGTTGAGGAGGACTCCTCTTGTGAAGATGTCCTTAGCCTCCCCGGCAACGGCGCCAGAAAGTCTTGATGCGTGTTGAACGCCCTATTGGGAAACCCCAAGAGCAAGGTATGATGCATAACAGCAGCAAGTTTTCCCTCAGTAAGAAACCGAGGTTATCGAACCAGTAGGAGGAAGGAAACGCCTCAAAGGTGTTGCAAGCAACGTGGAATCCTTCACAACACAAACTCAAGACTTTTCCCCAACTAACAGTGAGGTTGTCAATCTCACCGATTGCTGTAACAAAGGATTAACTTTATGGTGTGGAAGGTGATGATGGTTTGCAGCAAGTAAACAGTAATAGTGGAAGATGTATCAATGGTAAATATTGGACCGGGGTCCATAGTTCACTAGAGGTGTTCTCCTTAAATAAACAAACATGACATGCTGGGTAAACAAATTACAGCAGGGCAATTGACAGGACTGGGTAAACAATGCATTACTAGACAAAAAGATCCTATGAGATTCGATTGGGCAATACAACAATATACATAGACCGCTATCCAACTGCATCCATGACTAGAAGTCCACCTTCAGGTTATCATCCGAACTCCCTCCAGTATTAAGTTGCAAGAAACAGACAACTTCTTTAAGCAAAGTGTGTAAGGTAAACAATACACTTTTTCCATGAACAAGAGACCGTTGTATTCTCATTAGTGGCATCAACACATCTACAACCGAAGAGATTTCTGTCACTTCCCTTGGAAACTAGAGGCATGAACCCACTATCGAGCATAAATACTGTAACACCCTCAGAATTGGCCCTATGCAAGTTTTAGCGAAACCCGCCAAACCCGCATAGAAACGATTCAAAGGTGCCCACCAGGCACTTTCGTGCGGGTGGAAAACGAAGTAATATCATTACACAATAGTCCACGATGGAACCCACAGAACAGATATATACAACAGCGACTCAAAGAGTCAAGAATACAGATATACAATACAAAGATCCAAATCACCTTTAAAATGATTTAGCGTCCGAGTACGTACAAGATGCAAATTGAGCTAAGAGCCCTGAAGAATAACCAATGGCGTCCATAACCCTGCCCAGGCCAAACCGGAAGGGTAACCCTGCTAACGACGTCGAAACCTGCTAAAACAAAAGGGGTGCCGACAAAGGGCAAAGGAAAAAGAGGAGCGTCGATCTTGAGGCGATTACACGGCGAGGCTAGAATTCGGTCCTCGCCTACATAGGTATGGTGGATCGAAAGCGGCACATGCACTAAACAACCTATAGAGACTCGATATAACCGCCGGCTATCAGAGAGGGATAAGAAAGACCTATTCGGAACCAACCTGATGCTACCATCAAACAAACCCATCCTGGTGTTTCCCCCTCGAGACCAAACGAGGAAGTCAACCGAGGAACTCACACAGTTGGCAGTTTTATTTATTCAGTTATCGTTGCAGCAATTACTAGTCAAGTATAGATAATCATCCTGATATAATGAGCAGTGGGCAATTTTATTTAACCATTCCGTTGTAGTTGCGACACTTACTAGTCAAATACAATTAGCATGAGATATCCCAAACCCAGCAGTTGTTGGTACTTTTATTTAGCCATTCCGTTATAGTTGCAATACTTACTAGTCAGGTACAATGGTAGCAAGCGACAACCCAAACAAGCAATTGTTGGCAATTTTATTTAGCCATTCCATTATAGTGAAGCTGATTACTAGTCATTGTAAAGTCAAATTTATAGCACTACTTTAGTTATAGTTGTCTATGATCGAGATACTGTGCTCCAAGTCGTCCATAACCGCGGACACGGCTTTCAGAAAGTTTTACCTTGCAGGGGTGCACAAATAGCAACACACATTCGATCAACCTCGGAAAAACCAAATCAAAACCCAACGAGGCCTTCACGACAAAGCAATCACCAGATTTAGAAATATTTTAGGGGGCCACCCCATTAATCTACCCGCAACGAAGTTAGCTGACTCCGAAACGGACTCAAGGTTTGGGTGGACGGCTGTAAACGACTGGGAACCCGAAAGTGTGACTGGGCTTGTCGATACCGCGAAATCATGTCCCGATCCTAAACAGTACAGGTGCAGTACATCGCACAATTTTAAATAAAGCAGTAAAGCATGGCATAAGTACAGGATAGTAAATAAAACCTCAAACTAGTTTGTGGCCCCAAGAAATAAGAATGAATCAAGCTCGCCTGGGGTCCCATAATCCTCCCGGATGTGGATAGCGAATATTCAAGGAACAAGTATCAAGTACTCGGGGTCCCACGGACACAAGTGGACGTTAACAACCAAATAACATCTATTGCCCACCTGTGCCTCTGCATTTACCTACTTCAGTTTTAGTTGTTAAACAGTAATTAAAGTCTTGATCATCTCCAACAATAAACACACGGCAATACTCCAACAACTGTGGTACTTGACGACACGCAACAGCACTTGAGCAAGCGACTACGACGCGCAGGTCCAACTATCTACCAAACAACAGGTAATAGGAGGTGTCCAAGGCAATATAAGGCTGCAAGGGATATCACGGGTACGAAAACTAGAGCATCGCAACACAGATAGCAATAGATCAACAGGAGGGAATAAATACTATAAAAGTAAGATAGGTAGAAAGGGGGAGATGCTCGCCTGAAAATATTGACGAAGGTTCATCCAAAGGTCGGGGCGAATCTCACATCAACTCAACGGCCTTATCCGCGAAGAAGCAAAACACTAGAATAAACACCGGATGCACTATTTAATACTACGCAAAAGATCGGGCATGATGCATGTGTGATGTATGGCATGGCAAAGGCGCAATACAATTAGGCAATATTAAGTGGAACCGAAGTCCAGACAATTAAATAGGTGGTTCATGTTGTTTAGATACCCCGCAATTTTAAATGTTGTCTTAACAGGGCAAAATATAGTATCGGTTCGCTAGGCAAATTTAAATGGAGCCAATATTAGACTAGAAAAGCCCGCATATGGCTTCATATTTAATTTAGGTGAATTGGCATAAGGCCCCCAAACCACATACATGTATGCGACATGAACAATTTAATATGCATCAGTTGATAATGTCATATTATAAAATAATGGGTCTCGGATAGGGAATCACATTAGGGTCCGGCGAGCTTGGGCTCCGAGGGGTTTGGGGTCGGGTCTCGGGGTCCGGATCTGGGGTTCGGTCTCGGCGGGAGCGTTCTCGGATAACAGAGTAGATCTTGGCGTTCCGCGAAGAAGGACTTGGTTCGGCGTCGGGGCGCATCGGATTCGTCCTGGTCGGTGCCAATCTTGTTGTCACTAAGGGCTTGTCGGGTCGTCGTATCAGGTCGGTCTTGGCGTTCGGGAAGAAGAACTTGGCGTGCGACGTCGTCGGCATCGGTGCGGAAAGGAGGTCTTGTCGTTCCGTGTCGGTGACCTTGGCATCCGGTTTCTCGGCGATCTTGGCGTCCGGGAAGGAGTACTTGTCGCACCGGGGTCTCGGGAAAAAAGGGGTCACACATCTCGGTTCGGAGATCTTGGTTCCGAGTGTTCGACGGGTATGGTCTCGAGCTTCGGACTCCGGGTCTCGGGGATTCGATCTTTGGATCCATGTGGACGATCTTGGTGTGCCTAGGTTCGAACTTCGGGGCCCCTGAAGGAGGTTTTGTTGATTCATGTAGAAGGTCATGACGTTCCGTGGGGATGAACTCCATGGGTCGATGTCTCGATACAATCTTCAAATGGACACACAAGGTTCCGTCGATGGCATCAGATAGTGTCACGCGGCTTCAGGTCACGCCATATTTGTCGCGAAGATCTTGTCAAGGCTCGCAGCTACAGGGAACACGCGGGAGCATCCCGACCGGCTCTTGAGCATCAGCACATAAGCATGTGGCCGAGGCAGCGCCGATGCGGGGCTTGGGTCAGATGAGGCCTAGAAGAAAAAGGCCGATCGAGCGCTGGCGTTGAACAGCAGAGGGGCGACACCCACGTTGGAGTCACTCATGCGCGTGTATAGGCAAGGACGGCTCGAGCGGGAGGCTCGGGAACTCATGGCGCGCGACGGTGGCAGACGACAGAGTGGCGACCCGGCGAGGCAGGGCGCTGGCGGCCGGAGCAGGGCGGTTCAGGGTCGACGAGCAACGCCAAAAGAGAAGGGGCGCGACAGCAGAGGGGGTCGCGCGCCCCTGGTGGCGGCGGCTGGCAGAGGCCAACGGAGAGACATGGTCGGTGAGGTCGCCAGCGCGCGTGAACACGCTCGACAGCGGGGAGCGCTGGGGCAGCGAGGAGATCGAGCAGGGCGACGAGGATGGAGGAGCTGCGGAAGCGGTTGACAGGAACTGGAGGGGAGCTTCGGGCGGAGCGCGACGGTGGTGAGGAAGCCAGGTGGCGGGGCGTCTGCCTGTAGGGGGCGCACGGAGGAGAACGGAAGGCGGCGGCCGTTGGTCGCTGTCCAGGCGGCGGCGGGGAGGGTTGGTGACGACGCGGCCGGGAGGCGGCGGCCGCAGGTGGTGCAGAGGCGATGGATGCGAGCGCGCGATGGCGGCAGCAGAGCTCGGTGCAGAACAACCATGGCGGGGCGGCGACGGGAGACCAGAGAGTAGGTGAGGGCGACAGTTGTCGAGGATGGGTGAGGTCGGCGGGCTGAGCGGCCTCGTTGAAGGGGTAAGGCCGCAGGGGCCATGGCACTGGCGGAGAGAGGCCGCAACAGTGAAGGGACGGCGATGGCGCGCCTGCAGAGGAACCGGAAGGCGACGGTGGCAGCAGAGAGCGAGCGCGAGGTGGTGGGGTCGAGCGGAGGTGGGGAAGGGGCTCCAGGCAGCGGAGGCGCTTGCTACGGGGCAAGAGGCTCGGAGAGAGGGCGCATCGGCGGCGGGTGACGGCCGGGCTGGAGGTTGGGGACGAGGCAGGGAGGTGGGCGAGAGAGGGGATCGTGAGCGGGTGGGGTCGGGCGAGTGGGGAGGTGGGGATCGAGGGGATCCCGTGTGGGGAGGGCGTGCGTGCGTGGTGTTGTGTGGGGGGTGAGGGAGTAGGTGGTGGCTGGGGGGTGATGTGGCAGGCTGGGAGTGGGTGGAGGAGAGATGAGAGATGAGGTGGCGAGAGGGGATTGGTCAGGGTGAGGTGGAGGGGGGCTGGGTAGAATAGGTTGGGGTAGGAAAAAGGGTTTAGGCAGGAAAAGGTTTGGGTAATTTTGGGGGTGGCCGACTTGGTCGGATCGGCCCGGTACGGCTGCCCCTAAAAATAAAATAAGTATTTTATTATTTAAAACGGGGCGTTTGAAATCCGTTGGTAGACGAAACATAATAATCCGGAGACCCGAGTTTTGTGTTTGAACAAAGACGGGGCGTTTAGAAAACAAAAATAGGTTTTTCGAAAATAGTTTTATGCAAACAATGCAAGATGATGACGATGCTCAAATGCAATGTGGCATGATGACATGAGCCTGCGGTCATGATGATGCAATGCATAAAAACAACGCGATTTTCTAGTAGTGGTTTTTGCGGGGCGCCACAATTCGACACCACTAACAATGGATCTCGCCCTCGAGATCCGCCTCATGGTACAGGGAAGAAGGCCGACGATCTGATCCTTCGCGCTTCGTGTAGATCCTCGCTACACCACTAACAATGGTTCTTTCTTCAGCTTGAAAATGGCGACACCACCAACAAGGATTGTTCCCCATTCGTCGAGAGAACACTCCGGAGAAACAAAGATGAAGGTAAAGGTCTCAAAAGGGTAAGGCCAACCCTAACTTCCGCGGAAGGAGTATAACTGCAATGATTCACCATTCAAGGTGCAAGAGCGAATGATAAGAGTAGTCGGATGGTAATCAGTCCATCGCGCACCCAAAGCATTACCCTGCACATGAATAGGAAATTCTGCAACCAACTCTCAGAATTCAGATTGTAGATCTCGACAAGCGAGGTTCGGAAACAGAGGAGTGATGCAGACTCTGCATCGGATCTAGCGTAGATGATGTCGTCGCGTTGGAAAACACCGGAAGGCACGAGAAGGAACAAAGAGAAGTCCACCAGACGAAGGGTTCCTCGGATAGCATGAAGACCAGATGTAGCAACACCGTTACCAAAGGAGGAAGCGAAATCCTGAAGGTACGATGGAACCCAACCACGCGAAATCCTGGACTCGAAGAGAGAGAAGAGAGCGGATTCAAAACACGTAGAAGTGAGAGGAGAGCAGCAGAGGGGTAAGGAGTAAAATCAGACCTAATCAGAACTATCCAACCGATTTTTCAAAAAAATAGTTTTGACACTCTACTTCGGCCGTTAGCTAGGTTATCCTACAGGCTGGACTTGTGGGGTATCATGGCCGAGCTCGATACCACTCAGTAACACCTCGAGAATCGGCCCTATGCAAGTTTTAGCGAAACCCGCCAAACCCGCATAGAAACGATTCAAAGGTGCCCACCAGGCACTTTCGTGCGGGTGGAAAACGAAGTAATATCATTACACAATAGTCCACGATGGAACCCACAGAACAGATATATACAACAGCGACTCAAAGAGTCAAGAATACAGATATACAATACAAATATCCAAATCACCTTTAAAACGATTTAGCGTCCGAGTACGGACAAGATGCAAATTGAGCTAAGAGCCCTGAAGAATAACCAATGGCGTCCATAACCCTGCCCAGGCCAAACCGGAAGGGTAACCCTGCTAACGACGTCGAAAACTGCTAAAACAAAAGGGGTGCCGACAAAGGGCAAAGGAAAAAGAGGCGTCGATCGAGGCCAAGACAGCGAGGCTAGAATTCGCGTCCTCACCTACATAGGTATGGTGGATCGAGCAAAGAGCATGCACTAAACAACCTATAGAGACTCGATATAACTGTCGGCTATCAGAGAGGGATAAGAAATACCTATTCGGAACCAACCTGATGCTACCATCAAACAAACCCATCCTGGTGTTTCCCCCTCGAGACCAAACGAGGAAGTCAACCGAGGAACTCACACAGTTGGCAGTTTTATTTATTCAGTTATCGTTGCAACAATTACTAGTCAAGTATAGATAATCATCCTGATATAATGAGAAGTGGGGAATTTTATTTAACCATTCCGTTGTAGTTGCGACACTTACTAGTCAAATACAATTAGCATGAGATATCCCAAACCCTGCAGTTGTTGGTACTTTTATTTAGCCATTCCGTTATAGTTGCAATACTTACTAGTCAGGTACACTGGTAGCAAGCGACAACCCAAACAAGCAATTGTTGGCAATTTTATTTAGCCATTCCATTATAGTGAAGCTGATTACTAGTCATTGTAAAGTCAAATTTATAGCACTACTTTAGTTATAGTTGTCTATGATCGAGATACTGTGCTCCAAGTCGTCCATAACCGCGGACACGGCTTTCAGAAAGTTTTACCTCGAGGGTGCACAAATAGCAACACACACTCGATCAACCTCTAAAAACCAAATCAAAACCCAACGAGGCCTTCACGACAAAGCAATCACCAGATTCAGAAATATTTCAGGGGCCACCCGTTAAGCTACCATAGAACGAAGTTAGCTGACTCAAACGGACTCAAGGTTTGGGTGGACGGTCAGAAACGATCGGGAACCCGAAAGTGTGACTGGGCTTGTCGATACCGCGAAATCGTGTCCCGATCCTAAACAGTACAGGTGCAGTACATCGCACAATTTTAAATAAAGCAGTAAAGCATGGCATAAGTACAGGATAGTAAATAAAACCTCAAACTAGTTTGTGGCCCCAAGAAATAAGAATGAATCAAGCTCCGGCTCAGGGGGGTCCCATAATCCTCCCGGATGTGGATAGCGCGAATATTCAAGGAACAAGTTGTTGCCTGTCAAAACTCACCGGCGGGCAGCGACGAGCAACACGAAGAGCCGGGAGGCTCCCAGAACTGCTGGTGGGCCCTGGTCCCTCGGGCAACGGCCCGCAAAGCTTCCGGCACGCACGCGTCCTGGCTTGGTTCGAGGGCGTGCCACCTGACCTATACCTGGTCAGGAAGGTGATGGATTGCTCCGATTGGTTTCCTGCATGGTAAACAAGTATACGTAAAATTCGAGCCGTGACCGGCCCTGTGTTTCTCGTAAATCGGCTTCCGGAGCCGATTATCCCATGGTTCTGCATTAGATCTATGATAACATGGGGTTTTGCTTGATCACTACAAGTTAAATCGATCTACGACAGTTTAATGTTTTCACCACGTGACCGGAACGTCCTACACGTAATTGAGCCTGGTATATACGAAAGATGAAGAATATTAACCCTAGAGGAGGCCAAATAACCAATGTAAAGTCCATTACCGGAACATCCTCTCTAGAACGAATAAACCACATCCTTACGCACTACTGGATCGTTCAACCCGTTTGCAAGGCCAAACCACGTAGATATTAAACTAAACCTTGACGAACAAGGCACAACTATAACAGATCGAATCGGCTAAGTAGAAATCAAGCAAGATGCCACCTTCACACCCGGGAAAAGGTGCAAAGGCGGCGAGATAGCTAGAGGTAGCATAACAAAGCAATCGTAGTAAAAAGTACCGATGCTAGCCCTAACAAATCTATGATAAAGGTGTTACTCGCCATCAACAAGGCTTCAAGATCAGTAACACCGGACAACGCATAAGTAGATACTGCCTAGATCGCAAGACGCGATCTAGGCAGCATGGCACTTACCCGAGAAAAACCCTAGAAACAAGGGGTGGCGATGCGCCGAGATTGTGTTTGTTGTGAACGTGATTGTCCTCCTTTTTTCGATAACCTTAGGTACATATTTATAGTCCGGAGACTCTCTACTTTTGGAATAACTCTACAACTCTATCTTTACCTAAACTGAAACGGAACCTAAATTGAAACAAAACCTACTATGATACAAGATACACGGGCAATTCAGCCCAAATCTACGCACTAGGCCGATCCAACAACACGTTGAATATATGTATCTTCCAAGCCCATCTTGATCACGGCCCATCTCCTTCGTAGGCCAAAATATGGCGATAACACATGCCCCCCTGGTTTTGGCAATGATAATTCCAAAACCACTCTGTGTGTTTTTTTCTTCTCCTGGGTTTTTTTTGTATCGGGTTACGCGTTCGTAAGCAGCGTGGCGAGATAAGATCACGCTACCCCTTCATCATGATGCCTGTCTTCTCAACTCCTCCGCGATGCATGATTTGACGATTTTGGCATATCTGGAAAGCTGCTATGGCATTGAACCGTCTCCACTATTCCTTTATTTAAATTCGCTGAGCAGTTCACAGCCCCATCTTCCTCCCGTAGCAGAAAACCCTCTTTCTCCGGAAAAAACCCTTTCTCTGCCATGGCCTCCTCTGCTTCCTCTGGTCTGTCCTCCCATGCCTCCAACTCACTGAGTGACCGCGAGCCGACGCCGGAGCACCCGCCGATGGCGGCGTACAACACTCTCGCCCCACAATGGTGGGACGAGAGGGGTTGGGACTTCGCTGTTTGGTCGGAGGATGATGCATCCTCGACCGACGGCGAAGAAGACCTGCAGTTCCTCGCTGATGGGGAACTGGAGGCGGACAGCACCGACGACGCCATGTCCTGGGACGTCGTCGACTCCTCTGAAGAAGAGGAGGAAGAGGAGGACATCTCCTCCGAGGAGTACCAGCCGGTGAAGTACTTCCGCGCCGGGTCCGAAGACGACGATGACGAGGACGAGGACGAGGAAGCCCCTGCTGGTTTCTTCAATAGCAGCAGCGAAGACGACGCCGGCAGCAGCGCTGATGACAGCGAACAAGACGGCGGCGGCAGCAGCGACGACGACCTCGGCCTAGATTAGGAAGTAGTAGTAGTAGTAGTAGTATGCTTCCTTTTGTAATCAATCAGCCCGCTGTAAGCGACCAGCTTTTGAATGAAATGTTAAATCTGTTTTCTCGAAGATTGCTTTTGTCGCCCCAATTTTGCCGATAATCAACATAAGTCGATGCTCCAGAAACCGATAGCAACGTATCGGCTTTCACCTTGTTACGTTGACACAGTCAACCAAGCCACAGTTTCAAAGAGCCGATGCATATCGGCTTTCCCAAAAAAAACGCTGACAAGGTCAAACTTAGCCGCAAACTTAGGCAAACCTAAACGTTCACTTCTCAGCCTCAAACGGTAACCTGTGACCCTCTTCAAAAAGAGCGACCTAGATCCCCAATCGCCCACCAAACAGACCAAGCTCACCGCATCAAGAACCTTCAATCCTCGACTGCATAGATCCATCTCCGCCGGCAAACTAGATGGCGGAATCGTCCAACACTAATCCAGAGGTCTCCGGTCTGAAGGTACGCTTACTCTCGATCAATGCAATTAGAATTTAATGGCGAACACCTGAATTAATGCCTTTACCCTACCATTAAACTTTCTAGGTTTCAGACATCTTGCTGCCACATCCTTCTCTCCCAAATTCCCTCTGTCTTGGCCCTCGCACAGATTCTAGTCCTGCCCATCTGATTTCTTGCGAGGCACATAGAATCCTTAAGTAGCCAAGACCTAGATCTGAACTCTTGGGCGGCCTTGCGAGCTGGCCTAATCCTCTGAACATTGGGTCTCTTGGTTTAGTAGGGTAGCAGAGCTTACCAATCCCAATGGGAAACTACAGGAATAGCCGATGCCTGCATCTATCACCGTCTCCTCTTGAGAAACACGAGAATCTTCTCAAAACCATCGGCTATTTACGTCCGACGCTCACGCTTCATGTTCGGTCATGGCCCCATGTCACCAACCTGTTGGATGTGGTGATGATTACTGGTCCGGATGTGACATCACCCAGCCCTTACGCTTTAAAGCGACCAAAGTCCCTACAAACTGTCTTCTAAAGCAATTTGCCTGGGGGGCCTACCTCCAACGCCATATGAAAACAAAGGGTCTGTCACGGAGAAGGAACACAGCCTTCCTCAACTTCGGTTAGAACATTTCATATTCTCGTGGCCCTCCAGCTCCAACCAAGAACTATCTCTCCTAGCCCACAATTGGCCAAGGCACTCAACTTGGCATCGGCAAACTGTTCCTCGGAGAGGTCTCGATACCTCCGGTTGATGTACAAGCTGTTTCTCGGTATAGCAGTCAAAACAGGTGGCCCTTGGTGGTTTATTCAACTATGGGCTCGATTATATTTTCAAAATCATATCCCAAACTTCCCCTTTTGGCTGTACTTTCCCGGATGTAAAGGCAGATCCGATGCACCAGCTATGGCCAAGCTTTATATCGACTGCCAGGCAGTAAACTGACCCCTCAAGAGGCATCCAAATGGTTCAGCGTCTTCTTTCAAGGTCTGAACAACCCAACCTTCTTCCCTTACATGGAGGAATCGGAACACTTTGAAAATCCACTCTCCTTCAGGTTGGATAATTTTGCCGATGACACTAGCACTCGGCAGCTCTTTTCCACCGTGATTCGTCCCTGTTTCCTTCTAGTTGGCATGAGTACGTCCAACAGGATAATTAAACCTGGGTATGAATTCTACCAGCCAGTCGTAGTGGCTCGCCAATTTGGTCTTGGACAAGTAGCTCCCCACTTCTTCCTCCATCATCTTACGGAGAGCAGAGCCGACCTGCCTGATCCTCTCACCAGCCAAAGGTGTTACACATTCTTTGATGCTCTGACCATTCCAATCCCCCACAACCTCACCTTTGTATCATCCACCGATGGCTTCGAAGACTGGTGGTCGATGTGGAGGACTCACGCCTTCAGGAAGGCTCTAGGACCATTGCTGAAACAGCTCGATGCCGACTATGACATCCCCGTGGAACAGGTGCCACCACTTGCAACTTTCCTTGACGCAGCTTGCAATTGACCCTTTTATTAATCCATTCTTTCTCTTTGCAGCAACAAGATGGTCCTGAGCCCACGCATAGTGATGGCTCCCCATTCGAGTTCTTTCCACCAGCTCCCGTGGTTCTTTTCTGCAAGAACTCGCCACCTCTGAAAAAGGTCATAATGCAGAAACAGCCGACGACGCCACAATCGGCTTCCAAGAAACCAGCAACTCCTAAGTCAGCTGCCCCTCGAGTTCCGACTAAAACCAGAACGATGGTGAGGAAGGTAGCTGCCAGAAAAACCTTGAGGCACCGGAGCCCTTCTCCAGACAGCTCGCATGTAAGCTTAATTTAGGCCTTAGTCGATCCTTGTTATTTCTTTCATTCTTGCAGCCACGCTCACGCTTACTGGCTCCCCTCCTTTGCAGGCTTCTGTCGAAGACACCTCCAGCGAGGATACCCAGACCAATCGAGGGGAGTTAGGTCCCACGGATTCTGAGAGGACCATCACACCGAACCAGCCGGACTCACCACCATCGGCTTCCAAGAAGAGGTTGGCCCCTGAAACTGCTGCCCCCCGAGCATCAGTCGAGGGGGGGCCATCTGCGGGTCCCAAAAGAGCTCGCAAAGGGCTACAAACTTCTTCGTCGAGCCAGGAGGTTTTGAAAAATCCTCATCTTCTATGCTCCTGCCCCTTACTCCCTTTTCCTGTCGATCCATCGTTTTTTTTACATTGGTAAATTACCTTTTATACAGGCAACTGATGCTTCTAGTGGGAAGGCCGGGGCCGTGCTGACGCCGGATCTGGGGACCCCCGAAGGTGTAGATGAAACGGCTGCCAACCTGGCCAAGCCTCCAGTGACCACACCCGAACCGATGGTCTCTTCATCGGCTATCCCCTCGATAGGAGAGGTACGTTTAAATTTTTCTGTCCGGCCTTGTATGTTTAGACGCATACTGACGCTTTTCTGGCTGCCAGAGTTGCGATCTTCGGGGTTTCTGTCGTTCGACCACGAATCCATCGAACCAACTCCCTCTGTTGCCCACGCTGAACCACAAGCCCGGATTGCTCCACCTCAATTCCAGCGTCTTAAAACCTTGCTGTCCTCCCCGCTCGAGGAGTTGATCGAGGGTTCTGAAGAAGTGAAGAGCGTTCTTGCCGAAATTCAGGATCATCTTCCAGGCACATTGCAAGTGAAGCTTTGGTCGGTTGCAAATCTGTCCCTTTTCGGGCCACGGGTGAAACTAGCCCGTGAAAGGATCCACCTGCGCCATGCCCAACTCCCGCTGAAAGCCGATATTGCAGAAAGATGTCAGCAGCTTAATGAGAAAAAGGCGTCTCTGGATGCTAGAACTGACACCTCCGTCAGCACCGCCGAGCTCGTATCCTTGAAAAAGGAGCTGGAAGATCTTGAGGAGAAGGCCCGGGTGACTAAACAGCTCATCCGTGACAAGGAAGAATCCATAGCCCGTTCCCAAAATGAGGCGGAAGGCCTCAAAGCTCAACTGAAGACCGATCTGGCAGGCATACGCGCCCTGAGCAAGCAGCTAGTGACGGGCAAGGATGAAGATGACGAAGCCGAGATCGCCGAGGTGGATCGTATCCGTGCTGACGCCTTCCACGCCTTCGATGCCTTCTTCAGTAGCTCGTATGTGTAAACTGGCACCTGTTTGTAACTTGTGAACCTCTAGAGTTGGTGACCTTGCATCGGCTGTTTTGCGACTTACAACATGTTGGAGTTTTAATCGGCCGATTTTCCACATCGGCCCCCACATTTTTACTGTCCATCATCCATTTAGGTGCCCCCCGAGCCGAATCCTTCAAGTAATTGAAGATATCGGCTCTCCAGTCATCGGGTACTCATCCTTCGGGGTAGCCCTATTGAGATCCCGAAAATCTATGGCGACACGCCATCGGCCATCCTTTTTCTCGACAGGTACCATACTAGAAATCCACTCAGCCTACCTGCATGGCCTGATTAACTTGGCTGTCAACATTTGCTCGACCTCTTTCTTTACTTCTTCCAGAATTTCGGCCTTCATTTGCCGTGCTCGCTGCTGAAATGGCCGAAATCCTTTTTTAAGCGGGAGCCGATGCTCAATGATGCTCCTGTCTAACCCAGGCATCTCTGTAGTCGGTGAAGCGATGGATATTGTTTTAACAGGCTATCATTGGGCCTCGCAGACCGGATCTAACTTCTTCGATAAATGTTGGTCGTGGCTTATCCCCAGGACCAATGTCGATCTCTTCTAGTTCATCAGCGGATGTGAACCCATACCCTAGCTTTCCGTCACCTGTCAAATCGATGCTAAACACGGGGCAAGCAGTAGGTGAGGACAAAAAAAAT
This sequence comes from Avena longiglumis, assembly GCA_030063025.1. Classification (NCBI taxonomy): domain Eukaryota; kingdom Viridiplantae; phylum Streptophyta; class Magnoliopsida; order Poales; family Poaceae; genus Avena; species Avena longiglumis. Next base: position 367,586,003 of record CP125975.1, read on the forward strand.
AATTTGGGCCGATTGCCTGAATCGGCCCCCTTTTTGATTGCGTTAGTCAAGGGTGGTTTACACCTTATTGTTTCACAATGGCAGGGCGTCTCCCTGCTACGACTACGTGATCTACTTGTCGTATGATTGTTGCTTTTTATTTTTTGTGGCCGATCGCTAGGATCGGCCGTACCACGTGTACTCGTGGACCTTTCTACTCTGCCAGGCCAGTGGATAAGACCAGCCTCACCCTGTTTTTTGTAGCTTCAATGCGTTCACAGCCGTCTAAACTGATTCCAGAGATCGGCTCTTGGTCTTCTGCTTCCCAGACGTTCATGCCAGCAATGGAAATCTCGATAGAATCGTCTGCATGGATGACCTCCACTTCTTCTCCGTCCCACTGTATTAGGCACTGATGCATCGTGGATGGAATGCAGCAATTAGCGTGGATCCAATCCCTTCCTAGCAGGACAGCGTAGGTACTTTTGCTGTTCACGACGAAAAATGACGTGGGTATGGTTTTCCTGCCCACCGTCAGATCCACGTTCAGCACGCCTTGCGTTTCCGAAGACTGACCGTTGAAGTCGCTTAACGTGACGTTGGTTTTGATTAGGTCTGCAGTGGAGCGTCCCAAACGTTGTAGCATGGAGTATGGCATAATATTGACTGCCGCTCCGGTGTCCACCAACATCTTGCTGACAGGTTGCCCATTGATGTAGCCCCGCAGGTACAGAGATTTCAGATGTTTGTAACCCTTTTCACGTGGCTTCTCGAAGATAACCGGCCGTGGACCGCAATGATCGGCCGGAAGTACGAACACCATGTTTGTGCCAGCCGATGTCTGTGCATCGGCTTTTATTGGTTTGGGGCGCCACTCCTTCCTTGTCGTGCGGCCCTCCGTCTCCAAAGTCTGCCTTACTTTGACGGCCAGATCAGGTCGTGCTTTCTTTAGAGCATGGAGATACTGCGCTTCAGCTTCCTCTAAGTTGCGCAGCCGTTGCACTCTACGCTTCTGGGTGTGTCTGAGTCCATCGGGGCACCACCTTGGACGGTGATACTTGTCTTCTTCTTTGTCATCTCTTGGCCTCTCGAGGCCCTTTGCTCGAGTGGACTCCCTGTGACGGCTCTGAGGTTGGAGAGGCCCTAGACGTTTGAACACTGACACTGGCCTCGTACCCTCCTTTTGCGGTCCACATTCTGGGCAGTTGTCGACTGTAGGTAATCGGCTCATTCCCACGTCCCAGCAATGCTTGAAGAAGGGACAATCCCAATGTTTGTCTGCGCCTTCCTCGTCTTTGGACGGTCCCGAACAGCGCTTATATCCTTCGTGTTTCATCGCATTGGCCTGTTGCTCATCTTGCTCATACTTGTTGAGGAGATGCGTGGAATGTGGCTTCTGATACCGCACCCTCCTCACCTGGTCCTCTGTTAAGTACCGCTTGTTCTTGTGGCCGGGCCGGTCGCATGGACCAGCCTCGCTTCTTTCTTTGCCCCGAGAGTGACCACCTTCCTCCTTGTACGTGTCACGGTGGTACCCAGACCCGGCCATATTGACACCGAACGATAAGTCCAACTGACGCCTCGCGGAGCGACTGAGTTCTACCACGTTGACGCTGGGAAACGGGTTCGTGTCCACTTTCATGGCGAACTGCCCAAGGATTAGATGGCCTTGTTCTATCGCCATTTGGATTTGGCGACGCAGCTCTTTGCAATCATTGGTGGTGTGGGTGAACGAATGATGCCACTTGCAGTATGGTCTCCCGTTCATCTCCTGAGCCGTAGGGATTTTGTGGCCTTCGGGTAACCTCAGCTGTTTCTCCTTCAGCAGTAAATCGAATATCTGCTCGGCTTTGCTCACATCGAAGTCAAACCCTTTCACAGGACCTTGCTGTTTCACCCACTTGCAGGACACAGGGTCTGCCCCCCGAGCCCACTCAGCCACGGCCACCTCCTGGTCTTGTGTAGGATCATCTTCTTCTGTATCGACCAGGCCTATGGGACGCTTGAACCTCTCTTGGTATAGCTCAGGGTGGCGCTGTTCATACATCGTCAGTTTCTGGGCCATGTGCGCCAATGAGTTGTACTCCACTTGGAAAGCCAGATCCTTGATGGGTGGTAAGAGATTCAACGCCGCCCGATCGCTTCTTTCTCGATTAAACGAGCCGAGTAACATCGGTTCTTGACGGTCTGGTTACCGGATGTATTCGGCTCTGATTTCTCCCGCTTCGCACTCGCAGTCTGCAATGCCAGCTTCATTAGCCTCTGAATGGTATTGGATGTGGAACTGCTCTTCCAGTTGTTTCCAGGTGCGAATCGAATCAGGTGGCAGCGAGGTGTACCACCCAAAGGCTGGCCCCGTCAGAGATTGCGCAAAATATCTCACGCGCATCTGATCCGATGCCGAAATCATACCTAGCTGTGCCAGGTATCGGCTTATGTGCTCGATTGAGCTTGACCCTTCTGCCCCGCTGAACCTGGAGAACTCAGGGAGCCGATACTTGGGTGGCAGCGGAATCAGGTCAAACTCTTTGGGGTACGGCTTTGAGTAGCCAATTGTCCGTCTCTTCGGCACGAAGCCGAACTGGTCTCTCAGGATGGTACTGATTTGCTCCACTGTTTGAGCTGCAGGGGCTAGATTCTCATGACTTGTTCCAGTGGCATACTTGGCTAGCCACGCCTGTTTGTCAGCGTCCATCCCAGATATCGTTGCTCGAGAACGCTGCTCGAAGATCCCGCCTCAGAACCCCGCCGATACTCCTGCGGTTGCAATCTGGCTGGTGCGTGTCAGGTTATTGCAGTCCGGTACGTAGGCGCATATATATCCGTGTGGGATCTCCTTGGGTGGCTCAAACAGGAATTGGCAATCGCCTGGATCGCCTCCCGCTTTGTAGACGACGTATGCCGCTGATCCTGGCGGTTCTGGCGCTGCGAGCGTGAATGGCAGTTGGGGCCTGGTCTGGAGCGGTCTTTCTCCTTGGTGGGTCCCTAAAGTGGGCCCCGACGGAGAGTACTGATGTTTCATGATCTCCTGAACTACGCGAACCGCGACCCGCTCGAACGCGTTCACTAGGCTCTCAGAGTGGCGGTGCAGAGAATGAGCCACCATGTAGTTGACCTCCTGTCGTAGAGCCCTGGTGCGATCCTCCGAAGGAACAGACAGATCCACCTCATCGAGAGCACCCTCGGGGGAGAATCCCCTCCATTTGATGCCATGCGTACGGGTCCTCTCAAAAGAGCCGATGAGGTCGGCTTCGAAGAGCTCTTTGATCTCGTCATACTTCGCCTTGTGCTCAACAGGAAGCTCGTCGTACGTGACTGGCCTGTTCTCCATCGCAGCGTCGGATGTTGATGTAGCCGTTGTTGAAGGTCCCACCGGGCGTGCCAGAATGTGTTGCCTGTCAAAACTCACCGGCGGGCAGCGACGAGCAACACGAAGAGCCGGGAGGCTCCCAGGACTGCTGGTGGGCCCTGGTCCCTCGGGCAACGGCCCGCAAAAAGCTTCCGGCACGCACGCGTCCTGGCTTGGTTCGAGGGCGTGCCACCTGACCTATACCTGGTCAGGAAGGTGATGGATTGCTCCGATTGGTTTCCTGCATGGTAAACAAGTATACGTAAAATTCGAGCCGTGACCGGCCCCCAGGTTTCCCTGTAAATCGGCTTCCGGAGCCGATTATCCCATGGTTCTGCATTAGATCTATGATAACATGGGGTTTTGCTTGATCACTACAAGTTAAATCGATCTACGACAGTTTAATGTTTTCACCACGTAACCGGAACGTCCTACACGTAATTGAGCCTGGTATATACGAAAGATGAAGAATATTAACCCTAGAGGAGGCCAAATAACCAACGTAAAGTCCATTACCGGAACATCCTCTCTAGAACGAATAAACCACATCCTTATGCACTACTGGATCGTTCAACCCGTTTGCAAGGCCAAACCATGTAGATATTAAACTAAACCTTGACGAACAAGGCACAACTATAACAGATCGAATCGGCTAAGTAGAAATCAAGCAAGATGCCACCTTCACACCCGGGAAAAGGTGCAAAGGCGGCGAGATAGCTAGAGGTAGCATAACAAAGCAATCGTAGTAAAAAGTACCGATGCTAGCCCTAACAAATCTATGATAAAGGTGTTACTCGCCATCAACAAGGCTTCAGTACGATGCGGTAACAGGACAACGATAGTAGATCGCCTAGATCGCAAGACGCGATCTAGGCAGCATGGCACTTACCCGAGAAAAACCCTAGAAACAAGGGGTGGCGATGCGCCGAGATTGTGTTTGTTGTGAACGTGATTGTCCTCCTTTTTTCGATAACCTTAGGTACATATTTATAGTCCGGAGACTCTCTACTTTTGGAATAACTCTACAACTCTATCTTTACCTAAACTGGAACGGAACCTAAACTGAAACAAAACCTACTATGATACAAGATACACGGGCAATTCAGCCCAAATCTACGCACTAGGCCGATCCAACAACACGTTGAATATATGTATCTTCCAAGCCCATCTTGATCACGGCCCATCTCGTTCGTAGGCCAAAATATGGCGATAACACAAGTATCAAGTACTCGGGGTCCTACGGGACACAAGTGGACGGTTAACAACCAAATAACATCTATTGCCCACCTGTGCCTCTGCATTTACCTACTTCAGTTTTAGTTGTTAAACAGTAATTAAAGTCTTGATCATCTCCAACAATAAACACACGGCAATACTCCAACAACTGTGGTACTTGACGACACGCAACAGCACTTGAGCAAGCGACTACGACGCGCAGGTCCAACTATCTACCAAACAACAGGTAATAGGAGGTGTCCAAGGCAATATAAGGCTGCAAGGGATATCACGGGTACGAAAACTAGAGCATCGCAACACAGATAGCAATAGATCAACAGGAGGGAATAAATACTATAAAAGTAAGATAGGTAGAAAGGGGGAGATGCTCGCCTGAAAATATTGACGAAGGTTCATCCAAAGGTCGGGGCGAAGCTCACATCAACTCAACGGCCTTATCCGCGAAGAAGCAAAACACTAGAATAAACACCGGATGTACTATTTAATACTACGCAAAAGATCGGGCATGATGCATGTGTGATGTATGGCATGGCAAAGGTGCAATGCAATTAGGCAATATTAAGTGGAACCGAATTCCAGACAATTAAATAGGTGGTTCATGTTGTTTAGATACCCCGCAATTTTAAATGTTGTCTTAACAGGGCAAAATATAGTATCGGTTCGCTAGGCAAATTTAAATGGAGCCAATATTAGACTAGAAAAGCCCGCATATGGCTTCATATTTAATTTAGGTGAATTGGCATAAGGCCCCCAAACCGCACACATGTATGCGACATGAACAATTTAATATGCATCAGTTGATAATGTCATATTATAAAATAATGGGTCTCGGATAGGGAATCACATTAGGGTCCGGCGAACTTGGGCTCCGAGGGTTTTGGGGTCGGGTCTCGGGGTCCGGATCTGGGGTTCGGTCTCGGCGGGAGCGTTCTTGGATAACAGAGTAGATCTTGGCGTTCTGCGAAGAAGGACTTGGTTCGGCGTCGGGGCGCATCGGATTCGTCCTGGTCGGTGCCGATCTTGTTGTCACTAAGGGCTTGTCGGGTCGTCGTATCGGGTCGGTCTTGGCGTTCGGGAAGAAGAACTTGGCGTGCGACGTCGTCGGCATCGGTGCGGAAAGGAGGTCTTGACGTTCCGTGTCGGTGACCTTGGTATCCGGTTTCTCGGCGAACTTGGCGTCCGGGAAGGAGTACTTGTCGCACCAGGGTCTCGGGAAAAAGGGGTCACACATCTCGGTTCGGAGATCTTGGTTCCGAGTGTTCGAGGGGTATGGTCTCGAGCTTCGGACTCCGGGTCTCGGGGATTCGATCTTTGGATCCATGTGGACGATCTTGGTGTGCCGAGGTTCGAACTTCGGGGCCCCTAAAGGAGGTTTTGTTAATTCATGTAGAAGGTCATGACGTTCCGCGGGGATGAACTCCATAGGTCAATGTCTCGATACAATCTTCAAATGGACACACAAGGTTCCGTCGATGGCATCGGACAGTGTCACGCGGCTTCAGGTCACGCCATATTTGTCGCGAAGATCTTGTCAAGGCTCGCAGCTACAGGGAACACGCGGGAGCATCCCGACCGGCTCTTGAGCATCAGCACAGAAGCATGTGGCCGAGGAAGCGCCGATGCGGGGCTTGGGTCAGATGAGGCCTAGAAGAAAAAGGCCGATCGAGCGCTGGCGTTGAACAGCAGAGGGGCGACACCCACGTTGGAGTCACTCATGTGCGTGTATAGGCAAGGACGGCTCGAGCGGGAGGCTCGGGAACTCATGGCGCGCGACGGTGGCGGCATACGCAGTGGCGACCGGAGGCGAGCGGGCGGCCGGAGCAGGGCGGTTCAGGGTCGACAAGCAGCGCCAAAAGAGAAGGGGCGCGACAGCAGAGGGGGTCGCGCGCCCCTTGCGGCGACGACTGGCAGAGGCCAACGGAGAGACATGGTCGGTGAGGTCGCCAGCGCGCGTGAACACGCTCGACAGCGGGGAGCGCTGGGGCAGCGAGGAGATCGAGCAGGGCGACGGGGATGGAGGAGCTGCGGAAGCGGTTGACAGGCGCTGGAGGGGAGCTCCGGGCGGAGCGCGACGGTGGTGAGGAGGCCAGGTGGCGGGGCGTCTGCCTGTAGGGGGGCGCACGGAGGAGAACGGAAGGCGGCGGCCGTTGGTCGCTGTCTAGGCGGCGGGGAGGTTGGTGACAGCGGCGGGAGGCGGCGGCCGCAGGTGGTGCAGAGGCGATGGATGCGAGCGCGCGACGGCGGCAGCAGAGCTCGGTGCAGAACAGCCATGGCGGGGCGGCGACGGGAGACCAGAGAGTAGGTGAGGGCGACGGTTGTCGAGGATGGGTGAGGTCGGCGGGCTGAGCGGCCTCGTTGAAGGGGTAAGGCCGCAGGGGCCATGGCACTGGCGGAGAGAGGCCGCAACAGTGAAGGGACGGCGACGCTACCGCAGAGGAACCGAAGCGACGGCGGCAAGAGCGAGGTGGCGGGTCGAGTGGAGGTGGGAAGGGGCTCCAGGCAGCGGAGGCGCTTGCTACGGGGCGAGAGGCTCGGAGAAAGGGCGCAGCGGCGGCGGGTGACGGCCGGGCTGGAGGTTGGGGACGAGGCAGGGAGGTGGGCGAGAGGGATCGTGGCGGTGGGTGAGGCGAGTGGGGAGGTGGGGATCGAGGGGATCCCGTGTGGGGAGGGCGTGCGTGCGTGGTGTTGTGTGGGGGGTGACACTACAAGGAATCTGGCAATATATGACCCTCCATTTTCGTCATAGAATCGTCATAATAGTCTGTTTATGACGATTCTATGACGATTTTGAGATCGTCGAAAGCTGGGCGTCGCAAATGAACTATAACGACGTTTTTGGTAAAATCGTCATAACCGTCTATGACGATATTGGATCGTCATAACGTCTATGACGATTCAATATCGTCATAGGCCATCTAGCCATGCCATGTCAGATCCTACGTGGCTGATCCTACGTGGCAAAATTGTGACGAAATTAAATCGTCTTAAATCGAAATCAGCCCAGTCCATTTCTAGGTTCCACATGGGCTCGGCCCAACTATTCTGGATTGTTTTTCATATTAAATCTGGTCTGCTACATGGGCCAAGCCCAGCGTCCTGGAATTTTTATTTTCTTTGCATTGGCCTTTTATATGGATATATCTTACTTTCAGGCTTCTTATTTTGGGCTGGTCCCACTAGTAAGAGGGGTCCCAGTTGTCAGTTCATATAATTTATATGGTTCCACTTGTTAGTGTCCATTTTCTCACATTTTCACAATAATTAAACAGCTAATAATTTATTCAAGACCAACAGAATAAACAGATTACTTTGATTCAAACATGTCACATTCACAAATAATATGTCGGATAACATCAGCACATTACAATCACACACAGTTTACATCAGGTGGAGTACCAAAATACAATAAAACATCCAGAAAGTATACAAGATAGCAATTTTTTGATATTTTGGAACTTCATGCTTCCTCTTTCTCTAACTTATTCGGCGTGTACCTGTAGTCCAACAAAAAGGCAATGAGGCCTCGATGAGATATTTAGATAAACACACCATAATTTGAAGAAAAAAACTCAATTTTCATATTAAAATTAGGAACAGATAAACTAAACCAAACCTCCTTCCAAAACTTTAGAAACATTCTGAAAACAATGTATACTGATGACTACCGTAAAAAGGAAGAATATGCAGAATTAGACTTGGTGAAACAAGATTGCCCAGATTCTGCCAACGAAAATGAGCAAAAGGAACAATAGTATCATGCAATGAAGCTATTATCATGTTGGTAACATGACTTTAATAATGAAAGTCGATAAGCAGATGAACAATCAATAGCAGATCAAACAGGGCTAAACTATTGAATTGGATGATGACCCCATGAATAAATATTGTAGCTCTACCGCAAGCTCACGAGCATCACAATTATTCCGTTGACACAAGAGTAGATAAACAATTTTTCTATCACAGCCATGTATCATATAACAAGTGGAGGAGAAAAGGGATGAACTAGAGAATTTACATACCCCAAGATCGTGAAGAAGAGGAGCAGTAGGGGGTGAGGTCAGTAAGATCTGAAGACCTAGCCAGAGGATCTTGTTTCGTCGACCACTCTAAGTCAATGCTACTGGTGCACTCCGCTGCCTCTTCTCATCTCACATCCCCATCTACCAATGCAATTACCTGTATGCCAAAACACGCAGGCTAGTATTAGCAACTATGCATCAATGGAAAAACAACTATAGTATGATGTATGCCAAGCCACATCACATCTTAGCATCTTAGGGCACAGTTTGCATGAAAGATCACACCAAATTAAACATGACAGGGTAAACATGTATAATAAACATTCAGGGAACTATAAGAGCATGTGTCTAGGCTGTTCAAAATACAATAACAAATATAAGAAGATGCCACATTAAACAAAGATAAATGCTACTGCAACTTATAGTTGTATGCATTCAGATGCTACTGCCATTTACATTTAACTAGAACATGAAAGAGCGCTTTGCCGCGCCCGTCCATCTCAAGGAAATAGTACGGGAAGAATAAGAAAATACCTTTAAATTTGTTAAAACTTAGGGACTAGGGAGACCATAGGCGACTAATGTATCAATGTTTCCATCCCTATTGTCATGAAGCATAAACTAAGGCAGTGGTTGTTGTGCCCATCTATTTAAAGGATTTTTTTTGGATATTTAAGAAAATATGGACAAAGAGATCGTATAAATATATAAGAAAACCTGAACAATGCATAACTGATACACAGAAGCCAGAGCTTTAGTTGGACATAACAAATCTCCATAAACTACAAAATCTGAAGATAGTATTATAGAGCACAACGCCATTTTTCAATTGATACCCTTGGAAAAATATAAAAGACATGCACTTAACTGGGCTAGCAGAACATACACACAAGTAGTCCCGAATCAACAGGAAACCTAGATATCAGAACATAACATCATGGTAGGGTCGTTCCGCACTGCCAGCTGCTATGAGCTCCTCCCAAGGTTACTTGCTCCGCACAACCATCTCCCATATATACACAATAAAGATATTCAATTAAGGCAAGAAAAAGAAGTTGTAATTTATGCTTATACACAGAAAGAACAAGAACGAAACTACAATTAATGTCTGGATGTTGTACTACTAATATTAAAACTGAACATATGTATGAATATCAAAGCTACAGAAAGCAAATGAATAACAGTAATGCTTGTGAACCCTATATTGAAGCATAATAATCATGCATGATCAAAACATATTAAATGAGGATGCAGCAGTATCAACAACATTGGTTACAGCGCTAAATTGCACAAAATTCAGTCAAACACACTCTATTATGCATAGAACAGATGTACATTGTCAAGAAAACATAAACGCGTTACATACAAAATTCGACACAATATGATACCATAGCAATCATTGGATCTGGTACTTATCGTCTATTAAGCAAGATTGTGTCATAGTTACATAGATATATAAATAAAATAAAAAGATCTATATTTACAATACAAAAACCCTAAGACAAGTTCAACAGGGCGTTTAACTGCAGAAACTGTATAAATCCAAGAATATGAGAATAAGCACACACTGATCCCTTGCATTCTAATAGAAAGTAGTGAAGACAGTTTAGGATGTAAGCATATATATGAAGAAGGAAAAATGCATGCTATTAAGCTGAAGACATGTTTCTGCCAGATCTAATAAAATTACCAGTACCAAAGCATCCATGTAGTTGTACTCGAAAGAGGAAACAAGAAATAAAGAGAGAGAGATTTTTTGTACATGCTGGGAAGAAAAGGGCGATGAAAACACTAAAGAACATACGCAGACGCCCTCCTGCGTCGAAGATGAACTTGTCGGTGTGCTCCATAGCTTGAGGTGGTGCTTCGCTCATGGAGGAGGTGGACGCGAAGCCGGCGGAAGTGGGAGTTACCATGGGCCACGGACCTGGGGTCGGTGGGCTCGGACTTGATGTCCAAGGGTAGGACCTCTGCATCCTCGAACCCGTTGGTGCGGCCAGCATCCGAGATGGCGGCGAGGAAACATGAGGAAGCGGGCGAGGCAGAGGCCGTAGAGGTTCACCGCTCCTACGTGTTGGGGAACATGCGGGCACCAAGGATGAGATGGATCCACGCCTTGCAGACACCAAAGGAAGAGTCGCACCAAGGAGGAAGAGGTCGCCACTCGTCGCTCTCCATCACCATCGAGTAGCCTAGGCCCAGGGTCGCCGCTCGTCGCTCTCCATCGCCATCCATCGCCATCGAGTAGCCTAGAGCCGCCCCAAGGACAGGGGCGGCCTCTCGTCGCTCTCCATCGCCATCCAGTAGCCCAGGCTCGGCCGATGGTAGGAAGGGCGGAGGAGATTAGGTGAGGATGGAGGGGATCAAGGCGCCACTGTAAATTGAGGGGATCAGGGCACCGCCGAGGGAGGAGAAGGGGAATAGAGATGGGCATGGTGTGGCGGCGGGGAAGAGATAAGAATTAGGGTTAGTCAAGGCGGCGGGGGATTTGGTGTGCGCGCGAGATGATGAAATATTTTCCACGTGGGCACGCTATGGATGCCACGTCATCGATCCGCCACACTTCAACATCACGTCCGTTTATTATGTTCACATCCTACGGTTGATATTGTCTTTCTATTATATCTTGACCTGTCTAAAAATTATGACGATTTTGTCTATAAAAATTACGACGTTTTTTTACAAAATCGTCATAGTTTATCAAGGATTTGGCCCTCCCAAATAGCTTGCGACCATATGGTGTAGAATCGTCATAAATCTATGACGATTTCATTCACGGTCACTACCAAAACGTCATAGGTTGATATATTTGTTGTAGTGTGAGGGAGTAGGTGGTGGCTGGGGGTGATGTGGCAGGCTGGGAGTGGGTGGAGGAGAGATGAGAGATGAGGTGGCAAGAGGGGATTGGTCAGGGTGAGGTGGAGGGGGGCTGGGTAGAATAGGTTGGGGTAGGAAAAAGGGTTTAGGCAGGAAAAGGTCTGGGTAATTTTGGGGGTGGCCGACTGGGTCGGATCGTGGATCGGCCAGCTGCCCCTAAAAATAAAATAAGTATTTTATTATTCAAAACGGGGCGTTTGAAATCCGTTGGTAGACGAAACATAATAATCCGGAGACCCGGGTTTTGTGTTTGAACAAAAACGGGGCGTTTAGAAAACAAAAACAGGTTTTTCGAAAATAGTTTTATGCAAACAATGCAAGATGATGACGATGCTCAAATGCAATGTGGCATGATGACATGAGCCTGCGGTCATGATGATGCAATGCACAAAAACAACGCGATTTTCTAGTAGTGGTTTTTGCGGGGCGCCATAAATACCCCCTCTTGGAGTCACTAGCAACTACTTGGCCAAGATAGCTACTAAGAACGGAGGGCATGCAAGATCACAAACAACACAGACATGATAGAATCAAATAGACAAAACCATTAATCAATCTGACATAGTAATCTAAATATCCATCAGATCCCCACAAACACAACATGTATGATTACAAATAGATTAGATCTTGATCATGAACGGATCTCACAATATCTATACATGAAAGCACAAAGGAGGAGATACAACCATCTAGCTACTATATGGACCTATAGTCCACGGTGGAACTACTCACGCTTCATACCGGAGGCTGGCATGATGAAGAAGAAGGCCTCCGGGATGATCTCCCCTCTGGCAGGGTGCCGGGAAGAACTTCAGATCCCCCCGATCTAGGGACGATGATGGCGGCGGCTACAGACGGTTTCATGGAGTTTTGATAGGGTGTCTAGGGTTTCTGCATCGGGGGTTTCTTATAGGCGAAGAGGCGAGGGCCAGGGGCCCACACCTTGCCTTGGCTGCCCACCCTAGTCTGCACTGGGGGTGGCATACTGTGGTGCCCCTTCGTCACTCCTCTGGACTCCGTGTTCTCCTCGGTGAAGTATTGACTTTGGCTTCTGTCCCGTCCAATTCCAAGAATATTTCCTTACTAGATTTTCTGGAACCAAAAACAACAGAAAACATGCAACTGGCACTGTGGCAACTTGTTAATAAGTTAGTACCAGAAAACATATGAAAAGCACCTCAAAGTGTGGACAAAGGAACGTAGATACTAAACAAGCATGGAACATCAAAAATTATAGATACGTTTCCTTACGTATCAATCGGCACCCCACTCGCCTACTCCGGCTCCTTGATGTCGGGCATGCGCCCTCACACCGGCTCTCCTGGACTACTCTGCATGCACCTCTGTCATAGGCCTACGTTGCTGCACCATCACACTACCCCTATCGCGTCACGTCTCCGATAAAATACAACACCTCAACAGGCGGCCACTATTCGATGTACCAGCTGCTGCCGCCACCGCTCGCCCTAGTGATGCCATCTGCACCAACTCCGTCTCCTGCAACAACGCCAAGATGGGACCAAGCTGCTTTCCTCCAGGCCATGAAAAACTTAGATGCTCAAGAAAACTCGGGTATGGATTGGATTTTCGATTCTGGTGCATCTAGTCACATGTCTAATTTGCGCAATATGCTGTCATCGTGCACTACTTCACCTTTTTTCCTCTAATACTCTTGGAGATGGTTCTTTAATTCCTATTCATTATGTTGGCCAAACCCATCGTCCCTCCAGTTCAAAACCCCTCCTCCTTCGAGATCTTCTTGTTGCCCCTGCTCTAATAAAAAACTTAATCTCTGTCCGACAATTTACACGTGATAATCTTGTCTCCATTGAATTTAACTAGTTTGGCTTGTCTGTGAAGGATTACCTGACCAAAGCGGAGATCGCCGCTTCAATAGTTCTGGAGACCTCTATTCCATGAATGACGCCCCAACCACCGCTCAGCCTTCCTCCATGGTTGCTTAGGTGGATCTATGGAATCAACGACTAGGACATCCCCAAGCTGCCATGCTATCTCATCTTCTTAGTGAATTTTCAATTTTATGTAATAAAGATTCTCATGATACTTTGGTTTGTGAGTCATGTCAATTAGGCAAACACCTTCGTCTTCCCTTTAATACCTATCAATCATCTAGTACTTTTCGGTTTGAATTAATACATTGTGATTTATGGACATATCCCCATGAGAGTTTTTCTGGTTTCAAATACTATATTGTTATCTTGATGATTTTACTCACTTTATTTGGACTTTCCCAATGCCCAACAAATCTGATGTACACACACTATTTCTAAATTTCCAACATTATGTAGCTACACACTTCTTTCTTCCTATAAAATTTATTCTATGTGATAATGGTAAATAATTTGATAATAATCAAAGTAGAATTTTTTCCTTAGTCATGGAATTCTCTTGGGTTTTTCCTGTCCCTATACCTCTCCTGAAAACGGCAAGGCCGAATGAGCTCTACGCACAATCAACGATATTATTCACACCCTTTTAATTCACTCATCTATGCCTCCAAAATATCAGGCTGAGGCGATGCGCACTGCCACATATCTCCCAAAAATAAGACCAACTAAATCAAACCCCAATAATACTCCCTATTTTTCTCTTTTTCGTTGTCATCCCGATTACTCAAAGCTACGTGTTTTTGGTTGTCTTTGTTTTCCAAACATGTATGCCACGTCACCTAACAACTAGCACCCCGATCTATCTCCTGTGTGTTTCTCGGTTACTCCGATGAATATAAAGGCTTTTGTTGCCTTGATCTTATTTCTGGCCGAATTCACATATCTCGTCACGTCACTTTTGTCGAACACATCTTCCCCTTTTCCCAACGGTACCAGCCTACCGAGACCGAACCCTCTTTAACGTCGCACCCAACCCATCGTTTCGTCCTACACCCTCTTGATGTCTACGCACTTCTATTCTTGTAGACAGTTGTTGGGCCTCCAAGTGCAGAGGTTTGTAGAACAGCAGCAAGTTTCCCTTAAGTGGATTACCCAAGGTTTATTGAACTCAGGGAGGAAGTGGTCAAAGGTATTCCCTCTCAAGCAATCCTGCAATCAAGATACAAGAAGTCTCTTGTGTCCCCAACACACCCAATACACTTGTCAGGTGTATAGGTGCACCAGTTCAACGAAGAGATAGTGAAATACAAGTGGTAACGGTACCAGAAAATAGCTTGACTATGAGGTAAAGACTAAAGCAAGCAAATATGCAACAGATCTAGATGCAAATGGTGTTTCAATGTTTAGAAACAAGGCCTAGTGATCATACTTTCACTAGTGAACACTCTCTCATATAAATATCCTCTCTTCATGATACTAATCTTAACTACTCTCCGGTTGGACACTCTAATCATCGGTAGGACTATAACAACACTCCTCAAAGTCTGTCTTCCCCAATCTAGATAACCACATACTGTCACCTTGAGCGCTAGATGGTTCCAATAAACACCACAATTTCATAGAGACATCCAACTCCAAATATAACTCATAACAAATATTCAATCTAGCCAAAGTGCCACACACGGTATGCACGTTGTCACTTTTACACACGTGGGGAAAAGCATAGATCTATTAAAGCACAAAGAGTATTTATGTAGATTCAAACCTAAGTGCAACCATGGCGTGCACGCTGTCACTTTCACACACATGGGGATAACAGAGATCTATTAAAGCACTTGAGTAGCAAGGTAGATCTACTTGATTACAAAGCTCATGATCACAATATGACCATGCATAGAGAGAGAGAGAGATGAACACATAGCTACCGGTAGAGCCCTTAGCCTCGGGGAAGAACTACTCCCTCATCATCCTGGGAATCAGCAATAGTGATGAAGATGGCGATGGAGATGGCTCCGAGGGCACTTCCCCGTCCCGGCAGGGTGCCGGAACAAAGACTTTCTGTCCCCCGAATCTCCCTTTCGGTGGCAGCGGTGCTACGGAGGTTTTTCTGGAAGTATGATGGATTGTTTAGGGTTTTTGGGTCAGAGGCTTCTTATACTGTGAATAGGCGGTGGGAGGTGACGAGGGCCACACCACCTGTGTGGTCCAGCCTAGCCAGCGCACTGGGGTGTGGTAGCCCTATGGCACCTATCAGTCTCCCCTTCTGGCTTCGTCATACCCACGGTAGAATATTGACTTTGGCTTTTGTCCCATCCAATTCCGAGAATATTGATTTTCTGCCTTTCTGGAACCAAAAACAGAAGAAAACAGACAACTGGAACTGTGGCAACTTGTTAATAGGTTAGATCCAGAAAATATATAAAAACACCTCCAAGTGTAGACAAAGAAAAGAAAAGTAGATACTAAACAAGCATGGAGCTTCAAAAATTATAGATACGTTTTCGACGTATCACCTCTTCACATTGTACCAACCCCAGCCCCACCGGACCCAAACCCTAGCCCTGTCGCGGCGGAACTTTCACCGCCTTTTCCTGCCGCGGAAGCATGCGATAACACCACGACAATGAGCTCTGTCGCGCGAGCCAAAACGACACAAAACTCTTTCGCGCCACCAGATCCTCCCTCCCCTTCACCCGAATCCTCCGCTGCACTAGGCGATGCAACCTCCGCCTCTCCTCTACAACTTCCATCTCATGCCGTTCCTGTCACCAAACTTACTAATCAGGATTTCGACTACCAACTCAAAAACTTAATATATATGTCACTCCCTCTATATCTCCCATCCCTAAAACTTATAAATCAGACCTTGTCGATCCCCACCGGACTTCTGCTATGCGTGAAGAATTCCAAGCTCTCATAGACGATCAAACTTGGCAACTCGTCCCTCGACCTCCTGGTGCAAACGTTGTTTCTGGTAAATGGGGTTTTCATCCAAAATTTCACTTTGATGGTTCTCTCTCTCTCGTTATAAATCTCGTTGGGTCTATCATGGGTTTTCTCAACAGCATGGTCTCGATTACAATGGAAACTTTCCCCCGTAGTTAAATCAAGTACTATTGCAGAGTTCTTAGTCTTGTAGTCACCTCTTCTTGGTCAATCCATCAACTTGATGTTAAAAATTCTTTTCTACACGGATCTATCAATGAAACTGTTTATTGTCAGCAACCTCTCGGTTTTGAAGATGCAACTAATCCCAATCACGTTTGTCTTCTCAAAAAAATCTTTATATGGTCTCAAACAGCTCCTCGTGCGTCGTTTCAACGTTTTTCTTCATTTATTCTCACTATCGGTTTTCAACCATCTCCTCCGACTCCTCTCTCTTTGTCTATAATAATAATTCTCACACCGCCTATCTGCTTTTGTATGTCGATGATATTGTCTTAACAGCCTCCACTCAACACTTTCTTGATCACATAATTTCCTTGCTGCAATCTAAGTTCTCTATGACTGATCTAGGTCTTCTCTATCACTGCTTAGGCATTGCTGTCACTCGTGATACTCATGGTCTTTTTCTTTATCAAAGACAATACATCATTGATCTACTAACTAAGTCTGACATGCTTGACTGTCAACCTTAGTCATCTCAAAGGTACTC
The DNA here is from genome assembly GCA_030063025.1 of Avena longiglumis. NCBI lineage: Eukaryota > Viridiplantae > Streptophyta > Magnoliopsida > Poales > Poaceae > Avena > Avena longiglumis. The sequence goes on from CP125975.1 coordinate 367,602,968, forward strand.
TTGATCATGGTATCCACATATATTCCTCCTCTTCACACACTTTGACAGCATATTTCGATGCCGACTGGGCTGGTTGTCCGGATACTCGTAGTGGATAGTGTATTTTTCTTGGTAACAACTTGATTTCATGGTCTTCGAAATGGCAGCTTACAGTTTAATGTTCGTCTTCAGAGGCTGAGTACCGTGTAGTGGCACATGCTGTCGCCGAAATGGTTTGATTGCCTTATCTCGTATCTTTGTCGTCATGTCTAGCAGGCTACTATGGTTTATTGTGATAACATTTCAGCTGTCTACATGTCCAGCAATCCAGTGCAGCATCGTCGGACAAAGCACATCGAGATTGATATTCATTTTGTCCGAGAGAAGGTGGACATATGACAAGTTAGAGTTCTTCATGTTCCAACCATTGCACAATTTGCCGACACCAAAGGTCTTCCAAGAGCTTCTTTCACTGACAATCGTTTCAGTCTCAACGTTGGTGAACCACACATTGACACTGCGAGGGGATGTTAGATTCTTAGTTGGTTTGGGTTTACTTGTAACTTAAGTTAGGGTTAGGCCGGCTGGCACCCTATATATATTCTTTGTAATCCCCCAAACAATATAATCAATTATGAGACAAATATATTTCTACACTTCCAAGGCATTGACATTTGGCAATGAGGATCTTGGCAAGGAGGTTTACCGTCTGGTAGGTTTGTGCGCATCATTGTTGGGCCAATCTGTAACATCCCAAAAATACTAAACTTGGATCATCAAACTCTAATCATCAAAATTAGGGTTAACAAAAACTTTTCCAACTAAAAATATGAAAGCATTCATATGTGTGTATTAAAATTTGGATTATTTTGAATTGCCATGATTCTGTGTTTCTTTGTTTGTAAAATGATTCTTAGATGAAATAAACATCATCTAAACAATCCCCAAACTTTTCCCAAAGACAAACAAGTCAAAACAAATAAATTAAGTGAATGGTCACTTTGGCCAAATTAACTCCCATGCCTACTTTGGCTATTCCTAACTTTCAGAACTTAATAGAAACATGTATGGATATTTGCACCCCTTGATAGTACTCATAATAAGGTACCAAGGCCCACTTTGTGATCATCCAAAAACATTTAAATGCTTAGTTTAAATGACAGTTTAAAATTGAATCTATTTCATATGGGAAGATCCCACTATTTCAAAAACCACTCAAACAAGCTCAATTTTCAAAACCCAAGCACCCACAGTATCCTAAACACATGCCTAGCACACCCACCAAAAATCTTTTCAAAATTCAAAACTCAAGTTCATGCGGACATTTCATCAAACATGTTGCAGATGCAAATCAACCAAATCAAAAACACTATGTTGAGCAGTGTTTTGGGCCAACCTTGTACCCTCTCTGGATACAACTAGCCTTAATAGATCATCTAGCACCGTTGACTAACCTCTAGCACCACTATGAGCTTGCCATTGCCATCAATGGTGAGTAGGCCGAGCCTCACCATGTCACCCCAGTGTGGACAGCAAGCTAGGAGAATAACTAGCCGTGCCCACCATGTCTAGCATGCAGCCCATGCCTCACCGCCCCCTCTCGACCAGCCCTAGCTCGAAGACAGAGACCGGAACTGCCAGGAACGCCGTGCCTGCGCTGTTGTCGACCAAGCCGACAAGCACCCCAGTGCACGCGCCGTTCCCACTCAACCCAACCACCTCGATCCCTCTCCGCCCGCCGGCATGCACCCCACCGTCCCAGGAGACCACCAGACATGTTCGTTTCACCGCCCGTACCCCATAGCCACCGCTCACCGTAGAGTTCGCCGCCTCTGCCTTGCAGAGCACCGCACGTTCCCGACCGATTGCCACCGCCCATACACGCGCATTTAAGCTCTAGAGCATCGCCAGGAGACCGCACGTCGATCGCCAACCGCAGCCATGCCTCTAGCCGCCCGTAGCCGTATCGCCACTGTCGCCTGCCCATCCCTCTCGGCCTCGTCGTCGAGCCTATAAAAGGAGACGACCCCCGCTCGAATTCTTCACACCATTTCACTCCCCTCTCACCCAGAAACACCCCACCTCACTCCTGGAGCAAGGCAGCAGCGCATCGCCGGAATTTCACCGGAGCCCGCCGCTGCTGGAGAAGAAGGAAGCCATCGATTGGAGCCGCCCAAGGAGGAGCTGCCGGTGCCAGGAGAATCGCCATCATCGACTTCGTCGTCGCCCCCATCGCTGACCCTCGCCTGAGCCCCAGTGAGCCTCCCACGACCCCCACTGAGCCGCTAGGGTTCGAGCTCGCCGGTGACATGTTCATCATCGACGACGACCCTCAGTCGTTGATCTCGCTTCTAATCCAACGCACCACATCGCCCCGTATCGCTTCGCATGTTATGAGTCACTGACTGGTGGAACCCCCCTGTCAGCTGAGCCCCGCGCTGCGGAGTGACATTTGGCCGGCCCATTAACCCTTCCCGCGCAGCCCAACCATTTGAATTTAGATTTTTCTATTTATTTCAAACTGAGTTATGTACCTAGTTTCAAAAATCAACCCACCTCGATTCATTAAACCAAATTGCATGAAACCAATTTTGTTAGAAAGGTACTGAAATGCTTAACCCAAGCCCGTTGGATTAAAATCATTTGGATCTGTAGATCAACCTTGGTAAAAATAACAAGTCAGAAGATTTTCTGCATTCAAACATTTTTCAAATTTCAACCATAATAGCTTTTGAGTTGATTCCAACTCTCAAAAATCACATTTGACCATACCTTTCAGAATATATAAAAACATATGGGTTTACTTACAGAAATAATGTTCAAGTAATAAAAGAATGCCACATAGGCATTTCTAGTCACTTTATTTCATTTAAAATAAAAGGTTAAACCTTATTAAATTGTGACACCACTTTAAATCACATTCCCATGGACTGAAATATGTGGTGATGACATGTGTCAACATGATCCCATGTTCGAGTTGGAGAATATTAAATCTTAAGTAGTTTTTCAATGAGTAGAAATTACTTTTCTAAAAATAAGTAAATAATGCAAATTCTTAAATCTTGTAATGTTAGTGATGATGCTAGATCATCTATAGAACACCTTTCTGTGGTGATTGAAAACAGTTAAGTATTGTTTGGTGATTGTGTACCTCGTATTTATTCATAGATGCTAGTACCGACCAAGGATACGAGGAGGAAGGAGGATACTACGAAGAAGAATCCGAGGAGAACTTCAACCACTGCTCTGCACAAGGCAAGCCTTACTAACCAAGTTGACCTATGCAAGCCAATACTTGCAAGCTATTAACTTAGAAAGCTTATACAAATACCTATACAAGCAAATACTTGCTTGTTACCATACCAACTATATGCCTTAAGCATATGTGATCATACCCACTTGATACCCCAATCCTAGTTTTGCTTGCAAGCTTTCTACTTTATTTCTTTATCAAAGCTATTACTTAGAGTTTACTTAAGTCACTTGTAGATTCTAGGAGGATAATTGAAGGTCGCATAAAGAGCATTAAATTTGGCCTAAGCTAGATAATCTTGATGTCATCCTAAGGCATGAGATTGAACTTAATTAAAACTCCACTTGTTTACCACCCCTCCTTAGTACTTAACCCCGCTTGGAGATGCTAGTGCTAAGCATAAAACTTTATTAACTTTAGATGGGAATACTTGGTAAAAAATGGTTATGAAAACCTTAGAATGATGAGTCATTCTACTGAGATGTTTTGACATGTGTTTCCGAACACCAGATGATTTGGATGATGAAAATGTTAAGGCATGAGCCTTAGCCCTTTGTAAAACTGATGGTTGTCTGGATGCGATACCATTCCAATTTTACCGTACAACCACAATACCCGAAAATTGGGTAGGTCTTGACTGGAAACTTATATACCTTAGTATGGGTTCCCTCACGGCCAAGGTCTGAGCTGAGGCTACCTTGTGAAGATTGTCCACCTGTGCAGTACCCAAGATGACAGTTGGTCATGGTTGGGAGGCCAAAGTCACAGGAGAGGTGCCTATACTAGGGCGTGTAATTGAAAGGTTAGGATTGATTATCCGCATACTGAGTATGGTGAATTCAGGATTTGTTCCTGATGGGTGTATCTAATGTTGTGGTGAAAGTTTACAATCTCTGCAGAGTGTCAAACTATTCGAATAGCCGCGTCCGTGGTTATGGACAGTTGGAGTGGCCATACTATTCCCCCGTCAAATGTTTTCAAAATGACTTGTGAAATGGATTGAGAATTTGACTTGACCACAACAGAGTTGTGATATGAAATACAAGTTCCCACTTAGGTGTTATAAAACTTCAACTAGCATTCTTTGCTTCTGAACTTAGTAGAGGTAAATCTGGCTTTTTGCAAAACAACCCTAGAGCTTAGTGTCCTACTACAAAAACCCCCATAACTTGTTAGTATTAGTTTGCGAGTACTTAAAGAGTACTCATGGCTTTATCCCTGGCTATTTTGGTGGCCAGACTATGAAGAGGAGTACCAGGACGAAGGACCCCAGGAAGGTTACGCAACTAGGATCATGTCCCATCCTCAGCATTGCCTGTGACCCCGAAGATGGAGCTTCGCCTACGCTACTGTTATTATTACGTATTTCCGCTGCTTGAGTTGTATTAAGAACTGGATCATGAGATCCTTATTTGTGTAAGAACTTATGTATGGTTTGTAATGGATGATGTACCGTGATATCCAAATCTGTTATGTCTCGCAAAAATGGTAATCCTGGGATTGTGATGTATGGCATAACAGGCATCTGGGATTAAAAATCCGGGTGTTGACAAGTTGGTATCAGAGCCATCCTGACCATAGGAGACCCTAGTTAGACTGTACGTTGAATCAAAAACTTAGTTTCGAAACCAAAGAAAGCAAATATTTACAAAAACTTGTTCCCATTCTTATCACTTTGATTCTTTCGTGAAAATTCATGTTCCTCAAAAACTCTTGCAAAATACATAAAATTTGACACACTTGATCACTCTAATAACTTACTCCTCCTATATTCTTATAGATGGACATGAAGTACATCAAGTTTTATCAGTTGGGGAATGGAGGAGACCTCATCTTTGAGCGGGATTTGGACCAGCTTTCGGAACTTCTGGAGCGTCCGCACCCGGTGTCGGGGGGTTGACCTCGGGTAGGTCAAATACGGGGAAAGACAAAGGTACAATCCCCGCCTGGTTTCCGAGTTACGATCTAGGTTGGCCGAATCATGGATAAGTCGGCCGAGGTACGAAGGCGAGAAGCCCGTATATGTGTATTAAGGCGTAACCCGGCCGAGTTACTACGAGGGTCGGCGGGGTTAGCCCAAGTAATCTCGATGCAGGTGAAGGACAAGCCGAGTTACGCGAGGTAAGGTAAGGCCGAATGATACGAAGCTTGCAGGAGAAGGAGAAACCCAAGGTCAAACTCTAGCTGCAGACTAGAAGGAATCAGCGGAGCCAAGCACAAGAGACAAAGATGCGAGGCGTCGGAGGGCAGAAGGAGGTCACGGTGGCAGTCACGGCCCGAGCCTGAGGAGGGTCCTCTGGAACCTTGCCGTTGTTAGAAGGCGACAGGAAAGGAGGCCGAACTACTATTTTGGGACAAGCATATTCCTCGAATATGCTTGCCCGTCGACCTAAAGGCACCCAAGGCTCTCCTTTATAAGGGATGCTTGGACCCGAGGGGGATGGGGTCATTCACAGTACCGTAATTTGGTGAGATTCATCTTTTCTCAGATACAGCTCGAGGAGCACTTGTAGCCCAAGAGAGAAATAAAGATCTTGGTCCTAACTTCTTGAGTGTAGAATCAGTTGCATCTTCCTCCCGGATCCCACTAGCATCCATTGGCCCCATACTTTAGCCTACCCATGGCATCTCGTGCCACCACCACGGTTGGCGCCACATCGTGGGGCCAGCGGTGCTAATGGAGTTTTGATCCGGACGGAAACTTCATCAACACAGGCGGCGCGTTGTTTACAGCTTGGTCCGGAGATTTGGTATCTGCGACTATGTCGTGACAATGCAGAAGCTTCAGGAAAAACTCCCCGCGCAATGGTGTCTTCATCGGCATGGCGAGCACAAGGTTTATGTCGTCGACATCACCGGCATTTATCCCCACCAGGTTGTTGTTGCAGGAGAGCCACCTCTTAACGCAGCAAGCCGTCCATCCAAAGTACATCCTGCAGGCAGCGTCGAGGTGATGGTCGCTGCAGGAGCACAAGCTGGAGCAGCGATGGCGGGTCAGCGGAGAACCCGCCACAGCACAAGGCGCGCAAGCATCCAAGCGCCACAACCCACTGAGGTAATCCCGCCAGTGACAAACCCGACCGAGCTACATGACACCACCCCAAAGGCACCAAGAGTGAGAGGGCCACCTCTGGAAAGACCAGAGAACATTTTTCAGGCGACCATAGAAAACTTGACTACACCTGTAGCGTCGATACTTGATCCGGCAAATGCTCAGGCAGAGTTAGAAGAAACCAGGCAAAAGGTGCTGGTAGAGGCCAAAAAAGTATCGGCCTCAAGGGAGTCCTTGAACAGACCACGAGAGAATATGCAAAAGCTAATAAGCGATATCGCACCGAGCGGTGGACAAATTAAGATTAAGAGGAAGAACCTCATGGATGACATTAACAAGAGCATGAAGCTCACAGCGAGAATCGGTGATTTGGGTTTCGAGGTCTGATGCCGGCGAAGAACACCGAGGCGGCAAATGCCGCAGCATCGGAGTTAGAGGGGTTGACCGGGGAAGCTCGGCAGAACAACAAGAAAGAGTGAATGAGCTGGTGCGCATCGCGAACCAGCAAAATGAGGAAATACTCAGAACAAACCCGGCAAGGCCAGGGGCCTCGCGGATGGTTCATTCGGCAGGGGCGGCGCCTGCCTTATCCGCGGTAGCAGCATCTTCACCCGGAAACAACGCTCGAAGAGACAAAGCAGTAACCTCAGGGAAGAGGAACAAGCAAATTGTTCCATATGATCCGACAATGGCTGGAAAGGCAAATGAGAACAGAGGCAATGCAAGCCGAGGTAACAGTGGGGAGAGAAACCACGGCTGTGTGGAAAAAGACGGCGGAGGCCGAGGCAATGGAGATCTCGGCAGAAGAGAACCCGCGAGAGGTAATCATGAAAACCAGACCCCAGCCGAAGTAAGGAGAGAGATGCCGCTCAACCCGCAACTAAGGCATGAACCTCGGCAGGAAAGAGAAGCGATGCCAGCTCGCCACAATCAAATGAATGAAAGGTACAATGATGGTTATTCCGAGGTGGAATACGCAATCCAGGGTGGAAATAACCACTATGGGATGCAGGACAGAATCCTGTACAGAGATTTGCCAGCAAGTGATGCAAAAGTGAAGCTGGACCGACTATGCCGGTCCGAGTTGTTGGAAGAACAGGGTCCACCAGGTCCGACATGTTTTGGACCACGGATCATGTGCGAACCACCAGTGCCGAACTTTCAGTTAGCAAGAGGCACAAAAACATACAATGGAAGTACCAAGCCACAAGACTGGCTGATTGACTATGCCACTGCTGTGAAGATAGCGGGTGGGAACTTAAGATGGGCAGTGCGGTATGTCCCACAAATGTTGGAAGGACCAGCCAGGGTATGGCTGAATAATCTACCAGCCGGCAGTATCAACTGTTGGTTAGATTTCGAAGAAATGTTCGTCAGCAACTTTACCAGCACATACAAGAGGCCAAACAGGCCACAACAGTTAGCCATGTGCAAGCAGAGGCCGAATGAAACAGATAGAGAGTTTTTGACTCGATGGTGCAACTTGAGAAACTCATGTGAAGGAGTTATCGAATCGCAAGCAATCGCTTGGTTCGCGCAAGGCTGCCGTTACGCCAGCGTCTTGTGGCAGCGCCTGCAAAGAGATATGCCAACCACACTGGCAGAGACTATCAGAATAGCAGACTCCTATGCATTAGGCGACCCAACCCAACCGGAATTAATGTCGGCAGATCATCGCGAGCAACAGGACCATTATGCGAGAGAATTGGCCGGGTCATCCAGGCGTGATTTCAGAGGAAGAAGAAGAGAGGAGAGGCCGGATTATAGATATAATTCGGCCCAAGTGGCAGCAGTAGCACAAGATCAGCCGAGTCATGGAGCAACTCAACGGCAGAAGAATGGACCTCAACAGTGGACACCAAGAAATGAGGGAAAAAGGCAGTGGACCCCAGAGCAAAAGAAGCAATGGCAAGAGAGGCCGAAATACACGTTCGAATCCATGTTAGATCAGCCGTGTAAATTTCACACATCAAACCCATCCAGACCAGTGTAGCATCCCATTTGTCTAACAACTGTAATGCTACTTGATCTAGTAATATAATGACTACTTCCTACATATAATTGTTGCATCATCATTCATATCATGCTCATGTCATCATGACACCTTGCATTTGAGCATCATACAAAAACCCTTTTTGATTTGGTTCTTCTCTCATATGCATTGTAAATTGTATTTGCCTCTTGATATTGTATCTGGTTCTTGATATATTGTTTAAATGCCCAAGTTGAGTTGGGGGCATATCTTTTACTCCACTCCACTACCCTTTCTTTCACCACCTTACAATTCCACCATCCCATTATCCATGAGCTTGTAATTATTTTTCTTTTGGTATTTAATCTAGCTCATGGGAGATAGGGTGGGTCCAATTCTACAAATCCTTTTGCTTGGCCTTATTCCACTTTTGGAAATGCATAAGAATAATGCTGTGTTAATAATATTGTTTTCACAAGAATTTAATCATGACAATTATCATTTTTGCATGTGCCATGCAAGAGTATCCCTCACCTTTAACCATTTGTTTTTCTTGGGTTTAGTGATCCATTCTTTGTGGGATCATCTACATATCTTCCCACCATCTCCATAATCTCATCTACACCATTTGTTCCTTTCCTTTTCCTTATGCAAATGAGGCCTCTTCCCTTAATTCTTTACCTTCTCTTTTCCTTGATTACTTTTTCACCTCATCTTAGCCTAGCTCCAAGCCCTCCCCTCACTCCATAGCTATCTCTGTCTATATCAAAAAATTTGCTAAAAGCTTCCAAAAAGGGGTATCTCTTAGGTTTGTTTAAACCTGCAACAAAACAAAACAAATCAAACCAGTTTTTGTTAAAATAAAAAAAAAGAGTTAAGAGAGGAAAAACCTTACCTGCAGCCCAAGAGCGATGCAGAAGCTGACCACCCTCGTCCCAGTACCCCTTCACCGCTTCGACGCCGTCGCCCCTGTGCCTCTTCCCCGTTCGCTCCCTCCTCTCTGAAGACCAGCAAACGGAGCAGGTCGCCGTCCCTTCCGTCAGTCGCGTCACCACAGCCACCTGCCCTTCTTATCCATCCCCAGATCGAGCCTTGGAACCCTAGCTTCTCCCTTTATCCCTTCCCCACGCCGCCGGTTCCTTGCTATCTGCCTCCCTCTCTTCTCTTCGAGTTCTCCAGACCAGAGAGGAAACCGAGCATGACCTCACCGCCCGTTGGACCTATTCCACCGGATCTACAACAGGAGAAGAAGAAGGCCGCAACCCCGATGTCACTGTGAAGCACCAGCAGGAGCCAGACGCGCCCAGGAGCAGCTACCATCTTCTTCCCATCGGAGAGCAAGAGCACCTCTGCCTGCTGTTCGTCGCTTTCTCCACCTCGCCTCCTTCCACTCCCGAGCCTACCTAGGCCTCCGCCGGCCTCCTGGTAAGTCCCCCTCTCCATTCCCCTCCTTCCGGCATTCATCCTGCCGCCCAGTAGCTCGCCACCATCAGCTGAATTCCTCCCTGCCGCACACCACGCGCATAGATGGTACACCAGTAAAAGCACGTGCCGCCTGTTATCTCCCTCTGTTCCCCGAGTTCTCGCGACATCTATAAACCAACTCCGGCGCCCAACCTCATACTTTTGCTAGAGGGATCCTCCAGCTACCTGTAGGAGAAAACGACGCTTCAATCGACAATCCATAGCTCCGGGAATCATCTGCCGAAGATCGGTCAAAAATTCTGCGTTTCTGAAACTGACACGTTTTGGTTTGAATCTCCTCTAAATCTAGTTGTTTTCCGGAGCGCGCAGACCTACGTTGGAGAACCTCCAAACATCAAAGATGTAGCTTGTACTTCCCTCTTTAAAACGAGCCGTCACACGCCCGTTTTGGTGCACCAAAGACCTGGGAATCATCCTCGAAAGAATGATTGATCTAGCAGTTTTCGGGTGCAGAAAAATTCAGCTTTCGCCACTTGTTTTGGATTATGTTCACTATTCCTTTCTGGCGCACAGAGACCTTCTACGAGGAAACTGTGAACACCAAAGTTGTATCCCTTGTTCTTCTATGCACTTCTCGTTTTTGTGGCACCTCCAAATTCGCGACCAAATGGTCGCCATCATCTTCCGAACTTGGTTCCAGCTCGCAGTTTTTCGAGTGTTAAAATTCAGTTTCGTCAGTCCAAAACCACCTCCCCGAACTTTTTATAAAAAGGCCCATGTGGTTTCTCTTTCTCCACCCGCCGTCCTTGGCTCCACCACGTGGCATCCCCCATCTGGCCACACGTGGGTGGACCCATTATGCTCCTGTGGCCCACCTATCATCCTCCTTGGGTAGAGTCCTGCGAGTAACAGAAGTCGAGAACCTTTTCTGAATTCAAATTCAAATGTTTATAATCTGTTTAAATATGAATTATTTCATAACTTTCAAATGGTTTGGAATTTGAATTCAAACTTAATATGAAAAATGTTTTGTTTTTGAATGTGAATTCAAATCTTTAATCAAATATTTTCAGAATTAATTTAAATAGTCAACCTTTGACTTTGACCCTATTTAATAATTTTGACTTTAAAATAAATTTAAATTCATAAATCCAAATAATACAAATAATATATGTTTTCAAATTAGAAAAATGTGAGGATCTCAAATATGCCATCCAAAATATATTTTGAACACTTTAATTTTCAAGTTGATTAAAATTACAATAAAATGCCCTTCTCTTAATAAATTAATAACTTTTGTTTTATAACTCCAAATTTAACAAATGATATGTCTAAAATGATCAGCTCTACGAGACCTTTCTATTTATGCATTCCATGTTCTGAATTGCAGCATGCATCATATAAATATAATGTAAACAACAACTAATATGAGGATAAAATGTGGCCAAAACTCAATAAAATGTTTATTTCTTGTATTCTACACCTCACCCATGCCATGCTACATTATTGCCATGCAACTTGTGCATCATTCATCATGGCATGATTGTTTGCTTGTCGCATTTTATTCATATGCTTGTGCACTGTATTTATGTTGGCCCTTGTTTGTTTGGTTCTTCTTCGAATAGACATTGAGCAGGAGATATATCAAGAGAACCAGGAGCACTACCCAGATCCTTCTCTCGCTTCAACTGAGTTGCCAGGCAAGCACCACCACATGCTTGCATACATATAGTACCTATTTCCTCTATCTTATTCTTGCCTCATTGGGTCGCGATTGCATTAAACTGAATCCCAAGTATTGCATGGACTTTACTTTTGAACCCCACCAAGCTTGTTCCTCCATCCCATGAGCCATTACTACAGGAGTTGTTTGAGCCATGCGAGTCGTAGAACAGCATGTGTAGGGTATGTGAGAGTCTGATGGATAATGAGGTACCTAAACAACTTAACCTGAGTAGTAATGGGATAACTAATGAAAGTGGCACCGGTGAGCAATATCTGCTATTTGGTTTTTCCTGCTCACTTGTGTCCCGTAGGACCCCGAGTACTTGATTCCTGTTCCTTGATTATTCACGCTATCCACATCCGGGAGGCTTATGGGACCCCCTGAGCCAGAGCTTGATTCAGTCTTATTTCTTGGGGCCACAAACTAGTTTGAGGTTTTATTTACTATCTGCTTATGCCATGCTTTCTTTGCTTTATTACGTTTGTGCGAGGAGCACCTGTCTTGTTAGGGAAGCGGTGTTTTCAGTATCGACAAGCCAGTCACATTTTCGGGTTCCCATCGTTTCTGACCATTGATGCAAACCTTGGGTCCGTCTCGGAGTCAGCTAACTTCGTTGCTGGTGTACTCAATGGGGTGGCCCCCTGAAATATTTCTGAATCCTGTGATTGCTTTGTCGTGAAGGCCTCGTTGGGTTTTGATTTGGTTTTTTCGAGGTTGATCGAGTGTGTGTTGCTATTTGTGCACCCGTGCAGGGTAAAACTTTCTGAAAGCCGTGTCCGCGGTTATGGACGACTTGGAGCACAGTTTCTCGATCATAGACAAGTATAACTAAAGTACCGCTTTTAACTTGACTAAGTAACTGACTAGTAAATAGTGCAACACTCATGGAATGGTTAATAAAATTGCCAACGGATGGGGGGGGGTTGTTCGTCCTCTTCCTCGTTGGTAAGCGAGGAGGAGGATGGATCTGATGATTTTACTGATATAATTGTTGTCATTAATTCACGGACATCCGTCTATCTTTGGTTGGGCGGATGGTTAGCGAGTATCTATAGAATTGTTAGGGTTTATCTTTTGCTGCAATTGCGTCACCCCAGGTTGTGTCCCCTTTAGAGGCATAAAGACTTGCTGAGTACCCCTAGGGTCTCACACGATAAATTATTTGATTCCGATGAACAGGTACACTCACAAGATGGATCTTTGGGTGGAGGCGGATGATGTGGGCAACGATCGTTCGATGTAGAGATTAGGAGCAGGATCCGTGAGATCGGTGGGGGATGTGCTTATTTATGGGGGCATCTTATGCCGATTTGCTTCTTATCCGTACTCGGATCTTGTTTGCCGCTTCCTTCTGATACTCTGATGTTTGATGTATGAGGAGATATCCTAAACTATTATATCTATCTAGGACATTTGAATCTTGCCGTATGGCGTTCTTGTATTCCTTTCTTTTAGATGGAATGGCTCGATGTACTTGTTGTATGGTGGCTTGCATACATACTCATTTGTGTATGTAGTTGATCCCTTCTGCCGATTACGCCGCCCGTTCTTGTCCCGATGACTGGAAATGGTTGGGACGGCCGAAAGGTCTACCTGTGAGTGGAATTTGGGCCCCACCGTACTATTTCAACCATTTCCGCTCATCCAGGCTTGTAACTAGGAGCGTAATTCACCGAGGTAGTTACAATTGGTATCAGAGCCAGCCCGCCCTTCAGGGTCTCAGCCAAATGGTCGTTGTCAGTCTAGCAAATATTTTTGGTAGCTATGTATATTAGGGAAAAACAAATCGCGAGAGTAGGACTGCTTCCACTTTTCTTCTTACCCACCCACCCACCCTTTTCTGGTAAGGAAGTGTAACGTTTTCAATCCTCTTCTTAAAAGTTCAAACTAGGATTCACGTGTTCTGGGTTTCCGTAGTACCATAGGTTGTGTGTTTGTGTGTGTGTGTGTGTGTAATTCCTTGTCTATCTGTTGCATCCAAGCTGTTATCACAATAGGCCTTTTGGTTATCAACTGTTGGTACATTTCATACCGACAGGCTTTTGCAAACCGACGCGATCTATCTGATTCGTGTATACCGCCGCGATCTGTCTTACTCTTTGTTATCCGACGTTATCTTGTTTGGGGCGTTCGTTTCCGTAGTTGCTAATCTTTAGGTTCATCGTGAGAACAAGGGGTTAGGATATGTGTTCTACTTATTCATGTGCGGAGTAATGATTTGGGTGCGGGATGGAGTCGCGACCATACCACTACTCTTATCATTCGCTTTTGTATATTGAATTGGTAGAGTCACTAATCTTGATTCGTTAAGTGATTTTGCACATCTATTGGTATTTTAATGCCGAAATTTGTGGAAAATTTTTCTTTGATATATCTGTGTACCACACTCCTTTTTCAGTCGTGTGCGATATGCTTAATATCTTCTAGGTGCTTTGAACTTTGTTGATATTTTAATATCATCTTAGTAAATTGTATCCTTTAATCTTGGTTAATTCCATCTTGGTACTATTTTGGATTATTATTATTCTCCATTATAGTACTGACTTGTGTTTTATATCAATCACAGGATGGCTCCACCACGCCGTTCTGATGAGGACATACCACCTGAACTGGGGTCCGCGTTGTCAAACATCGCCAATGCCTTGGCAGCAATGCAGCAGAACCAGCGTTTTGAGGAAAGTGTCAGGAGGAATGAGTTTGCTCCGCTACCTCCACCTCCCAAGCGAGGAGACATCAAAAGCTTCCTGAAGTTCAACCCTCGCCAATTTGATGTTTCTGATCAACCACTTGATGCTGATGATTGGTTGCGTGAGATGTCAAGGCTACTGGAGACTGCTGATGTTCCTGAGCAAGAATGGGTAAAGTGTGCTACTCACCTTACGAAGGAGATGCAGCTCTACGGTGGGAGAATTACACAAGTCAAGCACCGGTTTTCACCTACTTGGGAGCAGTTCATTTGCGTTCAAAGAGCAGTTTCTGTCAGAAATTGTCATGGAAAGGATGAAGGAAGTGTTTCTCAACCTCAAGCAGGGAAATGACAATGTCAATACCTACATCAGGAACTTCATGAACCTTTCTCGTTATGGTGGCGATGAGATCTCTGATGACAAGAAGAAGCAAAAGAGGTTCCGGCAAGGGCTCAATGCATCGATTAAATATGCAATCACACATGCAAGGACGGCGTCTTTTCTGGAACTTCAGCATACAGCTCTGCAGGAAGAAGCAAGTAGGCAAGTGTTTGAGGAGTCAAAGAAACACAACCGTGATGCACCAAGCTCTTCAGCTATGTCAGCTCCCTCTAAGCGTCGTGTCTGGGTTCCTAACACCCCACCGTCGCTCCCGGCTCCACCAAGACCTGCAAGCTATGCGGCAAGGCCACCAAACTTCATCACTGCTGCTCCCAGGGGCTACAACCACCACTACCCTGGAGCGCCTGGCGGAGTCCCTGGCTACGTTGCTCCACGTCCACCTGGTGCTTGTTTCACGTGTGGAGACTCTGGACATCTAAACTGGAACTGTCCGTTGAAAAACAAAGCTCTTCCGCCACCACCTCCAAGATCTGCGGCAAGCTCTCCTATGGTTCGTGCACCACCACCTCGGGCTCTCAACATCAACACCAAGCCCGGGTCTACTGTTGCTCGTGCCAACTGTGTCAACGCTCAAGCTCAGGCATACACACAGGTTGTGATGGGTATGCTTCCGTTAACTCATCCACCACGAGTTTTGTTTGATTCTGGTGCATCGCATTATTTTGTTTCTCACAAGTTTGCAAATGAGAATGAGTTAGCTATGGATCCTCTCCTTAAGCGGTTAATGGTCCTTTCTCCTGGAGCAACAATGGCAGCTGCTAAAATCAGCCATGGCAATCAAATTGAGATTGGTGGCTCTTCGTTCTCGGCATCCTTAATTGTTCTGGGCAATTCTGACATTGATGTCATCTTGGGCATGGATTGGTTGACAGCAAATGCAGCTGTGATTGATTGTGCTGAACACTCGGTTTCTCTGAAGATTCCTGAAGGCCATATAGTCTATTCTCCAAGTCTGACTCCTGCTATCCAGCTTTTCTCTTTGGCAGCTCTGAATGATGATGCTATGGAAGCTATTCAGACTGTTCCGGTGGTCTGTGAGTTCCCAGATGTCTTCCCTGAAGAGTTGCCGGGTATGCCTCCGGATCGTGAGGTTGAGTTTGTAATTGAGCTTGAACCTGGAACGGCTCATATCTCCAAGAGGCCTTATAAAATGGGTCCTGCTGAGTTGGCTGAACTCAAACGACAACTTGATGAACAAGAGAAGTTGGGTTTCATTCAACACAGTACCTCTTCTTGGGGTAGCCCAACAATCTTTGTGAAGAAGCGAGACAGGACTGATAGACTTTGTGTTGATTATCGGGCTCTCAATGCTAAAACCATCAAGAATAAATATCCCCTTCCGCGGATTAATGATCTCTTCGATCAGCTAGCTGGAGCTGTGGTGTTCTCTAAGCTTGACTTGAGAAGTGGTTATCACCAAATCAAAATTTGCAAGGAATATGTTCCTAAAACAGCTTTCACCACCCGCTATGGCCTGTATGAGTACACGGTCATGTCTTTCGGTCTCACCAACGCACCTGCTACCTTCTCGAGGCTTATGAACTCGGTTTTCATGGAGTATCTTGATAAGTTCGTTGTGGTCTATCTGGATGACATCCTAGTCTATTCAAAGTCAAAGGAAGAGCATGAAGGACACCTTCGGTGTGTCCTAAACAAGCTTCGTGAGAACCGCTTGTATGCAAAGTTCTCCAAGTGTGAGTTTTGGCTGCCTCAAGTAACCTATCTTGGTCACGTCATCTCGCCAAGGGCATTGCGTCAACCCGAAACCTGTGAAGACAATTGTTGAATGGCTTCCTCCTGTTAATGTCAAAGAAGTGCGGAGTTTCGTTGGTTTGGCTAGTTATTGTCGCCGTTGCTCAGAACTTTTCGAAGATAGCGAAGCCTCTTACCGATCTCCTCAAGAAAGGCAAGAAATACCTTTGGACTCCTGCATGTCAAGCAAGCTTTGAGACACTCAAAGAGAAGCTCACTTCCACACCAGTCTTGGTTCCTCCGGATACATCTAAGCCTTTCCAGATATTCTGTGACGCCTCTTTGCAAGGATTGGGTGCGGTCCTTATGCAAGAAAAACAAGTTGTTGCTTATGCCTCTCGACAGTTGAAGACGCATGAGATCAACTATCCTACACATGACCTCGAGCTCGCGGCAGTTGTCTTTGCTTTGAAACTATGGAGGCACTACTTGCCTGGCAACCGTTGTGAAATCTTTTCTGATCACAAAAGTTTGAAGTATATCTTCACATAGCCGGATCTCAACCTTCGGCAGAGGAGATGGATTGAAGCAATCAATGATTTTGATTTGACCATCAACTACACTCCGGGCAAAGCTAATGTCATGGCCGATGCTCTCAGCCGCAAAGCTTATGTCAACAACCTCATGATGGAAGAACAACAGCCTCTCTTGTGCGAGGAATTCCGTCAGCTCAACCTTGAAATTGTGGAACAAGGGCATCCCCTGAACCTTCTGGCTGCTCCTCTCTTGGAAGAAAAGATTCGCTCTCGTCAGCTTGGTGATCCACACACCAAAAAGATCATCTGCAAACTTCAGCTTCCGAAGTATGAGTCCTTCCACGTCGATGATCAAGGCACGCTTTTCTTTGAACACCGGATGTTTGTTCCGAACTATCCGGGTTTGAGAGAGCAAGTTCTCAAGGAGGCGCATGATTCTGTTCTTTCTATCAACCCTGGCAGCACAAAGATGTACATGGACTTGAAAACACAATATTGGTGGCCGAGATTGAAACGATATTGTGCCAAGTATGTCTCGGAGTGTGATGTCTGCCGCAGAGTGAAAGCTGTCCATCAGAAACCTTTCGGTCTTCTACAGCCATTGAAACCCCTGGAATGGAAATGGGAGAAAGTAGAGATGGACTTCATCACTGGTTTTCCAAGGTCGCAGAAGGGCAACAATGCAATCTTTGTTGTCATTGACAGGCTTTCTAAAGTGGCTCACTTCTTCCCCGTCAAGGAAACAATTTCTGGAATTCAGTTGGCTGAGCTCTATATCAACAGAATTGTCTCTCTGTATGGGGTTCCGCTTGAGATCAGTTCAGACCATGGGAGCATCTTCACTTCCAAGTTCTGGGAAAGTTTCCAAAATGCTTTGGGAACAAAGTTGAACTTCAAAGACAGCTTACCACCCTCGCAAGGACAAGTTGAAAGGATCAATCGATTCGGAGGATATGCTTCGTGCTTGCGTCATCTCTTTGGCATGAAGTGGGAGGAATGTCTTCCTTATGCTAAATTCTCTTACAACAACAGCTTCGAGAAAGTCGAAGATGGCACCATTTGAGGCTCTCTATGGTCAAGAATGCGAACTCCGATTGGTTGGTCAGGTGCAGGAGAAAGAATATGGTTTGGCCCTGACATTGTAACTCAAGCGGAGGAGAAGGTGCATATCATTCTTGAGAATCTGAAGATTGCTCAAAGTAGCCAGAAGAGCAATTATGACAGGAAGCACACGGACATGGTGTATGCCCCTGGTGATCTCGTTTACCTTCGTGTCACTCCCATGAAAGGCACACACCGTTTTGGTATCAAAGGAAAGTTGGCTCCTAGATACATCGGTCCTTTCAAAATTCATGGTAGAAGAGGAGAAGTTGCTTATGCTCTTGAGCTCCCGGAAAAACTCAAGGTCCATGATGTTTTCCACATCTCTCAACTCAAGAAGTGCTTCAAGGATCCCGGCAGGACCGTGGATCATGAGCTAATCAATCTCCAAGAAGACCTGTCTTATCAAGAACACCCCACAAAAATCCTTGAGACCGCAGAAAGAAGGACTCGCAACAAGTCCATCATGTTCTGCAAGGTGCAGTGGTCGCACCATTCCGTTGATGAAGCCACTTGGGAGCGTGAAGATGAGCTCCGTGCCAACTATCCTACCCTCTTTGAGTCTTCTTCTTCTTCCTATAATCTCGGGTTGAGATTCCTGTTTAGTGGGGGAGAGTTGTAGCATCCCATTTGTCTAACAACTGTAATGCTACTTGATCTAGTAATATAATGACTACTTCCTACATATAATTGTTGCATCATCATTCATATCATGCTCATGTCATCATGCCACCTTGCATTTGAGCATCATACAAAAACCCTTTTTGATTTGGTTCTTCTCTCATATGCATTGTAAATTGTATTTTCCTCTTGATATTGTATCTGGTTCTTGATATATTGTTTAAATGACCAAGTTGAGTTGGGGGCATATCTTTTACTCCACTCCACTACCCATTCTTTCACCACCTTACAATTCCACCATCCCATTATCCATGATCTTGTAATTATTTTTCTTTTGGTATTTAATCTAGCTCATGGGAGATAGGGTGGGTCCAATTCTACAAATCCTTTTGCTTGGCCTTATTCCACTTTTGGAAATGCATAATAATAATGCCGTGTTAATAATATTGTTTTCACAAGAATTTAATCATGACAATTATCATTTTTGCATGTGCCATGCAAGAGTATCCCTCACCTTTAACCATTTGTTTTTCTTGGGTTTAGTGATCCATTCTTTGTGGGATCATCTACATATCTTCCCACCATCTCCATAATCTCATCTACACCATTTGTTCCTTTCCTTTTCCTTATGCAAATGAGGCCTCTTCCCTTAATTCTTTTCCTTCTCTTTTCCTTGATTACTTTTTCACCTCATCTTAGCCTAGCTCCAAGCCCTCCCCTCACTCCATAGCTATCTCTGTCTATATAAAAAAATTTGCTAAAAGCTTCCAAAAAAGGGGTATCTCTTAGGTTTGTTTAAACCTGCAAAAAAACAAAACAAATCAAAACAGTTTTTGTTAAAATAAAAAAAGATTTAAGAGAGGAAAAACCTTACCTGCAGCCCCAAGAGCAGTGCAGAGCAGCCCACCCTCGGCCCAAGACCTTCACCGCTTGACGCCGCCTCCATGCCTCTTCCCCTGCTCGCCTCCTCCTCTCAAGACCAGAACGGAGCAGGTCGCCGTCCCTTCCGTCAGTCGCGTCACCACAGCCACCTGCCCTTCTTATCCATCCCCAGATCGAGCCTTGGAACCCTAGCTTCTCCCTTTATCCCTTCCCCACGCCGCCGGTTCCTTGCTATCTTCCTCCCTCTCTTCTCTTCGAGTTCTCCAGACCAGAGAGGAAACCGAGCATGACCTCACCGCCCGTTGGACCTCTTCCACCGGAGCTACAACAGGAGAAGAAGAAGGCCGCAACCTCGACGTCACTGTGAAGCACCAGCAGGAGCCAGACGCGCCCAGGAGCAGCTACCATCTTCTTCCCATCGGAGAGCAAGAGCACCTCTGCCTGCTGTTCGTCGCTTTCTCCACCTCGCCTCCTTCCATTCCCGAGCCTACCTAGGCCTCCGCTGGCCTCCTGGTAAGTCCCCCTCTCCATTCCCCTCCTTCCGGCATCCATCCCGCCGCCCAGTAGCTCGCCACCATCAGCTGAATTCCTCCCTGCCGCACACCACGCGCATAGATGGTACACCAGTAAAAGCACGTGCCGCCTGTTATCTCCCTCTGTTCCCCGAGTTCTCGCGACATCTATAAACCAACTCCGGCGCCCAACCTCATACTTTTGCTAGAGGGATCCTCCAGCTACCTATAGGCGAAAACGACGCTTCAATCGACAATCCATAGCTCCGGGAATCATCTGCCGAAGATCGGTCAAAAATTCTGCGTTTCTGAAACTGACACGTTTTGGTTTGAATCTCCTCTGAATCTAGTCGTTTTCCGGAGCGCGCAGAACTCCGTTGGAGAACCTCCGAACATCAAAGATGTAGCTTGTACTTCCCTCTTTAAAACGAGCCGTCACACGCCCGTTTTGGTGCACCAAAGACCTGGGAATCATCCTCGAAAGAATGATTGATCTAGCAGTTTTCGGGTGCAGAAAAATTCAGCTTTCGCCACTTGTTTTGGCTTATGTTCACTATTCCTTTCTGGCGCACAGAGACCTTCTACGAGGAAACTGTGAACACCAAAGTTGTACCCCTTGTTCTTCTATGCACTTTTTGTTTTTGTGGCACCTCCAAATTCGCGACCAAATGGTCGCCATCGTCTTCCGAACTTGGTTCCAGCTCGCAGTTTTTCGAGTGTTAAAATTCAGTTTCGTCAGTCCAAAACCACCTCCCCGAACTTTTTATAAAAAGGCCCCTGTGGTTTCTCTTTCTCCACCCGCCGTCCTTGGCTCCACCACGTGGCATCCCCCATCTGGCCACACGTGGGTGGACCCATTATGCTCTTGTGGCCCACCTGTCATCCTCCTTGGGTAGAGTCCTGCGAGTAACAAAAGTCCAGAACCTTTTCTGAATTCAAATTCAAATGTTTATAATCTGTTTAAATATGAATTATTTCATAACTTTCAAATGGTTTGGAATTTGAATTCAAACTTAATATGAAAAATGTTTTGTTTTTGAATGTGAATTCAAATATTTAATGAAATATTTTCAGAATTAATTTAAATAGTCAACCTTTGACTTTGACCCTATTTAATAATTTTGACTTTAAAATAAATTTAAATTCATAAATCCAAATAATACAAATAATATATGTTTTCAAATCAGAAAAATGTGAGGATCTCAAATATGCCATCCAAAATATATTTTGAACACTTTAATTTTCAAGTTGATTAAAATTACAATGAAATGCCCTTCTCTTAATAAATTAATAACTTTTGTTTTATAACTCCAAATTTAACAAATGATATGTCTAAAATGATCAGCTCGACGAGACCTTTCTGTTTATGCATTCCATGTTCTGAATTGCAGCATGCATCATATAAATATAATGTAAACATCAACTAATATGAGGATAAAATGTGGCCAAAACTCAATAAAATGTTTATTTCTTGTATTCTACACCTCACCCATGCCATGCTACATTATTGCCATGCAACTTGTACATAATTCATCATGGCATGATTGTTTGCTTGTCGCATATTATTCATATGCTTGTGCACTGTATTTATGTTGGCCCTTGTTTGTTTGGTTCTTCTTCGAATAGACACTGAGCAGGGGATATATCAAGAGAACCAGGAGCACTACCCAGATCCTTATCTCGCTTCAACTGAGTTGCCAGGCAAGCACTACCACATGTTTGCATACATATAGTACCTATTGCCTCTATCTTATTCTTGCATCATTGGGTTGCGATTGCATTAAACTGAATCCCAAGTATTGCATGGCCTTTACTTTTAAACCCCACCAAGCTTGTTCCTCCATCCCATGAGCCATTACTACAGGAGTTGTTTGAGCCATGCGAGTCGTAGAACAGCATGTGTAGGGTATGTGAGAGTTTGATGGATAACGAGGTACCTAAACAACTTAACCTGAGTAGTAATGGGATAACTAATGAAAGTGGCACCGGTGAGCAATATCTGCTATTTGGTTTTTCCTGCTCACTTGTGTCCCGTAGGACCCCGAGTACTTGATTCATGTTCCTTGATTATTCGTGCTATCCACATCCGGGAGGCTTATGGGACCCCGAGCGAGCTTGATTCATCTTATTTCTTGGGGCCACAAACTAGTTTGAGGTTTTATTTACTATCCTGTACTTATGCCATGCTTTCGCTTTATTACGATTGTGCGAGGAGCACTGTCTTTAGGGAAGCGGAGTGTTTTCGCGGTATCGACAAGCCCAGTCACATTTTCGGGTTCCCAGTCGTTTACAGCCATTGACGCAAACCTTAAGTCCGTCTCGGAGTCAACTAACTTCGTTGCGGGTGTACTCAATGGGGTGGCCCCCTGAAATATTTCTGAATCCTGTGATTGCTTTGTCGTGAAGGCCTTGTTGGGTTTTGATTTGGTTTTTCCGAGGTTGATCGAGTGTGTGTTGCTATTTGTGCACCCCTGCAGGGTAAAACTTTCTGAAAGCCGTGTCCGCGGTTATGGACGACTTGGAGCACAGTTTCTCGATCATAGACAAGTATAACTAAAGTACCTCTTTTAACTTGACTAAGTAACTGACTAGTAAATAGTGCAACACTCATGGAATGGTTAATAAAATTGCCAACGGATGGGGGGGGGGTTGTTCGTCCGCTTCCTCGTTGGTAAGCGAGGAGGAGGATGGATCTGATGATTTTACTGATATAACTGTTGTCATTAATTCATGGACATCCGTCTATCTTTGGTTGGGCGGATGGTTAGCGAGTATCTATAGAATTGTTAGGGTTTATCTTTTGCTGCAATTCGTCACCCAGGTTGTGTCCCCTTTAGAGGCATAAAGACTTGCCGAGTACCCTAGGGTCTCACACGATAAATTATTTGATTCGATGAAGGTACACTCACAAGATGGATCTTTGGGTGGAGGAGGCGATGATGTGGGCAACGATCGTTCGGTGTAGAGATTAGGAACGGGATCCGTGAGATCGGTGGGGGATGTGCTTATTTATGGGGGCATCTTATGCCGATTTGCTTCTTATCCGTATCGGATCTTGTTTGCCACTTCCAATCGATACCGATGTTTGATGTATGAGGAGATATCCTAAACTATTATATCTATCTAGGACATTTGAATCTTGCCGTATGGCGTTCAGTATTCCTTTCTTTTTAGATGGAATGGCTCGATGTACTTGTATGGTGGCTTGCATACATACTCATTTGTGTATGTAGTTGATCCCTTCGCCGACACGCCGTTCTTGTCCCGATGACTGGAAATGGTTGGGACGGCCGAAAGGTCTACCTGTGAGTGGCATTTGGGCCCCACCGTACTATTTCAACCATTTCCGCTCATCCAGGCTTGTAACTAGGAGCGTAATTCACCGAGGTAGTTACAACCAGCCAATCATACGACCCGCCAATGTGCATGGATGAAAAATGCAATGGGGAACCCCGCAGGAGTTCAGGCGCCCCATCAAGTGCAACAAGATATCACCGCAATTAATCGGATCAACACAACAATCGATGCTACCGCCTCCCCGAGGTATGATAACTCGGATCGGAGGGATGCAGTGCATCAAGTAATAAACCAGGTCCAGGATGGAAGGACGAATCCGGCAAATACCGGACGTAATGATTACAGAGAACATCACCAGTCTTATTGTGTGTTCACAATGGAATAGCAAGACAAGCAGAGTGTGTAGCGCCGGCATATGGAAGTGAATGCAGTTATGCCGGCAGTACCAAGATACGTGCCATGGTCTGATCAGGAGGTGACCTGGAGCATGAAGGACCACCCCAGAATAATGCCAAGTCCAGGATCATATGCACTGGTGTTGGATCCGACGTTCGTTGGACCAAGCATCAACGTGAAATTTTCAAAAGTACTCATTGACAATGGAAGCAGTATCAACATCATGTACAAAGATACCATGCATAAACTCGGAATATCACAGAACATGCTGCAATCCACGAGGACCACTTTCCATGGGATAGTGCCAAGGCTTTCATGTGAGCCCATCGGCAAAGTCCGAGTGGACGTGTTATTCGGTACAAGAGATAACTGCAGAGCAGAAAATTTAGAATTTGAAGTGGTGGATCTGGAAAGTTGTTATCATGCTCTACTCGGACTGACCCTTGGCCAAATTCATGAGCAGCTGTCATATAAATTATCTCAAGATGAAGCTACCCGGACCACAAGGAGTGATAACAGTTGCAGGGGATTACAAGAAGTCAATGGAGTGTGCTTCAGCCGGGTCTAATTTGGCCGAGTCATTGGTTATAGCAAGAGAAAAGAGAAGGATCCAAGAAGTAGCAGCCCTCGCTCAGTCGGCACAACTGAACATGCCGGCGCTGGCCAACCCTCATGGCAGTGTCTCTTTTCAGCCGACTAAAGAGACGAAGAAATTTTAGATTGATGAGCAATTCCCAGAGCGTACTGTTACTATTGGTGCAGGCCTGGATGCTAAATAGGAAAGCGAGCTCACCAACTTCCTCCGTGAGAATCGGGACATATTTGCATGGTCAACTCAAGATCTGCAAGGTGTTCCGAGGGAGTTAGTGAGCACTCTTGAACGTCGACCAGGAGCAAGGCCGGTGAAGCAACCTCCGCCGCTTCGCCAAGACAGAGAAAAGTAATAGGAGATGAAATAGCTCGGCTCCTCGCGGCGGGTTCATCATGGAGGTGCTATACCGGATTGGTTATCAAATCCGGTGCTAGTAGAAAAGAAGAAAGATGACCCCAATGTAGCCATTGTATGGCGAATGTGTATCGATTATACCAACCTGAACAAGGCATGTCCGAAAGATCCTTTTCCATTGCCTAGAATAGACCAAGTCATTGACTCGACCGCTGGTTGTGAGCTATTATCGTTTGTAGACGCCAGATTCTGGTTTCCACGGATACCGTTAAATCCGCCGATCAAATAAAGACTGCATTTATTACCCCGTACGGGGCTTATTGTTATCGCACAATGCCATTTGGCCTGCGAAATGCAGGAGCGACATATCAGAGATGCATGCAAAAATGCCTGCATGATCAGATAGGAAAAAATGTACAAGTGTATGTGGATGACGTGGTCATCAAAACTAAAGAAAGCAAAACATTACTAGAAGATATACGACAGACTTTTGCGAACCTGAGAAGGTTCCGAATGAAGCTTAATCCAGAGAAATGCACATTTGGCGTGCCGGCAGGAAAATTACTCGGTTTCCTTGTATCTAGCCGAGGTATCGAGGCTAATCCAACAAAGATAAGAGCAGTAGAAAGAATGGAATTGCCAAAATGTTTGAATGATGTACAAAAATTCACGGGCTGCCTGGCCTCGCTTAGTCGATTTGTATGTCGGCTAGGAGAGAAGGCACTGCCGCTCTATCAGCTGATGAGAAAAACGGATAAATTCATTTGGACTCCACAGGCGGACCTCGCATTTCGTGAGTTGAAAAAGATGTTAGTTACGGCACCCATTTTGGCTTCTCCATTATCAAAAGAGCCTATGTTACTCTATGTAGAGGCTACCAATAGAGTAGTTAATCAGTAGTCGTGGAACGACTTGAAGATGGTAAGTCGATTGAGGCGGTGTATTATCTAAGTGAGGTGTTATCCACTTCAAAGCAGAATTACCCGCATTATCAGAAGATGGCTTATGGAGTATATATGTCGGCGAAAAAGCTTAAACATTACTTCGAAGAGCATCCCATCAAAGTAATCTGTGAGGCACCCATAGCCGACATATTTAGCAACAAAGACGCAAGTGGCCGAATAGCAAAATGGGCGATCGAGTTATCACCATACGCTCCACAGTTTGATAGAAGAGATGCAATCAAATCTCAGGCTGTCGCCGACTTTCTCGTGGACTGGGCCGAGGTGCAGTATGAGTCACCATTGCCAGATCCAAATTACTGGACCATGCATTTCGATGGTTCCAAACTAAGGAATGGTTTGGGAGCGGGAATAGTGTTAACCTCGCCTAAAAAAGACCAATTGAAATATGTATTGCAAAAACATGTTGCTGTGTCCAACAATGTAGCCGAGTATGAAGCGCTAGTCCATGGATTGAAAGTAGCAAAAGAAATTGGTATACGCCGAATCTTATGCTATGGTGACTCGGATCTAGTAGTACAACAAGTATCAGGCAGTTGGGACACATTAGATGCTAATATGGCTTTATACAGGTTCCATGTGCAAAAAATTAGTGGATACTTTGAAGGATGTGAATTTCACCACATACCTCGGGCAGAAAATGATGCCACCGACACATTGTCAAAATTAGGATCAACCCAGCAATCAATTCCTCCAGGTATTGCCCTGGAACACCTCAGGAAACCATCAATAATCCCATCACCAGAATCCGAATCTATCTTTATCCCAGCAAATTCTGCAGAAGATCACACGCCAATGGAGGTAGATCCGCAGTATGAGTCGGAACCCCTCAAGAGGAGGACAGCCGAGGTAAGCGCAATCATGGAGAAAGCCGAGATATATATGTCAGCAGAGAACATGGAGATAGACAGTGAGATCACATCAGAAAAAGTAACACCGTTATGGGCGCAACCCATATTTTCTTACCTAAAAGACGCGATGTTGCCGAGTAATGAGGTATTAGCTAGACAAACCGTAAGAAGAGCAAAAGCTTATACAATCATAAACAATGAGCTGTATAAAAGAAGCGTCACAAACGTATTGCAGAAGTGTGTAAGTTCGGCAGAAGGTCAGGAAATCCTTCTAGACATACACCAAGGAGAATGTGGGCACCATGCCTCATCTCGCGCCTTAGTAGCCAAGGCATTCAGGCATGGATTTTATTGGCCGACGGCATTGAAAGAAGCAAAAGAATTAGTTAAGAAATGCAATGGATGTCAGAGATACGCAACCAGAATACACATGCCATCGGCCGAGTTAAAAACAATACCCATCACTTGGCCATTTTCTGTATGGGGTTTAGATATGGTGGGACCATTCAAGCCGGCACGAGGAGGAATGACCCACATATTGGTTATGGTGGACAAGTTCACAAAATGGATTGAAGTAAAACCAATTAAAAAGTGTGATGGGCCCACAGCAGTGAAATTTCTCAAGGATATCATCTTAAGATATGGGTACCCGCACAGTATTATTACGGACAATGGCACAAACTTTGCAGAAGGAGCTTTCGCTAGATTTTGCCGAGAGAAGCACATAATACTAGATATTGCCTCTGTGGCTCACCCAGCATCCAATGGGCAAGTGGAAAGGTCTAATGGACTGGTGCTATCAGGAATAAAACCACGGCTTGTCGAACCATTGCAAAGGTCGGCAGGATGTTGGATCGAAGAAATCCCAGTCGTACTATGGAGCCTCCGGACTACTCCGAATAGGTCAACAGGTTATACACCATTCTTTCTGGTGTACGGGGCAGAGGCTGTACTTCCAGCCGACATAATATATGACTCGCCAAGAGTTGCTCAGTACACAACCTCAGAGACAAATGAGATAGCTCGGCAAGATGCCGTATACCTGCTGGAAGAAGCCAGAGAGTTGACATTATCATGATCAGTTATTTATCAATGTAACTTGCGGTATCACAAGAAAGTGAATCCAAGAGTATTCAAAGAAGGAGATTTGGTCCTCCGACTGCAACGCATACCGGCATGCACAAGTTGTAACCCCATGGGAGGGACCATTTATTGTGAGCAAAGCGTTGCATAATGATGCCTATTATCTAATCGACTTCGGTCCCCGGAGGGAACAAGGCATAAAGTCAAAGAAAGCGTCCATGGAATGTGGCTTTACTTCGGCCATTTTACTCGTAGCATTATATCTCAAAGTCAAGATCCAATGATGTATCCGAACCTCGGCGCCCAGAGCAGTAACTCGGGGACTGCCATATGTTATATCTATTTCATATTATGTATTTGAACCTCGGCGCCCAGAGCAGTGACTCGGGGACTGCCATATTTTATATTAATTTCATGTTATGTATTTGAGCCTCGACGCCCGGAGCAGTAACTCGGGGACTGCCATATGTTATATCTATTTCATGTTATGTATTTGAACCTCGGCGCCCAGAGCAGTGACTCGGGGACTGCCATATCTTATATCGATTTCATGATATGTATCTGAACTTCATCGCCCAAAGCAGTAACTCGAGGACTGCCATATGTTATATCAATTTCATATTAATATCTAAACCTCGGCATCCAAAGCAGCGACTCGGGGACTACCATATGCTACCTCAATCTTATGCTGAGCGCACCCGTATTAATCTTATACTACCTCTGAAATTTGATTTACATATCGAAGTTTCGCACAATAAACAATGATCCAGCGATTGCTATATATTTTCACAACGAAGTAGTCAATCTCTGTTCAGAACAGATCAATATTATATGATAATCAGAGCTCACGCCTGGATAAAACCATAAAAAATAAAGGCAAAGATAAATCCTAAAAGGTCAGGAAATTGAGGGCCAACAAAGCAAGAATTCGGGCGAACACCCACTTAACCGAATGGTAACAACTACAATTATGTATGTCACAGCAGTACACAGCAAAAGAAATTTGAATCATACAGAGAGTTGACAAATACTTCGCCTACATCATACGCCCGGCATGCCAGGGATCATAAATAACTTAGGCGTTGTTCGTTGGGGAGGCAGCAGCTTGGTCAAAAGGGCACTCCGAGGTAGGAGGAACTTCGACTGAGGTTGCCTCGCCCTCCGCCGACCCAGGTGCAACTTCAGCGGAAGCCCGAGGTTGCTCAGGAGCATCAGTCCGTGCGGTAGAATGCCCGGTACCTTTGGAGGAGGACCGCGCGTCGCCGTTGCTGTCCGAGCTTGAGCTGGAGCTGTTAGATGCGTCCGAATCATCCTCACCCTCCCCCTGCTCAGCCGAATTATCATCCGAAGCATCCTCAACTACAATCTCCTCATCCGGGTCTGGAAGAAAACTCGGCCCTTCATTCCAAGTGTGCACGTCGGCATACTCGACGAGTTGGAAGGCCCGAGCTTGCCAAAGAGCAACAAAAGTGGGATCCTCAACCCAGCGGGAACCAGTGCGCAAATTTCTCAGGATGTCAACAGAGATGTCTTCATACCATGACATGATATGAAGGGCCATATCGCACCAAAGACGCCCAAATGATTCCTCCAAAGACTTAACCGCCTCGATGCCATTAGTCTTTTCACCAATAACTTGACTTCGTTGATATCGAGTCCTCAAGTATTCGCCCAGTACATGGTAAGCTCGGATAGCGGCTTGCACCAAGTCCCGGCCCATAATTTTCATCGGACCAACTGCGGCACCAACGGCAACCAAGTAATCCTCCATTGAATACTACAAATCAACGGTAACAAGTTCACCTCGGCGCACGCGAGCTGCAAGAACCGCTTTAGAACTCACGGGCTTGGCCTCGGGGAAATGATCTGCGCAAAGCATGAACGTGTCAGATGGTAGCGGGAACAAAAAAGAACAATGCAATTCGACGATGTTAAGTAGCTTACGATGAATGTAACTCATCATTATCTGGAGGTCTTTGGCCCAGGCGACCTTGCTCTTCTCAAAACGAGCAATTTCCTCGCTCAACCCCTGAGTCTTTAGTTCGGCAGCTTCGAGGAGTTCTTTGTTCTTATGCAGCTCCAAAACCAACCGATTCTTCTCCTCGGAAAATTCTTGGTCGACCTTTTCCAGTTCGGATTTCTGAGATAGCTTGAGAGTATCCACCTCGGATCGCAGGCGAGTTATTTCATCATCTTTTTCTTGTAGTTGCGCCGAATGAATAACGTTTTGTTCTAAAAAAATGCAGCATCACGTCAGGCATGGGCATGCAATCTTGATGTGACGCTGCAAAGTTTTGCAACTCGGCTTTACCAGAGCCAAACGCAATAAGGAAACTTAGCATACATATTAAAAGGGAAAGAGTGTAAAATAAAAATGAAACTAACCTTCCAGGCTCTTGACCTTCTTCTCAAGGCGAATATTGAGGTTATTAATGTTACCTATTCACCAAGAAAGTAAGCCGGCATTTCGTGGACAAATACATAAGAACGTTGGAAATAAGGAAAAGGAACTATCGACATACCAGCCTTCTTCACCACTGGAAGAACTTTCTCGTACTTTACTTCCAGCTTGCGGTGCGAAAAATGCAACCTCTGGAATTCGGCGGTCCGCCGGTCATGTGCAACCTGAGCAATGAGGCAAAATGATAAATCGACAGTAAAAGCTAAATTAGATCCGAATCAAGCAGAGCTTAATTCGGATATAGATGGCTGGATATTCAAAGCTAAATCAGATCCGAGTCAAGCAGAGCTTAACTCAGATCTAGGTGGCTGATATTCAAAGCTAAATCAGATCCGAGTCAAGCAGGACTTAACTCAGATCTAGATGGCTGGATATTCAAAGCTAAATCAAATCCGAGTCAAGCAGGACTTAACTCAGATCTAGGTGGCTGGATATTCAAAGCTAAATTAGATCCGAATCAAGCAGAGCTTAATTCGGATCTAGATGGCTGGATATTCAAAGCTAAATCAGATCCGAGTCAAGCAGAGCTTAACTCAGATCTAGGTGGCTGATATTCAAAGCTAAATCAGATCCGAGTCAAGCAGGACTTAACTCAGATCTAGGTGGCTGGATATTCAAATCTAAATTAGATCCGAGTCAAGCAGGACATAACTCGGATCTAGATAGCTGGATATTCAAAGCTAAATCAGATCCGAGTCAAGCAGAGCTTAACTCAGATCTAAGTGGCTAGACATTCAAAGCTAAAGCACGTCCGAATTAAGCAAAACTTAACTCGGATCTAGATGGCCGGGTTACCGAACCCTAGAAATAAAATTAAGTCAAAGATCATTAAACTTCCAAGTATATAACAAGTTATTTCCTTGCAAGTTTCGGGGACTAGAGCATATAGTAACATCTGAGGAATAATTTAAAACTCAGAGAAACAGTAATTACCTCATTCATCTTATTGGTATCAACGATGAACTTGGCAAAGATGGTCAAACGGCACCGATGTCGAAAGTTGAAAGGGCTGGTTCATAGGATTACCCTCAAACTGATCAGCGGCGTTCCAATTATTGGCATACTCCACCAGCGCACCGAGGCTGTTCCCACTGGCTGTCCGAGTTAAGACCTTACCCCGGACAGGCTGTTCGACCACGGCGGTCGCAGGGCTCTTATGAAGAGCAAGCTGGGTGCCGGCGGCCGAGGCAACGGGGGCTTTAGTAGGCGCAGCTCCCTTACGCAGCACGTCGGCAATACTCGGCTGAGAAGAGCCGACAAGACCTTTCTGAGAAGAGGAAGTCTTGGCGGCAACAGCTTTTCTCGCCTTAGAGGAGGCATCAGCAGGAAGTGATGCCTCGGAAGTGGGGACGGCGTCTTTAGGAGCAGCAGGGGTGATGGTCGCAGAAGGCGCCGAGATAACGACCTTTTCGGCCAAGGCTGGAATGGCTGTAGAAACTGCCGGGGTAGATAGAGGCTCAGTAGCAGCGCTGGGACCCATAGAAGGGGCGGCGGGTTCGACAAAAACCTCGGAGGGCCGATTCGAATCCATGTCAATAGAAGGGGTCTCAGGCACGTCGCGACGAAGAGGCGACGTATTCGGAGCTGGAGGAGAAGCAGGACGAGTAGGACTAGGAATCCTGGTATCATCAACGGGCGGAGGAGACGGCTGCCGAATCGGGCGGCTAGTCATGCTAGGACCGCCGGGTTTAACAGAAAGCGGAGCACTGCAAAAATAAGAAAGAAAAATCGTCAGTATGAAAAACAGAAAGAGAGAAACAAGAAATATAAGCAAAAGGAACTTACCCGGCAACCCCAGGCATAGTCTTGCGCCTGGGAGGATTCGGAGCGGATTTCTTCATTCGTTTCTTGGGAACCGCTTCCGAGGCACTAGCAGGAGCCCCGCGTTTCCCCGAGGTAACAGGGGGTCGAGAGGCAATAGGCTCGGCGTCGTGAACCTGACCGGCCGGATTAGCTGGGAAAGTAGAAGCCGGAAATGCATAAGAAATAGGCATGGCGGCAACTACCTCAAGAATTTGGACCTCGTCCGAATCACCTTCCTCCTCATGCACCGAAGTCTTGCCACGAGCTCGAGCCAGGGCAGGATCCGACTTAGGGACGAACTCCTCGGAGTCCGGCTCACCAGTATCCGGGGTGCTCCGGTCCGCGGGCCACGGGAGCAACAGAACTTCGGCGTCCTCATTTTTCTTCTCTGCGAACCTCTGCAAGACGAGGAAAAAGAGAGTTAGATGAACCCGTTACGAAAACAATGGAATAGCAGAGCGTTATTGATTAAGCTCACCTCGGGAGGCGGATGGTCGCGGGTGAACGGTTTCAATCCCCAAGTCCAATCCTCAGGCATCTCTGTTTTAAACATAGCTCGGACGCGCTTGTAGATCAGGTAGTTGTCCAGCTCCACGGTCGAGACTCGATTAGGGTCAAGAGGACCACTCATGTAGCACAGCTTGTGAGTCCGCTTCTGGAATGGGAAGATCCGGCTACTAATGAAAGTAGCCATCAGATCTTCGCTGCATAACCCGGCGCGGATCAACTCTTTAAGCCGAATCTCAAAAGCCTCGGCCAGGGCATGAGTTTTTCTCGGATTGTAGAGCCAGTTCACTTTAGAAGGCAGGCCAATTGAGAATGCAGGGAGCCGAATCTTGTCCTCTGCCCCTCTGTTCTTGACATAAAAGAATGATTTGTGCCACTTCTTGCACGACTCTAACCCGGTGACACGAGGAAATACGGACTTCCTCCGAGGTGTAATAGACGCTGCCCCACATTGGGTAAGCAACTTCTCGGAAGGGTGCAGAGATTTGTCAGGGACTACGTTGGAGCGAATCTGGAAGAACTTCGACCAGACGTGCACTGACGGCCACATGCCGAAGTATCCCTCCGATGCGGAGATGAAAGCAGAAAGAGAAGCGATGGCGTTCGCAGGAAGATGGTGCGGCTGAAGGCCGAAGTAATCGAGAAATTCTCTAGCGAAATCACTAAGAGGGAGACCGAAGCCACGCGCGAAGTGCGACATAAAAACCACATACTCGCCCTCCATAACATCCGGAGAGGATTCGCTGCCGGGTAAACGGCAAGAGACCTCGGCGGGAATTCTTCGAGTTCGGATAAGCCACTCGATCTCACGACGTGTAACAGAAGAGCCCTGCCACGAGCCTCGCTCGGGCCCGGAGCCAGCGTCGTCATCCTCTACCCGAGCGCCGCTAAACGAACTAGACATAAGTGCGCCGGAGGAAAAATTGGCGGCGGAGGGGAGTTTAGAGCTGCAAGGCCCCGTCGGGACTTTGCACGAGAACAATGGCGAAGAACCAGAGGAACCTTCGCACGAGCACGAAATCGAAACAGATTAGTCTAGGGAAAAATCCAGGCAATGCGACCGGAGAGGACTCACCGGCGACGGAGCCAAATCCGCAGAGCGCAGGCGAGGCAGGCAGAACGGCGTGGCAGAGTCTTCACCGATGGAGGCTCTGGCAAGCGCACGGCGGCGGAGCTGCGAGAGGACGCGCAAGCGGAAGGAAGGAGGAGGACGGAGACGAGCGAGAAGGGGAAAAGTAAATTCCCCAAATACCGTCCCCCTCTTTATAATCGAGCCACGAACAAGGTAGTGGGATCGTGGGTGTAGCGGTTGACCGTGTAGATCGTGGGTGCGGCACGAACGCACGACGATAAGTGGAGCCACACCAACGGCCACACAGGAAGGAAGAGCGTTACGATCCCCAAGGGGAACGGCACGCGAGGCGTCGCAGCGGCAGCGCAGGTACAAAGTTAATCAGTTCTGCCGATAGAAATGTAGAGGGACCAAAAAACTAGAAGAGCGATGATGGGGGTGACACGTAGGACAAGGTGTACGAGAGAAGGAACAAGGATACCCCGGACGAGGAAGAGATAACTGAAACAAAACTGAAAAATAAGATGAAGTCGATGACGACCCGAAGCTATCGACAGGGCCACACCAGCTTCGGGGACTAATGTCGGGGGGTTGACCTCGGGTAGGTCAAAGACGGGGAAAGACAAAGGTACAATCCCCGCCTGGTTTCCGAGTTACGATCTAGGTTGGCCGAATCATGGATAAGTTGGCCGAGGTACGAAGGCGAGAAGCCCGTATATGTGTATTAAAGCGTAACCCGGCCGAGTTACTACGAGGGTCGGCTGGGTTAGCCCAAGTAATATCGATGCAGGTGAAGGACAAGCCGAGTTACGCGAGGTAAGGTAAGGCCGAATGATACGAAGCTTGCAGGAGAAGGAGAAATCCAAGGTCAAACTCTAGCTGCAGACTAGAAGGAATCTGAGCGGAGCCAAGCACAAGAGACAAAGATGCAGAGTGTTAGAGGGGCAGAAGGAGGTCACGGAGGTGACAGTCCTGAAGCCCGAGGCACGAAGGAGGGGTCCTCTGGAACCTTGCCGTTGTTAGAAGGGCGACAGGGAAAGGAGGCCGCCGAACTACTATTTTGGGACAAGCATATTCCTCGAATATGCTTGCCCCGTCAGCCCTAAAGGCACCCAAGGCTCTCCTTTATAAGGGGAGGCTTGGACCCTGAGGGGGGATGGGGTCATTCTGGTACCGTTAGGCTGGTGAGATTCATCTTTTCTCCCTGTATACAGCTCGAGGAGCACTTGTAGCCCAAGAGAAGATAAATAAAGATCTTGGTCCTAACTTCTTGAGTGTAGAATCAGTTGCATCTTTCCTCCCTAGATCCCACTAGCATCCATTGGCCCCATACTTTAGCCTACCCATGGCATCTGCCGTGCCACCACCACGACACCCGGTGTTCTTCAGAGCTTAGCTCAATGAACAAGGAGGAGAAGATCTGTAGTGGCTAATTGTTGCAAGCCTCCGAGGAAAGATTGAACCTCCCACTGCAGACGGAATTCAGTTCACCTTAAGAGAGAACAACTGACTCAATGGACTTGCTAGGGCCATGCAGGAAGCTCTTGCCCATCTGTGTGGGCAGAGTATCAACCAGATCAAGGGTACCCGCTTTGAGTTTTGTCCAAGGCGTGATGCTATGGGACAGCCACTGGAATCCCCATACCACCACGAGCTGAAGACTCAGTTGGACCACCTTAGCTTCATGATGTACGATCGTCAGCAGGAATTGGATAATTGTCGTGACTACTCCAATCACATGTCCGCCATCATCAAGACGAAGGATCAGACCATCGCCATGCTAGCGAAGGATCGCAAGTCTCGCCACTGTCAGCTTGACAAGAAGGAGCGCATCATTTCCCGTCTTCGCCACCGTATCACGGATTTGGAGGAGACCATCCACGAGAGAGACATGCAGTTGGAGGAAAGGGAGAATGATAGAGAAGATCTTCGTGGAGACCCCTACTCCTATCTCAGCGATGATGATGATTTTCTGGAGGATCAGTCCATGGACTTCTTCACCGATGAGGAGGATTTCTCCTTCATCGATGACGATGAGGATGATGAGGATGACGATTACATCGACTCCGAGGAGTAGTAGCACCTGAGCACTAGCGTAGTGAGTTGTATTCGGTCCCACTGTATCATAGTTTCCAGAATGGTTCTTAAAACCATCTGTTTACCTTTGTTGTGGTGTGTGTTGTACCGTGTGCTATGGATGAAGGAATGAAAAGAAAGTTGCTAGAAAATCTAAGTCAAACTTTAAAAAAATTTCAAAGTCCCTGAACCTTAGAAATTCCCCTATTTTCTCATGATCTATCTCAATCTTCAGATGCCACGCGGAGGAAGTGGTTCATCCCTAGACCCGATGTTGCAGATCTTGCAAATGTTGGTTTCTGACCGCGAAGCCGAAAGATCCGAACGTCAAGCCAACTTAGCCACCCTCCAGCAGATAGCTCAGCTAGCCCACAACAATCAAGGCCAAGGAAATCAGGACAACCATGGATCTAAGCTCAAGAATTTACAGAACACCAACCCACCTATTTTCACTAAGTCGGAAGAGCCCTTAGACGCCGATGATTGGCTGCAGACCATGGAAAACAACCTGGAAGTCGCCGGAGTGGAAGATAATGAGAAAGTTCTGTTCTCCACCCACTATCTAGCCGGAGATGCAAGAGCATGGTGGAACAGCGTTCGTGCAATGACCGGAGCACAGATGGTGACCTGGGAGGAATTCAAGGTTAATTTCAGCAGAACCCATGTGCCATCGGGTTTGATCAAGAGAATGAGAGATGAGTTCAGAGAACTGAAGCAAGGAAGGATGACCGTAGAGGAATACCGTGACAAATTCTTGGCATTAGCTAGGTATGCCCCGGATGAGATCGACATTGAAGCCAAGAAGAAAGAGAGATTCCTGAATGGTTTGCATGATGAGATGCAGACTGTGTTGGTCAATATCCCCTTTGCTGATATTGAAGCCCTTGTCGACTCTACCATCCAGATGGAAGGAAAGATCAACCAAGCCAATGAGAACCGCAAGCGTCGCATGATGCATCAGCCAGGAATCCATCAGACCCCAAAGTATCGCCCTAACCCATCTCCAGGATTTGCTCCGAGAACCAACAGACCCCCGATGAACCGTCCTACCTATCCCAACCGTGGAAACCCAAGGCCCGGAGGAAATCACAACAACCCCGGCAACCCTAGCAATTTCAACCGTGCACCACCCAAGTTCAACAACAACAATGCCACCACCAACACCAACACTGCCCCGAGGACTGGAAGCAATGTTGTGCCTGTTGCCGCAAAGGACAAGTCGCAAGTGAATTGTTATGACTGTGGAAATAAGGGTCACTAATCCAACGAGTGCCCCAAGAAGAATGCCACAGCCCCCAATGAAAATGCCCCAGCTCAACAACAACGTCGTGTTCAGCCTGGAAGAAGGTTTGCCCCAGGGAACTCGCTCAACCGCAACGGCCGTCTTTTTCTCATGCATGCTGAAGAAGCCCAGGAAGCGCCAGACGTCGTGCTGGGTATGTTTTCTGTTAATTTAGTTTTTTCTAGAGTGTTGTTTGATTCTGGTGCATTGCACTCATTTGTCACCGAAGAATTTGCATGCACTAGTAAGATTCAACCAACCAAACCGAAGCATGTTATGACTGTTCAAATCCCCAGTTCAACCACCAAAGCTAGGCAAATTTGCAAAGCCGTCCCTATCCGAATCCATGGCATAGATTTTTATACTAATCTGATAGTACTTGGAACTAAAGGTTTGGAAGTAGTACTAGGAATGGATTGGATGTCCAAACATAAAGGATTAATTGACTGTGCCAAGAAAGCCATAACCATGAACAGTACAGCCGGAATATCAGTCGAGCATGTATCTGAAACCTTACCTC
The DNA here is from genome assembly GCA_030063025.1 of Avena longiglumis. Classification (NCBI taxonomy): domain Eukaryota; kingdom Viridiplantae; phylum Streptophyta; class Magnoliopsida; order Poales; family Poaceae; genus Avena; species Avena longiglumis. Next base: position 367,640,064 of record CP125975.1, read on the forward strand.
GTCAATTCAAGTGCAACAAGAGTATATCCCAACCTACCATTGACCAAGTCCAGATAGTCTATGAATACCCCGATGTATTTCCAGATGTTTCGCCCGGTATGCCCCTAGATCGGGATATCGAGTTTATCATTGAACTAATCCCTGGAACAGGACCCATAGACCAGAGACCATATAGTATGAACCCGTCTGAACTAGCAGAACTGAAGAAGCAACTAGATGCCATGCTGGAAATTGGATTGATTCAACCAAGTGCGTCACCATGGAGATCACCCGTTTTGTTTGTGGACAAGAAAGATGGAGGTAACCATTTGTGTACGGATTATCGGAAGTTGAATGATGTCACCATCAAGAACAAGTACCCACTGACCAAGATAGAAGATTTGTTTGATCAGTTGACCGATGCCAAAGTGTTTTCTAAGATTGATCTTAGAACAGGCTATCATCAACTCAAGATTTATGCAGAGGATATTCCAAAAGACTGCCTTTACCACCAGATATAGATTATACGAGTATACCGTCATGTCTTTTGGATTAACCAATGCCCCCGCTTATTTCATGAATCTCATGAATAAGATTTTTATGGACTTCCTGGATAAGTTTGTCATTGTTTTCATCGATGACATTCTGATTTATTCCAAATCAGAAGAAGAACATGAGCTACACCTAAGGACCATTCTTGGATCACCTAGAGAGCTTCAGTTGTATGCCAAGTTTAGAAAATGTGAATTCTGGTTACAGGAGGTAGGATTACTCGGCCACATTGTATTAGCCGGAGGAATTTCCGTTGACCCAGCAAGGGTGAAAGATGTCGAAGATTGGCAAGCCCCAACCACTCAAACCCAAGTTCGTGCATTTCTCGGATTGGCGGGATACTACCGCAAGTTCGTAGAAGGATTCTCAAGTATCGCCAGACCCATGACCCAATTGCTAAAGAAGGACAAGAAGTTTGAATGGACGGACAAATGTGAAGCGAGTTTTCAAGAACTCAAGAGAAGATTGATTTCAGCCCCAATCTTAATCATGCCAGATATCACGAAGCCCTTTGACGTGTATTATGATGCATCCAAGATCAGTCTCGGATGTGTGCTAGTGCAAGAAGGCAAAGTTATATATTATCTATCTCGACAACTGAAACAACATGAGCAGAACTACCCAACCCATGAACTCGAACTCGCAGCCGTAGTTCTAGCCCTGAAGACATGGAGGCATTACCTGATGGGAACCCGTTGTGAGATTTATTCAGATCACAAGTGCCTGAAGTATATATTCACTCAGAAGGAGTTGAATTTGAGACAGAGAAGATGGATTGAGCTAATCAAGGATTACGATCTGGACATTCACTATCACCCCGGTAAAGCCAATGTGGTAGCAGATGCCCTTAGCAGATTGCCGTGCCGCTTGAACTCCATGATTTTAAAGGAGTAACCAAGATTGCACAAAGAGATGGAAGATTTTATAATGGAATTATTGAGTGAAGGATTTTTGGCTAGCATAGAACTCCAACCCAGTTTGATCAGCCAGATCAAAGAGGCGTAGAAAGGAAATGCTAGTATCGACGGAATCAAAGGTCGTATCAGTACATGCAAAGTACCCGAATTTACCGAAGACGAAGAAGGAGTTATGTGGTACAAAGGACGCCTTTGTGTACCAGCAGATTCTGAGTTGAAAGAAGTGATTCTGAAGGAAGCTCATGATACTCTTTATTCTATCCACCCCGGAGGAACGAAGATGTATCAAGATTTGAAAGAACAATTTTGGTGGCATAAGATGAAGAGAGAAATCAGAAGTTATATCGCCAAGTGTGATATATGTCAGCGAGTCAAGGCGGGACATCAAAAACCCGCTGGATTGTTGCAACCATTGCAGATTCCGGAATGGAAATGGGATTCCGTTGGAATGGACTTTATCACCAGATTGCCTACTTCTAGTAGGGGAAATGACTCTATCTGGGTCACAGTGGACAGATTGTGCAAAGTCGCCCATTTCTTACCCGTCAAGACCACATATCAGAGTTTGAAGCTAGTGGAGTTATACATCGCTAGAATCGTCAGTATGCATGGAGTCCCCAAGAACATCATATCGGATTGAGGAACTCAGTTTACCTCGAGATTCTGTAAGAAAGTCCAAGAAGGTTTAGGAACCCGACTAGATTTCAGCACAACTTCTCACCCTCAAACCGACGGACAAACGGAGCGAGTAAGTCAAATACTCGAAGATATGCTGAGAGCATGTGTGTTAGAGTATGGATCTAAGTGGGAAGAATTTGTAACATCCCAAAAATATTAAACTAGAATCATCAAACTCTAACCTTCAAAATTAGGGTTAACAAAAAATTTTCTAAATAAAAATATGAAAGCATGCATGTATGTATGCATTCCATTTTGGATTCTTTTGAATTGCCTTGTTTATGTGTTTCTTTGCTTGTAAATGGATTCTTAGGTGAAATAAATATCATCTAAGCAATCCCCACACTTTTATCAAAGATAAATAAATCAAAACAAACAAAATAAGGGAATGGTCATTTTGGCCAATTTAACTCCCATGCCTACTTTGGCTGTCTCTAACTTTCAAAACTTAATAGAAACTTGTTTAGAACTTTGCACCCCTTGATAGTACTCATAACAGAGTACCAAGGCCCACTTTGTGATCATCCAAAAACATTTGAATGCATAGTTTAAAAGACAGTTCAAAATTGAATCTTTATCATATGGGAAGATCCCACTTTTTCAAAAACCACTCAAACAAGCTCAACTTTCAAAACCCAAGCATCCACAGACTCACCAGCACATGCCTAGCACACCCACCAAAAATCTTTTCAAAATTCAAAACTTGAGTTCTTGCGGCCATTTAATCAAACACCTTGCAGATACAAATCAAACAAAATCTAAACACTATAGTGAGCAGTGATTTGAGCCTAACTTGTTCCCTCTCTAGCTCACATCAACCTCAGTAGATCATCTAGCCAACTTAACTAAGAACTAGCCCCACTGTAAGCTTTGCAATGACATCAATGGTGAACAGCCAAAGCCACCCATGTCACCCCAGTGTGGACAGCAGGCTAGAGGAAGAACTAGGCATGCCCACCTTGTCTGGGAGGTAGCCCATGCCTCACCGCCCCCTCTCGACTAGCCCTGCCTCGCAGACAGTGACCAAAACCGCCAGGAACGCTGCGCCCGTGCCACTGTCAACCATGCCGAGCATATGCCAGAGCGCCACCCTCGACACGCGCCCACAGACCGCGCGCTGCCCTCGCCGCGTGCATACACGATCACCACCGTCAGAGGAGACCGCTAGACATCCCCGTTCGCCGCCCCATGCCTCACAGCCACCACTCGCCGTCGAAGACGCCGTCTCTGCCACGCAGAGCATCGCATGTTCCAGACCGTTTGTCACCGCCCCTACATGCGAATTAAAGCCATAGAGCATCGACAGGAGACCACCGATCGATCGCCACCGCCGGCCATGCCTCTAGCAGCCCGTAGCCATGTCGCCACCGTCGCCTGCCCATCCCATTTGGTCTCGTTGTCGAGACTATAAATAGAGGCCTCGCCCGCTCAAACTCTTCACACCATTCTACTCTCCTCTCACCGATCGTTCCACCTGTCCCGGAGCAAGGTGAGTAAGGCCGAATTTCACCGAGCCCGTCGCTGCGGAGAAGAAGGGGCCAGCGATTGAGCCGCCCAGAGAAGCCGGTACCAGGAGGTTTGCCGTCGTCGACTTCGTCGTTCGCCCGCATGGCCGACCTTCGCTTGAGCCCCGGTGAGCCCCCGATGACCCCCACCTGCCGCGTTAGGTTTTTGTCTCGCCGGCACCGCCCGACGTGGACGATGAGTAGCAGCCGTTCGATTAGACTTAGATCGTGCGGATGAGATTGCCCCGTACCGCTTCGCGTTTAAAGAGCCACTGACTGGTGGAACCCCCCTGTCAGTTGAGCCCCGCGCCGTGGAGTGACACTGGGCCGGCCCGTTAACAGTTCCCGCGCAGCCCATTCGTTTGAATTTGGATTTTTCCATTTTCATTCAAACACAGTTCTGTACCTAGTTTCAAAATTCAACCCAGCTCGATTCAGTGAACCAAATTGGATGGAACCAATTTTGTTAGAAAGGTCTTGAAATGCTGAATCCAAGCCCGTTGGATTCAAATCATTTCGATCTGTAGATCACCCTTGGTAAAAATAACAAGGCAGAAGCTTTTCTGCATTCAAACATTTTTCAAATTTAAACCATAATAGATTTTGAGTTGTTTCCAAATCTCAAAAATCACATTTGACCATACCTTTCAGAAAATATAAAAATATATAGGTTTACTTACAGAAATAATGTTCAAGTAATAAAAGAATGCCACATAGGCATTTCTAGCCACTTTATTTAATTAAAATAAAAGGGTAAAACCTTATTAAATTGTGACACCACTTTAAATCACATTCCCATGGACTAAAATATGTGGTGATGACATGTGTCAACATGATCCCATGTTTGGTTTGGAGAATATTAAATCTTAAGTAGTTTTTCAATGAGTAGAAATTACTTTTCTAAAACCAAAATCTTTAAGTCAAATGCTTGTAATGTTAGTGATGATGCTAGATCATCTATAGAACCCTTGTGTGTGATGATTGCAAGTAGTTAAGTATTGTTTGGTGATTGTGTACCTCGTATTTATTCATAGACGCTAGTACCGACCAAGGATACGAGGAGGAAGGAAGATACTATGAAGAAGAAGCCGAGGAGAACTTCAACCACTGCTCTGCACAAGGCAAGCTTATACTGATACTGTGCAAGCCCATACTTGCAAGCCTAATACTACTAGTTGAATGTGCAAGCTAACACTTGCAAGGTACTCTACTTATGCAAGCAAATACTTGCTGGTTACCTGGCCAACCATATGCCTTAAGCATATGTAGTCATACCCACTTGATAACCCAATCCTAGTTTTACTTGCAAGCTTCTACTTTATTTCTTTATCAAAGCTTGTACTTAGAGTTTACTGGAGTGAACTGTAGATTCTAGAAAGATACCTAAAGGTTGCATACATAGCATAAAATTTGGCCTAAGCTAGATAATCTTGATGTCATCCCAAGGCATAAGATTGAACTTAGTTGAAACTCCACTAGTTTACCACCCCTCATTAGTACTCACCACCATGTGTAGATGCTAGTGGTAAGCATAAAACTTGACCAACTTTATATGGGAATACTTGGTGGAAAATGGTTATGAAAACCTTAGAATGATGGATCATTCTACTGAGATGTTTTGACATGTGTTTCCGAACACCAGATGATTTTGGTGATGAAAATGTTAAGGCATGAGCCTTAGCCCTTTATAAAACTGATGGTTATCTGGATGTGATACCATTCCAATTTTACCGTACAACCACAATACCCGAAGATTGGGTAGGGCTTGACTGGAAACTTATATACCTTAGTTTTGGTTCCCTCCTGGCCAAGGTCTGAGTTGAGGCTACCTTGTGAAGATTGTCCACCTATGCAGTACCCAAGATGACAGTTGGTCATGGTTGGGAGGCCAAACTCACAGGAGAGGTGCTTATACTAGGGCGTGTAATTGAAAGGTTAGGATTGATTATCCGCATACTGAGTATGGTGAACTCAGGATTTGTTCCTGACGGATGTATCAAATGTTGTGGTGAAAGTGTACAATCTCTGCAGAGTATCAAACTATTCGAATAGCCGCGTCTGCGGTTATGGACAGTTGGAGTGGCCATACTGTTCCCCCGTCAGATGTTTTCAAAATGACTTGTTAAATGAATTGAGACTTTGACTTGACCACAACAGAGTTGTGGCATGAGATACAAGTTCCCACTTAGGTGTTATAAAATTTCATTTAGCTTTATCTTGCTTCTAAACTTAGTAGAGGTAAATTTGGATTTTTGCAAACAACCCTAGAGCCTAGTGCCCTATTACAAAAACCCCCTTCACTTGTTAGTATTAGTTGCGAGTACTTAAAGAGTACTCATGGCTTTGTCCCTGGCTATTCCCATGGCCAGACTATGAAGAGGAGTATCAGGATGATGGAACCCAGGAAGGTTACGACAACTAGGATCATCTCCCATCGTCAGCATTGCCTATGACCCCGAAGATGGAGCTTCGCCTATGCCTCCGTTATTATTACATATTCCGCTGCTTGAGTTGTATTAAGAACTGGATCCTGAGATCCTTATTTGTGTATGACCTTATGTATGGTTTCTAATGGACGATGTACTATGGTATCCAATTCTGTTATGTCTCGCAAAAATGGTAATCCTGGGATTGCGATGTATGGCATAACAGGCATCTGGGATTAAAAATCCGGGTGTTGACAAGTTGGTATCAGAGCCATCCTGACCATAGGAGACCCTAGTTAGACTGGACATTTGGATCAAAAACTTTGTTTCAAAACCAAAGAAAGCAAGTATTTACAAAAAAATATTCCCATTCTTATCACTATGATTCTTTTATAAAAATTCATGTTCCTCAAAAACTCTTGCAAAATACATAAAATTTGACACACTTGATCACTCTACTAACTTACTCATCCTATATTCTTAATACATGGATGTGAAGTACAACAAGTTTTATCAGTTGGGGAATGGATGAGACCTTATCTTTGAGAGGGATTTGGACCAGCTTTCAGAACTTCTGGAGCATCCACACCCCAAGTTCTTCGGAGCTCAGCTTAATGATCAAGGAGGAGAAGATCTGTAGTGGCTAATTGTTGCAAGTCTCCGAGGAAAGATTGAACCTCCCACTGCTGCGGGAATTCAGTTTACCTTAAGAGAGAACAACTGGCTCGATGGACTTGCCAGGGCCATGCAGGAAGCTCTTTCCCATCATCCATGAGCATGTAAATCACATCAAGGGAAAAACTTTTTTTTTTTTTTTTCCCAAGGCGTGATGCTAATGGACAACCGCTGGAAGCCCCATACCACCATGAGCTGAAGACTCAATTGGACCACCATAGCTTCATAATGTACGATCGTTAGCAAGAATTGGACAATTGCCGTGACTACTCCAACCACAAGTCTGCCATCATCAAGACGAAGGATCAAACCATCGCCATGCTAGCGAAGGATCGCAAGTCTTGCCGCCCTCAGCTCGACAAGAAGGAGCGCATCATTGACCGTCTTCGCCACCGTATCTCGGCTTTGGAGGAGACCATCCACGAGAGAGACATGCAGTTGGAGGAAAGGGAGAATGCCGGAGAGGATCTTCGTGGAGACCCCTACTCCTATCTCAGTGATGATGACGATTTTCTGGAGGATCAGGCTATGGACTTCTTCACCGATGAGGATGATTTAGCCTTCATCAATGACGACGATGATGATGAGGATGACGACTACACCGACTCCAAGGAGTAGTAGCACTTGATCACTAGCGTAGTGAGTAGTATTCGGTCCCACTGTATCGTAGTTTCCAGAATGTTTCTTAAAACCATCTGCTTACCTTTGTTGTGGTGTGTGTTGTATCGTGTACTATGAGTGAATGAATGAAAATCATGTTGCTAGAAAATCTGAGCCAAACTTTAAAATCTTTTCAAAGTCCCTGAACCTAAGAAATTTCCCTCTTTTCTCATGATCTATCTCAATCTTCAGATGCCACGCGAAGGAAGTGGTTCATCCCCGGACCCGATGTTGCAGATACTGCAAATGTTGGTTTCTGACCGAGAAGCTGAAAGGACCCAATGTCAAGCCAATTTAGCTACCCTTCAGCAGATATCCCAGCTAGCCCACAACAACCAAGTCCAAGGAAATCAGGACAACCATGGATCTAAGCTCAAGAATTTCCAGAATACCAACCCGTCGGTTTTCACTAAGTCGGAAGAGCCCCTAGATGCCGATGATTGGCTGCAAACCATGGAAAATAACCTACAAGTCGTCAGAGTGGAAGACAACGAGAAAGTTCTGTTCGCCACCCACTATCTAGCCGGAGATGCCAGAGCATGGTCGAACAGTGTTCGTGCAATGACCGGAGAACAGATGATGACCTGGGAGGAATTCAAGGTCAAGTTCAGCAGAACCCATGTTCCACCGGGTTTGATCAAGAGGATGAGATACGAGTTCAGAGAACTGAAGCAAGGAAGGATGACCATAGTGGAATACCGTGGCAAATTCTTGTCATTAGCTAGGTATGCCCCGGATGAGATCGACACCGAAGCCAAGAAGAAGGAGAGATTCTTGAATGGTCTGCACGATGAGATGCAGACTGTGTTAGTCAATATCCCCTTTGCTGATATTGAAGCCCTTGTCAACTCTGCCATCCAGATGGAAGGAAAGATCAACCAAGCCAATGAGAATCGCAAGCGTCGCATGATGCATCAGCCAGGAACCCATCAGACCCCAAAGTATCGCCCTAACCAATCTCCAGGATTTGCCCCGAGAACCAACAGACCCTCGATGAACCGTCCTACCTATCCCAACCGTGGAAACCCAAGGCCCGGAGGAAATCACAACAACCCCGACAACCCTAGCAATTTCAACCGTGCACCACCCAAGTTCAACAACAACAATGCCGCCACCAACACTAACACTGCCCCGAGGACTGGAAGCAATGTTGTGCCTGTTGCAGCAAAGGACAAGTCGCAAGTGACTTGTTATGCCTGTGGAAATAAGGGTAACTATTCCAACGAGTGCCCCAAGAAGAATGCCACAGCCCCCAATGCAAATGCCCCAGCTCAACAACAACGTCGTGTTCATCCTGGAAGAAGGTTTGCCCCAGGGAACTCGCTCAACCGCAACGGCCGTCTTTTTCTCATGCATGCTGAAGAAGCTCGGGAAGCGCCATACGTCGTGTTGGGTATGTTTTCTGTTAATTTAGTACTTGCTCGAGTGTTGTTTGATTCTGGTGCATCGCACTCATTTGTCACCGAAGAATTTGCATGCACCAGTAAAATCCAACCAACCAAACTGAAGCACGTTATGATCGTTCAAATTCCCGGTTCAACCACCAAAGCTAGGCAAATTTGCAAAGCCGTCCCTATCCGAATCCATGGCATATATTTTTATGCTAATCTGATAGTACTCAGAACTAAAGGTTTGGAAGTAGTACTAGGAATGGATTGGATGTCCAAACATAAAGGATTGATTGACTGTGCCAAGAAATCCATAACCATGACCAGTACAGCCGGAATATCAGTCGAGCATATCTCTGAAACCTTACCTCGTCAATTCAAGTGCAACAATAGTATAGCCCAGCCTACCATTGACCAAGTCCAGATAGTCTGCGAATACCCTGATGTATTTCCAGATGTTTTGCCCAGTATGCCCCCAGATCGGGATATCGAGTTTATCATTGAACTAATCCCCGGAACTGGACCCATAGCCCAGAGACCCTATAGTATGAACCCGTCGGAACTGGCAGAACTGAAGAAGCAACTGGATTCCAAGTTGGAAATTGGATTGATTCAACCAAGTGTGTCACCATGGAGATCACCTGTTTTGTTTGTGGATAAGAAAGATGGAGTTAACCGTTTGTGTACGGATTATCAGAAGTTGAATGATGTCACCATCAAGAACAAATACCCCTTGCCCAAGATAGAAGATTTGTTTGATCAGTTGACCTGTGCAAAAGTGTTTTCTAAGATTTATCTTATAACTGGCTATCATCAACTCAAGATTCGCGCAGAGGATATTCCCAAGACTGCCTTTACCACCACATATGGATTATACGAGTATACTGTCATGTCTTTTGGATTAACCAATGCCCCCGCTTATTTCATGAATCTCATGAATAAGATTTTTATGGACTTCCTGGATAAGTTTGTCGTTGTTTTCATCGATGACATTCTGATTTATTCCAAATCGGAAGAAGAACATGAGCTACACCTAAGGACCATTCTTGGAACCCTTAGAGAGCTTTAGTTGTATGCCAAGTTTAGCAAATGTGAATTCTGGTTACAGGAGGTAGGATTACTCAGCCACATTGTATCAGCCGGAGGAATTGCCATTGACCTAGCAAAGGTGAAAGATGTCGAATATTGGCAAGCCCCAACCACTGAAACCCAAGTTCGTGCATTTCTCGGATTGGCGGGATACTACCGCAAGTTCGTAGAAGGATTCTCGAGTATCGCCAGACCCATGACCCAATTGCTGAAGAAGGACAAGAAGTTTGAATGGACGGGCAAATGTGAAGCGAGTTTTCAAGAACTCAAGAGAAGATTGATTTCAGCCCCAATCTTAATCATGCCAGATATCACGAAGCCCTTTAATGTTTATTGTGATGCATCCAAGATCGGTCTCGGATGTGTGCTAATGCAAGAAGGCAAAGTTATATATTATCTATCTCGACAACTGAAACAACATGAGCAGAACTACCCAACCCATGACCTCGAACTCGCAGCCGTAGTTCTAGCCCTGAAGACATGGAGGCATTACCTGATGGGAAACCATTGTGAGATTTATTCGGATCACAAGAGATTGAAGTATATATTCACTCAGAAGGAGCTATGAGGGAGAGAAGATGGATTGAGCTAATCAAGGATTACGACCTCGACATTCACTATCACCCTGGTAAAGCCAATGTGGTAGCCGATGCCCTTAGCAGATTGCCGTGCCGCTTGAACTCCATGATTTTAAAGGAGCAACCAAGTTTGCACAAAGAGATGGAAGATTTTCGAATGGAATTAGTGAGTGAAGGATTTTTAGCTAGCATAGAACTTCAACCCACTTTGATCAGCCATATCGAAGAGACGCAGAAAGGAAGTGATAGTATCGACGGAATCAAGCGTCGTATCTGTACAGGCAAAGTACCTGGATTCACCGAAGACGAAGAAGGACTTCTATGGTACAAAGGACACCTTTGTGTACCCGCAGATTCTGAGTTGAAAGAAGTTATTCTAAAGTAAGCTCATGATACTCTTTATTCTATCCACCCTGGAGGAACTAAGATGTATCAATATTTGAAAGAGCAATTTTGGTGGCATAAGATAAAGAGAGAAATCGGAAGCTATATCGCCAAGTGTGATATATGTCAGCGAGTCAAGGCAGGACATCAAAGACCCCCTGGATTGTTGCAACCATTGCAGATTCTGGAGTGGAAATGGGATTCCGTTGGAATGGACTTTATCACCGGATTGCCTACTTCTAGTAGGGGAAATGACTCTATCTGGGTCATAGTGGACATATTGTCCAAAGTCGCCCATTTCTTACCCGTCAAGACCACATATCAGAGTTCGAAGCTAGCAGAGTTATACATAGCTAGAATCGTTAGTTTGCATGGAGTCCCCAAGAACATCGTATTGGATCGAGGAACTCAGTTCACCTCGAGATTCTAGAAGAAAGTCAAAGAAGGTTTAGGAACCGTCCTAGATTTCAGCACAGCTTATCACCCTTAAACCGACAAACAAACGGAGCGAGTAAATCAAATACTCGAAGATATGCTGAGAGCCTATGTGTTAGAATATGGATCTAAGTGGGAAGACTATCTACCGTTTGCAGAATTTTCTTACAACAGTTATCAGGCTAGTTTGCAAATGGCCCCATTTGAATTCATGTACGGAAGGAAGTGCCGCACCCCTTTGAACTGGTCAGAAGTAGGAGAGAGTCAGATTTTTGGACCTGACATCCTACGAGAAGCGGAAGAGGAGGTTCACAAGGTTCGTGAGCACCTCAAGACAGCCCAGTCCAGACAGAAGAGTTACGCCAACAAGAGACGTCGAGACCTCGCCTTCAACATAGGAGATTTTTTGTATCTGAAGGTGTCGCCATTGAAAGGAATGCAGCGTTTCCAACTCAAAGGAAAGTTAGCCCCCAGATATATTGGACCCTTCAAGATTCAGAACCGTCGAGGAGAAGTGTCGTATCAATTGGAACTAACGAAGAGATGACAGCCGTGCACAATGTGTTTCATATCTCATTACTTCGCAAGTGCCTCAAAGTTCCAGAGAAGACCGAAGTGTTCAAGAATATCGATCACCGGACCATAGAAATCAACGATGACCTGACCTATCCCGAAGTACCCATCCGTATTTTGGAAGAAGCTTTCAGAACTACCCGAACCCGAAGCATCAAGTTTCTCAAGATTCAGTGGAGCAACCACACAGAAGAGGAAGCTATCTAGGAGCGCGAAGATCACATCAGGACGGAGTTTCCCGATCTCTTCAAATCCTAGGTAATCTTTTTCGTCCTTTTTCAAATCTCGGGACGAGATTTTGTTTAAGGGGGGAAGGTTTGTAACATCCCAAAAATATTAAACTAGAATCATCAAACTCTAATCTTCAAAATTAAGGTTAACAAAAACTTTTCTAAATAAAAATATGAAAGCATGCATGTGTGTATGCATTCCATTTTGGATTCTTCTGAATTGCCTTGTTTATGTGTTTATTTGCTTGTAAATGGATTCTTAGGTGAAATAACATCATCTAAACAATCCCCACACTTTTCCCAAAGACAAATAAATCAAAACAAACAAAATAAGGGAATGGTCATTTTGGCCAATTTAACTCCCATGCCTACTTTGGCTGTCTCTAACTTTCAAAACTTAACAGAAACTTGTTTAGATCTTTGCACCCCTTGATAGTACTCATAACAGAGTACCAAGGCCCACTTTGTGATCATCCAAAAATATTTGAATGCATAGTTTAAAATACAGTTCAAAATTGAATCTTTATCATATGGGAAGATCCCACTTTTTAAAACCCACTCAAAAAAGCTCAACTTTCAAAACCCAAGTATCCACAGACTCACCAGCACATGCCTAGCACACCCACCAAAAATCATTTCAAAATTCAAAACTTGAGTTCTTGCGGCCATTTCATCAAACACCTTGCAGATACAAATCAAACAAAATCTAAACACTATAGTGAGCAGTGATTTGAGCCTAACTTGTTCCCTCTCTAGCTCACAGCAACCTCAGTAGATCATCTAGCCAACTTAACTAAGAACTAGCCCCACTGTAAGCTTGGCAATGACATCAATGGTGAACAGCCAAAGCCACCCATGTCACCCCAGTGTGGATAGCAGGCTAGAGGAAGAACTAGCCATGCCCACCTTGTATGGGAGGTAGCCCATGCCTCACCGCCCCCTCTCGACCAGCCCTGCCTCGCAGACAGCGACCAAAACCGCCAGGAACGCTGCGCCCGTGCCACTGTCAACCATGCCGAGCATATGCCAGAGCGCCACCCTCGACACGCGCCCACAGACCGCGCGCCGCCCTCGCCGCGTGCATACACGATCACCACCGTCAGAGGAGACCGCTAGACATCCCCGTTCGCCACCCCATGCCTCACAGCCACCGCTCGTCGTCGAAGACGCCGTCTCTGCCACGCAGAGCATCGCATGTTCCAGACCGTTTGTCACCGCCCCTACATGCGCATTAAAGCCATAGAGCATCGACAGGAGACCACCGATCGATCGCCACCGCCGGCCATGCCTCTAGCAGCCCGTAGCCATGTCGCCACCGTCGCCTGCCCATCCCGTTTGGTCTCGTTGTCGAGACTATAAATAGAGGCCTCGCCCGCTCAAACTCTTCACACCATTCTACTCCCCTCTCCTCACTGATCGTTCCACCCTGTTCCCGGAGCAAGGTGAGCAGCGCTTCGCCAGAATTTCACCGGAGCCCGTCGCTGCTGGAGAAGAAGGGGACCAGCGATTGGAGCCGCCCCAGGAGAAGCTGCCGGTACCAGGAGGTTCACCGTCGTCGACTTCGTCGTTCACCCGCATGGCCGACCTTCGCTTGAGCCCCGGTGAGCCCCCGATGACCCCCACCTGCCGCGTTAGGTTTTTGTCTCGACGGCGCCGCCCGACGTGGACGATGAGTAGCAGCCGTTCGATTAGACTTAGATCGTGCGGGTGAGATTGCCCCGTACCACTTCGCGTTTAAAGAGCCACTGACTGGTGGAACCGCCCTGTCAGTTGAGCCCCGCACCGCGGAGTGACACTGTGCCGGCCCGTTAACAGTTCCCGCGCAGCCCATTCGTTTGAATTTGGATTTTTCCATTTTCATTCAAACACAGTTCTGTACCTAGTTTCAAAATTCAACCTAGCTCGATTCGGTGAACCAAATTGAATGGAACTAATATTGTTAGAAAGGTCTTGAAATGCTGAATCCAAGCCCGTTGGATTCAAATCATTTGGATCTATATATCACCCTTGGTAAAAATAACAAGGCAGAAGTTTTTCTGCATTCAAACATTTTTCAAATTTAAACCATAATAGATTTTGAGTTGTTTCCAAATCTCAAAAATCACATTTGACCATACCTTTCAGAATATATAAAAATATATAGGTTTACTTACAGAAATAATGTTCAAGTAATAAAAGAATGCCACATAGGCATTTATAGCCTCTTTTTTAATTAAAATAAAAGGGTAAAACCTTATTAAATTGTGACACCACTTTAAATCACATTCCCATGGACTAAAATATGTGGTGATGACATGTGTCAACATGATCCCATGTTTGGTTTGGAGAATATTAAATCGTAAGTAGTTTTTCAATGAGTAGAAATTACTTTTCTAAAACCAAAATCTTTAAGTCAAATGCTTGTAATGTTAGTGATGATGCTAGATCATCTATAGAACCCTTGTGTGTGATGATTGCAAGTAGTTAAGTATTGTTTGGTGATTGTGTACCTTGTATTTATTCATAGATGCTAGTACCGACCAAGGATACGAGGAGGAAGGAGGATACTACGAAGAAGAAGCCCAGGAGAACTTCAACCACTGCTCTGCACAAGGCAAGCTTATACTGATACTGTGCAAGCCCATACTTGCAAGCCTAATACTACTAGTTGAATGTGCAAGCTAACACTTGCAAGATACTCTACTTATGCAAGAAAATACTTGCTGGTTACCCGGCCAACCATATGCCTTAAGCATATGTAGTCATACCCACTTGATAACCCAATCCTAGTTTTACTTGCAAGCTTCTACTTTATTTCTTTATCAAAGCTTGTACTTAGAGTTTAGTGGAGTGAATTGTAGATTCTATAAATATACCTGAAGGTTGCATACAGAGCATAAAATTTAGCTAGATAATCTTGATGTCATCCCAAGGCATAAGATTGAACTTAGTTGAAACTCCACTAGTTTACCACCCCTCATTAGTACTCACCCCCATGTGTCGATGCTAGTGCTAAGCATAAAACTTGACCAACTTTAGATGGGAATACTTGGTGGAAAATGGTTATGAAAACCTTAGAATGATGGATCATTCTACTGAGATGTTTTGACACGTGTTTCCGAACACCAGATGATTTTGGTGATGAAAATGTTAAGGCATGAGCCTTAGCCCTTTATAAAACTGATGGTTGTCTGGATGCGATACCATTCCATTTTTACCGTACAACCACAATACCAGAATATTGGGTAGGGCTTGACTGGAAACTTATATACCTTAGTATTGGTTCCCTCCCGGCCAAGGTCTGAGCTAAGGCTACCTTGTGAAGATTGTCCACCTGTGCAGTACCCAAGATGACAGTTGGTCATGGTTGGGAGGACAAACTCACAGGAGAGGTGCCTATACTAGGGCGTGTAATTGAAAGGTTAGGATTGATTATCCGCATACTGAGTATGGTGAATTCAGGATTTGTTCCTGACGGATGTATCGAATGTTGTGGTGAAAGTGTATAATCTCTGCAGAGTGTCAAACTATTCGAATAGCCGCGTCCATGGTTATGGACAGTGGGAGTGGCCATACTGTTCTCCCGTCAGATGTTTTCAAAATGACTTGTGAAATGGATTGAGAATTTGACTTGACCACAACAGATTTGTGATATAAAATACAAGTTCCCACTTAGGTGTTATAAAACTTCAACTAGCATTCTTTGCTTCTGAACTTAGTAGAGGTAAATCTGGCTTTTTGCAAAACAACCCTAGAGCTTAGTGTCATACTACAAAAACCCCCATAACTTGTTAGTATTAGTTTGCGAGTACTTAAAGATTACTCATGACTTTGTCCCTGGCTATTCTCGTGGCCAGACTATGAAGAGGAGTACCAGGACGAAGGACACCAGGAAGGTTACGACAACTAGGATCATCTCCCATCGTCAGCATTGCTTGTGACCCCGAAGATGGAGCTTCGCCTACGCTACCGTTATTATTACGTATTTCCGCTGCTTGAGTTGTATTAAGAACTGGATCATGAGATCCTTATTTGTGTAAGACCTTATGTATCGTTTGTAAAGGATGATGTACTATGATATCCAAATCTGTTATGTCTCGCAAAAATGGTAATCCTGGGATTACGATGTATGGCATAACAGACATCTGGTATTAAAAATCCGGGTGTTGACACAATCCCATCTCATCTCCCCGATCCCTTGAACAAGAATCTCCGGCGATCCCCAAATACCACTCGCCAGAACCCTGATCCTCCTCCGACATACCTGAAGCTATAGCTGTTCCTCTTCTCCATACATGTCCCACGTGCACAGGAGTCGAGGTTGGTGTTGTTGTAGCAGAGGAGGGAGGGAGCTTAACCCCACTGACAAGGCCGTTAATTAACAGCAAGTACAATAGAACCATGTCAGCTGGCTATAAGAAGTAAATTGTTATATTTATGCTAAGTTGGAAGAGAGAGGAGAGGATAAAAAGACAAGATGGCTATAAGTTAAGAGCTTGCTCTAGCACGCGCTCCTAGGTGGTTTGTGAGAATGAAAAATGAGCCATATATTAATCATGTAATACTTCTATTTGGCTAACTACTTACATGTTAGCTAATTTTTTTTCCGAAATGGAGGCTTAGCTCCGGTCTCTGCATCGGTAGATGCATGCGATCTTTTTATCGACTTGTTCAATTCAAAAGTTTACAAATGATTACATCATGGGTCGTATATGGTTGAAACATGAATCAACCATTTGAACAAAAAGATAGCATGAAATGGCTCTACATCAATATGTTATCCTAAAATCAAAACGCCAGTTGCATTGGATGTATACGTCCCATGCCATCGATTCCAGCCGGTTGCACCTAGTATCCAAAGCAGCATGTTTCTTCATAGGTTGTAGGAAGGACCATGTACGTATCTAGTGAGTAGCCTGTGGGATAACCTGTATAAAAGAAGTATTTTTAACTTTTTTAAAGATATAATCATTTTGTATGTTCCATATGGCCTATAATAAAGCACACACACCAACTCGGAGTTGTATTTTATCTTTTTTCGAACACTCCCATTAGCCAATTACCAAAAAGATTGTTAATACTAGTCAGAGGAGTTATATTAAAGGTCATATACACATTAAATCATACTACTTTTACAAGTGGGCAAGCTAAAAAAATGATGTATTGATTCATCTTGAGAACAAAACAACATTTTTGATAGCCTTGCTAGTTCCGTTTTGCCAAGTTATCTTTTGTAAGAATTACCTTACACTGTAAGAACCACATAAAAATCTTGATTTTAAGTGGTAATTTCATTTTCCAGATATATTTACGTAGGTACCTGATATGATCGTTTATATAGTCCAGATATAATGATTTTACCGAGAAGGAACCAGACTTTATTAACTTCCAAACAAATTCATCCGGTTATTCAGTTAAGTTGATGCTCATTAAATGGCGCACTAGGTGAAGCCATCTTTCCCCTCTATTACCCGTTAGAGCTTGTCTAAATCCAATGTTCAAAGGTTTATGTGACATTCCAGAAAGGAGAGTCTGAGGGTTTTGTCTTAACTTAAGACAATGAACTAGAGTGGAGATATTTATTGTGTATGAGCTCTTTCCATACCCCTTGTTCATTTAAAATTTTAAACAACCATTTGCTTAACATGCATTTGGTTTTTATGTCAAGTACCTCCACTCCTAGTCCCCCTTGTTCCTTTAGACGGCATATGATGTTCCATCGAGTTTGTCTATACTTTCTCTTATGGACATCACTTTGCCAAAAAAACCTAGAGCGAAAATAACCCAATCTTTTTTAACCCCTTTAGGTATTTCAAAGAAGGATAACATGAACATCGGTAGGCTTGTTAATACTGACTTAATTAGCACTAACCGATCTCCATAAGACAAAAGTTTTCCCACCCAACTCACAAGCTTACGCTCAAAGCAATCTTCTACCGGTTTCCATTCATCATTTTTAAGTTTGCGAAAATGAATAGGGATTCAAAAGTATCTAAAAGGGAAAGACCCCGCCTCACAACCAAACAAATTTATATTGCTCATGATGTTCTTTAGCTTTACCAAAACAAAAGACTTCACTCTTATAAAAGTTTATCTTTAGTCCTGATAGCTGCTCGAGAATGCATAGGATTAATTTCATGTTTAGAGAATTTTCCAAATTATGTTCCATAAAATTGATGGTATCATCCACATATTAGAGGATTGATATCCCACCCTCTACTAAGTGAGGTATGATCCCCTCGACATGTCCATCCTCTTTTGCTCTAGCAATCAGAATTGCTAACATATCTACAACGAGGTTAAAAAGCATAGGAGATAGCGGATCACCTTGCCTTAAACCTTTGAAGGTTTGGAAATAGTAACCCATGTCATCATTCACTTTAATTCCAACACTTCCATGACTAACAAAATCATTAATCCAGCGGCACCATGTAGGATTAAAGCCTTTCATACGCATTACTTGCTGTAAAAATGGTCATTTCACTTTATCGTATGCCTTTCCAAAATCAATCTTCAAGAGGACCCCATCCATTTTATTCATATGAAGTTCATGGATTGTCTCATGAAGGATCAATATCCCCTCTAGAATATGTCTCCCCGGCATGAAATCGGTTTGAGTTGGCCTAATAACTTGATGTGCTACCGCAGTCACCCTATCCATTCCTACCTTTATAAAAAATTTGAAGCTCACATTAAGTAAACATATTGGCCTATATTGTTGAATTTGTACTGTATTTTCTTTTTGTTGCCTGTCAAAACCCACCGGCGAGCAGCGACGAGCAACACGAAGAGCCGGGAGGCTCCCAGAACTGCTGGTGGGCCCTGGTCCCTCGGGCAACGGCCCGCAAAACTCCGCTGCGTCTGGCTGATGCAAGGCGTGCCATATATACCTGGTCAGAAGGTGATGGATTGCTTCGATTAGTTTCCTGCATGGCAAACAAGTATCGTAAAATTCGAGCATGACGGCTCCTGTGTTTCCGTGAATCGGCTCCTGGAGCCGATTATCCCATGGTTACGCTGCATTAGATCTACGATAACATGGGGTTTTGCTTCATCAATACAAGTTAAATCGACCTCTGACGCTTTTCACCACATAATTGGAACATCCTACACGTAATTGAGCCTGGTAGATACAAAAGATGATAGAAAACTAACCCTAGAGAAGGCCTAACAACCGACGTAAAGTCAATTCCCGGAACAACTCCTCTCGAATTGGCAAACCATATCCTTACATACTACTGGATCGTTCAACCCGTTTGCAAGGCCTGACCATGTGGATATCAAACTAAACCTTGGAAAACAAGGCATAACTATAACAGATCAAATCAACTGAATAAAGATCAAGCAAGATGCTGCCCTTACACCCGAACAAGGTGCAAAGGTAGCGAGATAACTAAAGGCAGTATAACTAAGCAATCATAACAAAAAGGTACCGATGCTAGCCCAAACAAATCTATGATAACAGTATTACTCGCCATCAACAAGGCTTCAGTACGAGTAACACTAAATAACGCATAAGCAGATACTGCCTAGACCGCAAGATGCGATCTAGGCAGCATGACACTTACCCGAGAAAAACCCTAGAAACAAGGGGTGGCGATGCGCCGAGATTGTGTTTGTTGTGAACGTGATCGTCCTCCTTTCTCAATAACCTTAGGTACATATTTATAGTCCGGAGACTTTCTATCTTTGGAATAACCCTAACAACTCTATCTCTTACTTAAACCGAAGCGTAACCTACCATAATATACAGATACACGGGCAATTTAGCCCAAATCCACGCACAAGGCTGATCCAGCAATACGTTGCATATATGTATCCTCCAAGCCCATCTTGATTACGGCCCATCTCCTCCTTTGGCCAAAATGTGGCGATAACACATGCCCCCCCTGGTTTTGGCAATAATAATTCCAAAACCACTCTGTTTTTTTTAACGCGTTACGCGTTGCAGAGCAGAATAGTCACGCCGCCCCCTCATCATGACGCCTTGTCTTCTGAACTTCTCCGCAGTGCATGATTTGACAGTTTTGGCACCACATTCTGGAAAACCGCTATGGCATTGAACCACCTCCCACTATTCCCCTTATTTAAATTCATCTGAGCAGTTTGCACCCCCATCCTCTTCCATTAGCCAAAAAACCCTCTTCCTCCGCCATGGCCTCCTCTTCTTCCTCCAAATCATCCGGCCTTTCCTTCCAATCCTCCAACACAATGAGCGACCGGGAGCCGACGCCGGAGCACCCGCCAATGGCGGCGTACGAGGCTCTCGCCCCACAATGGTGGGACGAGAGGGACTGGGACTTCGCCGCCTGGTCAGAGGACGACGAGTCCCTGACCGGCGAGGGCCTCATTCCTTGTCGACGAGGCTGAGGCGGAGGCGCGGCAGACGCCGTGTCTGGGCGAGGACGTGAATCCTCCGACGAGGAGGAGGAGGAGGACACCTCCTTGACGAATACCCGCGGTGAAGCGCTTCGCCGGGTCCAGCGAGGATACCGGCGACGACGAGGACGAGGAGGCCCCATCGACAACTTCGGCGGCAGAAGAAGACTACGCCGGCGGCGCCGATGACAGCGAATACGACGACGGCGAAGACAGCGGCGACGACACCGGCTTCTAGATTAGGAACTAGTAGTAGTAGTACTAGTAGTAGATTTCCATTTGTAAGCAATCGGCTTCGTTGTAAACAACCGTCTTTTGAATCAACAAAGATTGCTTTCCCAATTCGATTTTGCCGATAGTCAAAATAGGTCAATGTTCCAGAAGCCGATAGTAATGTATCGGCTTTCACCATACTACGCTCATATGGTCAACCAAGTCAAAGCCCAAAGAGCCGATGGTAACACATCGACTTTCCCCACAAACGTTGACAAGGTCAAATTTGGTCGCATATTTAGATAAATCTGAGCAGCCACTTTCCAATTTCAAACGGTAACCTGCGACCCTCTTCAAAAAGGCTAACCCAGATCTCCAATTGCCTCACCGAATAGATCGAGCTTACAGCGACAAGAACCCTCGATCCCCAATCGCATAGATCCATCTCCGCCGGCAAACTAGATGGCGGAATCGTCCAATACCAACACGGTCTCGGTGCGAAGGTACGCTCCTCATGATCTGAACACGGTGCTAGAATTAATAGCAAACACGAATTAATGCTTTATTCCACCGTTAAATTTTTAGGTTTGACATTCTGCCGCATCCTTCTCTCCCAAATTCTCTCTGTCTTGGCCCCGCAGTAATCTAGTCCTGCCCATCTGATCTCTTGCGAGGCAAACAGAATCCCCTTCGTAATCCAAAACCTAGATTTGAATTCTTGGGCCGACTGCTTGCGAGCCTGGCCTAATCCTCCTGAACATTGGGTCTCTTGGTACAGCAGGGTAGCCAAAACTTACCAATCCCAATGGGAAACCACGGGAATAGCCGATGCCTTGTATTTGTCATTGTCTCCCCTTGAGAAACATGAAAATCTTCTAAAAACCATCGGCTATTTCTGGTCCGATGCTCTGAACTGCTTCATGTTCGGTCATGGCCCCATGACACCAACTCTGTTAGACGTGGTGATGATTACTGGTCTGGACGTTACATCACCCAGCCCCTCTGCTTTTAAGCTGACAAAGGTCCCCTACAAGCTTTCTTCCAAAACAGACTGCACGAACTGGGGTGCCTATCTTCAAAGCCACATGAAAACTAAAGGCCCTGTCACAGAGAAAGAACACACGGCTTTCCTCAACTTCTGGCTGGAACATTTCATATTATGTGGCCCTTCCTTGCTCCAACCAATAATTATCTCTCCTGGCCTCTGAACTTGCGGAGGCACTCAACAGCATCGGCAAACTGTTCCTTGGAGAAGTCTATCGATATCTCCAGTTGATGTCTGTCAAACTATTCTCCGGCATAGCAGTCAAAACAGGAGGTCCTTGGTGGTTCATTCAGCTATGGTCTCAGCTGTATTTTCAAAACCATGTCCCAAACTTCCCCCTTTTGGCGAGTTGCACCTTTCCAGATGCCAAAGGGAAGCAGATCCGATGCACCAGCTACGGCCAAGCTCTGTATAGACTGCCAGGTAGTAAACTGATCCCTCAGGAAGCATCCAAGTGGTTCAGCATTTTCTTCCAAGGCCTGGACAATCCTATCTTCTTTCCTTACACGGAAGAATCGGAACATTTTGAAAATCCAATCTCCTTCAGGCTAGACAACTTTGCCGATGACACCAGCACTCGGCAGCTATTTTCCACTGTGATCCGTCCCTGCTTCCTTCCAGTTGGCATGAGCACATCCAACAGAATAATCAAGCCTGGATACGAATTCTACCAGCCGGTCGTAGTGGCTCGGCAATTTGGCCTTGGACAAGTACCTCCCCATTTCTTTCTCCACCATCTTACAGAGAGCAGAGCTGACCTGCCCGATCCTCTCACCAGTCAAAGGTGTTATTCCTTCTTCGATGCTCTGACCATCCCAATTCCTAACAACCTCACCTTCGCTTCATCAACCGATGGTTTTGAGAACTGGTGGTCGATGTGGAAGACTCATGCCTTCAGGAGAGCTCTGGGACCGTTGCTGGAACAGCTCGATGCTGAATATGATATCCCCGTAGAACAGGTACCACTACTTGTAAATTTTCTTGATGCAGCTCACAAATGATTCTTCTAATAACCCACTCTGTCTCCTTGCAGCAACAAGATGGTCCTGAACCTACGCACGGTGATGGCTCCCCCTTCGAATTCTTCCCACCAGCTCCTGTGGTCCTTTTCTGCAAAAACTCGCCACCTTTGAAAAAGGTCGTGATGCAGAACCAGCCGATATCACCACAATCGGCTTCCAAGAGCCAAGCAACCACGGGTCACCGCCTCGAGTTCCAACTAAAACAAGAACGGTGGTGAGGAAGGTAGCTGCCAGGAAGACTTTGAGGCGCCGGAGCCCTTCTCCAGAAAGTTCGCATGTACGCTGATCCATGCCTTGGTTGATCTCTTTCATCCTTGCAAACATGTTTGTGCTTACTAGCTCTCCTTTTCTTACAGGTTTCCATCGAAGACACCTCCAGCGGGGACACACAATCCAATCGAGGAGAATCGGGCCCAACAGACTCTGAGAGGACCACCACACCGAGCCAGCCAGATTTGCCACCATCGGCTCCCAGGAAAAGGCCGGTTCCTGAACCTACTGCCCCCCGAGCATCAGTCGAGGCGGGGCCAGCTGTGAGCCCCAAGAGGGCTCGCAAGGGACTGCAAACTTCTTCGTCGAGCCAGGAGGTTTCGAAAGTCATCACCCTCCATGCTCTTACCAATTGTTTTTTATCTGCCGATTCATCACTATTTACATCGGCTAAGCACCTTCCATGCAGACGACTGACACTTCTAGTGGGAAAGCCGGGGAAGTGCCGATGCCTTTCGCAAGGCTGGATCTAGTAATCCCTGAAGGTGTAGATGAAACGGTTACCACTTTGGCCAAGCCCCCAGCAACAACACACAAGCCGATTGTCTCGTCATCTGCTATCCCCTTGATCTTAGGAGAGGTACGTTCGCTTCGTTCGGCTCATCCTTCCATGTTGGACGCATACTGACGCCATTTCGGCCTGCCAGGGTTGTGATATCTCAGGCCTGCTGACGTTCGACCCTGAATCCATCGAACCAACTCTCTCTGTCGCCAACGATGAACCACGAGCAAGGGCTGTTCTACCTCAATTCCAGCGTCTCAAAGCCTTGCTGTCCTCCCCGATCGAGAAGTTGATCGAGGGTTCTGAAGAGGTGAAGAGTGTTCTTGCCGAAATCAAGGACCAACTCCCAGTAGCATTGCAGGTGAAGCTTTGGCCAGTTGTAACTCTGTCTTTCTACGGGTCAAGGGTGAAGTTGGATCGTGAGAGGATTAATCTGCGCCGCGCCCAACTCCCGCTGAAGGCCAATATTGCAGACAAATGTCAGCGGATCAACGAGAAAAAGGTGTCTCTGGATGCCAAAACTGACACCTCTGTCAGCACCGCCGAGCTTGCATCCTTGAAAAAGGAATTGGGAGATCTTGAAGAGAAGGTCCGGGCGACTAAACAGCTCATTCGTGACAAGGAAGCATTCATCGCCCGCTCCCAAGACGAAGCAGAAGGCCTCAAAGCTCAACTGAAGACTGATCTGGCGGAAATACGTGCCCTGAACAAGCAGCTAGTGATGGGCAAGGACGAAGATGACGAAGCCGAGATCGCCGAGGTGGATCGTGTCCGCGCTGACGCCCTCCACGCCTTCGAGGCATTCCTTCAGTAGCTTATTCATGTAAACTGACACCTGCTCGTAACAGTTTGAACCTCTAGAGTCGATGGCTGTGCATCGGCTATATTTTTTTTATTGGCCGATTTCATGTATCGGCCCCCATATTTCACTGTCCATCATCCCACATGCTTGGGAAATATTTCTTGAGATGCTGACCGTTGACAGCCACTGGAAATTTCACGCCATCCAGCTCCTCAAGCATGTACGCGTTCCCCCTTAAAACTTGATTGACCCTGTATGGCCCGTGCCAATTTGGAGACCATTTACCATATGCTGCATCCTCAGTCCCCAATGGCAATACAGCTTCCCATACCAGATCGCCAACGTGGAACTCCTTTGGTCTCACCTTCTTATTATATGCACGAGCTACCTTGGCCTTGTTCTCTTTGATTTTCTCAAGCGACCACAACCTAATCTCAGTTAAATCCTCAACACTGTCACTCATCAGGGCCGCATATTCTTCAGTTGTTAGATCGTTCTGAAAAGTGACACGTCTCGATCCAGCCGTAATCTCCCAGGGCAATACGGCTTCTTGTCCATAGACTAGATGGTATGGCGAGGTTTTTATCGCTCCATGACATGACATGCGATAAGCCCATAAAGCCTCTGACAAAACCTCGTGCCAACGCCTAGGATGCTCATCGACTTTCCTCTTGATCAGCTTGATAAGGCTCGTTGGATGCTTGACTTGCCCATTTGCTTGAGCATAGTATGGAGATGATCGGATCGACTTAATTCCGTGTCCTCACGTAACTTTCTAAACTCGTGAGAAATGAAGACCGAACCTCCATCGGTCGTGATAGTTTGGGGAATCCGAATCTATGAATGACATGTTCTTTCACAAAATCGATAACATCCTTGAGTTCACTGACTTCATAGGGACGGCTTCCACCCATTTAGTGAAATAATCAGAATGGCCAAAATCCACATGTGGCCTTTGCTTGATGGAGGATTGATCTTGCCAATCATATCCATGCCCCAACCTCGGAATGGCCAAGGCTTGATGATGGGGTTCATTCTTGACGCTGGTACCGTCTGAATTTTCCAAATTTCGACATGCTTGACACCTTTGTAGTACTTAAAACAGTCCTCAAGCATGGTGGGCCAATAAAACCCGATCGCTGATCAACCATTTCATCTTGTGAGCCGATTGGTGAGTTCCACAGGCGCCTTCGTGTACCTCGTGGAGCCGATTGGCCTCGGTTGGCCCTGGACATTTGAGCAGTAACCCTTCAGAGTCCTCAGAGTAGAACATGTCGTCCCCAATAAGCACATACTTCATGGCCTTGTACCTTATCCGTTTAGGTGCCCCAGCCGAATCTTTCAAGTAATTGAAGATATCGGCTCTCGATCGTCCGCCTCCGAGAATCGTACGAACATCAGATCCCTCTCGTCCTTGTCCTGAAGCCATTGTGCGAGATCATTCCTCGGTATTCTGCGATCGCGGGATCGATTAAAGTTTATGTACGAACTGTGCCATCGCTCACGGCATTGCAACCATAATGGGAAGAGCGACTCGCTCTCACACTTTTATTCCTCCGTGAGTTGGGAAATCACCAATTTGGAGTCTCCAAAAATTTCCACTGCTTCTGCTCTAGCTTCGATGAGCAACTCCATTCCCTCGCGTATCGCCTCAGACTCAGTGACGTTGTTGGTGCAAGGGGTAGATAGTCTGATGGAGAAGGAATATGTTGCCCGGGCGACACGAGTAGAATGCCGATCTCGCAACCATCATCACAAACCGATCCATCAAAAACATAGCCTCGTATGCAAGCGCTGCTATATCAGTGTTGATTCTTTCAGCAATAAGGTCGGCCAACGCCTGACCCTTAACCGCTTCCGCGGGTTGATACCGGATATCAAATTCCGATAATGCAAACATCCATTTTCCGAGTCGGCCTTTCAACATAGGAGCCGACAGCATATGTTTTATGACATCTGATTTGCATATAATGATAATCTCCGCTGAGAGCAAGATGTGGCGCAGCTTGGTGCAGGTGAAAAACAGGCAGAGGCACAACTTATCGATCTCAGGATACCTTGTCTCTGCATTCAGCATCCTTCTGCTGATGTAAAACACAACTCGCTCCAGACCATCATAAACTTTGCTCCACCACCGAGGCGATGGACGTGTCAGCTACTGACAAGTAAATATAGAACGGCCTATCTGGCTGGGGCGGAACCAACACTGGCGGCTTCATTAGATATTCTTTGATCTCGTCGAAGGCTCGTTGTTGTTCTGTCCCCAATGAACTCCTCATCGATTTAATTTTCACCGGTCCATGAACGGCTCTATTCTTCCCGTGATTAGAGATGAATCTTACGGAAGTTGATCTTGCCGATGAGAGATGCAGTTCTTTCTTCGTGGTAGGTGGCTTCATTGTTCGTGACCGCCTCGACTTTTCAGGCGATCTCAATTCCGTGTTCATGGACCAAGAAACCCAAGAACTGACCGTCACAATCAAGGCACACTTCTTTGGATTCATCGTAGCGAATTTTCTTGTTCGGTCCAGGGCGTTGCAGATCGTCCAAGTGTCCTTGTCTTGAAGCGGCTGGACCACCACGTCATCGATATAAATTTCCACCAGCTTTCCGATCGGATCATGGAAAATGTAATTCATGGCTCTTTGGTATGTGGCGCTGCATTCTTGATCCAAACGTCATGACTACATATTCAAACAACCCCACCGAACACGGGACTCAATGCAGTCTTGTGTATATCTTGAGCCATAAAAATTTGGTTGTAACCGGCATTGCCATCCATGAAACTCAAGACCTTATGACCAAAGCACTTGCGTTGATTAATGTCTCTACTACGGCATCGGATACTCATCCTTTGAGTGGCTCTATTGAGATCCCGAAAATCTATGGCAACACGCCAGCGGCCATCCTTTTTCTCTACAGGTACGATACTAGAAATCCACTCAGCATACCTGCATGGCCTGATTAACCTAGCTGTCAACATTTTCTCGATCTCTTTCTTGACTTCTTCCAAAATTTCGGCCTTCATCTGTCGTGCTCGCTGCTGGAATGGCCGAAACCCTTTTTTAAGCGGGAGTCGATGCTCAATGATGCTCCTGTCTAACCCGGGCATCTCTGTATAGTCCCAGGCAAAGCAATCTGGATATTCTTTCAACAAAGCTATCATCGGACCCCGCAGATTCGGATCTAACTTCTTGCTAATAAATGTTGGTCGCGGCTTATCC
Source organism: Avena longiglumis (assembly GCA_030063025.1). NCBI lineage: Eukaryota > Viridiplantae > Streptophyta > Magnoliopsida > Poales > Poaceae > Avena > Avena longiglumis. Next base: position 367,667,569 of record CP125975.1, read on the forward strand.
CCAGGACCGATGTCAATCCCCTCTAGCTCATCAGCGGAGGTAAACCCATACCCTAGATTTCTGTCACCTGCTAAATCGATGCTAAACACGGGGCAAACAGTTGGTGAGGATAACAAAGATAATTTGGGCCGATTGCCGGAATCGGCCCCCTTTTTGATTGCATTAGTCAAGGAAGGTTTACAACTTATTTGTGCTCTACAATGGCAGGGAATCTCCCTACTACGACTGCATGGCCTGTTTCTTGTAAGATTACTGCTTTTTATTTTTTGTGGCCGATCGCAGGGATCGTCCATACCACATACGATCGTGGACTTTGCTACTCTGTCAGGCCAGTGGATAAGACCAGCCTCACCCCGTTTTTTGTAGCTTCAATGCGCTCACAGCCGTCTAGACTGATTCCAGAGATCGGCTCTTGGTCTTCTGCCTCCCAGATGTTCATGCCAGCTATGGAGATCTCGATCGAATCATCTGCATGAATGACCTCCACTTCATCTCCATCCCACTGTATTAGGCACTAGTGCATCGTGGATGGGATGCAGCAGTTAGCGTGAATCCAATCCCTCCCCAGCAAGACAGCGTAGGTGCTTTTTGCATCGCGATGAAGAATGACGTAGGGATGGTTTTTCTGCCCACGGTCAGATCCACGTTCAGAACGCCTTGCGTTTCTGAAGTTTGGCCGTTGAAGTCGCTTAACGTGACGTTGGTTTTGATCAGATCTGCAGTGGAGCGTCCCAAACGCCGTAGCATGGAGTATGGCATTATATTGACTGCCGCTCCGGTGTCAACCAACATCTTGCGGACAGGCTGCCCATTGATATAACCTCGCAGGTACAGGGCTTTCAGATGTTTGTAGCCTTTCTCTCGTGGCTTTTCAAAGATAACCGGCCGTGGGCCGCAGTCAAACTGTGCCACTGGTAGTTCTTTGGTTCTTGGAGCGCAAAACTCTGACGGAAGTATGAACACCATGTTTGTGCCAGCCGATGTCTTCGCATCGGCTTTTACTGGTTTGGGGCGCCACTCTTTCCTTTTCGGACGAGCCTCCGTTTCCAAGGTTTGCCGAATTTTCACGGCCAGATCGGGCTGTGCTTTCCTTAAAGCGTGGAGGTACTGCGCTTCGGCTTCCTCCAAGCTACGCAGTCGCTGAACTCTACGCTTTTGGGTGTGTCTGAGTCCATCGGGACACCACCTTGGCCGGTGATATCTGTCTTCTTCTTCACCCTTTGGCTCCTCGAGATCTTTTGCTCGAGATGACTCCTCTTGTCTGTTCTGAGGCGGGAGAGGCCCTAGACGCTTGAACACTGAAACTGGACCTGTGTCATCCTTCTGCTGTCCACATTCCGGGCAGTTGTCGATTGTAGGCAATCGGCTCATTCCCGCATCCCAGCAATACTTGAAGAAAGGACAATCCCAATGTTTATCCACGCCTTCCTTTTCCTTTGACTTTCCCCTAGCGAGGTGCTCATATCCTTCATCATCTCTATCGTCTTGCGGCGTCGGTCATACTAACGCTCATACTTGTTAAGGAGATGTGGAGTGTGGCTTACGATATCGCACGCTTCTCACTTGCTCCTCGGTTAAATACACTTTGTCATCATAACGGGGCGATCACGTGGACCAGCCTCCTCTCTTTCTTTGCCCCGAGAGCGACCGCTTCCTCCTTATATGTGCCATGGTGGTACACGGGCCTGCCATATTAACATCGAGCGAAATCTAGCGGCGCCTCGTGGAGTGGTTGTGTTCTACCATGTTGGCCGGGAAACGGGTTTGTGTCTACTTTCATGGTGAATTGCCCAAGGATCGACGTCCTGTTCTATCGCCGTTTGGATCTGGCGTAGCTCTTTGCAATCATTGGTGGTGTGGGTGAGCAGGTGATGCCACTTGCGATGGTCTCCGTTCATCTCTTGAGCGTAGGGATTTTATGGCCTTCGGGTAACTTCAGCTGCTTTTCTTTCAGCAGTAAATCGAATATCTGCTCAGCTTTGCTCACATCGAAGTCGAACCCTTTTGCAGGCCCTTGCTGTTTTACCCATTTGCAGGACACGGGATCTGCCCCCCGAGCCCATTCAGCCACGGCCACCTCCTGGTCTTGTACGGGATCCTCTTCTTCTGTATCGACCAGGCCTATCGGACGTTTGAACTTGTCTTGGTACAACTCAGGGTGGCGCTGTTCATACATTGTCAGTTTCTGGGCCATGTGCGCCAATGAATTGTATTCTACTTGGAAAGCCAGATCCTTGATAGGTGCTGAGAGACCCAACACTGCCAGCTCGACTGCTTCTTTCTCAGTTAAACGAGCCGAATAACATCGGTTCTTGACAGTCCTGAAACGCTGAATGTACTCGTCTACCGTTTCTCCGCTTTTGCCGCACTCGCCAGATCGCAATGCCAGCCTCGGTAGCTTCCGAATGATCTCGAATGTGGAACGCTCTTCCAGCTTGCTTCAGTGTCCGGATCGAATCCGGTGGCAACGAGGTGTACCACCCAAAAGCTGGTCTGTCGAGATTGCACAAAGAACCTTACGCGAATCGATCCGATGCTGAAATCATGCCTAATCGTGCGGTATCGGCTCACATGCTCGATCGAGCTCGACCTTCCGATCCGCTAAACCTTGAGAACTCGGGAGCCGATACTTGGGTGGCAGCGGAATCGATCAAACTTGGGGTACGGCTTGAATAGCCGATTGTCCTTCTCTTCGGCACGAAGCCGAACTGGTCTCTCAAGATGGTACGGATTTGCTCCACCGTTTGAGCTGCAGGGGCTAAATTCTCATGACTCGTTCCGGTGGCATACTTGGCTAGCCATGCCTGTTTATCAGCGTCCATCCTGCACATCCTGCTCGAAATACCGCTCCGAAGCCCTGCTCCGAAACTCGCCTGTAAATCCTGCGGTTGCAATCTGGTTCGTGCGCGTCAGGCTATTGCAGTCCGGCACGTAGGTGCACACATATCCATGTGGGATTTCTTTAGGTGGTTCAAACAGGAATTGGCAATCGCCAGGGTCACCTCCAACCTTGTAGACGACGACGTGCGCCCTGGTGGCTCGAGCTGCAAGCGTGAATGGCACCGTGGCTGGTGCGAGCAGTCTTTCTCCTGGTGAGTCCCTAGAGTAGGCCCCGACGGAGAGTACCGATGTTTCATGATCTCCGAACTACGCGAACCGCGACGCTCGAAAGCGTTCACTAGGCTCTCGAATGGCGGAAGAGAATGAGCCACCATGTAATTGACTTCGTCAGAGCTCAGTGCGCTCCTCAAGGAACAGCAGATCCACCTCATCAAGAGCACCTTCGGTGAGAACCCTTTCCACCGATGCCATGCTTACGGGTCCTCTCAAAAGAGCCGATGAGATCGGCTTCGAAGAGAGCTTTGATATCATCATACTTCGCCTTGTGCTCATCAGGCAGATCGTCGTACGTGACCGGTCTGTCCCCCATCGCAGCGTCGGATGTTGATGCAGATGTTGTTGAATGTCCCACCGGGCGTGCCAGAATGTGTTGCCTGTCAAAACCCACCGGCGAGCAGCGACGAGCAACACGAAGAGCCGGGAGGCTCCCAGAACTGCTGGTGGGCCCTGGTCCCTCGGGCAACGGCCCGCAAAACTCCGGCACACGTCCTGGCTGATGCAAGGGCGTACACTGACCTATACCTGGTCAGGAAGGTGATGGATTGCTTCGATTAGTTTCCTGCATGGCAAACAAGTATACGTAAAATTCGAGCCGCGACCGGCTCCCAGGTTTCCCTGTGAATCGGCTCCTGGAGCCGATTATCCCATGGTTCTGCATTAGATCTACGATAACATGGGGTTTTGCTTCATCAATACAAGTTAAATCGACCTACGACAGTTTAACGTTTTCACCACATAATTGGAACATCCTACACGTAATTGAGCCTGGTAGATACAAAAGATGACAGAAAACTAACCCTAGAGAAGGCCTAACAACCGACGTAAAGTCAATTCCCGGAACAACTCCTCTCGAATTGGCAAACCATATCCTTACATACTACTGGATCGTTCAACCCGTTTGCAAGGCCTGACCATGTGGATATCAAACTAAACCTGGAAAACAAGGCATAACTATAACAGATCAAATCAACTGAATAAAGATCAAGCAAGATGCTGCCCTTACACCCGAACAAGGTGCAAAGGCAGCGAGATAACTAAAGGCAGCATAACTAAGCAATCATAACAAAAAGGTACCGATGCTAGCCCAATCAAATCTATGATAACAGTATTACTCGCCATCAACAAGGCTTCAGTATGAGTAACACTAAATAACGCATAAGCAGATACTGCCTAGACCGCAAGATGCGATCTAGGCAGCATGACACTTACCCGAGAAAAACCCTAAAAATAAGGGGTGGCGATGCGCCGAGATTGTGTTTGTTGTGAACGTGATCGTCCTCCTTTCTCAATAACCTTAGGTACATATTTATAGTCCGGAGACTTTCTATCTTTGGAATAACCCTAACAACTCTATATCTTACTTAAACCGAAGCGTAACCTACCATAATATACAGATACACGGGCAATTTAGCCCAAATCCACGCACAAGGCTGATCCAGCAATACGTTGCATATATGTATCCTCCAAGCCCATCTTGATTACGGCCCATCTCCTCCTTTGGCCAAAATGTGGCGATAACACTTTTTTAGGTAGTAGGATTATAGTGCCATAGTTAAGTAGAAAGAGCGGCAATTCCAATTGCTGGAACCTATCAAATAGGTTCATTAGATCATACTTGATTATCTCCCAAAAAAATTGGTAAAACTCTGCGGGAAACCATCTAGCCCTGGAGCTTTCTTTTTTTCCATTTGCATAATAGAATCTTACACCTCCTTTTCTGCAAATTCAGCTGTAAGAATAATGTTTTCCTTATCATATACATGTGGAATATCACTATTTTCTGTTTCAAGTAATGAAAAGTTATTTTTGGCCGGTTCCCCAAACAACTTTTCATAAAACTCTATGATGTAGTTCTTTATGTTCTCTTGACCTATAAGTATCTCTTCATCTTGTTCAAGTTGGAAATCTTTTTCCGTCTATGTTTGCCATTCGCAATCAGGTGAAAGTACTTCGTATTTGTTTCCACCCTCCTGAATGTGTTTTACTTTGGCACGGTGTGCCAACTTCGTTTCTTCATCTCTACGGAGCTTGGCGATTGTGTCATTTGTCTCTGTTAATTCCTCTCTCTCAGAGGTGGTAAGGGGAGTGGTTTCTTACTTAATATCTAGTCAATCTATAATATTTGAAAGCCTTTGCTTTTCAATTTTATAAATGCTGCTTAAATTTCTGGCCCAACCCCTAAGAAAGTTGCGGAGATGGCAAATCTTATTCTTCCATACGAACATGGGATTCCTACCTTTAGTACTAGCTGCCTACTCTCTTGCTATAATCTCATGGAATCCATCTTGGCGCAACCAAGCTAGATCAAAATAAAAATGAGATTTATTACCCCGGTGAGCTTGTTCACCAGAGTCAATAAGAAGAGGTGTGTGGTATGATCCCGATCTTGTCAAAGCTCTCACACTGACTAAGGGAAACTTCTACTCCCACGAAACACTAGCTAGCACTCTGTCTAACTTTTCAAAAGTGGGATTTTCTTTTTGATTAGCCCAAGTAAATTGCTTTCCAAACAAAGCTAATTCTCTTAGCTCGAGATTCTCTATGATCGCAGTAAAAATGAACGGTCATCTAGCCTTGAAATTGTCGTTATTATTTTTCTCTTGCCTTCTAATAATGTTAAAATCGCCTCCGACCAACATGGGTAACGAATCATCCTCACAAAAACGAACCAATTCTGCCAAAAACTCTCCTTTCTTGGCATCTTGAGCTGCTCCGTACACATCAACCAACAACCACTCGAAATTATTAGATCTAGAAGAAAGGTGAAACTTTACACACCGTTCTCCCGACATAATATTTTTGACCGTCAAAGTTTGCGAATTTAATCCCACTAAAATACCTCCCGATCTTCCTAGTGGAGGTAGACAGTATCAAACATAATCAAGACCTCCTGAAAGTTTATTTTAAAAAAGGTGCTGAAAAGTTGTCTCTTCCTGTTTCTAGAATGGCGAAAAGATCTAGCTTGTTCTCTCTAATGGGTTTCTGAACGACAGAGTGTTTGGTAGGGTCCCTAAAACCATCGATGTTCCAGAAGGATCATCTCATGACGACTTCCTTTTAGAACCAATTCTTACACTACGCCTTATTACCGAACCATCCACAGCTCTCTTGCTTTAAGTTCTTTTTTGTTTATTTACCGGAAGAATAGAGTCTGTCTGACTCTTCGAGCCTTGTTGCTCTTCTTCCCGTAGATCTATACTAAGCTCAATAGCTAAATGGTAGGCTATAGATGACGTGTCAATACCTTGTATCCAACAACCAACTACTACACTATTAAACTTGCTCTAAAATGATGTCCACCCCACACGGAATCGCCGCTGCACGATTAATTTAGATAACTTTGTGATGATGCACCGGTATAGTAGTTACTTAGTACTTAGAACCAAGATGGTGAGAGAAGTGGAGTAGTTTCTTTCTCACTTTCGTCCCCTTCCTCTCTATTTTACTGTAGTATAAAACAGATCACATATCTGATGAACGCACCTAGTAATATCTCGTGAGTACTGATTTAATTCTGATACAGAGGTACCACTTCTCTATGTAGTAAGGTAACAGAACTTTACAAATAATTTTCTGTCCATTGTGTATTTTGGTGGTAGTATGGCTCTATGTGCAATGCCATGTGCTTGACCAATTCTACCAATGTGGTAGTTGAAACGATTATAGATTAGAGTTGGTTCCAATCATTTCTGTAGGTCTCAAATTGCTCTTCGCTAGTAACCTCGAGAAATAAAATTGTTGTTGGCAGTTAGTCTATGATTTGATACAGCCCTTAGTGTTTGATTGGTGATAATAAAAGGAAAAAAGATTGGTTGGACAAAAATGGTCTAGCTGATGCTTCAACGTAGGAGTATTAGCATGGTATATCATCTGATAGGTTGGTATCTAATTTGCAAGCATAAAAGATCAATCCTACATTAACATATACTCTTCTCCCAACTGAACCTTCTGGCAGAGATCGTGATGTCAGTCGAGTTATGACAGAGTGGAATACTAACAAACACCTTTTTGCAATTTGATTTATATGGTGTTCTGTAATATGATTTTATCTAGGATTAAGCATGCATTAAACATAGAGCCTGGCCAAAAGTCGCGTTTCCAGGTGTTTGATCTATTTTGTTATGTGTATGGAGGCTTGAACATACATGGGGACAATTGATCTTTCAACAAGACTTTGACGTTGGTGATGTTTCCTTGTCATTGCAAGTAACCTTCACCTATGAGTGTTGCCAGTGGTAGATGCCAGATAGCGCTGCTCTTGAGCTGCGGTGGGACCATTTCGCTCATTGTTCAGACAAAGAAGTTTTATAGCGGCATCTATAGCTCCGAACTTCTGAAGTCTCATCTTCGATGAATCTGTATGCTCATTGGACATATGTGCAGTGTCACTCAGAAGATGTGCAAGGTGATTATTCATGTCTCTCACCTTGAACTTCCCCAACGAAATTTTCAATGGAAAGGTCTCAGTGATAAGGTGCATATGTTATCCATAGGCTTTCTTAGTATATTATTGTCATTTAACTTCCTTTCTGACTTTAATGTACTCTTTTGTGCTAATCGTGTGACAAAGTATCTAATGTGAGCCCATCAACCCAATTTGTTGGCCTGCATTGAAGGTACAAAATTGACGAGTCTTCAAAGCCTAGAAATGAAAAGGCCGACCCTCGACTTCATGCCATCTATAAAGATATGTCAGAACTTGTTTGTGTCAGTGGTCCAAGAAATGAACTTGTGAAGTGGATGGTCAACAAGGAAACTGAATCAACACATCAAGCAAAAGTTGTCTCCATTGTTGGATATGGAGGATTAGGCATGATAACTCTCGCCAGACAGATTTATGACAAAATTGGAGCAAACTTCGAATGTTGGGCCTTTGTGTCAATTGTTCTTAGTCCTGATATGTCATATATCATGAGTTCTTTATTCTGCCATCTCCACAAACAAGGTTACACTCATGGAGGGGATACCCAACTCATCATCGACCAGATAAGAAACTTCCTGAAAGATAAAAGGTATGTAAGTATGGTAGTGAAATTAATTTTTGGTCCTACAAATAACAGTTGCAATGTTGTTCATACTGGACTAATTGTTTAATTGGTACAAATTGCATTTTTTTTATTTTAGTTTATCGTTAAAATCAAATATTTTTCTTTGAACTTCTTCCGATTATTCATGCTTGCATGAATTGCACAAAATTGTATGCTGAAGTGGTGTGTGCCACAATTAATGCTACAAAAGAATTGATCCCCAATACTCTTGTTGGAAAATCAAACGGTAGTCAGTGAACAAACAATAAATCAACCTCAACTCGGAAGCTATGTCCAATACTTTTGAAACTGCTTCTGTCCTAAGGTTCCAAACTTGAATTAATATTTTGTTTTGATAACCTCTTGGAGGGATTAAAGAGACAAACATGGTGATGCATGGATCTATTTGCTAACATAAGATCACTTTTTGTTCTATTAATTTTTTGCTAATAATCATGATGTGTATGAATATTCTTGAAACTCGTTTGGTTTCTCTTCTAATAATTATGGAATTGTAATACCATTTACCATTTGATGCTAACTTGTTTTCTTACATTTATTTAGTTGCTCCATTATCAGTCAAAAAAATGATGTATTCCACACAAATTTATTTTTACTATTAAACACTGATACAATAGTCATCCATTACTCCTTGATTATTACTAATACTTCATTTGTTAAGTTATGTCTTGATTTTGAAGATTTCATCCGATATTAAATGTATAGTTCACTTTAGTCCTGATTAGGCCCATGTGTTTAGATATATTTGTTTTCTAATGTGGAAAAGGAAAGGGTAATGTGTTATGACATACATGGAACACAATGGTTTTTCTTTTAATACTTATGAAAGATCACGGATGCCGCCTAGGGCGGGGGGTGAATAGGCGGTTAAAAACTTCTGTGAGATGGGCTTAACAATGGAGGAATAAAACTATTGATTTATTTTGTTAAGCACAAAGCCTATATATACTAAGGTTCACCTATGTGCACCAACGACTTATGCAAGACAAGAAACAATGTGATAGCAAGATAGATTACTTCAAGAACGAAGTCTATCACAATATAAAGTGCATAAGTAAAGAGATCGGGTATATATATAACCGAGGCACGCGGGGACAATGATATTTTACCGAGTTCCTTCCACAAGGGAAGTACGTATCGTTGGAGGGGTGGGTGGTACAAAGACCACCAACACCACAAGAGGCCTCACCCTATTCTCCCGAGCACCCGCCGCACGTCAAGTGACGAGTGCAGCAGCACTTCATTGGGATACCCCAAGCGGAAGGTATGATGCAGTACAGCAGGCAAGTTCCCCTCAGTAAGAAACCGAGGTTATCGAACCAGTAGGAGGAAGGAAACGTCCCAAAGGTGCTGCAAGCAACATGGAGACCTGCACAACACAAACTCAAGACTTTGCCCCAACTAACAGTGAGGTATTCAATCTCACTGATTGCTGTAACAAAGGATTGACTTTATGGTGTGGAAGGTGATGATGGTTTGCAGCAAGTAAATGGTAATAGTGGAAGATGTATCAATGGTAAAGATTGGACCGGGGTCCATAGTTCACTAGAGGTGCTCTCCTTAGATAAACAACATGGCATGAAGGGTAAACAAATTACAGCAGGGCAATTGACAGGATTGAGCAAGGCATAACAATGCAATACTAGACAAAAAGATCCTATGAGATTCGATTGGGCAATACAACAATATACATAGACCGCCATCCAACTGCATCTATGACTAGAAGTCCACCTTCAGGTTTTCATCCGAACCCCCTTCAGTATTTATGTGCAAGCAATAGACAACTGCTCTAAGCAAAGTGTTCAAGGTAAACAATCCACTTGTTCCATGAACAAGAGACCGTTGTTTTCTCCCTAGTGGCAAAAACACATCTACAACCGAAGAGATTTCTGTCACTTCCCTTGGAAACTAGAGGCATGAACCCACTATCGAGCATAAATACCCCCTCTTGGAGTCACTAGCAACTACTTGGCCAAGATAGCTACTAACAACGGAGAGCATGCAAGATCACAAAAAACACAGACATGATAGAATCAAATAGACAGAACCATTAATCAATCTGACATAGTAATCTCAGTATCCATCGGATACCCGCAAACACAACATGCATGATTACAAATAGATTAGATCTTGATCATGAACGGAGCTCACAAGATCTATACATGAAAGAACAAATGAGGAGATACAACCATCTAGCTACTACATGGACCCGTAGTCCAAGGTGGAACTACTCACGCTTCATACCGGAGGTTGGCATGATGAAGAAGAAGGCCTCCGGGATGATCTCCCCTCTGGCAGGGTGATGGGAAGAGCTTCGGATCCCCCCCCCCCCGGTATAGGGACGATGGTGGCGGCGGCTACATAAGGTTTCATGGAGTTTTGATCGGGTTCCTAGGGTTTCTGCATCGAGGGATTCGTATAGGCGAAGGGGCGAGCCAGGGGGCACCAGGGCAGCTGCACCCCCTAGGCGCAGGGTGGGCCCACCCGCGTGGCCAGGGGGTGTGGCCCCCTGTTGAGCCTTCTCCATCTCGTATTCTGGCTTCGTGTTGCCCAAGGTAAAATATTAACTTTAGCTTTTGCCCCGTCCAATTCTGATAATATTGATTTTCTGCCTTTCTGGAACCAAAAACAGAAGAAAACAAGCAACTGGCACTGTGGCAACTTGTTAATAGGTTAGTTCCAGAAAACATATAAAAACACCTCAAAGTGTAGACAAAGCAAAGCAAAGTAGATACTAAACAATAATAGAACATCAAAAATTATAGATACGTTTACGACGTATCAGCAAGCACCCGATCCACTATGGGACACTTGAGGGCAGTCATCAAACCCGTACAAAGATTGGGGCAATCTCCACAACTTAATTGGAGGCTCCCAACAAACGCCACCAAGGCCATACAATTGTATAGGGTTCCAAGAACCCAAGAGGGACAAGCTTCAATGATTATCACGAACCAAATCCTCCAAGGAGAACTCAAACTGATGCACCGAATGCAAATGGCAAGAACACCACAAAGATACTCAAATCCCTCACTCTCAAATTCCAACAAAGTTACTAAATCTATTGGGGGAACAAGAGAGGAGGAATCAAAGAGGAACACAAAATCCCCCAAGATCTAGATCCCAAAGAATCAATCACAAAGAGGTGATTTGGTTTGGTCAAAATATAGATATAGATCTCCTCTACCTTCCACTCAAATATGGGAAAGAATCATTGGAGGGGAAGAGATTAATCAAGCTTGAGAGAGTAAGAACAATGGGGAAAAGCTTGGGAAAATAGAGTAAGAATAAGCACCAAACTGATAAATGGAGGAAGCTTATATAGGTCCCAACATAGATCTGCCCGTTGGGGCAATTTTACCAGACTGGGCCGATACTACCGCCCACCCACCCAACAGCGCCCCCGATGCGGCTCAGATCACTATAGAGCTTTATTGGGAAAGCCCAAGAGGAAGGTATGATGAGCATAGCAGTAAGTCTTCCCTCAGTAAGAAACCAAGGTTATCGAACCTGTAGGAAGAAGGAAACGACCCCAAGGTGTTGCTAACAACTTTGAACCTGCACAACACAAACTTAAGACTTTGCCCCAACAAACAGTGAGCTTGTCAATCTCACCGGTTTGCTGAAAACAAAGGATTAAACGTATGGTGTGGAAGGTAATGGTAGCTTGCAGAAAGTAAACAGTAATAGTGCAAGATGTATCAATGGTAAATATTGGACCGTGGTCCACGGTTGACTAGAGGTGTTCTCCTTAAGATAAACAACATAACAATCTGGGTAAAATTTTTACAGCGGGGCAATTGACAGGACAGAGCAAGGCATAACAATGCAATACTAGACATTCATGATCCTATGAGATTTGATTGGGCATTATAACAATATACATAGACCGCCATCCAACTGCATCTATGACTAGTAATCCACCTTCAGGTTATCATCCGAACCCCCTCCAGTATTAAGTTGCAAGAAACGGATAACTGCTTTAAGCAATATGTGTAAAGTAAACAATACAATTTTTCTATGAACAAGAGATTGTTGTTTTTTACCTAGTTCCAACATCACAACTCCCTCTTGGAGTCACTGGCATCTACTTGGACAAGATAGCTACTAGAAACGGAGAGCATGCAAGATCTCAAACAACATAGACATGATAAAATCAATAATCAAGAAGACAAGATAGAATTATTAATCAATCTGACATAGTAATATCAATATCCATCGGATCCCCGCAAACAGAACATGCATGATTACAAATAGATGATCTTGATCTTGAACGGAGATCACAAGATCTAAACATGGTAGCACAAAGGAGGAGAAACAACCATCTAGCTACTATATGGACCCATAGTCCAAGGTGGAACTACTCACGCATCATACCGTAGGCTGGCATGGTGATGAAGAAGGCCTCCGGCATGATCTCTCCCCTCCGGCAGGGTGCCTAGAAGATCTTCAGATCCCCCCGATCTAGGGACGATGGTGGAGGCGGCTACGGACTGTTTCGTGGAGATCTGATCGGGTCCTTAGGGTTTTGGCATCGGTGTGATTATATAGGCAAAGGGTCGAGGCAGGAGGGCGACCAAGGGGCCCACACCCTATATAGGCATGGCCCAGGGGGCATGGGGGTGGCCACCCTGTGGCTCCCCTTTGTTCGCCCTTCGGTCTCTGTGTTCGTCTCGGTGAAATATTGCCTTTGGCTTTTGTCCCATCCAATTCCGAGAATATTTCCTTACTAGTTTTTCTAAAACCAAAAACATCAGAAAATAGGCAACTGGCTCTATGGCAACTTGTTAATAGGTTAGTCCTAGAAAATGTATAAAAATACCTCAAGATGTAGACAAAGCATAGCAAAGTGGATACTAAACAAGCATGGAACATAAAAAATTATAGATACGTTTATGACGTATCAACCCCCAGCGAACGAGAGGGAGAGACGGCAGCAGGCGCTAGCGATCGAACCAGTCTTGTGGCGCAGCGATCTGGTCAACATGAGGCAAGTGGAGCCATGCTGCAGCTGAGTGGCAAACGCACGCGAGAGGGAGGCCAGCGGGCCAAGCTGGCATAGGGCGGCGGCAGGATTGGGCACACGCGCGGCGGCCTGGCAAAGCAAGCGCAAGTGGGGCCTCGTGAGGGAGAAGCTAGCGGTGCGACAGGAAGTAGCTGGGCGGAGCTGGGCCAGCCGGTAGTACCGGTCCGCCCAGGTGGTACTACCGGGCTAGGCCGGTACTGTCGGTCCAAGCTACCGGACGAGGCAGTATATAGGAGGGCGCATCCAGGTGTGGCCGGTACCTACCGGCGGTAGTACCGGCCCAACAGAAAATGCTTTTCTTTTTCTTTTTTTTAAATCAAATAGGAAAATATTCAAACGGTCATAACTTTAGTTTGCTAACTCCGATTGACCCGAATCCAATTTCGTTGGGATGCTATGTCCAATATTGGATACCACCAAGTGGTAATACTTCATGTATTTTATAGTGAGATACCTCACTTAGCGAGAATCCGGAAAACCTCCAAGAACAAAATCGTAACAAGATATAAAGGGGAGATCTGATATTGATGAACAAGAGCTTGTTATGAAGATTACCACAAACTCTATATCCTCACATGGATAATAAAAAATAACAACCAAATATGATGATGTAAGTATGCAAAGGTTTGAGCTCTCTCCGAATGATATGATCGAGTTACTCACTCGAGAGCCCCTCTTGATAGTACGACTATCTATCCTAAACCCGGTCCCAACTAACAACATAAGACCGACAAAAGGTAAAACCTATCAAGAATACCTTTGCCTTGAGCATTCCACTTGAGCGCGATGTAGATGATCTTGACCTTCTCAAGATGGAACAACTTTCTTGGTTTCTCTTTATCGATCCATGACCACCGAGGATGGCAAGCATCAAACATGAGATCTTCTAGAGATGGCGCATTTTGATCTGGCAAAACACATCTTCTTCTTTATTTCATCGACCTTGAAGCCAACACATGCTGCAAGGGATTCTAATGGAAAATTCCTACAATTGCAACTTAATACACACATTAGTCCATAAAGATTGTCATTAATTACAAAAACCACACATGGGAGCCCACATGCTCTTTCAACTTCTATGCCTCTGAGATCTCAACAAAACTGGGATCAGACGTGTGGGTGTGACCAACACCCAAGCATAAAATACGTGAAATTAATTACCCCCTCTGTTCACTAATGTAAGAACTTTGAGCTTTTTTTCGAAATGCATGTATCTAAACATGTTTATTGTTTAGGTTCTCTGAGCTAGTTTGACCTTCCCCTTCATCTAAGGAGTTGCCTATTGTACTTGACTAATTTTCCTGAGGATTTTGAAATTCAAAGACACTGATTGGTGTAGATGGATTTCCGAGGGTTTCAACCATGGTGGAGATGAGGCGGATCTTGTTGAGCTAGGAGAAACATGTTTCCATTAGCTTATTAACAGAAGTTTAATACACCAGGTGCATATAAAGGCTGATGGCAAGGCATGATGTTGCCAAGTCCATGACACGGTCCTTGATTTCCTCATTTACGAGTCCACCAAAGAGAATTTTTGTACCATGCTAGGCATACATTGAAGATTAATATCAGAGTTATACATAGGTTCTCTCATAATTTTTCGATAAAATATGCTTTATTACTTAAAAAGTATTAAGTATTACATCCGTCCTCTGCATAAATAGGATGCACACAGCTGCCATAACTCCATAGATCCAAACATAAGGGAAAAATTAACAGAAGGAGGATTACATATCATAATGAAAAATTATATAAACGCCTAAGGTACTGAATGTAGCTCTATTCGCAGATTATGTTGCCAGCCATGTCGGGTGAACAAATCCCGCGTCGTGTCCTCCAGCCGCATACACACCTCCGTGAAAAGCTCAGGATGATCCACACGATGTAGTGCAGACCAAGACCGAAGGGTGCATGTGCATCTGTAAATAACCTACGAAGTGAACAGTTTGTATCGTTAAACACTTTATCATTTCTACATAGCCAAAGCGACCATATAATGGCAATCTCTCCCACCCGAAAAATTAACTTATACTTGCAATATGTACCGTGTAACCAATTCCCAAAAATATTGGCAATACTACTCAGTGGACACAAGCCAAAAGCTTCTTGGGTAACTGACAATATAGATCTGGTGATATTGCATTGGAAAAATAGGTGTTTTATTGTCTCTTTATGCTAAAAAAATGTGCACATAGGATCCCCATGCCAATTCCGTTTAATAAGATTATCTTTAGTAAGGATAACTTCTCAACGCAGATACCAAGCAAAGATTTTATTTTTTTAGAGGTATCTTCATCTTTCAAATCATCCTATTATCTAAAATTGGTAAGACTAGCCAGATTAAGGAATTGTATAAGGAACTAACAGAGAAGAAGTCATACTCACTTAAGTTCCATCTGAATTCATCATGCCCAGCTGACAGTTGAACATCTGTTAACCGATGTAGCAACATGATCCCAAGAGTCAAGCCTTGCACCAATTAAATTCCTCCAAAAAGTCACGTTAGGGAGAAATGATCCTAAAACGGGGGTGATCGTTTACTCCTTATACCGGACTATGGAATACAATGAAGGATATTGTTCACGGAATGAAGTAGTGTCAAGCAACTTATCCTCCCAAAATCGTATCTGAGACCCGTCCTTAATAAAAAAGTGTACCGAAGCGAAGAAATGTTTCTTTGTTACCATCAGGATGACCCAAATGTGAGAGTCACGAGGTTTCCAAACCATTTGGAATAATTCTTTTGATCCAACGTATTTTATTTTAAGTAAAGTTTGTTATATTCCCTCTTCAGTTAATAATTTGAAGAGCCATTTACTAAGTAAGGCGGTATTTTTGATCTCCAGATCATGAATACTCAGGCCTCCCTGTCCTTTTGGGCGACAAAGCACACTCCATTTAGCCAGTCTATATTTCTTTTTCTCATTATCACCCTGTCATATGGGAAAGGAAGTGTCAAGCAGTTGGATCTATCACATGCTCGATCACTTGTTTCTTTTGGGTATTTCTCTGACAATTGTGTCTCCATTGCTAAAATATCTGCTCTGCGTGTGCTAGACATACAAGCTTGCAGGCAAATGGAAGAGCATAGTGTCAAACATATTGGAAGACTTCTTCAGTTGAGGTACTTGAACATCTCTAAGACACATATAACCGAGATTCAAAATAAATTAGGGACGTGAAGTATCTGGAAACAATAGATGTGTCGGGGACACAACTATTTGAGCTACCTGTTGGATACTCGGGTAAAATGACTATCACATATGTTTGTTGCGAGAGAAACTATATTTCTTGATTGTATTGGGAACTTGGAGAATTTGCAAGAGATTGGGGCTATAAAACCCTTCCAGCAATCTGTGAAGTTTCTGGAAGATCTTGGCAAACTATTAAATTTGAGGAAGCTAAGAGTTGTATGGTGTGATCCTGGTGGATACAATGAAGTACTCCCTCTTTTAAAATATAAGATGTTTTAGCTTTGTAAAGTTAATGTATCTATACCTCTTTTAGTATGTAAGTTCCAAGTGAATCTACACACTAAAAATGTCTAGATTCGTTAGCTTTACAAAGTTAAAACATCTTATATTTTTAAATGGGGGAAATAAGTTGCAAGAGAAAAATGCCAATGTCCTCTCTATACAAATTGGACGGACGCAAGCTTCACATCCTTTCTATCTGAGATAAGACTATGTGACTTTTATAGGGATCCATCCTTCTCTTGCTCTCTATGGCATCCGTAAGATTGACCCCTGCAGTGGGAAACTCCAATGGATTACCAAATATCTGGTTTCACTTATCAACCTAGAAAAAATAGCTATCATTGATGGGACCATGGAGCAGCAGGGTATTGAGATGATTGGAAGCATACCTACTCTACTTGAATTCAATGTGCGGACCAGTTGTGTACGGCCAATTCTCATCACCGATGAAGGGTTTCAATGGCTACAGAAGCTTGAGTTCAGCGTCCGTATTATGGGGTTGATGTTTGAAGTAGGAGCTATGCCAAATATTCATGAGCTTTACCTCGTGATTCGACTACTTGATATCAAATCAAATGGTTGTGACGTTTTTGATTTTCGCATACAGCTTCTCTGCAGCCTTGCTTGGCTCAGCGTCACCATAAATTGTTGTGGCGTGAGGGCTGCGGATGCGGAGGGCTGGAGGCTACGGAGGTTGCTTTCAAGAGCATGGCCAACACAAACTCTAACTGCCCCACACCGACAATGTTAAGAAAGCACATAATAAAGACTATGTGGAAATGCGCGCTTCGTCACACCGCCTATAATACATTTTGGCATTGTGTGCTAGCTGCAGTGGACTTGCATATGGTTATGTCGGAGTCCCTGTCATTGTAATGGCCTAAGTTTTTCTAGTTTTATTTCAGTGCTACCCATAAACTAAATAGTGATTAAGCACGCTCCGCCATGCCAGCTAACATGGGGGAACACATCACAAACAACAAAGCCACATTACATGAAGGAGAAAGATACAAATAAAATTGCATGATAGGGAAGAGCATCAAAGTTAGTAAGACAATCTGCCTTTAAAGCATCTCTAGCACCCTTGTACTAACACCCTTATAAAGTCAAGATCAACGAATGAAAAACCTTCGGGCTGAACTACAGCATGAGTTCACAACAGTAGTGGCAAAAATAGAAAAGCTAAACCTACTGTCATGTAACCAGTAGTGGGAGTAAAACCTACAAAAGAGGCAGGGATTGTGAATTTGCTAAAAAAAAATCCCAGAATGATCATCTACAGAAGAAGAACAAATTTGCTCAAAAGCGAGAAATGGTTCCGTTGACTAACAAAAAACCCAGATCATCACTCATACATGAAAATCATTTGGATTGATTGATTTTTGTGTCAGACATTTTATAGAGGATATAATCTAACTTCAAAGGAGAAGTGACTAAAATCACCATGTCCATGTATATTGATATGCCAGTTGAATCATTCTGAAGTCTCTACTAATAAGAACATAATGGTACTTATTAACCACCAAGTAGCACCTTACCTAATGAAAATACAATAAACCATTTGGATACCTTGGTCATGGAACATGAGACTATGAGAGCTACATGATCTGGTGGCGACCTTCATGGATACGTCAAAATCATTTGTTTCTGCGGTTTGGCTAAACCTATCTATCTGATCCACCATTTCATTTAACACTCAATATCACAATAGGATGCAAGAGGATGAGTTAAAAATCCTGATATTTTTCTATAACACTGATTTTTCTTCAACTCGGTATGATAGGTAAAATGACAAACAATGCTCCAGCGATCAATTTCACGCAAATTTTTCTCTCAAGCTAGCGTATACCAATATATAGCTATATCAAGACAAAGACTTGCAATTATAATTGTAACTCATAGCAACTACGCTCAAATTTACCTTCCCTCTTACTTTTAAACACCCAAACAAAAATTTATAAATGCAATTATAGAAGCATATACAGAAAAATTCGGCATTGTAACCATGGTACTTTCAAAAGGCACAATGAGAAAGTAAGGTTTATCAATACCACATGAGCAAGTGAGCATGTAAGTTCCAGTGCACTATGGTAGTCCCTATCAACCAACAATGAAGTTGCATGGTTGGAAACAACGGCGAGAGGGGTTGCAGGATGCATATCTTCTTTAACTCCTCTCAGAAGTTCACCCCTCATTCTACCACCATCGATGCCATAAACATTGACACGTGCATGTATTTCTGGCACGACATCCTCATCCTCGTCAAGCAACTCCCTCTCCTTTAACTCCTATAGGCACTCCTTCCCCGCTATGTGGTTGCTAGCTCAGTATCATACTTTTACTGCATGTGGACATGCCAGCAACAGTAAGTGGAGCAGTCAGGGGCACACGGTTAGTTGGAAATTTGATGCCAGTAAGTTGTATGCAAAAACAACATACCACATTTCTCAAAGTAGTATGCATAATTTCAGAAAAATACCAATATGCATAACTAAACGTTGCATGGAACACTTTTTTGACGATGTTCATTTACATAGTGAAGCAAGATACAACTCTGAATACAAATGAATTGCGCCATCCCAGGCCCTAGCACACTTTCTTCGGTCTTAAGACAATTTCTAAGTTTTTCTTATAGATTTATACATCAATGCTCAATTATAGACTGTCTTGTTTTTCCCAAGTCATTCGTGTCATATATTTAACAATATGGTGCAAAAAAAACTGAACGCGATAGACATCAACATGCTACTCAAGGCAAGACAGGCAAACCAGTTAAGAGTTACAAATGGAAGTGTATATTCACTTAAACTTGAAAGTGTATATATATATGTGTGTGTGGAAATAGGAAAAATACATCTTACAAATGGGTAGTCACAACCATGTCTAATATACACAAACATATTATGCAATGCTTGTTGGGCACAGAAAGAATATACATGCCTATGAAAGATATCTTTGTTTTGTCTACACAACATTATCTCCTTAACATTGGTCCTTCAATCATGCTCTTGTATAACTAATCTTATGCATGAGGTGCACAACTAAGATCATAGTTACGCTGATTCTCAAGATCCAAGTAGAAATCTAAATTTTCGGTGCATAATATCTTTCCATACTAAAAGTTTCCCCTATAACAACAATTGGATATTTTGGCTTAGTGTTTGAGTTCTGAATTAGATATAGGAAATCCTTCATCCAAATTTACAAACAATAAAACTACCATGAAGGTAGCATCTATGAAACCTGAACTTTATATATAAGTGACTGAACATTGCTAGCCCGTTCAGGTAATTTTATCACGTCAATTATGCAAAAATTATAATGAAAATAATTCTCAACACTCCCTAGAGTGTAATTTCAATCATTCTCAACAAAAAACGAAATTGCCTTTGCATATAGTATATGGAATTGTCTCACTCAATCACAATATTGCCTTGTTGGCCCGATGTTCTCAATAAAAATAATACTTTTAATACAACACTTCAAAAAGGTAATTTAATAAATGGTTTTATAGTTTTCTATAGTGTATAAAACACACTATCTCGACTCTCTAAAAAATAATCATTGTATTCCACACCTGAAGCACAAGTCTCGGTAACGTCTATCCATCCATGAACTCAATAAGTGCGACATGCAACATGAAAAAACGGACACCACATGCAAAAAATATTATAGCCAGTACCTCACATATGAGCCTATCATAAGTTAGTATGTTTACCTATACCTTTTTTTATAACTATTATTACAGTATAGACAGTCACATTTGCAAACCATAAGACACTTCGATTTGGTACACTATAAAGAAGCACCATGAGACAGTAAAAATATAAGCTGGGGACATAAGAACAAATAAAAAATTGTGCAAGTGACTTAATTCTTGGCCATATTTCTAAGCATTTTTATCAACAGACCATCCTCTAAATCAGCACACAAAATAGCACATGTTTATTATGACCATTGTAAACTCTAAAGTTGTTTCATGTGTTCTTAAAAGCACTTGACCGTGACACCAGAGATTAGTCATTTCAATACACACGGCATTCAGTGCTAAAAATTAATAGTTTTTTCTAAATGAACATATATTAATATCACACAGATACCAATTACACTCAGCTTCTGCAACAACGCATACCCTATTGGCAATACGGATACACACAGCCAAAAAAAGAAGAATAATTACAAAAAAATATCCCGCTACAGCGATTAGATCCTTAGTAGGGGTGTGCAAAAACTAGAACCAGTGAAACTAGATAAATCGGTCACTTACACCTTAGTTCATTTTTCTTCACAAATAAAATCTAAACTTTGAAACTAGTAAAAAAAATTGAACTATCCCAAACCAGCCAAACCACTTAAACAGGTTTTCCACATGCCTAATCCTTAGTAGCAGCGACACTAACCCCACCAGAACAACACCAGAAGTCCAACATCTCCAATAGCAACATCGTCAAGAATGAAAGAGAGCACACACATCATCATCGCCCGATCAAAGATCATAGTTTTCACCCTGGAGAAAGTCCTCGCTCACAAAATAATGCCTTCAACAAGGTCATTGCAAGACACAACCAATTAAGGCCAGACCTTGGATTTTCACCCTGCAAGGTAAGACTGTGAACTCCTGCTATGCTGCCATCCCCACTTTTTGATGCCACTGCAAAAATTCACGAAGCACCAAGCCAAATCCTCATTGCCACCAGGACTCGAGCCACCATAGCTAGTCCACAAATCTTGGCTTCCATGACATTCTCCGTACACTGACTTTACCATGGAACTAAATACATGTTCCATGATGGCAACGGACTGCAGAGCTTCGCCTTGCTCCCTCTGAAACCAAACGGTCAGAAAAACAATGGTTACGCGTGACCAAATCCCATCCGTTCCAGCAATATCCAGGCATGAATCACCCATGGGAGTTTGCCGGAGGTGCCTTCCGGTACACGACACTGCCACCAGATCTATGGAAACAGACTGAAGGCAGATCTTCGTCTTTGCGTGAGAGAAACCCTAGGACCGTGCCCCTGCTATCAGATGCGACCCGTGCCACCATCCGCCGAGAGAGAACCGCCATAAAATCTTGAGGCCGCCTCCCAGCTTCCGGACCCTGCCGCCAACAGATCGCCGTCGGGGTGACAACCATCGAGCGCCCAAGGGGCTCCCTGCGGGGGAGAGGCCACCACGCGAGGAGACATCCTTGCCGCCATCCATCGGCCGGTCGGGCTTATCCCGCCAGCGTCCTCCGATGGCAGCGGGGGAGGAGAGGGAGGAGAATTCGAGGGTGGCGGCTTAGGTTTCCGCCCCCTCCCCCTCCCCGAGAGCGGTGCGTGTTGTACATATGAAAGGATAAGAGGACACAAATTAAAAGGGACCAGCGTGCGTACCTACGTGCCGGTGACAATAGCGAGCCAGCAGAGCAGGGAATATTGTAGGGTGACAAAGGATGTAGATCTCATCGGAGACGAAACCAAGGGAGCTCCTCCACATGAGCTAACATAGACACAAAAATAGGAACTGAGTCAAGCAACCATGCGAACGGCGACGACACCATACTCTCTGGATTAGCGTGATTTGGAGAACACTTAAACACCTCATCGCTAATTTTGTAGCAATAGTCCTCTAGGATGCAGAAGTCTACTCGGCCAGCCGAATGAAGCAAACAACTGCAGCTGCCGCTGCGTCTGCCGACGGCTATACTCCTTTGTTTCGGTGGCGAATTTTTTGAATCTGAAAAATCAAGAAATCAAACAATCACACTACAATATTGCAATTTCCATTATACTTGTCACAGATTTAATTAGTTCTCTACCATGTACATTCTCCCATCTATCTCTAAAGATGTGATGTTGTAGCACACTTTTCTTTGGATTAGGGGCCATGTGAAGAACACCTTGCGGCCCAGGCACACCATCATCCCAAGCTATCTACGGTTGTCGGCACACTTGCACACATACAAAAAGAATGGCAGACCATCAGCGAGAGAGAAAATGGGTGTGAGGTCAACGACGGAGCACTGCATGGCCGGTGGGGTGTCGGCCAGCAGCATCCCTTCACCTCGTCGTGGCAGTGGCTGCTCGTATGGAGGGGACAACCCGTAGCTGTCCTTCTCACGGGTGGACGACCGCCATAGCAGGGATGGCCGGGCCTCTCGGGGACCACCGACATGCAGGGGCAACAGGAGAAGGACCATGCCGCGTAGGAGGACGATGGGGGTGGCGAAGGAGTAGGAGATGTCAAGGGATGCCTGGGGCATCAGCGACATTGTGCGGAAGGAGAGGGGATAGGGTTTGCGCGTGGTGGCAATTGGAGATGCATGACGGCTGCTCCGGAGGGGGGTTGAATGGGAGGAGGGCGAGAGAGCTGTGTCAGCTAGGCTAAGGCTGGGGAGGCCGATGAGGCGCCCGGTGGGCTTCCGGCGGCGTGGTTGCGGGATTAATGGAGAGGGGCGGCTGACTCGAGAGATAGTGGAGAATGGAGGTGGAGAGAAGGGTCGTGCACTTAACTGTTTTCACCGGATGAACCGTTCACCTAGCTATGACTCCACCAAACAACGTCAATCGGGCCCAATACGTAAGGGGAGGGCAGAATAAAGATGGCGTAGCGCTTACTCCTTCTATCTACCAAAACGGACGGACCATGATGGCTCACATCTACAATCCTAAGGCTCAGAAAGGCGCACGCGGGACAGCTGGATGGGTCACCTCCACGCTTAAGCTTTAGATAAATGTTAGAAGACGGTGAGTTAGAAAAAGCGAGTGCCTAGATCTCATGCGCTTGAGATTTTCTTATGTCTAAGTCACTGACATCATCCTACTATTTGTGTTAATTCTCAGTTACAACTTAGTTACAACTTATATAATTTAGGGCATTTTATCGGACTCCTCCTTTGCCGCACGATAAGAATTCTGCCTAGCGTTGGATTGATAGCATGCATCGGGGGTAGTTGGTTTTCTTGATTTGCTTCCTTGTAATAATTACCTCCCAGAATCACGTCTAATCCCACCATTTGTGGGTACTAGATAGAGTATGTAGCATTGATGGTGGATAGAATGTATCATCCTCTAATTATGGATACTTCTACAATTGTCATGTTAAGCACTATTTATTCTAGATTTTTTTACTATAGTATAAGATCGTAACACAGTAGTGTGCTTCCTTAGAAGCAATTTTTGTTCCCCGTGCTATATAAGTTTGCTTACAATACAACTAAATTTGATTAGATCAAAAAGAATATTTATAGTATGACGATGTGTTATCCAAACATAAGACTATTTCCATCTGGAAACTTGTGTTTTGTAGCGACTAGTTTGCTTCCAATATACCACAAGATTGCTTCCATTGGCAAGATAATTGCTTGAAACAAAACAGAAATGTGTTACCATTAAAATAAAAAAATACATATTCGCTTGTATCAGTTACATATATGTTTCCAATTACATATGGATTTGCTTCAAAATTATTGGAAATCTTCTTCCAAAGAAATGGACATTTTTTCATCAACCACAAGCATGTACGACAGGGGAGTCCTTCCGAAGAAATGGATGTCTGCTTCCACCAATTGAAGAAAAATAGAAATGTATTGCCGTCAAAAATAAAATTGATTACTTCCAATGTACAACAAGATTGTTTACATTGACTAGATAAGTGCTTGAAACAAAATAGAAATGTTTTGCTAAAAAGTCAAAAAATACATATTCACTTGTAGCGATTACATATATGCTTACAATTACATATTGATTTTCTTCCAACTTATTGGTAATCTGTTCCAAAGAAATGAACATTTTCTTTCATCAACCACTAGCATGTACCATGATGGACTGCTTCCGAGAATTGGGTGGTTGCTTCGGAAGGAATGCAAGTCTACTTCCACAAAGTTTGAAGCAAGATGCCGCCAAAACATTTAGTAGTAGACACTTGAACCTCCTCTACTGTGGCAAAGGGACATACTGAAAAAAGAAGAATTTTAGAAACACGTTAGATGGCATGAACGTCCTAGTTTGCATAGTTTGTACAAATGAAAAGTCAAGTATGCAACATGTATGTGCCATCCCCAATAAAAAGAGCATATATGTGTGTGTGATAATAGGCATCATTTGGAACACAAATGAGAGATATAGGAAGTATGTAGCAATGTAAAAAAAACCTGTTAAAAACTAGAAACAAATACAGACTTAGGAAGCATGAATTCAAACTTACGAAGCATGGTTGTAGTGCCAATCAGTCTAGCGTAGAAGCACATAATGCATGTATATATATGAACCACCGGATCTTTGTAGCAATTAAATATTTAATCACAACAGTTGAGAGATCGGGTGGGAGCATAGAAATTTGTAAACGAAAATTACCATGCTCGTACAAAGATGTAGGTGAAATTTGTGACCAAACAATAAAGGGATTTTCGTGAGCAATTCAGAAGAACAAAGTATATTTTAAGTAAACATGCACTCTAGCAGTAGCATCTTGTACTATCATATTACGATATAATACTACCATTGGATCAAGTGCTATGGTTATAGGCTTGTAATTAATTAAAATATAAAAAATGAAATATAGCGAAAACTAGGAATACGAGCCTGATTAGTGGAGCCTGTTGCACCTGCTGCCATGGGTGCCCATATGTTCTCGGGCAAGAGGTGAGCTGCCTCAACCATGTTTCCTTCGGTGCCTAGTGATGGGTTGGAGGACGCGTCGGTGGAGGAAGCAGTGAGTGTGACAGCCGGCTATTGCGGTTGTGCCATGGAACCCGATGGAGATAGAGGTGTCGGCGGCGGAGAGAGCAGATCTACGATGATGGAAGAGCCGTCGGGTGACCAGGATCTATCTCGGGGAGGTGTTTTAGGAGGCAAGCGGGAAATCAGGATCCGTCCATAAATTCCACAAACGCATGTAGTTAATAAAAAATGAGACTCGTAAAGGCCTTGACGGAGACCAGATGGACGACGCGGGATCGGTCCGACGATTTTTTTCCCATCGGACTACGATCTATAGTGTTTACCTATAATTTATAATAATTCTCAGTTGCAACTTAGTTACTACTTATATAATTTATAATAATTTTCAGTTGCAACTTAGTTGTATAACTCATTAATATTTCAATTACAATCAACTCATATGTAAATGTCACGTTACATAAATCACGACACAAATTCAATAACGAGAGAGGTGACTGAGACGTAAAAGTTTTCAGACGCCTAAAAACTGGCAAATCCGTTAGAAAAAAAGACTCACCAACACTTGAAGGCAATGGTGGACACCTGGCTTGCTAAGGTCAGTGTTTCAGGTATAGATCTCACCCAGAAAACATCAACATATATCAGTATGTTAATATGCTCTGTTGTGTACTATCTCAAAATGTTGT
Source organism: Avena longiglumis (assembly GCA_030063025.1). Lineage (NCBI taxonomy): Eukaryota > Viridiplantae > Streptophyta > Magnoliopsida > Poales > Poaceae > Avena > Avena longiglumis. The sequence continues at coordinate 367,693,591 of CP125975.1, forward strand.
TGGTAAGAGAAAATTGGTCACAAGCTACGCTACACCCTTTTTTTTGTTAATGCGGATGATTATGAGTCATTGCTCCCAGTGCCGTATAGAATTGCTCTCTAGAATCATCGAGTAAGGGTTTTTCCTCGCCAGTAACATGTATACGTCACTTCTGACCGAAGTTGGCCAAGAACCTTGTAACACCCTCAGAATCGGACCTATGCAAGTTTGAACAAAATTCGCCAAACCCGCATAGAAACGATTCAAAGGTGCCCACCAGGCACTTTCGTGCGGGTGGAAAACGAAGTAATAACATTACACAACAGTCCTCGATGGGACCCACAGAACATATATATATAACAGCGACTCAGAGAGTCAAGAAGACAGATGTAATGTACAAGATCCAAATCACCTTGAAAATGGTAGAGCGTCCGACTACGGACAAGAAGCAAATGGGGCTAAGAGTCCTGAAGAATAACCAATGGCGTCCATAACCCTGTCCAGGCCAAGCCGGAAGGGTAACCCTGCTAACGGCGTCGATCTCAAAACCTGCTTAACAAAAAGGGGTGCCGACAAAGGGCAAAGCAGAAAACAAAGAAGGAGCGTCGATCGAGGCGATGCAGCGAGGCTAGAATTCGGCGGTCCTCGCCTACATAGGTATGGTGGACTGGAGCGGCAGCGGCATCATGCACTAAACAACCTATAGAGACTCGATACAACTGGCGTCATTCAGAGAGGGGTAAGAAAGGCCTATCCGGATCCAACCTGAAGCTAACACCAAACAATCCCATCCTGGTGTTTCCCCCTCGAGACCAAACGAGGAAGTCAACCGAGAACTCACCATTGGCAGTTTTACTTATTCAGTTATCGTTGTGGTACTTTACTAGTCAGATTTAGATAATCGTCCTGATAAAGTAAGCAGTGGGCACTTTTAGTTAACCATTCCGTTATAGTGGCCGCATTTACTAGTCAGATACATTTATCACGAGATAACCCAAAAACCCAGCAGTTGTTGGTACTTTTATTCAGCCATTCCGTTGTAGTTGCAAGATTTACTAGTCAGGTACAATTGTCGCAAGCGACAACCAAACAAGCAATTGTGGGCAGTATTAATTAGCCATTCCATTATAGTGAAGCTGATTACTAGTCATTATAAGTCAAATTTATAGCAGTAAACTTTAGTTATGCTTGTCTATGATCGAGATACTGTGCTCCAAGTCGTCCATATCCGCGGACACGGCTTTCAGAAAGTTTTACCCGGCCGGGGTGCACCAATAGCAACACACGCTCGATCAACCTCGGAAAAACCAAATCAAAACCCAACGAGGCTTTCACGGTGAACAATCACAGGATTCAGAAATATTTGAGGCCACCCTTAAGTAGAATCCAACGGAGTAAGCAAGCTCGAGGCCTCAAGGTTATGGGGACGGCTGTGAACGACTGGGAACCCGAAAGTGTGGCTGGGCTTGTCGACACCGTGGAATCGGGCCATTATCCTAAACAGTACAGTGTGCTCCTCGCACAAATTAAATACAGAAAGTAGCATGGCATAAGTACAGGATCGTAATAAAACCTCAAACTAGTTTGTGGCCCCAAGAAATAAGACTGAATCAAGCTCTGGCTCAGGGGGGTCCCATATACCTCCCGGATGTGGATAGCGCGCAAAAATCAAGGAACAGGTATCAAGTACTCGGGGTCTTACGGGACACAAGTGGGCGTTCGGAAACCAAATATTTTCTATCACCCACCGATGCCTCTGCTTATTTCAATTTTAGTTGTTAAACAGAAATTAAAGTGACGATAAGTAAAACTAGAATCATCTCCAACATCAACATGCGGCAATACATCAGCAACTGTGGCATATGACGACACACATCAGCACTAGAGCAAGCAACTACGACGCGCAAGTCCATCTGTCTACCAAACAACAGGTCATAGGATGTGTCCAAGGCAATATACGGCTGCAGGGAAAATCACGGGTACGGAAACTAAAGCATCGCAACACAGATAGCAATAGATCAACAGGAGGAAATAAAGCACTATAAAAGTAAGATAGGTAGAAAGGGGGAGATGCTCGCCTGAAAACATGTCGAAGGTTTTATCCGAAGATCGGGCGAAGCTCACATCAACTCAACGGCCTTATCCGCGAAGAAGCAAAACACTAGAATAAACACCGGATGCAATATTTAATACACGGCGGAAGGTCGGCATGATGCATGGCATGGCAAAGTGCGATGCAATTAGGTCATGTTAAGCGGAACCGGGGTCCCGACAATTATTAGGTGGTTCAAGTTGTTTAGAACCCCCGCAATTTAAATGTTGTTTTAGCAAGACAGAATATATCACCGGTTCGCTACACAAGTTTAAATGAGGCCAATATGAGACTAGATTTGCCCGCATATGGGCCCCATATTTAATTATTTGGTGAATCGGCATAAGGCCCCCAAACCAAAGATATGCATGCGAGATGAATGATTAAATATGCAACAAGTTGTTATTATGTTATCAAATAGGGTATCGAGGAAAGGGTCACACATTTAGGGTCTCGACGATCTTGGGGTTTCCGGGGTTCGGGGTTCGACAGGGTCCAGGGTCCGGTCTCGGGGTCCAGGGTTCGGCGAGGTCGTCCTCGGACTTAGGGGTAGGTCTTGTCGCATCCAGGGTGAAGCACTCGGCGTTCTGCGTCGGGGCCGTTCTTGTCGCATTCGCGGCTTTCGGGTACGGGTTCTTCGGGCTCCCATGTAGGGGATCTTGTCGTCGCGTCTTGACGGGGTTCGGGCTTGATCTTCGGACTCCGGGGTCGGGGTCGGGGCTTAGGCTTCGAGGAAGGTCTTGTGACTCAGGGAACGGTCTTCGGGTCTCGACGTCGGTGGTCTTGGCGCGTCCAGGATGAAGGAGTTCTTGTCGCGCTCGTGGTCCTCGGATCCGGGGTCTCGGCACCGGCAGATCTTGGTGACAAACCTCCATGTTGCGGTTCTTAACGACGGGATCGGGGCTTGGGTCCGGCCTTGGTTTCCATTGTAGATGACGATCTTGGCGGCCACTTCGGGGGATTCATCAGGGTTCTGGCTTGGCGTTCGATTCCCTGGCGACGGCGTGGTTGCAGAGGGTGAGCCCGGTGGCGACGGCAGCAACGAGCTGGGAACCGGGGCACGGAGGCTGCCGACGAAGGGGCCCGCGAGGGGGGGGAAGCGGCTCGGTGGAGGCTACCGGCGGCGCAGCGGACGAGGACCGCAGGAGGCGGCGGCGCGCTGAGGGAGACCGACGGAGGGAGGGGGAGCGGCGGCGGGCGGCGGCGCAGCGAGGGCGAAGCGGGTCTGCTGGTGGCGGCCGCGGAGGTCTGGCGAGACAGTCCGACGCTGGCGGCGGGGCCCGCATGATGGTCAGCGCGGAGCGAGGTTGAGGCAGGCGGCGCTTGGCCGAAGCGCCGGGCGACGGGTCGTGGAGGTGGAGGCCGGTGGAGGCGGGCGAGGTGGGGACGCGAGCAGCGGAAGATCTGCGGCTGGCCGGAGTAAAGGCGGCAGCGTCGGGTCGTGGCCGGGACGGCGGTGAAAGCAGTGGCGGCGGAGGAGGAGGCGTGGTGGCGAGGCAGCGGAGGGGCGAGCTGGGTCACTGTGGTCGGCAGCGAGCTCCGCCCGAGGAGCGGCGAGGTTCGGGCGGCCGAGGCGAGACGAGGGGCCGGAGGCGGGATAGCGCTTGTGAGCTCGGGCAAGGGAGAAGGAGGTGAGGCGGGCGGCTCTCGGGGCTACGGCCGGCGCCGGAGGCGGCGAGAGGCGGCGTACGGGCTGCGCGGAGGAGGGGCGCGCCGCGGGAGCTGTGGCGGAAGGAGGCGAGCGGGGACGGCGGGGAGGCGGCTGGAGGCGGAGCGGGGTCGCGTGCGGAGGGAAAGAACGGGAGGAGAGAGGAGAGGGAAGGGCGCGGGGACAGGTGGGGTCGGGTGGGCCCCAGCGGCAGGCGTGTGGGGGGTTTGCCCAGGCGTGTGTGCGTGCGTGTGTTGGGTGCTGGCTGCGCGCGGTGGTGTGTGTGGTGTGTGTTTGGGTTGGTGGGGTGGGGAGGTGAGAGAGAGAGAGAGGGAGGGGTGAGGGTGACGTGGCGTGGTGTGATTGGAGGGTGGGGAGGGGCAAGGTGAGGTGGCAGGATACTATTGGAGGGAGTGAGGTGGAGGGATGGTTGGGTAGTTTTCTGGGTAGGTCTAGGATTTTACAGGGCGGGTTAGGTGGACCGTTTGTAAAATCCTGGGGGTGGTCGTTCGGGTCGGAACGGCCCGTTCGACTGCCCCCGCTAAAATAATTAAAACTTTTATTTAATTTAATTGGGCCGTTTGCAACCCGATAGCAACAAAACAAAATAATCCGGAGACCCGGGGTTTTCCGTTTGAATAAAGATGGGCGTTTGGAAAACAAATCGGGGTTTTGAAAAATAGTTTTATGCAAACTATGCATGCTGATGACGATGCAATGCATAACTTCAACGCGATTTTCTAGTAGTGGTTTTGCGGGATGCCACAAACCTTCCTTCACGGTATTAGGTTATCAATCTCTATATTTGAGGGGACGCGATTTAACTCCCTCCTCCCGTCCTCGGTCGCTCCCGTGCGACCTAGGGGCGGAAAACTCTAACTCTCCCTATGCCTCCCACCTCCCTCCCTGGCCACCGCCGGGCAAAGCCCGGGCGATGCCAGCGGCGGCTGGTTCTCCTCTACCTGGCATGCGGAGGCCCGAGCGGGACAGAGCTCTCCCTAGCATCGGTGCGTCAGGACAGGGCGCAGCGGAGGCCAGCAGGCGGCGTCAAGGGTAGCCTTGCACGCAGATGGAGGCGGCGGCAACCTTTGCGCTCGCGGCTGCTGCAACCTCTCGGCGGCAGCGATCCGTCCACTAGTCCTGCAGCTCTCTGGAGGCGGAGGTGGTGCGTCCCTTGGTGGCATGGTGGAGGTGTTGTGGCGCCGAGCGGCGGGGCAACGCGGAAATAGCGGCCAAGAAGTGCGATGCTGGCCCGGATCGAGGCCCTGCAGGGCCTATCTGGGCTTGGTCGGGCCTGTTGTGCTTGCCGGTCGTCCTCTGGAGTTGGAGATGGTGGCACGGTTGGAGCAGGTTGGTAGCGGCGGCGCAACCTACGTTCTGTAGTGGAGCCGCTGAGACTTCAGGGCCTGATCCGGGCTCGGCCGGGCCTGGTGTGTCTCCGCAGTCGTGTCCGGTCGACAATCACCTACTACGGTGGAGGGTAGTTCTTCTCCAGGTAGCGATGCCGCTGCCATCCTCCGGTTTCATACCTGGCTACCTCCTCCATCTCGCAGGTCACACAACAAGCCTTGGTACACGGACACGAGCTCTTGGATGCCAGGGCGACGGCCCCGAAAGGTGGACTGCACGGGTGTCTCAGCGGCGGGATGATGTGGCGGTGGTGATGGCTCGTCTCTTTGGACCATGGGGGTGGCATTGAGCGGGCGTCGGGGACTCCTGGCGATGGCGGCGCCCAGATCACGTGTTGGAAGCTCGGCTCGGGGATCAGTGGCCCGAGGAACCAAATGTGACGAGTGTGTTTACAAGCGAAATCCTAGAGCTTTGGCACCGACGACGGCGATGCCTTCAAGTGTCGTGACTCTCTTGAGGGCGTCGTCGTGGCTACCCTTGCCATATTGGAGCTCCGGGTGAAAACCCTAGACCCTTGTGATCTCGGCGGCGGCCGCGCTTGTTGTGTCGTTACCTTCTTGGAGGTGGTGTCGTGGAGCTCCAGGTCCCTTAGTTTCGACGTCTTCGGTGGCAAGCTAGATGCTTCTTAGACTTCATAGTTTATCTTTGATCTACTTGTAAGAAGAATTCTCCATCACTACATATCGGTTTAGCCGTGTGGCTTTATTTATAAAGCGAAACGAAAGCCTATCTTAAGGATCTCTATATTTGAGGTGTTCGCTTAGGTCTAGAACCTAAGAGCCAAGTGAGCGGAAAAAGAGAGAAAAAAACCCTTGCGTGAGCCTAGAGCCTTACACTCATATCCTTGCACCTACTCTCCATATGGCACTCAAACCACGACATCCACATTTTCTCCCATCCATCATGTACTCACAAAAGAGATAAATGACCTCAGACAAATCAGGCCATTTTTTCAAACCGAAGTATATATTTGTATAGAATAATAACTTCCATTTGAGATTAAACAAGTACCGTAAGCACGCAGATGCAACTGCCGAAGGCATGCAACTTAGAATCTATTATAGGACAATTCATTCTAGCCGAAGACGTGCTTCATGTATATAAATTCTAACCTTTCACTAGGGGCAACTCATCTTCTCCCAGTGGCCCTACTGCCTCTGGAGCCGTGGTCTTGGGCAGGCTGCCGCTGCTCATTTTTCCCAGCTCTTGCGGCCGATATGGACCGACCCCATCAGGGAGTTCTGAATCCACCTCCACCTGTGGTGTCGGACGATATGGTGCTGGACTTACCCTGTTTGACTCAAAGGGAAAGTATGCAGGGGATGTTGGCAGCCTGTATGCCAGAGATGGTGGACTGTATGTCGAGGATGTTGGAAAGTATGCAGGAGATGTTGGACTGTATGCCGGCGATGTCGGACTGTATGCTCCATTGTTGAATCTGCTGTTCAACTCATGAGCGGCGGCCTTGTCAAATTTTGTTTTCGTTGTGGTGTACTCCCGGAACGGGGCAGGAGACGGGATCGCCACCCCTGCACCATTGCTAGGATCGACAACATGTCCGGCAAAGATGACTGCATCCGACCCCTCCTCCATGATGAAGTAGGCAAACGGGTGATCGGCGACGAAATCCACTCTCCGCGACACAGCTGGGCCGCACGTCGGACTGTAAGCGAATGCCATGGTGACAGCCGCAGCTCTGGTTCCTTCCTCGTTCACCTCGATGACTGCCTTCTGGATGACGTCCTGCACGCGGACCGGCATGCTGAAGTCGTCCTCCTCGAGCATCTCAGAGAGGTCGGCCTCTGGACTGAAAGGTAGCCGGAGCCCCAGATCATTCAGCACGGCGGTGACGCTGCTCCAGAAGGAGAGCTCGAACTTGGGCACCCAGAAGTGGCGGACCTTAACCGTCCTGCATGGCAGGTGCTCGCAGAGGAAGCCTGGGGACGACGTGATCTTGTCCAGCAGGCTCCCTAGGCCGTCGCGCGCGTCCGGGAGGATGATGCACATGCACTGGTGGAACCGGGTGGTGTAGTGCGACCTCTTGTAACGTAGCTTCAGAACCTTGAATCCGTCGTGCTCGGCGATGTAGTGGTCGTTGTAGTTCGTCATGAAGGGGACGTTGACGGCGGTCCCGTCGAGCCGGTAGAAGGGCCTGTTCTTGGTATCGCTCTTGAAGAATGGCAGGTCCCACTTGCCCCTGAAATAGACGGCACTGGCCAGCACGAGCTTGGTGTCCGGATCTAGAGGTCCCGAAGGAACGGCGGACGTGATAAGGTTTCGCGTGGCCTCCGCAACCCACGCGTTGATCTGCCGCTTGGCCTGCTCTGGATCATTGAGGAAGTCGACGACGCCGGCCTTGGCCTTGTACGTGCCGACGACGGTGTCGCGGTAGGCCGGCTTCATTGCCCGTGTCAGGTCGCTCCACACGCCGCACGCGAACGCCACGCTCGGCCCGCCGGACTCCGATGTGTCCCTGAGGGGGCCTTTGAGGAGACACATCACGGAGTCCTCTAGCTCGCGGCGCGACCGCGCGCCTAGGACGCGGAGGACCTCTTCCAGCGTGTCCCCGCCGGCTCCGCCGGCTATGAGCGCGAGGACGGCGTAGATGGAGAGCGGCGAGAAGACTAGGTTGCTGTTGCTGTTCGCGGCCGCGAGTCGCTTGGTGAGGCGGGCGGCGATATCGGCCATGCCGGACTGCTGCGCCTCCATGGTCCTCCCCCTATCGACGGGAACGACAGAGATCTGAGATTAATCGGTTTGGAGTTGTACTCCGACCTGATTTATATGGAGGCCAGGGTAAGTCGGTTGTTCCTTTTGTTTTTGTAATATAGTCGGTTGTTCTTTTTTGTTTTTGTAATATATGGTCGGTTGTGTTCTTTGGAATATTTGTCATGAGCCATACGTGCGTTCTGAACCAAACTCCGTCCGACAGCGTGGCGATGCAACTTGAGAACGGTGACAACCTGCATGTTACAGCAGACAGTATCCAGATTAATTCAGTTCAAGTATTACTATCGATCAGCTGATTGATTCAGCTAAGAAAAAATATCAGCTGATTTAGTTGGTAAGTGGATCTTCAGTTGCTTACTAAAGATGGGGTTTGGCAAAAGTATCTAGCCAAAAGTATTATTGGCTAAAAGCCGTTACCCCAGGTTTTTTAGAAACTTGGTGATTCCTACTTTTGTGATGGTCTGATGCTGACAAAGAATTACTCGCTCCGTCCAGAAATAACTAACTTGAGTTTGGTTAGATTTAAATATATCTATACACTAAAATATATCTAGATATATTTAAATTTAGATAACCCAAGTCAGTTATTTTTGGACAGAGGGAGTATTTCTTTCGCTTTGGATCATTTTCGACTAAGAACGGATATGAGAAACGGTTTAGAAGGACAAGTGTCTAGATAATGCTACACCCCTAAAACAGTATTCTGTGTTGTATGACATTGTAGTACATCACAAGGGGTGATACACTCGCAGCAGCGTTGGGATCTTACCCCCGAACGTGACATTTAGGAGAGTTTATTAGGTCCTAGACTTGTTTTTTGGCATGCCTTGCTTCAGCACTTGGCTTCTGTCCAACTAAAAATTTCGGTGGAAACTACTTAAGAATGGTGTACAATGGGCGCTGATCCAGATAAACTTACCAGTGGATAATAATAAGAAAACCCGAAAGATGAAGATATCTTTAAAGAACAAAATATTTTCTTGATATCTTCATCGGGGATTATTCTTACTAAAGACAATCTTATCAGGCAAAATCAGAAAGGGAGTAAGACATGTGTTTTCTGTCATCATGATGAGCCAATTAAAACTTGTTTTTCAATGCAATTTTGCTAATTCTATATGTTCAGTCATCCAAGCAGTTTCATGCTTGTATCCACAAAGTAGTGTTGCCAAATTTTTTAGGAATTGGCTACATGATATAATTCACAAGTATAAAGTTCTATTTATGATGGGAGCGATTGCATTAGTTTGATCGCTATGGTTATGTAGTGTAACACTCTCAGAATCGGACCTATGCAAGTTTTAGCGAAAACCCGCCAAACCCGCATAGAAACGATTCAAAGGTGCCCACCAGGCACTTTCGTGCGGGTGGAAAACGAAGTAATAACATTACACAACAGTCCTCGATGGGACCCACAGAACAGATATATATAACAGCGACTCCAAGAGTCAAGAATACAGATATAGTATACAAAGATCCAAATCACCTTGAAAACGATAGAGCGTCCAGCTACGGACAAGATGCAAATGGGGCTAAGAGCCCTGAAGAATAACCAATGGAGTCCATAACCCTGCCCAGGCCAAGCCGGAAGGGTAACCCTGCTAACGACGTCGATCTCAAAACCTGCTTAAACAAAAGGGGTGCCGACAAAGGGCAAAGGAAAAAGAGGAGCGTCAGTACTGAGGCCAGTACACGGCGAGGCTAGAATTCGGCGGTCCTCGCCTACATAGGTATGGTGGACTGAAGCGGCAGCGGCAGCATGCACTATACAACCTACAGAGACTCGATACAACTGGCGGCTATCAGAGAGGGGTAAGAAAGACCTATTCGGAACCAACCTGATCCTCATGCCAAACAAACTCGTCCTGGTATTTCCCCCTCGAGACCAAACGAGGAAGTCAACCGAGGAACTCACACAGTTGGCAGTTTTACTTATTCAGTTATCGTTGCAGCGATTACTAGTCAGGTTTAAAGAATCATCCTGATAAAATAAGCAGTGGGCCATTTTTAGTTAACCATTCCGTTATAGTTTGCAACACTTACTAGTCAGATACAAATAACATGAGATAACCCCAAAACCCAGCAGTTGTTGGTACTTTTATTTCAGCCATTCCGTTGTAGTTGCCATAATTACTAGTCAGGTACAATGGTCGCAAGCGACAACTCAAACAAGCAATTGTGGGCAGTATTATTTAGCCATTCCATTATAGTGGAGCTGATTACTAGTCATTATAAAGTCAAATTTATAGCAATAAACTTTAGTTATGCTTGTCTATGGTCGAGATACTGTGCTCCAAGTCGTCCATATCCGCGGGCACGGCTTTCAGAAAGTTTTACCCGGCCGGGGTGCACCAATAGCAACACACGCTCGATCAACCTCGGAAAAACCAAATCAAAACCCAACGAGGCTTTCACGACTAAGCAATCACAGGATTCAGAATTATTTCAGGGGGCCACCCCATTGAGTAGACCCGCAACGAAGTAAGCTAGCTTCGAGACGGACTCAAGGTTTGCGTCAATGGCTGTAAGCGACTGGGAACCCAAAACTGGGCTTGTCGATACCGCGTAATCACTCCGCTTACCTAAACAGTACAGTGTGCTATCTGTCGCACAATTTAAATACAGAAGTAGCATGGCATAAGTACAGGATAGTAAATAAAACCTCAAACTAGTTTGTGGCCCCAAGAAATAAGACTGAATCAAGCTCGCTCGGGGGTCCCATATACCTCCCGGATGTGGATAGCGCGATAAATCAAGGAACAGGTATCAAGTACTCGGGGTCCTACGGGACACAAGTGGGCGTTCGGAAACCAAATATTATCTATCACCCACCGATGCCTCTGCTTACTTCAATTTTAGTTGTTAAACAGGAATTAAAGTGAACGGTAAGTAAAACTATGATCATCTCCAACATCAACATGCGGCAATACATCAACAACTGTGGCACTGGACGACACGCAACAACACATGAGCAAGCGACTACGACGCGCAAGTCCAACTATCTACCAAACAACAGGTAATAGGGTGTGTCCAAGGCAATATAAGGCGGCAAGGGATACCACGGGTACGAAAACTAGAGCATCGCAACACAGATAGCAATAGATCAACAGGAGGGAATAAATACTATAAAAGTAAGATGGGTAGAAAGGGGGAGATGCTCGCCTGAAAACATTGCCGAAGGCTCAACCGAAGATCGGGGAGAAGCTCACATCAACTCAACGGCCTTATCCGCGAAGAAGCAAAACACTAGAAGAAACACCGGATGCAATATTTAATACAACGGCAGAAGATCGGCATGATGCATGTATGATGTATGGCATGGCAAAGGTGCGATGCAATTAGGTCATATTAAGCGGAACCGGGGTCTCGACATTTAATTAGGTGGTTCATGTTATTTATCTACCCCGCCATTAAATGTTGTCTTAACAAGGCAAGATTGTATCATCGGTTCGCTACACAAATTTAAATGAGGCCAATATGAGACCGGATTTGCCCGCATATGGGCCCCATATTTAATTATTAGGTGAATCGGCAAAAGGCCCCCAAACCACACAAATATGCATGCGAGATGAAATGTTTAAGATGCGACAAGTTGTATTATGTTATAAAATAGGGTTTCGGGAAGGGGGTTCACACATTAGGGGCTCGACGGTCTTGGGGTTCCGGGGTTCGGGGTCGGTCTCAGGGTCCAGGGTTCGACGGGATCGTTCTCGAACTCCGGGGTTTAGGGTCTTCGGATCGGGGAAGATCTTGGCGTTCGGGTAGACGAACTTGGCGTGGCGTCGGGGCGCATCGGTCTAGCCCTGTACGGTGTCGAACTTGTCGGGACCGCGCAGTTGATCTTGGCGTTTACGGATGGTCTTGCCGACTCCATGCGAAGGCCTTGGCGCTCTAGTTCGGTCTTCAGGGTCTCGGCCATCGGATCCCGGAAAGAGGTCATGGTGTCCATGAGACGACCTTGGCGTTCTGGGAGGAAGTACTTGTCGTCCTCGCGGCGATCTTGGCGACCTTTGGGGAAGATCACGTCGAGCCATCGGGTTTGTTCGGACTTCGGTTCTGTGACGGCGTCATCGGTGCCCCATGAACACCTTGTCGTACCGACGTCACCGGGTCCTCGACTTGGCATGCATCACCCCCCGATCACGTATCGGCGCACACGGGGTTCCGGCTCGATGGCAACTTGAGTTGGTTGCGGTCACTATGGAAGTTGTTCTTGTTGACGTCGTTGTGTCGAGGAGGTTGTACCGCGTCTTGTAGCAGCCGTACCACGTCGACACAGCAGAGGCCGACGGCGTCGGGGACCTTGCGGACGAGCACGCCTGTGAGCGGGCAGAGGCGGGCGGAGGCGGGCAGGCGTCAGCGGCGAAAGTGCGGGTCGAGACGGCGGCGCGGAGCTTGCGGGACCACCGGCGGCAGCGGCAGCGGACAGCGCGGCGGCGGCCGAGAGCTCGGCGAAGCCGGGCAAGCGAGGCGGAGGGAACGCCCAGCGGGGTCGCGGACTCGGGAGCGGGAGGCGGTGAAGGGCCGGCGCGCGGCGTGAGCTCGTCGGCAGCTAGGGGAGGCGATGCCGCCATAGGTGGGCGGCTCGCGAGGCGGAGGTGAGCTGGCGGGAGGAGGCGGTGGCGGCGAGGCGGGCGCGACGGGGCCAGTGAGGAGCTCGGCTCGGCGGCGGCGTCGGAGGTTGCTGGCCGCGGGCGAGCAGGGGCCGGCGGGTGAGGGCCAGGGGCGGCACGGCGGGCTTGCGGTGGGGCGGCCTGGGGTTGGGGAGAGGGCAGCAGAGGGAGGAGGCGAGCTGGATGGAGCGGGCGGCGCCCGGCTGGGAAGAAGGAGGGCGGGAAGCGGCGGAGGAAGCGGCAGAGGCGGGGAGAAGGAGTAGGGAAAGAAGGAGCGGTGGTCGGAGGGAAGAGGGCGGGCCGGCGGAGCGGGGGTGGGGCGTGGTTGGGGAAGCCGGCAGCAGCGGGGATGGGGCGCGCTGTGGGAAGAGAGGGGGCCGTGCACGGGGTGGGGCGGTCTCGGAGTCTCCCCAGGTGGTGGGTCCGGGCGTGGGGACGCGCCCAGGGAGGAGGCGTGAGAGAGTGGGGCCAGGGAGGAACTGCTGCGCGCGGGTGGGGTGTGTTGTGTGGGCCGGTCTGGGGAGGTGGAAGAGAGAGGTTGGGCAGGGGGTGATGTGGCGGCGTGTGAGTGGGTAAGGGAGAGGGAGGAGGTGAGGTGGCGGCCGGTTATTGGTGGGGGTGAGGTGGCCAGAGGGTTGGGTAGGTTAGGTTGGGTGACTTAGGTATTTTGGGGTGGGCCGTTTTATTTTCTGGGGTGGTCGTTCGGGTCATTCGGCCCGTCCGAATGCCCCACTTAAAAATAATTTAATATTCTATTTATTTTCAAAATAACTTTTGTAACTAGTATTAGACAAACAAAATATCCGGAACATCCGGGGGTTTAATTTGGAAAAAGAAGGAGGCTAATTTCGGAAACCATAGTCTTTCGCAACATGTTTTTAGGCAAAATAATATGCATGATGATGACGATGCTCAAATGCAATGTGGCATGATGACATGAGCATGCGGTCATGATGATGCAATGCACAAAAACAACGCGATTTTCTAGTAGTGGTTTTGCGGGATGCCACAATTCGACACCACTAACAAAGGATCTCGCCCTCGAGATCCGCCTCATGGTACCGGGAAAAGGGCGGCGATCTGAATCTTCTCGTATCGTGTAGATCCTCGCGACACCACTAACAAGAGGTCGTTGTTCCTGATCGTCGAGAGAACACTCCGGAAACAAAAGGTCGAAGGTAGAGGTATTCACAAATAAAGCCACCTCTAACTTCGGTGGAAAGACGGAACCGATGCATTCTCATCCACTTCAATGTACAAAAGCGAATAGAAGGGGTAGTCGGCATGGGGGCCAATCCATCATGCACCCAAACTATTACTCCGCACAATCAGTGGAAGAGCGTGCAACCATTCTCGGAATCAGACTGAAGATCTCGACAAGCGAGGTTCGGAAACAAAGGAGTGATGCAGACTCTGCATCGGATCTGATGTAGATGATATCGTCGCGTCGGAAACACCGGAAAGCACAAACAAGGAACAAAGGAGGGTACCACAGACGAAGGATTCTTCGGATAGCATGAAGACCAGATGGTAGAACATCGTTATCAAAGGAGGAAGCGAAACCACGAGGTACGGAACCCAACCACGAAATCTGGACTCGAGAGAGAGAGCGGATTCAAAACACGAGAGGTAAGAGAGGAATAGCAAAGGGTAAGGAGTAAAATCAGACCTAATCGTAACTATCCAACCGATTTTGCAACATAGTTTTGACACTCTACCGTTAGCTAGGTTATCCTACATTTGGACTTGGGGTATCGCAATCGCCGAGCTCGATACCACTCAGTAACACCCTCGAGAATCGGACCTATGCAAGTTTTAGCGAAAACCCGCCAAACCCGCATAGAAACGATTCAAAGGTGCCACCAGCACTTTCGTGCGGGTGGAAAGCAAGTAATAACATTACACAACAGTCCTCGATGGGACCCATGCAGATATATATATACAATGACTCCAAGAGTCAAGAATACGATATAGTATACAAAGATCCAAATCACCTTGAAAGCGATAGAGCGTCCCTACGGACAAGATGCAAATGGGGCTAAGAGCCCTGAAGAATAACCAATGGCGTCCATAACCCTGCCCAGGCCAAGCCGGAAGGGTAACCCTGCTAACGACGTCGATCTCAAAACCTGCTTAAACAAAAGGGGTGCCGACAAAGGGCAAAGGAAAAAAGAGGAGCGTCAGTACTGAGGCTAGTACACAGCGAGGCTAGAATTCGGCGGTCCTCGCCTACATAGGTATGGTGGACTGAAGCGGCAGCGGCAACATGCACTATACAACCTACAGAGACTCGATACAACTGGCGGCTATCAGAGAGGGGTAAGAAAGACCTATTCGGAACCAACCTGATCCTCACGCCAAACAAACCCGTCCTGGTATTTCCCCCTCGAGACCAAACGAGGAAGTCAACCGAGGAACTCACACAGTTGGCAGTTTTACTTATTCAGTTATCGTTGCAGCGATTACTAGTCAGGTTTAAAGAATCATCCGGATAAAATAAGCAGTGGGCCATTTTTAGTTAACCATTCCGTTATAGTTTGCAACACTTACTAGTCAGATACAAATAACATGAGATAACCCCAAAACCCAGCAGTTGTTGGTACTTTTATTTCAGCCATTCCGTTGTAGTTGCCATAATTACTAGTCAGGTACAATGGTCGCAAGCGACAACTCAAACAAGCAATTGTGGGCAGTATTATTTAGCCATTCCATTATAGTGGAGCTGATTACTAGTCATTATAAAGTCAAATTTATAGCAATAAACTTTAGTTATGCTTGTCTATGGTCGAGATCTGTGCTCCAAGTCGTCCATATCCATGGACACGGCTTTGAAAAGTTTTACCGCCGGGTGCACCAATAGCAACACACGCTCGATCAACCTCGGAAAAACCAAATCAAAACCCAACGAGGCTTTCACGACTAAGCAATCACAGGATTCAGAATTATTTCAGGGGGCCACCCCATTGAGTAGACCCGCAACGAAGTAAACTAGCTTCGAGACGGACTCAAGGTTTGCGTCAATGGCTGTAAGCGACTAGGAATCCAAACCTGGGCTTGTCGATACCGCGTAATCACTCCGCTTACCTAAACAGTACAGTGTGCTATCTGTCGCACAATTTAAATACAGAAGTAGCATGGCATAAGTACAGGATAGTAAATAAAACCTCAAACTAGTTTGTGGCCCCAAGAAATAAGACTGAATCAAGCTCTGGCTCAGGGGGGGTTCCATATACCTCCCGGATGTGGATAGCGCGATAAATCAAGGAACAGGTATCAAGTACTCGGGGTCCTACGGGACACAAGTGGGCGTTCGGAAACCAAATATTATCTATCACCCACCGATGCCTCTGCTTACTTCAATTTTAGTTGTTAAACATGAATTAAAGTGAACGGTAAGTAAAACTATGATCATCTCCAACATCAACATGCGGCAATACATCAACAACTATGGCACTGGACGACACGCAACAACACATGAGCAAGCGACTACGACGCGCAAGTCCAACTATCTACCAAACAACAGGTAATAGGGTGTGTCCAAGGCAATATAAGGTGGCAAGGGATACCACGGGTACGAAAACTAGAGCATCGCAACACAGATAGCAATAGATCAACAGGAGGGAATAAATACTATAAAAGTAAGATGGGTAGAAAGGGGGAGATGCTCGCCTGAAAACATTGCCGAAGGCTCAACCGAAGATCGGGGCGAAGCTCACATCAACTCAACGGCCTTATCCGCGAAGAAGTAAAACACTAGAAGAAACACCGGATGCAATATTTAATACAACGGCAGAAGATCGGCATGATGCATGTATGATGTATGGCATGGCAAAGGTGCGATGCAATTAGGTCATATTAAGCGGAACCGGGGTCCCGACATTTAATTAGGTGGTTCATGTTATTTATCTACCCCGCCATTAAATGTTGTCTTAACAAGGCAAGATTGTATCATTGGTTCGCTACACAAATTTAAATGAGGCCAATATGAGACCGGATTTTCCCGCATATGGGCCCCATATTTAATTATTAGGTGAATCGGCAAAAGGCCCCCAAACCACACAAATATGCATGCGAGATGAAATGTTTAAGATGCGACAAGTTGTATTATGTTATAAAATAGGGTTTCGGGAAGGGGGTTCACACATTAGGGGCTCGACGGTCTTGGGGTTCCGGGGTTCGGGGTCGGTCTCAGGGTCCAGGGTTCGACGGGATCGTTCTCGGACTCCGGGGTTTAGGGTCTTCGGATCGGGGAAGATCTTGGCGTTCGGGTAGACGAACTTGGCGTGGCGTCGGGGCGCATCGGTCTAGCCCTGTACGGTGTCGAACTTGTCGGGACCGCGCGGTTGATCTTGGCGTTTACGGATGGTCTTGCCGACTCCATGCGAAGGCCTTGGCGCTCTAGTTCGGTCTTCAGGGTCTCGGCCATCGGATCCCGGAAAGAGGTCATGGTGTCCATGAGACGACCTTGGCGTTCTGGGAGGAAGTACTTGTCGTCCTTGCAGCGATCTTGGCGACCTCTGGGGAAGATCACGTCGAGCCATCGGGTTTGTTCGGACTTCGGTTCTGTGACGGCGTCATCGGTGCCCCATGAACACCTTGTCTTACCGATGTCACCGGGTCCTCGGCTTGGCATGCATCACCCCCCGATCACGTATCGGCGCACACGGGGTTCCGGCTCGATGGCAACTTGAGTTGGTTGCGGTCACTATGGAAGTTGTTCTTGTTGATGTCGTTGTGTCGAGGAGGTTGTACCGTGTCTTGTAGCAGCCGTACCACGTCGACACAGCAGAGGCCGACGGCGTCGGGGACCTTGCGGACGAGCACGCGGTTGGAGCGGGGCAGAGAGGCGCGGGCGGACGGGAGCGTCGGGGCAGCGGCGAAGGGTGCGGGTGAAGTCCGGACGGCGACGGGCGGGCTTCAGCGGGACCACCGGCGACGGCGACAGCGACGAGGCAGGGACAGCGGCTCGGCCGGCTGCCGAGCTGAGGCGGAAGGCGGCTTCAAGCAGGCGGAGGCAGCCAGCGGCGGGTCGCGACTGGAGCGGGAGGCGGTGAAGGGCAGCAGCCGGGCGTGGGGAGCTTCGTCGGCAACTAGGAGGCGATGCTTGGCGGAGGTGGGCGGCTTCGTGAGGCGGAGGCTGGCCGGAGGAGGCGGTGGCGCGAGGTGGGCGCGAGGGCCGGGTGAGGAGCCTCGGCTCGGCGGCGGAGGTTGCTTGCATGGCAGCAGCGAGGCAGGTGAGTGGGCCAGGCGGCTTGCTGCGGCGGCCTGGGTTGGGGAGAGGCAGCAGAGGGAGGAGGCGGCCTGGGATGGAGCGGCATGGCGCGCCAATGGGGAAGAAGGAGGAAGGGCGGGAGACGCGGCGGAGGGAGGCGAGGCGGGGAGAAGGAGCAGGGAAGAAGGAGCGGTGGTCGGAGGAAGAGGCGGGCGGCGGAGGCGGGTGGCGTGGTTGGGAAGCCGGCAGCTGGGATGGGGCTGTGGGAAGAGAGGGGCCGTGCAGGTGGCGGTCTCGAGTCTCCCAGTGGTGGGTCCGGGCGTGGGGACGCGCCCAGGGAGGAGGCGTGAGAGAGTGGGGCCAGGGAGGAACTGCTGCGCGCGGGTGGGGTGTGTTGTGTGGGCCGGTCTGGGGAGGTGGAAGAGAGAGGTTGGGCAGGGGGTGATGTGGCGGCGTGTGAGTGGGTAAGGGAGAGGGAGGAGGTGAGGTGGCGGCCGGTTATTGGTGGGGGTGAGGTGGCCAGAGGGTTGGGTAGGTTAGGTTGGGTGACTTAGGAATTTTGGGGTGGGCCGTTTTATTTTCTGGGGTGGTTGTAACTACCTCGGTGAATTACGCTCCTAGATACAAGTCTGGATGAGTGGTAGTGGTTGAAATAGTACGGTGGGGCCCCAAAAGCCACTCACTGGTAGTCCTTTCGGACGTCCCAACCACTACCCTCTCAACGGGACCTGTACGGGTGGCGTAATCGGCAGGCGAAGGGATCAACTACGTACACAAGTGGGTATGTACGCAAGCCACCATACAAGAGTACATCAGAGCCATACCATCTAGAAAGAAAGGAAAATATAGCAACGCCATACGGCAAGATTCAAATGACCTAGATAGTTCTATATTTTAGGATACTTCCTCATACAACACACATCAGAGTATCATGCGGAAGCGGCAACAAAATCCGAGTACGGATAAGAAGCAAATCGGCATAAGATGCCATAGAAATAAGCACATCCCAACTACAGGTCTCACGGATCCCCGTTCCCGGAATCTCTACACCGAACGATCGTTGCCCACATCTTCGGCTTCTTCCACCCAGTATCCGTCCTGCGAGGGTACCTGTTCATTTGAACCAATAATTTATCGTGTGAGACCCTAAGGGTACTCAGCAAGTCTTAATGCCTCTAAAGGGGACACAACCTGGGGTGACGCAAATTGCAGCGAAAGATAAACCCTAGCAGTTCTACAGATAAACGCTAACCATCCGCCTAACCAATGATAGACGGATGTCCGTGAATTAAGAACAGCAGTTATAATGGTAATCTCATCAGATCCATCCTCCTCCCTGCTTACCAACAAGGAAGCGGACGAACAACCCCCCCATCCGTTGGCAATTTTATTAACCATTCCATGAGTGTTGCACTATTTACTAGTCAAGTTACTTAGTCATATTAAAGCGGTACTTTAGTTATGCTTGTCTATGATCGAAACGTGCTCCAAGTCGTCCATATCCGCGGACACGGCTTTGAAAGTTTTACCCGGCGGTGCACCAATAGCAACACACGCCGATCAACCTCGGAAAAACCAAATCAAAACCCAACGAGGCTTTCACGATGAACAATCACAAGATTCAGAAATATTTCGGGGGCACCCCATTGAGTAGACCATAGCAACGGTAAGCAAGCGAGATGGACTCAAGGTTAGCGCCAATGGTCAGAAGCGAGGAACCCGAAAACTCGGGGTGTCGATACCGCGTAATCACTCCGCCTTCCTAAACAGTACAGTGTGCTATCTGTCGCACAATTTAAATACATAAGTAGCATGGCATAAGTACAGGATCGTAAATAAAACCTCAAACTAGTTTGTGGCCCCAAGAAATAAGACGGAATCAAGATCTGGCTCAGGGGGGTCCCATATACCTCCCGGATGTGGATAGCACGATAAATCAAGGAATAGGAATCAAGTACTCGGGGTCTTACGGGACACAAGTGAGCAGGAAAAACCAAATAGCAGATGTTGCTCACCGGTGCCACTTTCTTTAGTTATCCTACTACTACTCAGGTTAAGTTGTTTAGGTACCTCATTAGCCAATGACTCACATACCCTACACATTGCTCTCGACTGCATGGCTCAAACAACTCCTATAGTAGTGGCTCATGGGATGGAGGAACAAGCTTGGTGGGTTTAAAAGTAAAGGCTATGCATACTTGGGATTCAATTTAATGCAATCGCGACTCAATGATGCAAGAATAAGATAGAGGCAATAGGTCTTATGTATGCAAGCATGTGGAAGTGCTTGCGATAACTCAGTTGAAGCGAGGGACGGATCTGGTAGTGCTCCTGGTTCTCTTGATATAACCCCCTTTCGGTCTATCCGAGAAAAACCAAACAAACAAGGCCAACATGAATATAGAGCACAAGCATATGAATAAGATGCGTCAAGCAAACAAGCATGCCATGATGAATGATGCACAATTTACATGGCAATAAGGTAGCATGGCATAGTGAGGTGTGGAGGACAAGTAGTAACATTTTAATGGGGTTTTGGATCACATTTTGTTGTCATAACACTTGCTGTACCCTATATTTTTATATGATGCATGCTGCAATTGAAGTCATGGATAGCATAAACAGAAAGGTCTCGTCGAGCTGATCATTTTAGACATATCATTTGCTAAATTTGGAATTATAAAACAAAAGTTATTAATTATTTAAATTCTAGTGGCAATTGGGGTAATTTAAATCAACTTGGAATTTTAAATGTACAAAAGGCAAATTGGATGGCATATTTGGAATCCTCTCATTTTCCTGATCTCGAAACATATATCATTTGCTAAATTTGGATTTACAAATGAAAAGTTATTTAATACTGAATTGAAGTTTGAATTTGAATTAAACTTAATTATTTTTGAATTTAAACAGAGTCTGAAAACATTTAACACCGAGGCCACCCTGACCCTAGACGCTTACAGGTGGGCCAGGATCCTGCGGCCCCACGCGCCAGTGGCTGGGAGGAAAGGAGGACCGCAGGTTGCTTCTCAGATAACCCGAGAGCCTTTTTGCAAAACGCTACAGACACCGACAAAGGGCCAGGCTGGACCGCGGGTTGGCGCGACAAAAGGTGAGGGGTTTAGGTGCAAAAAGGCCACGCGCGTACTGTGCTTCTTCCTCACGAACTGTGGTGGCGCGCTCATGGCGGCCAGCTGGCGGCAGTGGGGGATCGAACTCGCGATCACTGGCTCGCGCAGGGGGCCTGTGCCACTGCGGTAGGCTAGGGTAGTTGACGGTGAGATGGGCGCATGCTAGATAGGGTTAGGCGGCGCGTGCTAGCGGCAGATGCTCGCGAACTCCGGCGCGCGGAGGCTGCTCGACGTAAGGTCCGCCGCGTCGTGAAACGACTGGCGGGAGAGGATGTCTGGAGGAGGGTGCTCACCGCGAGTGTCTGGTGGGTCGATGCAGGGGCGATCGATCGCCGGCGCGGCTCGCGGACGGAGGCGCTAGGGTTTCGTCAGGCTTGCGCAGGTTCTGTCGGTGCTGGACTCCTCCTCCTCGCTGCTGGGTACGGGGACGTCACGGGCGAGCTCCAGGTCTTCCTCGACACCCGCAACACCTCGCCCTCCTCCTGGATGCTGCGCTCGCGAGAGAGCCTGCGGCGTCGGGGTGATTCGAAGGTGGAGAAAGAGGGGGGCAGATGGGGAGCGAGGCAGAGCCTCAGGTGGATCTGGGGACGGCTAGTAGGCGAGGGAGAGGATAAGAAGAGAGGGGGCAGGTGGGGTTGCGTGGAGGAGGGGAAGGTGGCCTCGGTGCCACCTTTTTCCTCCTCACGCATGCATGGGCAGGCAGCCTGGCAGGCGGCGTGAGCACGAGAGGAGGCGGTGGGGCTGCAGCTGGCCAGGTCGAGGGGCTCGGTGTGGGGCAGCTGGGCAGAGAGATCAGAGGGGAAAAGGGAGAGGGGAAGCGGCCGGCTCGGGCTAGGGTTTGCCTTAGATGGGGTAGCTAGGTGGGGCCAGGGAAGAGGGGGCCAAGCTAGAGTAGGGAGAGGGGGGTGGCGAGCTGGGGCAGGGTATGGTGTGAGCAAGGTTGAGCTAGAGAAGGAGGGCATGTTAGCTAGATTAGATAGTTTAGGTGCCTCTTAGTGTTTAACAAGGATGGAACTAGGTTATGGGGTAGGGGCTAGGGAGAGCTAGATTAGAGGGTTAGAGAGAGAAAGAAGGGTAAGATGGAAAAGGTACTTGACTTGATCATGTATGCTCTAGACAAGTACACACAAGATTAAAACAAGAAAAGAAAGAGGAAGGGAGAGAGAGGGATGTGGTGGTAGTGTTTTTCTTTGGTCCATGCATGCTTCAAACAAAGAGCAAGCAAGATCAAGAGAAAAGAGGTAGGGAGAAAGATGGGGTTTAGCCTTATGCTCACACTTGAGCACATGTGTATGCATGGAGAAAGGGGATGAGGTCTTAGCTAAAGGGGGATAGAGATAGATGATATGGTGAATAAAACTACAAGCCAAAACAAGATTTAAACAAAGAAAAGATGATCCATGCAAACAAAGCCAAAAACATACCAAAGCCAAGAAAAAGGTGGCACTTGCATGGCCCATGCAACAATATTTGCCATGTAGTTATATTGTAAAAACAACATTAATTTATGTGGCATTATTACTTGCATTCCCAAAAGGTGGACAAAGGTCAAGCAAAAGATTATGGGTGGAATCCAACTAAACAACATGAGCTAGAGATAACTCAAATAAAATGCCAAGCCCATATTAATTGGATGGTGGAATATAAGGTGGTGAAAGAAAGGTGGTGTAGTTTAAAAGAGATATGCCCCCAACTCAACTTGGGCATTTAACAACATATCAAGAGTCAAATACAATATCAAGAGGCAAATACATTTAATAGTGCACATGAGATAAGAACCAAACAAGAATAGGTTTTATATGATGCTCAAATGCAAGGTGACATGAGCCTGATATGATGATGATGCAACAATTATATGTTGGAAGTGGCCCTTTTTATTATTATAACAAGTAGCATTACAGGTGTTAGACAACTGGGATGCTACAGTGGTCGTTCGGGTCATTCGGCCCGTCCGACTGCCCCACTTAAAATAATTTAATATTTCATTTATTTTCAAAATAACTTTTTTAACTAGTATTAGACAAACAAAATATCCGGAACATCCGGGGGTTTAATTTGGAAAAAGAAGGAGGCTAATTTCGGAAACCATAGTCTTTCGCAACATGTTTTTAGGCAAAATAATATGCATGATGATGACGATGCTCAAATGCAATGTGGCATGATGACATGAGCATGCGGTCATGATGATGCAATGCACAAAAACAACGCGATTTTCTAGTAGTGGTTTTGCGGGATGCCACATGTAGAAATAATAAAGTGTTTAGCGATAATTTTTTTTCTCTCTTGCATGTTATCTACCGGTGTACCGGTACGTTCCATACATGGTCCTTGCTGCATCATGTGCAGGACCTCTTTACGGTGTGTACGCGAATGGAGGACACGATGAGAGACTTATTTTTCCAGCATGGATGGCAGCATAATCTCCGGATTAACCTCCACTATCTTAGGCAATTTACAACTTCCCATTCTGATATGTAATTCATCTTTTTTACCTTTTTATTATCTTTGGATAATTGAATTTTAGTTTTGGATTGGCTATGTGCATTTTAGTTATGCAGAGGCCTGATGTATTACTTAAAACTCTTTAAGTAATAAAATGCTCTTATCAAAAAAGTTGACATCTTGTTCTATACTCACATGTTTGGTGATTTTAATGAAAAATGAATAATGAAGCAACATGCTTGTGCCGTTAACTTGACCATTCCCTCTGTGTTATAATACAACATGCATATCTGATTTAACTTTTAGAAGGCTTTAAGCCCAGCTTTAAATATAGCCCCAAGGGACATAGTAGGAATACAAACACATCAACATGCCAAGCTAGGATAGATTACCAACAACAATAATGAAAAGCCAAATTCAGATATCTAACACCAGCTTGCAACACACTCCACGCCACCCTGCGCTACAAAGGTACAATGCGACAAAGGGAAAACGACGGTCACATACTGAAGGAGGGAGTCCACTACTCCAAAGCGCTCCTCAGCCCCTAGGACTTGGCCTTGACTGCCCAAATTAGGGAATAGATTGCATCCCACCCGATCACCTGCTTAGCGGGGACCACAACTCCAGAAACATGGTTATCTTAAATAAGCCATCATAAGTAGAGGAAATAAACTTACCCTCAGTTAGGGCTTTGTTTCTAATAGTCTATAAGGACCAATCAATAGCCGCGAACACAATCTATAGCATTGCGAACACAATCTATAGCATTCTAGGCGAAAATCTAGAGATACCCTGGATTAAAACAAAGAACTAAGCGAAGGAGGTGGGAGCCCAAGTGCACCCCAAACACTCTGGAAAGCATGCCCAAAACAATTTAGCCAAGGAGTAGTTAAAAATAATATGGTCTTGATCTTCAGCCTCTCTACATAGCGGGCAAAGCCCATCACCTGACCCATGGTGTTTCTCAAGCTATCACCACTAGGTAGTCTTCGACGTGCAAGCTTCCAGAGAAAATGCTTAATCTTGAGTGGAATCCTAGGCTTCCACTATTCTTTAAATGGGAACATCGCAACTCCATCATTCAACGCCTTATAAAAAGAGACCACCGAGAACTAACCAGGCGGTTCCAGCAGCCAAGTAAGACAATATTCTTCTTGATTAAGCACCACATTCACTAGATTCGCCTGCATCATTCTCCATTGTATCACATCCCCATGGACAAGATTTCTTATGAAAATAGGCCGACCTTGGTCACTGTTCAAGACGGTGTCAACCATGACTTTCGTGTTATCACAAGTAGCAAACAAGCTTGGGAACTTCTCAACTATAGGGATCTGGTGGATCCATGTATCCTACTAGAACTATAGGAGGTGCCTTGATTTCACGATTGATTTCCGAAGTTGCGAACCTCTCGTTGATCTAATTGCACCCAAACCTGCTCGTTGCATGTATTTTTTATGGAGGATCTCTAGCCATAGCCTACCCTGGTCGTTGAACACCTTCCACGCCCACTTAGCCATAAGGCACTGGTTCATCTGTTTGGTGTTAGTAAAGCCCAACCCAACCCACCCTTGTCCTTTGGAGTACACACATGGCCCATTGATGGCAACAATTGTGGTCACTTTTCATTGGGACTCCAAGTGCAGAGTTATGTAGCAAGTTTCTTTTCCCCACAAGAGTGACTCGAGGGTTTATATCGAACTCTCGGGGAATTGGTTATGAAAGTTTATTTGTCTTCTTGTCAAGCAACCTATAAAGAAAAATAATTTGTCTTGTGTCCCCAACTCCACCAAGTGGTTGTCAAGCACAATATTTCGTGTTAGTAATATGAAATATAATATAAAGTAAACTGAAATAAATAAAGTAAAGTAATGCAAACTATATGATATGGAAGATAATAAAGTTTTTTGGGGTTTTTATAGATGATTGCAAGTATGAAAAGTATTTTTGTATTTTCAAAATAATAAATTGCAGAAAATATAAAAGGTAGTAATTGCAATGTAAAGGTGTTTCTTATGATTAAAATTGGACCGGGATTCATGGGTTCACATGTCTACTCTCTTTTTAAGTTGTGGTGATCATAAAACAATTCATCAATGATAAATATTCATGGAACTTCTATATATGTATGATAAGCATTCATATGGGCATCACGTCCTAACATAGAGATGAAACACATCTCTCTTATATTCCTCAAGAAAGGGAAACTCCGTGCAATCTTGAATTAAGAATAAATCAGAGTACGGCTTTAAGTAATATGGCATGATGTTTGAAATACAAATATGCTACCTTGATCTAACAAGATTATCTCAGTGTCACATAATAATTATAGCACATGATTTCACTTTATCCCTAGTGAGGCAGCAAAAGGAAGGTAAAAATCAAAGTAGATCTTGAGTATTGTTGTCACAATTAAATTGTTCGACAATTTTTTTTGTGTGCCTATGTTTTGCAGGATCGGAGCAAGCTAGAAGGACAGAATCAAGTATAAACTAGGATGACATACAAAGTTCACGGCACATGTATGAGCTGGGGGACGGGGGCAGAAGACTATATCGGCTACACATATATAGAAGGACTAGTACCGCATTATTCGTGCATGGGATGATTTATTCTTCATATACATGCATATATTGCCTGATGATAGACTAGTCGTACGAGTGCACAGATTGAACGATGGATCAGCTGCATCTGATGATGTATCGTGCATGGACTCCTGGGACACCATGAGCCGGTATACGTGACGTGTCCACGTATACGCGGCTGGCCGGAGACGCGTACGGAAGCTGATGGGTTTTCAGCACGTATATAAGTCTAGCTCATTAGGAAAGAGTGGCTCGTTTTGATCGGAAGAAGAGTCCGGCGCTGAGATAGCCTGGACGTGGGTCAACCGATGTTCTAGAAGCAGTTAAGAGAGATAATTATCAGATCGGGAGATAGAGAGGCTACGCGTTTTAAACAAACTCAGCTCACGTGTAGGCCTACACGCAGTCAGCCAAGGGCGCGTGCAAAGAAAGAGATAAAAGAAGCCTAACGTGTTTAGCTTCCTTTATCCCAAGAAAATCGGTACCGGTCAAAGGGGTTGACGCCTCCGCCTATATATACTCGTGTAGCGGGCGGAGCAGGTGGACCATCGAGAGAGCAAAGGATCTGGAGGAAGACCCAGAGAAGAGGAGGCGGCGAAGATCGCATCTGGACGCACGCACAGCTCGCGACCCGTGAAGGCAATACGTACGTGAGCAGATCAAGGATCAAGAGGAGAAGGACGGACGACCATGGATGCGAAGGCAGATCAAGGATCAAGAGGAGAAGGACGGACGACCATGGATGCGAAGACCACCTTCCCCACAGGTTGTGTTTGAATTGTTTCTTCTCTTCCTCTCACAGATAGCACGCCCAAGGTCCAGCACGCGGACGCCGCGAGCTCGCCTCGTCCTGCCCGTCGTCGGAGCTCGCCAAGATGTCGCCCGCCGTCGGAGCTCGCCGGGATTCTATAGCACCATCGGAGCTCGCTAAGACACTGCCCGATAGCTGATGTGTCCACGATGCTGATGAAGCTCGCCAAGACGCCGTCGGAGCTGCCGAAGACGCCACCGTGGAGTCATAAGCAGCCCGTCAACTATGGCGCCGGGCACGCAGACGCGCCACTGCAACGACGAGGGATCAGGAGCATGTTGAACCTCCCGTACGCGTATACGGCCCGAGTCTAGACTTGCAGGATCAAGACGGCGTACAGGTTGAACATCGCGGACAGGCACATCGTGACGAACAACGGTGGGTGTGGCCGAGAGCGACGTCGAGACCCCGGCGTTACACTGAGGTGCATCATCGACTCCTGCGGGCAGCGGACGGCCAGACGTGAGCAAGGCGAGCGTAGAGCCTCAAGAAGAGCAGCCGGTGCATGGAGACTACACGTGATGCATGTGATGCATTAGTGCATGCCCCATGCACAATGGAGTAGTGCGTGCGATGCGGCCAATCATCCGGGTCGCGGCGGCCATATGCTCTCCTTGGAGGCGAGATCAGCCCCTCGACAACGACCACTTCGAGATCCCGTGAGACGGCGCCTTTGGTCACGCCGGCTGCCGTAAACTCGGCGCTGCGCCGAGACTAAGGAGCCGACCACGTCGGCCATGCCGATATGAGCGACACTGGTCTCCTAATAAAAATACTCCCGCAAGGCATACCCCTTGCACACCCCGACGAAGCCGCAAAGTCGTCAAGAAGTCCTAGCCGATCGGACCGCATCCATCTACATCAACAACTCTTCATCGCCGTTCAAGACCGACGAGGCGCAACGGCGAGGGCGGGCGAGGCCGGAGCAAAGGCCACGCTTTCAGCGGCGTGTGTACCGACGAGGACACGGGCTCTGCCGCTTCCCACACACACACCATCACCACCGCCATATATGCAGGACGTGAAGCGAAGACGACAAAGACGACCACGCGGCTTAATCGGAGGTGTCTCGCGGCGTAACCCGCGGGAGTAATTAACCGGGAGCTTTCCG
This sequence comes from Avena longiglumis, assembly GCA_030063025.1. Classification (NCBI taxonomy): domain Eukaryota; kingdom Viridiplantae; phylum Streptophyta; class Magnoliopsida; order Poales; family Poaceae; genus Avena; species Avena longiglumis. Next base: position 367,721,358 of record CP125975.1, read on the forward strand.
AGGCCCCGGGAACCAGGAGATCGCACAAATCGCCATTGTCAGGCTGGCCGTGCTAGTAGGCCACGGAGCGCAATCTTATGTGGGAATTGTATTTATGATCTTTAATATTAATAAAATACTGTTCCCTTCTTTTGTTTTCTTTGTGTATTTATTATACACTGGCACGCCCGCACTTTCTTTCTCTCTTTTACCGTACCCCGGTGCGCATGAGAGAAACTACCGCTCCCGCACGTACTCGCGGAGGCGTCCTAGTACGTTTTTCTCGTGTCAAACAAATTGGCACGCCCGGTGGGACGTGGTTCTCCTCCCATCTTTTCTTCGCCGTGGTCGTCGGAATCGTCTTCGCCCGTTCATCCATCCGCACAGCATACTGCATGACAAGGCACAGGTATTGACTCCCGCTGATCAATGATCATGTTCATGCAGGAGGACCGTACAACTATACCGAGCCTATGACGATCCAGTTTGGGTCACGGCCGCCCATGGTGTTCTTAGAGATGGGCGCCAAGGTGTACATGCACGAAGCTCAAGACCCTGTGCAATTCCAGGTCTTGAAGAACAAGAAGGCGCAAAAGCGAGCGGCCGTCAAAGCAAAGAAGGAGCGCCGCGAGCCGATGCTCGAGGCTCGCGCCCTATTGAAGGAGTCAACAAGGGCCGAGATCAAAGGAGACGTGGAGGCGGCTCAGCGCCTCCGCATCAAGGCTGCCAACAGACGGACAGGTGCGGCGTCCCTTCGGCCACCGCCTACACCACCACCAGTGCTGCCTAAACCAACAGCTAAGCGCACCGAGGTGGAACTCATCGAGGGCTTGGAGGCCGCCTCCTACCACTTGCGGAGGCTGATGGCAAGCGCACGCTTGTCAGATAGCCCGCACCCACTTCGGAACTATAGGAGGAAGTACCGCAAGGTACAACGACTCCAACAGCAGATAAGCTCGCGCGTCGCTCAATGCGCGGTGCCCGAGGAGGATTGGTCCCTTGGTGCTGGGGACCTGGCTGACAAGGTGTTCACCTATGCGAACACCATCACCCCACCCTACAACTTGTTCCCCAATGAATGGGCGAATGAACCACTGAAGGTCAAGCAGATGGTACGACGCACCATCATGAAGGAGTTCTGGAAGCGGTGCTCACGCAAGGAGCCCATTCTTCCAGGCCCTACAATCGCCATCAACCGCAACGCTTCTCAGGGAGGCATGTGGGCACCATGCCTCCACACTTCGACGGTGGAAGGACGGTCCCTTCCAAATGATAACAGGTTTGCCGTTCTTCGAAACGAGGCACCTGCTCCACGCAACAAGGACCTACGGCGTGAATTTCGCCAACTCCAGGAGCAAATGGACAACATCCAGAGGCGGCTCCATCATCAAGAAGCGCCACGTACATCACCGACACGAGCTGGGGGCAGGACTACACGGCAAGCCTCGAGCTATCGACCTCAACATGAGCGTCGTACCTTGGCGCCACGACGTCCGCCTTCACCAACTCGTCCTATTCGTGGGAGGCATCCTAATATGCCCCCACGATGGAATCAATGGTCACGCCATCAAGGAGATGAGAGGAACTCTCGTCCCACCCAAGTGTGGCGACCAAGGGATCCTCCGCAAGCTCCACTTCCACCACGACCCTCTTCTCCTTCAAGACGGGGAGATCAACTCCAAGTGCAGCCACCACAGGAAATGTCTACGTCCGCTTCTCGTGCTGCACCACCTCTTCAGCCCACACCTCGCGTAACTTCCAAGGCCGCCACGGAGAACCAGCGCAAACGTGAGAGGCGGCGAAGGAACCGGCGAGTCCTGTACAAAGAACTAGAAGACTTGGTACTTCGGTATACCCAAGTCCGTGTACGACCCGATGGTGGTGTCGTGCAAGAAAATGACAGGATCGGCTTCCGCATCTCTCCCGAGTTGGAGCGACACGAGCGGTACAATTACCTGCTCAGTCGCCTAACACCGAAGCCACGCAAGCCATCATCGCGTCATTGCGGGGGAGAAGAACATAGAGGCTCCACCCTCGCTCCCTCAAGCAACCACACATCAAGACGGTAAACATGTGAAGGCTGCCGTGATAGCCTCATCTTCCGAGAAGCAAAAGGCACCCGCATCGACGGCCACGCCAATGGAGGGTGTGGAGGAGTCTCACCACACGACGTCCCCAAACCACGAAGAGGAGCCCGGTGTTGCCCCAGGACAAGGCGCGACGCTCCACGTGCTACCTTCTCTTGTTTCCCTCGCAGGTGTAGAACAAGACAAGGATAAAGAGATGACAGAAAAGAACCTCGCCCCATGCGGCACTCTTGTGATGCGCCCGGGGATGGAGTCAAGCGATGGATGGAAACCTCCGGAGGTCACTCACGAATTTGGCTATCCCTCGGATGAGGAGATTGAGCCAAATCCGAAGGCGGACTTCAAGAAGGTATTCCTACCACTCCTTGGCCATGTACGCTCATGGTTCAAAGGCGCCGAGGCAGAATCAAGGCCAACCACATCCTCGTCTCAAGATGGAGCGAGATCGAAAGCCCCATGCCTTCCCATCATGACGGGGAAGGGCTCACTCTCCGAAGGAGATGCGGGGTATCATCCGGACATATCACCGCGTCGCTACACCGACATCAACTCACGACTTCCCCAGAATTCGAACAAGATATTGCAGATGGCGAGTCGACCCGGGGCCAAGACACGGCTAAAATCTGTTGCACTTCGAAGTGTGACAGATGGACTAGCTGGAGAGGACGGACTGGCCGACTACATCGATGATGAGGGGAGCTTATCCGACTCTTCTTCATCCTCATTGGAGAAGCTTCCAAACTCTCCTCCATATCATGAGCTTGCACCGTCTGTGCCATCCGATTGTGAAGATGGCCTTGAAGACCTTCATACCGCACCTGCCCGCATGGCGGTGGATGGTGGAAAGGGCGACGAAGCAAGTACAGTGGTCGCACGAGAAACCGCACTTGAAGAACAAATTCAAGAGCAACGCCAGAAGATTGATCAACTGACGTCAAAGCTCGACCAATTCATCGAGCTCATGATGAACAATAGCAACAACAACGGTGTTCCACCCCCAAGCGTACCACAAGGAGTGGTAGACCCGCAAGTGGAGGAGCTACAGGCTGGCACTCTAGCGACTGCGCCACCCAATCAGGAACGGCAACATGAAGGAACAAGTGCACACACTCGACATTGGGCTACACCCACCGTCCCAACCACCGAAGTGACACAGCAAAGTATGCTAAAAGGCTACCATGATATGCTTAAAGGCATGGTGGACGAGAGATTCAGGCAATTGAAGGTCGATAATGCTCCTCGCACCACAGAGCGGTGGAGAAGCCCTATGAAGCATGGCACGACCTGGTGTCATTCCCCGCAGGGTGGCATCCACCAAGTTCTGTCAATTCGATGGGACGGGCGACGCAAGGGAGCACTTGGCATACTTCGAGGCGGCATGCGGCGACACCGCAACAACATCACTTCCTCACGACAGTTTTCAGGATCGTTAATCGCCCCGCCTTTCATTGGTATAGCCGTCTACCGGTTGCATCCATCGGAAGTTGGTCAGGCATGAAGGAAGTCTTCAAGAAGCACTTTGTCGCCATGAAGAAGGACTTCTCAGTTGTGGAGCTCGCACAAGTTCGACAGCGATGAGATGAGTCCATCGATGAATACGTCATTCGCTTCCGCAATAGCTATGTGCGGCTCGCTCGAGAGATGCACCTCGAGGATGCCATCGAGATGTGCGTCCATGGGATGCAACAACATTGGTCACTTGAGGTCTCTCGGCGCGAGCCTAGAACCTTTAGTGCTCTAAGCACGGCGGTGGCAGCAACTAAGCTCGAGTTCGAGAAATCGCCGTAGATCATGGAGCTCTACAAGAATGCTAGTACATTCGATCCATCCAAGCGCTTTGCCTCGACATTCAAGCTAACCAATACCGGCGCCAAGATGAAGGCACCGGCGGAGGCGAACGCTGCTAGAATCTTCTCCTCTACACCACAAGGCAACGTGCCAATGTTGGGCGCAAGAGGCGAGCAAGTTGGAGGAAGGCAACGACCAACGATGCAGGAACTCCTCAAGAAACAATACATCTTTCGCAGGGACCTAGTGAAGGACATGTTCAACCAACTGATGGAACATCGAGCCTTGGACCTTCTAGAACCTCGAAGACCCGATCAGATGAGGATGACGGATAATGCTTTGTTTTGTCCATATCATAGGTATGTGGGACATGTCATTGAGGACTGTATCGCCTTCAAGGAGTGGCTCCAAAGAGCCGTTAATGAGAAGAGGATCAACTTGGACCCAGAAGCCATCAATCCAGGTTATCAAGCGGTGAACATGGTGAGCGTAGCTACACCCTCTTCATCAAGGCAAGACAAGAACGACCAGGAATCATGGGCGGCGTTCTCAGAAGTAGAGAATCAACTATCAAGTCTCATCATTTCCAAGACATCAAGACCTTCTCTTCATCAGGAGGTGACCTCGACCTCATACAAAGAGAATCCTTGGAATATAGTTCAGCGAAGGACGCACTCGAGGAACCCTACACCTCGACCACCTCGTCCGGCATCATCAACACACGCTTCCCCAATGATCCTCAAGCGACTTGATCCAAGTCAGCGCTGGCCTCCACCAAGATTTGTCCCAAGATCCGAGGGAGACGAGTCCTTCCCTCGACCAAGGCGCACGCTACCCACTTTGGCGCAGTTCATGCCGCGAGACGTGAAGCGAGCGCCGATGGAGGAGACAGAAGGAGCAAAAGGGGAAGCTAGAACCCCTCAACCATCCACCCTTGAGAGTTGCAATGTCGTCCTCAACTACAAGGATAGGCCTAGCTCCGATTCAGATGACGTGTTCACCCCTGAAGAGCAAGAGGCATTCCAGACCGAGGGAGCCATGAAAGATTTGCAGATTGAAGAAGTGAACATGAACTTGCGTGGGGGCAAGGTTCTACCTGAACTCCCAAAGGCCAACCAAACAAGAAGGGACAAGGTAGCAACCCAAAAGGAGGCCCCCGCACAAGATGAATCACCAGAAGGACAGGTTGAAGGGAAGACGAAGTCACACGAAGTCGACTACAACATCATCGCCCATCTCAAGAGGATCCCTGCGCTTCTGAGTGTACATGATGCCCTCATGATGGTGCCAGACCTCCGTGAAGCCCTTATCAAGGCGCTCCAAGCTCCGGAACTCTATGAGGTGTGCATGGCAAAACACCGTCTCTTCACCAACCCCTGCTTCGTGAATGAGATTACGTTCGATAAGGAAGACAATATCATAGAAGATGGTGCCCACAATCGTCCACTCTATGTAGAAGGGAACATCGGCGTCGCATACCTTCGTCGAATCCTCATTGACCCAGGATCTTCCGTGAACATACTACCCCTTCGGAGTTTGACAAGGGCTGGTTTCACGGTAGATGATTTGGAGTCAACCGACGTTATGATATGCGGCTTCGACAATCAAGGAAAGCCAACGTTGGGTGCCATCACGGTGAAGATCCAAATGTCAACATTCAGCTTCAAGGTACGCTTCTTCGTCATTGAAGCGAACACCTCCTACTCAGCCCTCTTAGGAAGGCCATGGATCCACAAGTATCGTGTGGTGCCTTCTACCCTTCACCAATGCTTGAAGTTCCTTGACGGCAATGGCACACAACAACGCATCAACGGAAACACCAACCCCTACACCGTCCAAGAGTCGCATCATGCGGATGCGAAGTACTACTTCCCTGTTGAAGATAATGATCATAAGATCGGGCGGACAACACCAGCAATTGATGTCTTGGTCAAACCTGGTGTCACGCCGGCAGTCGAGGCAAGGCGGCTCATCATGCCAGGATCACCAAAGGACGTACAGGTTTCTTCGTCATGGAGTCGCAACCACTCTGCACGAAGACGATCTTCCTCAACCACTCAACACGAAAACAAGCGCTACTCCCCAGTAGCGATGGGGAGTTCTACTCCAATGTCATCGGGAGGAGGCTCTTCTATGCCTACCCTGTCAGCCCCATTGCTTTTGAAAGCTAGATTACCATCATCAACACCAATCACGCTGAGGTCAACCCCAACACCCAAGGCTTCCACATCTTCGTCGACTTAGGCGCACCACGAGCCTGATGGTTTAACACTTGGAAGCTCTGCAGGTGCCCAGGGAAGTTCGAAGATGAGGACCGGCAGCAGTGATGCGCCACCAGCCATCACATTGCGGGTACGCAACTCTCCAAAAGAGGAGCAAGTGCCCGCACAAGCAGGGGTGGTCAAAAGAAGAATACAAGAGTTGGAGGAAGTAGCAAGGGGAGCTCAAGGAGTGCATCCCCCATCCCTCTACATATCCGTGTCTTCTCCATTGGAGGTTTGGGCTATCCCAAGTTCATGTGGGTCTAGAACCCGAACCATTTTCTATAAAGTTCCGCAGGTACAACACTGCGATTCAATATTTGAACTTCCCCAACCTTGCCACGGTACGGAAGAAGCACTATCCATGGCAATGAAGGTCGGGTCGAAGATGGCTCGTCTCCTGGAGAAGGCTGGCTTCACTCTTCGCGGAAACAACAGAATGCCGGCACCACCCGCTGTCTGTGAGGAGTGGTGGAGACAAGCAGAAGATCTCATCAAGAGCGAATGCAAGATACTCCCCAAGTTCGGGCTCGGCTACATCGACACCGGCGACGCAAAGGACAAAGGCGATGGCCCACGGGCCACTTGTCATGCCACGTCTGTCTCCTCAGGAAGCGACGAGCTCGGCGAGGTCGAAGAGGAGATAGGTTCTACATCAGCCCCACCAGAGCTAGAAGACGGCGGACAACCCACCATCGACGAGCTCGTTGAAATCAATCTTGGGACGGAAGATGATCCACGCCCAACTTTTGTTAGCGCCACGCTGACAGAAGAGGAGAGAGAAGGCTATCGAAGCTTCCTGATGGAGTACCGGGATTGCTTCGCCTGGAGCTACAAGGAGATGCCAGGGCTCGACCCACGTGTCGCTACACACAAGCTAGCGATTGACCCGCGACACCGACCCGTCAAGCAGCCGCCGCGACGGTTGCGACCGGAGTTTCAAGATCAAGTCATCGCCGAAGTAGATAAGTTAATCATTGCAGATTTCATCAAAGAGGCCAAATACACTGAGTGGCTCGCAAACATCGTCCCCGTGGAGAAGAAGAATGGCCAGGTACGGGTTTGCCAAGACTTCCGCGATCTTAATCGAGCATGCCCCAAAGACGACTTTCCCCTACCGATCACGGAGATGGTCATCGACTCCACAACGGGACATGGTGCACTGTCCTTTATGGATGGTTCATCGGGCTACAATCAGATCAAGATGGACCCTGAAGACGCCATCAACACCGCGTTCAGGACCCCGAAGGGCAACTTCTACTACACCGTCATGCCTTTCGGCTTGAAGAATGCCGGAGCAACATACCAGCGCGCCATGACATACATCCTCGGAGACCTCATCCACCATTCGGTGGAATGCTACGTCGACGACATGGTGGTCAAGACCAAGGACCGCCAAGATCATCAGGAGGACCTTCGGATCGTCTTCGAGCGACTACGTCAACACCAGCTCAAGATGAACCCACTAAAGTGTGCCTTCGCCTTACAATCGGGCCTCTTCCTCGACTTCGTGGTTCATCATCGAGGCATAGAGATAGAACCAAAGAAGATCAAGGCGATCCTCAACATGCCTCCCCCTTTTGACCTCAAGGAGTTGAGGGCGTTGCAAGGGAAGTTGGCGTGCATCCGTCGTTTCATCTCCAACCTCTCCGGACGCATCCAGCCCTTCTCAAGTCTCATGAAGAAAGGAGCTCCGTTCGTGTGGGATGAAGGATGTCAAGAGGGCTTTGACGCTATCAAGAGGTACTTGCTTAGCCCACCCGTATTGGCAGCTCCTATACAAGGGCGCCCCCTTATTCTTTACATTGGAGCGCAGCCTACTTCTATAGGCGCCTTACTCGCTCAACACAATGACGAAGGGAAGGAGGTGGCTTGCTACTACCTGAGCCGCACGATGGTCGGTGCCGAGCGAAACTACTCTCCAATAGAGAAGTTGTGCTTGGCGCTAATCTTCGCGTTGAAGAAGTTGAGGCACTACATGCTCGCACTCCAAATCCAGCTCGTGGCAAGAGCGGATCCAATAAGGTATGTGCTAAGTCAGCCTGCACTAATGGGGCGACTCGGGAAGTGGGCATTGCTCATGATGGAGTTCGACCTCACCTTTGTCCCTCAGAAGGCGATTAAAGGACAAGCCTTGGCAGAGTTTCTGGCAGCGCATACCTTCCGGGCGAGGAGGTATTCACCGCCGAGCTCGAAGGTCTGTGGCAGCTCTACTTCGACGGTGCTTCCCGCACGGAGGTCAACCCAGATGGGACCCCAAGGCGGAGAGCCGGCGCAGGACTGGTGTTCAAAAATCCACGAGGGGAGGTGATGTACCACTCATTCTCCCTCCTCAAAGAAGAATGCTCCAACAACGAGGCCGAGTATGAGGCGCTCATCTTCGGCCTGCTCTTGGCCCTTTCCATGGACATTCGTGTCTTACAAGCCTATGGAGATTCTCAGCTCATCGTTAGGCAGGTCAATGGCATCTACGAGGTGCGCAAGCCTGAACTGGTGCCGTACTACAGCGCGGCCCAGAGACTCATGGAGAAGTTCCAACAAATTGAAGTCCTACACGTCCCACGAAGCAGGAATGCACCAGCTGACGCCTTGGCGAAATTGGCGGCAGCACTAGTGCTCCCAAATGATAAATCTATGCAGGTAACAGTGGAAGAAAGGTGGCTTCTTCCCGCTGTGCTGGAGCTCATCCCGACGGAATATGAAGTCAACACCATCACTACAAATGCCGTTTATGAAGACGAATGGTTGCAACCATTCCTCGACTAGTTCAAGCATGGCAGACTCCCCGATGACCCCGTTAGTAGGCGCCAACTACAACGACAGTTGCCTTTCTATGTCTATAAGGCTGGTGTCTTGTACAGGCGGTCTCATGGACAGGAGCTTCTTCTTAGGTGCGTTAACCAAAGCGAGGCCGAGAAGGTTTTGCAGGAGGTGCACCACGGTGTCTGCGGCGGCCATCGTATGAGCCAAAATGTACCATGCCATACGCTTGGCTGGATACTATTGGCCCGGTATCATGAGGGACTGCCTTCGGGTAGCCAGGTCATGCCATGGTTGCCAAATCCATGGCGACTTCAAGCACCAACCTCCGGTTCCTCTACACCCTACCATTCCCTCATGGCCGTTCGACGCCTGGGGGATAGACGTCATCGGCCCCATTGACCCACCATCTTCCAGGGGCCACCGTTTCATCCTTGCAGCGACGGACTACTTCTCCAAGTGGGCAGAGGCTGTCCATCAAGGAAGTGAAGAGTGACAATGTCATCAACTTCCTAGAGCGAAATATCATCCATCGCTTTGGGATACCACACCGCGTCACCTCCGACAACGGCAAGGCATTCAAGTCCAATAAGATGTACAGGTTCATGGCGAAATACAAGATCAAGTGGAACTACTCCACCGGCTACTATCCTCAAGCCAACGGAGCAATTGAAGCCTTCAACAAGACACTGGGCAAGATACTCAAGAAGACGGTGACCAGACACAGAAGAGATTGGCCGGACCGTCTCTACGAGTCTCTATGGGCGTTCGCCATCGTCCGTACCCCAACTCAAGCTACTCCGTATTCTCTTGTCTATGGTTGTGAAGCAGTTTTGCCATTGGAGGTCGAGCTACCCTCTCTAAGGGTGGCCATCCAGGACGAACTCACCAAAGATGAACAGGTACAACTGCGTTTCCAGGAGCTCGACGCCCTAGAAGAGGATCGACTCAACGCCGTGCAAAACCTGGAGCTCTATCGCCGGAACATGGTGAGAGCCTACGACAAGCTTGTCAAGCAGCGTGTCTTCCGGAAGGGCGAACTAGTCCTGGTGCTAAGGCGTCCGATCGTCGTCACGCACAAGACGAAGGGAAAATTCGAGCCGAAGTGGGAAGGACCTTACGCCATCGAGCAAGTCTACGATGGAGGTGCATACCAACTGGTCGATCCCCAAGGATCCCGGCCTATGCCTCCAATCAACGGAAGGTTTCTCAAAAAGTATTTTTGCTAAAATATTTGCCTCTTCTGTTGCCTTTTTTTTCTCTTGTTTTTAATGGGGAATTCTTCGGTCGGCTCGGATCCATGATGCATTCTCTTTTGCATAACATGGATATTCATTTTCCCCAACAACAAAAAAACGGCTTTCCCTCATCATACCATGCTGGTGATAGAAGATCTCGCTACCTTAGGATTTGTCAGAGGGTGGCACAACGTGTCAAATTGCAGGTGGAGCGGCTCTCACACCCACTAAGAACGACACGTACCAGGTGTATTCTTCCGGAGGCAGCGGAGAAGATTCTTGGGCACTTCAACGTACCGAGGCTCCACGCCCCTCATGCTTCTAGGCGGGCAACACGCTCATAGGGATTCACGCCCCAGGGAAGACCATAGGAAAAGATCATGAAAAGGCTGCCCGATTTGGTGCGTGGCCGCATGACAACTCTGGGGTGTGGCGTTAAAAGCTCCAGATAAAGTGCCAGAGGGTGACGTAGTCCACCAAGGTGAATGGTTGCCTTCCAAATTCTCGAGGAGGTCCACAAGCAAGCAAGCACCAAATCCAAAGGAAATTCAAGCAAAAAAAATCACACATTCAAGCAACTAATGAAGTCCGTGACCATCCAAGTGGTCCATTCAAGCAATCCTCTCAAGAGGGCGAATATCCAGAAGTTCAAGAATCAAGTCCAATGGTTCTAAATAGTAAGCAAATCATGAAAAGAAGGCGGAAGGTAGCTGTTCACCACCCCTCAAGAAGGCATGAAAAACCTCAAATGTTCATCCCAAAGCCCATTTACCATCATCCACCATTCCCAAGTCTCTGCGTTCGTGGGGTGTCGCGCCGGGGGCATGGTTGAGCTGTGGGGTTCCTCGGTACCGCGATGGGCTAGGGCGTGACTAACCGCTGCCTCTCGGGAGCATCTCCGAAGACGGCGTCTCCACCCACGCACACGGAAGGAAAAGTTATGATCGTCATGGTCTTGCGACGATTCCCAATGACAAGTCCTTTGGAGGCTTTTTCGGATATCACACATATAGCTAGTGTATAACGGGAAAGCCAACATTTAAAAAAAAACACAAACCCAAAACCAGGTTTTATCCATATTGTCCCTCGCTTCTTTTATTTTGTCTTGGTTGCTTTGTCCATCAAGCTTGGGCAGGTACATCGTCGAGAGGTCCCAATGCCGCCCTACATCAACAATACTGGTGGCGTTCCTTGCCCTTGGCGACAGACACCTCGTCATCAATGGTGAAACCCATGGGACGACGCTCTCGCCACCTTACAGGCGGAGTCTCCACGCCGACGGCTTACCGGCGCCCCTTCTACCTCAACACATCACGGTTCGGGAGCAGTGACGTGCGCTAGTGCGGCGAGCGCGAATCTGTGAAACCCTTCGGTCTAGTCGGCTGGCACCATATTGGCTAAATGGTCGCGACTAGATCAATAAACTTTCTTCCGGACATGGCAAGTTATTTCGCCACCAAATGAAGATGAAGGGGGATTAGCCGGTTGAGTGGCAGCATACACGGTCTCAACTGGCTTCCTTCGGAATGCACGTGCAGGCGGTACAAATACCTGCACCTGCACCAATCTACACCAACACTCAACATTGGGTTGCTTGTGGTTGATGCGCCGAATCAACTAAAAAAGAGACTTTCACCGACTCAAGTTCGATCTGCTTTGCGCTCGAACTTTACTCGGCGAGGGGGCATCTGTTCGACAATTTTTTGTGTGTGCCTATGTTATGCAGGATCGGAGCAAGCTAGAAGGACAGAATCAAGTATAAACTAGGATGACATACAAAGTTCACGGCACATGTATGAGCTGGGGGGGCGGGGGCAGAAGACTATATCGGCTACACATATATAGAAGGACTAGTACCGCATTATTCGTGCATGGGATGATTTATTCTTCATATACATGCATATATTGCCTGATGATAGACTAGTCGTACGAGTGCACAGATTGAACGATGGATCAGCTGCATCTGATGATGTATCGTGCATGGACTCCTGGGACACCATGAGCCGGTATACGTGACGTGTCCACGTATACGCGGCTGGCCGGAGACGCGTACGGAAGCTGATGGGTTTTCAGCACGTATATAAGTCTTGCTCATCAGGAAAGAGTGGCTCGTTTTGATCGGAAGAAGAGTCTGGCGCTGAGATAGCCTGGACGTGGGCCAACCGATGTTCTAGAAGCAGTTAAGAGAGATAATTATCAGATCGGGAGATAGAGAGGCTACGCGTTTTAAACAAACTCAGCTCACGTGTAGGCCTACACGCAGTCAGCCAAGGGCGCGCGCAAAGAAAGAGATAAAAGAAGCCTAACGTGTTTAGCTTCCTTTATCCCAAGAAAATTGGTACCGGTCAAAGGGGTTGACGCCTCCGCCTATATATACTCGTAGAAGCGGAGCAGGTGGACCATCGAGAGCAAAGGATGCGGAGGAAGACCCAGAAGAGGAGGCGGCGAAGATCGCATCCGACGCACAGCTCGCGACCCGTGAAGGCAATACGTACGTGAGCAGATCAAGGATCAAGAGGAGAAGGACGGACGACCATGGATGCGAAGGCAGATCAAGGATCAAGAGGAGAAGGACGGACGACCATGGATGCGCAGACCACCTTCCCCACAGGTTGTGTTTGAATTGTTTCTTCTCTTCCTCTCACAGATAGCACGCCCAAGGTCCAGCACGCGGACGCCGCGAGCTCGCCTCGTCCTGCCCGTCGTCGGAGCTCGCCAATATGCCGCCCGCTGTCGGAGCTCGCCGGGATTCTATAGCACCATCGGAGCTCGCTAAGACACTGCCCGATAGCTGATGTGTCCGCGATGCTGATGAAGCTCGCCAAGACGCCGTCGGAGCTGCCGAAGACGCCACCGTGGAGTCATAAGCAGCCCGTCAACTATGGCGCCGGGCACGCAGACGCGCCACTGCAACGACGAGGGATCAGGAGCATGTTGAACCTCCCGTACGCGTATACGGCCCGAGTCTAGACTTGCAGGATCAAGACGGCGTACAGGTTGAACATCGCGGACAGGCACATCGTGACGAACAACGGTGGGTGTGGTCGAGAGCGACGTCGAGACGCCGGCGTTACACTGAGGTGCATCATCGACTCCTGCGGGCAGCGGACGGCCAGACGTGATCAAGGCGAGCGTAGAGCCTCAATAAGAGCAGCCGGTGCATGGAGACTACACGTGATGCATGTGATGCATTAGTGCATGCCCCATGCACAATGGAGTAGTGCGTGCGATGCGGCCAATCATCCGGGTCGCGGCGGCCATATGCTCTCCTTGGAGGCGAGATCAGCCCCTCGACAACGACCACTTCGAGATCCCGTGAGACGGCGCCTTTGGTCACGCCGGCTGCCGTAAACTCGACGCTGCGCCGAGACTAAGGAGCCGACCACGTCGGCCATGCCGATATGAGCGACACTGGTCTCCTAATAAAAATACTCCCGCGAGGCATACCCCTTGCACGCCCCGACGAAGACGCAAAGTCGTCAAGAAGTCCTAGCCGATCGGACCGCATCCATCTACATCAACAACTCTTCATCGCCGTTCAAGACCGACGAGGCGGAACGGCGAGGGCGGGCGAGGCCGGAGCAAAGGCCACGCTTTCAGCGGCGTGTGTACCGACGAGGACACGGGCTCTGCCGTTTCCCACACACACACCATCACCACCGCCATATATGCAGGACGTGAAGCGAAGACGACAAAGACGACCACGCGGCATAATCGCAGGTGTCTCGCGGCGTAACCCGCGGGAGTAATTAACCGGGAGCTTTCCGAGGCCCCGGGAACCAGGAGATCGCACAAATCGCCATTGTCAGGCTGGCCGTGCTAGTAGGCCACGGAGCGCAATCTTATGTGGGAATTGTATTTATGATCTTTAAGATTAATAAAATACTGTTCCCTTCTTTTGTTTTCTTTGTGTATTTATTATACACTGGCACGCCCGCACTTTCTTTCTCTCTTTTACCGTACCCCGGTGCGCATGAGAGAAACTACCGCTCCCGCACGTACTCGCGGAGGCGTCCTAGTACGTTTTTCTCGTGTCAAACATAAATCACTACCACCATGTACTCCATCTAATACACACTTCTCCCCCATACAAGTTCTTGCATACAAGTTGGATCAAAACAAGAAATTAAGAACGGGGTACATGATATGCATCTACCAATACATCTTACACAAAATAGGTTCCAATCTTATACATCAAATCATAGGATAAAGATCCACCACATATGGATTACATATATGACCATAATCATGTTGGGTAGCTCATACGGTACTAGATCTATGAAGAACAAGAGAGAAATATATCAAGGTACTACCACAAACCCATAGTCTAGGGGTGGACTACTCCCTCTTCATCATGGTAATGATGCTAGAGATGTTGGAGAGGGCGGAGATCCCTCCGGAGGCAGCTCCGGTGGAGTTTCCCCCTCCAATCTTCGTTGAATCTGACTTTGTTTGTTGGTGTTTTCATATCTGGTGCGCTCCATGTCAAGGACTCCCCGGGAGATCCTTATATAGGGGGTTTTAGGTCAAGAAAACTCCGTAGGCAAAAGAATCAAGGAGATCGGACAACCGAGGAGGGAAAGAAGGCATGTGCCTGGGCGCGCCATGATACGTCCAAAACGTATCTAGTTTTCCAAACACGTTTGCTATTGTTTCTCCTCTAATTTGTGTGATTTGGATACAACTAACACAGACTGACCCTGTTTTCAACAGAATTGCTTTGTTGTCTCGTATTTGTGCAGAAAATCAACTTTCAGGAAAAATCACGGAAAATATCGCAAAACTTCTATTTTACCAGAAGATTCATGGAGCCAGAAGACGATACGGAGAAGGGCCACGAGGGGCCGACACCACCTAGCCACGCGGGCTAGACCAGGCCATGCCTAGGGGTGGTGTGGCCACCTCGGGCACTGTAACATCCCAAAAAATATTAAATTTGGAGCATCAAACTCTAATCATCAAAATTAGGGTTAACAAAAACTTTCCCAACTAAAAATATGAAAGCATTCATATGTGTGTATTCAAAAATTGGATTCTTTTGAATTGCCATGGTTCTGTGTTTCTTTGCTTGAAAATGATTCTTAGGTGAAATAAACATCATCTAAACAATCCCCAAACTTTTCCCAAAGACAAACAACCCAAAATAAACAAATAAAGTGAATGGTCACTTTGGCCAAATTAACTCGCATGCCTACTTTGGCTATCTCTAGTTTTCAAAACTCAATAGAAACATCTGTGGATCTTTGCACCCGTTGTTAGTACTCATAATAAGGTACCAAGGCCCACTTTGTGATCGTCTAAAAACATCCAAATGCTCAGTTTAAATGACAGTTTAAAATTGAATCTATCTCATATGGGAAGATCCCACTATTTCAAAAACCACTCAAACAAGTTCAATTTTCAAAATCCAAGCACCTACAGAATCCTCAGCACATGCCTAGCACACCCACCAAAAATCTTTTAAAAATTCAAAAGTAAGTTTCTTGCGGCCATTTCATCAAATAGCTTGAAGATTCAAATCAAACAAATCACAAACACTATAGTGTGCAGTGAATTTGTCCTAACTTGTTCCCTCTCTGGTTGCAACTAGTCCTTAGTAGATCATATAGCTCCTTTAACTATCCTTAGCATCACTGTAAGCAAGCCTAGCCATCAATGGTGAGCAGGCCGAGAGCAAACTTGCCATCTCGTTGTCGCCGGCGAGCTAGAGGCCACACTAGCCTCGCCAACCTTGTCTGGGAGCTAGCCAGCACCCCACCGCCACTCCCTGTCCCAGCCTCGAGCAATGCCAGCCACTGGACCACACGCCACGCTCATGCCAAACCTCTTTACGACCATGCCGAGAGCGCGCCCATGCGCCACGCTCGACCAGCACCCCTAGACCGCACGCCGCCCTCGCCGTGTGGGTAAGTGATCGCCAGCACCCCAGCACCCTGCCAGACATGCCTGCCGCCCATGACCACGCCATGGCGCCATCAAAACCCCCGCCGACCCTTGAGCGCCGGCGTTCCGACCGATCAGCATCGCCCCACGCCTCGCCACCACGCCGTTGAGCTTCACCAGGGAACATAGAACCGCCCCTACCGTCCCCCACGTTGATAGCTGCCTGTGCCGTCGACCACGGCGACCTCAGCTCATGCTCGTCGGTCCCCTCTCGCCACTATAAATAGAGGCCTCCCCCGCTCGATTTCTTCACACCAGTTCGCTCCCCACCTCTCACTGATCACACCCCCTCACCCCCAGAGCAAGGCGAGCACCAGGTGGCCGGAATTGCACCGGAGTTTGCCGCTGCAGAGGAGGAGAGGCGCCGTCGATTGGAGCCGCCCCAGGAGGAGCTGCCGGTGCCAGGAGAATTGCCGTCGTCGACTTCGTCGTTCGCCCCCATCGCCGATCCTCGCCTGAGCCCCGGTGAGCCTCCCACGACCCCCACCTGCCGTGTTAGGGTTTTGTCTTGCCGGCGCTGCCCGACATGGACGATGAGCCATAGCCGTTCGATTAGATTTAGATCGTGCGGCCGAGATCACCCCGTACCGCTTCGCGTGTTATGAGCCACTGACGGGTGGAACCCCCTGTCATCTGAGCCCCGCGCTGCAGAGTGACACTAGGCCGGCCCAATAACCTTTCCCGCGCAGCCCAACCATTTTAATTTAGATTTTTCTTTTTTAATTCAAACTCAGTTTTGTACCTAGTTTCAAAAATCAACCCAACTCGATTCAGCGAACCAAATTGCATGAAACCAATTTTGTTAGAAAGGTACTGAAATGCTTAATCCAAGCCCGTTGGATTCAAATCATTTGGATCTGTAGATCAACCTTGGTAAAAATAACAAGTCAGAAGCTTTTCTGCATTCAAACATTTTTCAAATTTCAACCATAATAGCTTTTGAGTTGATTAAAACTCTCAAAAATCACATTTGATCATACCTTTCAGAATATATAAAAGCATCTGGGTTTACTTACAGAAATAATGTTCAAGTAATAAAAGAATGCCACATAGGCATTTCTAGTCCCTTTATTTAATTAAAATAAAAAAGGTTAAACCTTATTAAATTGTGACACCACTTTAAATCACATTCTCATGTACTGAAATATGTGGTGATGACATGTGTCAACATGAACTCATGTTTGAGTTGGAGAATATTAAATCTTAAGTAGTTTTTCAATGAGTAGAAATTACTTTTCTCTAATTAAAATAAATAAGACAAATGCTTTAATCTTGTAATGATAGGTGATGATGCTAGATCATCTATAGAACACCTTTGTGTGATGATTGAAAATAGTTAAGTATTGTTTGGTGATTGTGTACCTCGTATTTATTTATAGACGCTAGTACCGACCAAGGATACGAGGAGGAAGGAGGATACTACGAGGAAGATGCAGAGGAGAACTTCAACCACTGCTCTGCTCAAGGAAAGCCTAATACCACTGGTCGAATTAGCAAGATAACACTTGCAACCTAGCAAGTTTATACCAATATCTTAGCAAGAAAAACCATGCAAGTTTTACTTGCAAGCTTATACCACTTGATAAACCATCCTAGTTTTATTTTCAAGCTTTATACTTTATTTCTTCATCAAAGCTATGTCTTAGAGTTCACTTAAGTGACTTGTAGATTCTAGGAGGATAATTGAAGGTTGCATAAAGATCATTAAATTTGGCCTAAGCTAGATAATCTTGATGTCATCCTAAGGCATGAGATTGAACTTAATTAATCTCCACTTGTTTACCACCCCTCATTAGTACTCACCCCACTTGTAGATGCTAGTGCTAAGTATAAAACTTGATCAACTTTAGATGGGAATACTTGGTGAAAATGGTTATGAAAACCTTAGAATGACGAGTCATTCTACTAAGATGTTTTGACATGTGTTTCCGAACACCAGATGATTTTGATGATGAAAATGTTGAGGCATGAGCCTTAGCCCTTTATAAAACTGATGGTTTTCTGGATGCAATACCATTCCAATTTTACCGTACAACCACAATACCCGAAAATTGGGTAGGGCTTGATTGGAAACTTATATACCTTAGTATGGGTTCCCTCACGTCCAAGGCTACCTTGTGAAGATTGTCCACCTGTGCAGTACCCAAGATGACAGTTGGTCATGGTTGGGAGGCCAAGCTCACAAGAGAGGTGCCTATACTAGGACGTGTAATTGAAAGGTTAGGATTGATTATCCGCATACTGAGTATGGTGAATTCAGGATTTGTTCCTGACGGATGTATCGAATGTTGTGGTGAAAGTGTACAATCTATGCAGAGTGTCAAACTATTCGAATAGCCGCGTCCGCGGTTATGGACAGTTGGAGTGGCCATACTGTTCCCCCGTCAGATGTTTTCAAAATGACTTATGAAATGAATTGAGACTTTGACTTGACCACAATAGAGTTGTGATATGAAATTTAAATTCCCACTTAGGTGTTATAAAACTTCAACTAGGTTTCTTTGCTTCTGAATTTAGTAGAGGTAAACCTGGCTTTTTGCAAAAAAAACCTAGAGCTTAGTGTCCTACTACAAAAAAAACCTTAACTTGTTAGTATTAGTTTGCGAGTACTTAAAGAGTACTCATGGCTTTGTCCCTGGCTATTCCCGTGGCCAGACTATGAAGAGGAGTACCAGGATGATGAACCCCAGGAAGGTTACGACAACTAGGATCATCTCCCATCGTCAGCATTGCCTGTGACCCCGAAGATGGAGCTTCGCCTACGCTATCCTTATTATTACGTTATTCCGCTGCTTGAGTTGTATTAAGAACTGGATCATGAGATCCCTATTTGTGTAAGACCTTATGTATGGTTTGTAATGGATGATGTACTGTGATATCCAAATCTGTTATGTCTCGAAAAAATGGTAATCCTGGGATTGCGATGTATGGCATAACAGGCATCTGGGATTAAAAATCCGGGTGTTGACAAGTTGGTATCAGAGCCATCCTGACCATAGGAGACCCTAGTTAGACTGGACGTTTGAATCAAAAACTTAGTTTCAAAACCAAAGGAAGCAAATATTTACAAAAACTTATTCCCATTCTTATCACTTTGTATCTTTCATAAAAATTCATGTTCCTTAAAAACTCTTGAAAAATACATAAAATTTGACACACTTGATCACTCTACTAACTTACTCATCCTATATTCTTATAGATGGACGTGAAGGACAACAAGTTTTATCAGTTGGGGAATGGAGGAGACCTCATCTTTGAGCGGGATTTGGACCAGCTTTCGAAACTTCTGGAGCGTCCACACCCCGAGTTCTTCGGAGCTCAGCTCAATGATCAGGAAGGAGAAGATTGGCAATGGCTAGTTGTTGCAAGTCTCGGAGGAAAGATTGAACCTCCCACTGCCGAGGGAATTCAGTTTACCTTAAGAGAAAACAACTGGCTCGATGGACTCGCTAGGGCCATGCAGGAAGCTCTTAACCGTCTGTGTGGGTAGAGTATCAACCAGATCAAGGGTACCCGCTTTGAGTTTTGTCCAAGGCGTGATGCTATGGGACAACCATTGGAAGACCCATACCACCACGAGCTGAAGACTCGGTTGGACCACCTTAGATTCATGATGTATGATCGTCAACAAGAACTGGACAATGCCCGTAACTACTCCAACCACAAGTCCGCCATCATCAGGACGAAGGATTAGACCATCGCCATGCTAGCAAAGGATCGCAAGACTCGTCGCCGTCAGCTCGAAAAGAAGGAGAGCATCATTGCTCGTCTTCGCCACCGTATCTCGGATTTGGAGGAGACCATCCACGAGAGAGACATGTAGTTGGAGGAAAGAGAGAATGCCGGAGAAGATCTTCGTGGAGACCCTTACTCCTATGTCACCGATGAGGATGATTTTGCCTTCATGGATGACGATGAGGATGATGAGGATGATGATTACACCGACTCCGAGGAGTATTAGCACTTGAGCACTAGCGTAGTGAGTTGTATTCGGTCCCACTGTATCGTAGTTTCCAGAATGGTTCTTAAAACCATCTGTTTTCCTTTGTTGTGGTGTGTGTTGTATCGTGTGCTATGAATGAATGAAAAGTATGTTGCTAGAAAATCTGAGTCAAACTTTAAAAACTTTTCGAAGTCCCTGAACCTTAGAAATTTCCCTCTTTTCTCATGATCTATCTCAATCTTCAGATGCCTCGCGGAGGAAGTGGTTCATCCCCGGACCCGATGTTGCAGATCCTGCAAATGTTGGTTTCTGACCGCGAAGCTGAAAGAGCCGAACGTCAAGCCAACTTAGCCACCCTTCAGCAGATAGCTCAGCTAGCTTGCAACAATCAAGGCCAAGGAGATCAACATAACCATGGATCTAAGCTCAAGAATTTCCAGAACACCAACCCACCCGTTTTCACTAAGTCGGAAGAGCCCCTAGATGCAGATGATTGGCTACAAACCATGGAGAAC
Source organism: Avena longiglumis (assembly GCA_030063025.1). Classification (NCBI taxonomy): domain Eukaryota; kingdom Viridiplantae; phylum Streptophyta; class Magnoliopsida; order Poales; family Poaceae; genus Avena; species Avena longiglumis. Next base: position 367,741,872 of record CP125975.1, read on the forward strand.
AACCTGGAAGTCGTCGGAGTGGAAGCTAACGAGAAAGTTCTGTTCGCCACCCACTATCTAGCTGGATATGCAAGAGCATGGTGGAACAACGTTCGTGCAATGACCGGAGGATAGATGATGACCTGGGAGGAATTCAAGGTCAAGTTCAGCAGAACCCATGTGCCACCGGGTTTGATCAAGAGAATGAGAGATGAAATCATAGAACTGAAGCAAGTAAGGATGACCGTAATGGAATACCATGACAAATTCTTGTCATTAGCTAGGTATGCCCCGGATGAGATCGACACTGAAGCCAAGAATAAAGAGAGATTCTTGAATGGTCTACACGATGAGATGCAGACGGTGTCGGTCAATATCCCTTTTGTTGATATTGAAGCCCTTGTCGACTCTGCCATCCAGATGGAAGGAAAGATCAACCAAGACAATGAGAACCGCAAGCGCCGCATGATGCATCAGCCCGGAACCCATCATATCCCAAAGTATCGCCCCAACCCATCTCCAGGATTTGCCCCGAGAACCAACAGACCCCCGATGAACCGTCCGACCTATCCCAACCATGGAAACCCAAGGCCCGGAGGAAATCACAACAACCTCGGCAACTCTAGCAATTTCAACAGTGCACCACCCAAGTTCAACAACAACAATGCTTCCGCCAACACCAACACTGCCCCGAGGAGTAGAAGCAATGTGCCTGTTGCAGCAAAGGACAAGTCGCAAGTGACTTGTTATGACTATGGAAATAAGGGTCGCTACTCCAATGAGTGCCCCAAGAAGAATGCCGCGGCCCCCAATGAAAATGCCCCAGCTCAGCAGCAGCGTCGTGTTCAGCCCGGAAGAAGGTTTGCCCCAGGGAATTCGCTCAACCGCAACGGCCGTATTTTTCTCATGCATGTTGAAGAAGCCCAGGAAGCGCTAGACGTCGTGCTGGGTATGTTTTCTGTTAATTCAGTACTTGCTAGAGTGTTGTTTGATTCTGGTGCATCGCATTCATTTGTCACCAAAGAATTTGCATGCACTAGTAAGATTCAACCAACCAAACTGAAGCAGGTTATGATTGTTCAAATCCCCGGTTCAACCACCAAAGCTAGGCAAATTTGCAAAGCCGTCCCTATCCGAATCCATGGCATAGATTTTTATGCTAATCTGATAGTACTCGGAACTAAAGGTTTGGAAGTAGTACTAGGAATGGATTGGATGTCCAAACATAAAGGATTAATTGACTGTGCCAAGAAAGCCATAACCATGACCAGTACAGCCAGAATATCAGTTGAGCATATATCTGAAACCTTACCTCGTCAATTCAAGTGCAACAGGAGTATAGCCCAACCTACCATTGACCAAGTCCGGATAGTCTATGAATACCCCGATGTATTTCCAGATGTTTTGCCCGGTATGCCCCCAGATCGGGATATCGAGTTTATCATCGAACTAATCCCCGGAACCGGACCCATAGCCCAGAGACCATATAGTATGAACCCGTCTGAGCTAGCAGAACTAAAGAAGCAACTGGATGCCATGCTGGAAATAGGATTGATTCAACCAAGTGCGTCACCATGGAGATCACCTGTCTTGTTTGTGGATAAGAAGGATGGAGGTAATCGTTTGTGTATGGATTATCAGAAGTTGAATGATGTCACTATCAAGAACAAATACCCATTGCCCAAGATAGAAGATTTGTTTGATCAGTTTACCGGTGCCAAAGTGTTTTCTAAGATTGATCTTAGAACTGGTTATCATCAACTCAAGATTCATGCAGAGGATATCCCCAAGACTGCCTTTACCACCAGATATGGATTATACGAGTATACTATCATGTATTTTGGATTAACGAATGCCCCCGCTTATTTCATGAATCTCATGAATAAGATTTTTATGGACTTCTTGGATAAGTTTGTCATTGTTTTTATCGATGACATTCTGATTATTCCAAATCAGAAGAAGAACATGAGCTACACCTAAGGACCATTCTTGGAACCCTTAGAGAGCATCGGTTGTATGCCAAGTTTAGCAAATGTGAATTCTGGTTACAGGAGGTAGGATTCCTTGTCCACATTGTATGAGCCGGAGGAATTGCCTTTGATCCTGCAAAGGTGAAAGATGTCGAAGATTGGCAAGCCCCAACCACTCAAACCCAAGTTCCTGCATTTCTCGGATTGACGGGATACTACCGCAAGTTCGTAGAAGGATTCTCGGGTATCTCCAGACCCATGACTCAATTGCTGAAGAAGGATTAGAAGTTTGAATGGACGGACAAATGTGAAGCGAGTTTTCAAGAACTCAAGAGAAGATTGATTTTAGCCCCAATCTAATCATGCCGGATATCACGAAGCCCTTTGACGTATATTGTGATGCATCCAAGATCGGTCTCGGATGTGTGCTAATGCAAGAAGGCAAAGTTATATCTTATCTATCTCGACAACTGAAGCAACATGAGCAAAATCCATAACCATGACCAGTACAGCGGGAGTATCAGTCGAGCATATATTTGAAACCTTACCTCGTCAATTCAAGTGCAACAAGAGTATAGCCCAACCTACCATTGACCAAGTCCGGATAGTCTGTGAATACCTTGATGTATTTCTGGATGTTTTGCCCGGTATGCCCCCAGATCGGTATATCGAGTTTATCATTGAACTAATCCCCGGAACAGGACCCATAGCCCAGAGACCATATAGTATGAACCCGTCTGAACTAGCAGAACTGAAGAAGCAACTAGATGCCATGCTGGAAATTGGATTGATTCAACCAAGTGCGTCACCATGGAGATCACATGTCTTGTTTGTGGATAAGAAGGATGGAGGTAATCGTTTGTGTATGGATTATCAGAAGTTGAATTATGTCACTATCAAGAACAAATACCCATTGCCCAAGATACAAGATTTGTTTGATCAGTTGACCGATATCCCCAAGACTACCTTTACCACCAGATATGGATTATACGAGTATAATGTCATGTCTTTTGGATTAACCAATGCCCCCGCTTATTTCATGAATATCATGAATAAGATTTTTATGGACTTCTTGGATAATTTTGTCATTGTTTTTATCTCATGCCAAGAAATCCATAACCATGACAGTATACTCGTATATCTTATCTATCTCGACAAAGTTATATCTTATCTATCTCGACAACCCATAACCTCGAGCTTGCAGCCGTAGTTCTAGCCCCGAAGACATGGAGGCATTACCTGATGGGAAACCGTTGTGAGATTTATTCGGATCACAAGAGCCTGAAGTATATATTCACTCAAAAGGAGCTGAATATGAGACAGAGAAGATGGATTGAGCTAATCAAGGATTAGGATCTGGACATTCACTATCACCCCGGTAAAGCCAATGTGGTAGCAGATGGCCTTAGCAGATTGCCGTGCCGCTTGAACTCCATGATTTTGAAGGAGCAACCAAGCCTACACAAAGAGATGGAAGATATCCGAATGGAATTAGTGAGTGAAGGATTTTTGGCTAGCATAGAACTTCAACCTACTTTGATCAGCCAGATCAAGGAGGCGCAGAAAGGAAATGCTAGTATTGACGGAATCAAGCGTCGTATCGGTACAGGAAAAGTACCCGAATTCACCGAAGACGAAGAAGGAGTTCTGTGGTACAAAGGACGCCTTTGTGTACCAGCAGATTCAGAGTTGAAAGAAGTGATTATGAAGGAAGATCATGATATTCTTTATTCTATCCACCGCAGAGGAACAAAGATGTATCAAGATTTGAAAGAGAAATTTTGGTGGAATAAGATGAAGAGAGAAATCGGAAGCTATATCGCCAAGTGTGATATATGTTAGAGAGTCAAGGCGGGACATCAAAGACCCGCTGGATTGTTGCAACCATTGCAGATTCCGGAATGGAAATGGGATTCCGTTGGAATGGACTTTATCACCGGAGTGCCTACTTCTAGTAGGGGAAATGATTCTATCTGGGTCATAGTAGACAGATTGTCCAAAGTCGCCCATTTCTTACCAGTCAAGACCACGTATCAGAGTTTGAAGCTAGCGGAGTTATACATCGCGAGAATCGTTAGTTTGCATGGAGTCCCCACGAACATCGTATCGGATCGAGGAACTTAGTTTACCTCGAGATTCTGGAAGAAAGTCCAAGAAGGTTTAGGAACCAGACTAGATTTCAGCACAGCTTATCACCCTCAGACCGACGGACAAACGGAGCGAGTAAATCAAATACTCGAAGACATGTTGAGAGCATGTGTGTTAGAGTATGGATCTAAATGGGAAGACTGTCTGCCGTTCGCAGAATTTTCATACAACAACAGTTATCAAGCTAGTTTGCAAATGGCCCCATTTGAATTCATGTATGGAAGGAAGTGTCACACCCCTTTGAACTGGTCGGAAGTAGGAATGAGTCAGATTTTCGGACCCGACATCCTACGAGAAGCAGAAGAGAAAGTTCACAAGATTCGTGAGCACCTCAAGACAGCCAAGTCAAGGCAGAAGAGTTACGCCAACAAGAGACGTCGAGACCTCGCCTTCAACATAGGAGATTTTGTGTATCTGAAAGTGTCGCCGTTAAAGGGAATGCAGTGTTTCCAACTGAAAGGAAAGTTAGCCCCCAAAGATATAGGCCCCTTCAAGATTCTGAACCGTTGAGGAGAAGTGTCGTATCAATTGGAACTACCCGAAGAGATGTCAGCCGTGCACAATGTGTTCCATATCTCATTACTTCGCAAGTGCCTCGAAGTTCCATAGAAGACTAAAGTGTTCAAGAATATTGATCATAGGACCATAGAGATCAAAGATGACCTGACCTATCCCGAAGTACCCATCCGTATTTTGGAAGAAGATTTCAGAACTACTAGAACCCGAAGCATCAGGTTTCTCAAGATTCAATGGAGCAACCACACTTAAGAAGAAGCTACCCGGGAGCGCGAGGATCACATCAGGACAGAGTTTCCCGATCTCTTCAAATCCTAGGTAATCTTTTTCGTCCTTTTTCAAATCTCGGGACGAGATTTTGTTTAAGGGGGGAAGGTTTGTAACATCCCAAAAAATATTAAACTTGGAGCATCAAACTCTAATCATCAAAATTAGGGTTAACAAAAACTTTCCCAACTAAAAATATGAAAGCATTCATATGTGTGTATTCAAAAATTGGATTCTTTTGAATTGCCATGGTTCTGTGTTTCTTTGCTTGAAAATGATTCTTAGGTGAAATAAACATCATCTAAACAATCCCCAAACTTTTCCCAAAGACAAACAACCAAAATAAACAAATAAAGTGAATGGTCACTTTGGCCAAATTAACTCGCATGCCTACTTCGGCTATCTCTAGTTTTCAAAACTCAATAGAAACATATGTGTATCTTTGCAGCCGTTTGTTAGTACTCAAAATAAGGTACCAAGGCCCACTTTGTGATCGTCTAAAAACATTCAAATGCTCAGTTTAAATGACAGTTTAAAATTGAATCTATCTCATATGGGAAGATCCCACTATTTCAAAAACCACTCAAACAAGTTCAATTTTCAAAATCCAAGCACCCACAGAATCCTCAGCACATGCCTAGCACACCCACCAAAAATCTTTTCAAAATTCAAAAGTAAGTTTCTTGCGGCCATTTCATCAAACAGCTCGTAGATTCAAATTAAACAAATCACAAAGACTATAGTGTGCAGTGAATTTGGCCTAACTTGTTCCCTATCTAGTTGCAACTAGTCCTTAGTAGATCATCTAGCTCCTTTAACTATCCTTAGCATCACTGTAAGCAAGCCTAGCCATCAATGGTGAGCAGGCCGAGAGCAAACTTGCCACCCCGTTGTCGCCGGCGAGCTAGAGGCCACACTAGCCTCGCCAACCTTGTCTGGGAGCTAGCCAGCACCCCACCGCCACTCCCTGTCCCAGCCTCGAGCAATGCCAGCCACGGGACCACACGCCACGCTCATGCCAAACCTCTATGCGACCATGCCGAGAGCGCGCCCGTGCGCCATGCTCGACCAGCACCCCCAGACCGCGTGCCGCCCTCGCCGCGTGCGTAAGTGATTGCCAGCACCCCAGCACCCTGCCAGACATGCCCGTTCGCCGTCACGCGGACCATGCTCGCTGTGCGCCATCAAAACCCCCGTCGGACACGCCTAGAGCGTCGAAGTGTTCCGACCGATCAGCACCGCCCCACGCCTCACTACCACGCCGTTGAGTTTCACCAGGGAACATAGAACCGCCCCCTACCATCGCCCACGCCGATAGCTGCCTGTGCCGTCGACCACGACGAGCTCAGCTCGCACTCGTCGGTACCCTCTCGCCACTATAAATAGAGGCCTCCCCCGCTCGATTTCTTCACACCAGTTCGCTCCCCACCTCTCACTGATCACATCCACTCACCCCCAGAGCAAGGCGAGCACCCGGTGGCCGGAATTGCACCGGAGTTCGCAGCTGCAGAGGAGAGGCGCCGTTGATTGGAGCCGCCCCAGGAGGAGCTTCCGGTGCCAGGAGAATCGCCGTCGTCAACTTCGTCATTCGCCCCCATCGCCGACCCTCGCCTGAGCCCCGGTGAGCCTCCCATGACCCCCACCTTCCGCATTAGGGTTCTGTCTCGCCGGTGCTGCCCGACATGGACGATGAGTCGTAGCCGTTCGATTAGATTTAGATTGTGCGGCCGAGATCGCCCCGTACCGCTTCGCGTGTCATGAGCCACTGACGGGTGGAACCCCCCTGTTAGCTGAGCCCCGCGCTGCAGAGTGACACTGGTCCGGCCCTTTAACCTTTCCCACGCAGCCCAACCGTTTGAATTTAGATTTTTCTATTTTAATTCAAACTCAGTTTTGTACCTAGTTTCAAAAATCAACCCAGCTCGATTCAGTGAACCAAATTTCATGAAACCAATTTTGTTAGAAAGGTACTGAAATGCTTAATCCAAGCCCGTTGGATTCAAATCATTTGGATCTGTAGATCAACCTTGGTAAAAATAACAAGTTAGAAGCTTTTCTGCATTCAAACATTTTTAAAAATTCAACCATAATAGCTTTTGAGTTGATTACAACTCTCAAAAATCACATTTGATCATACCTTTCAGAATATATAAAAACATTTGGGTTTACTTACAGAAATAATGTTCAAGTAATAAAAGAATGCCACATAGGCATTTCTAGTCCCTTTATTTAATTAAGATAAAAAGGTTAAACCTTATTAAATTGTGACACCACTTTAAATCACATTCCCATGTACTGAAATATGTGGTGATGACATGTGTCAACATGAACTCATGTTTGACTTGGAGAATATTAAATCTTAAGTAGTTTTTCAATGAGTAGAAATTACTTTTCTCAAATTAAAATAAATAAGACAAATGCTTTAATCTTGTAATGATAGGTGATGATGCTAGATCATCTATATAACACCTTTGTGTGATGATTGAAAATAGTTAAGTATTATTTGGTGATTGTGTACCTCGTATTTATTTATAGACGCTAGTACCGACCAAGGATACGAGGAGGAAGGAGGATACTACGAGGAAGAAGCCGAGGAGAACTTCAACCACTGCTCTACTCAAGGCAAGCCTAATACCACTAGTCGAATTAGCAAGCTAACACTTGCAACCTAGCAAGTTTGTACCAATATCTTAGCAAGCCAAACCATGCAAGTTTTACTTGCAAGCTTATACCACTTGATAAACCATCCTAATTTTATTTGCAAGATTTATACTTTATTTCTTCATCAAAGCTATGTCTTAGAGTTTACTTAAGTGACTTGTAGATTCTAGGAGGATAATTGAAGGTTGCATAAAGAGCATTAAATTTGTCCTAAGCTAGATAATCTTGATGTCATCCTAGGGCATGAGATTGAACTTAATTAATCTCCACTTGTTTACCACCCCTCATTAGTACTCACCCCACTTATAGATGCTAGTGCTAAGCATAAAACTTGATCAACTTTAGATGGGAATACTTGGTGAAAATGGTTATGAAAACCTTAGAATGATGAGTCATTCTACTGAGATGTTTTGACATGTGTTTCCAAACACCAGATGATATTGATGATGAAAATGTTGAGGCATGAGCCTTAGCCCTTTATAAAACTGATGGTCGTCTGGATGCGATACCATTCCAATTTTACCGTACAACCACAATACCCGAAAATTGGGTAGGGCTTGACTGGAAACTTATATACCTTAGTATGGGTTCCCTCACGGCCAAGGTCTGAGCTGAGGCTACCTTGTGAAGATTGTCCACCTGTGTAGTACCCAAGATGACAGTTGGTCATGGTTAGGAGGCCAAACTCACAGGAGAGGTGCCTATACTAGGGTGTGTAATTGAAAGGTTAGGATTGATTATCCGCATACTGAGTATGATGAATTCTGGATTTGTTCCTCATGGATGTATCGAATGTTGTTGTGAAAGTGTACAATCTCTGCAGAGTGTCAAACTATTCGAATAGCCGCGTCCGCGGTTATGGACAGTTGTAGTGGCCATACTGTTCCCCCGTCAGATGTTTTCAAAATGACTTATGAAATGAATTGAGACTTTGACTTGACCACAACAAAGTTGTGATATGAAATTTAAATTCCCACTTAGGTGTTATAAAACTTCAACTAGCTTTCTTTGCTTCTGAACTTAGTAGAGGTAAACCTGGCTTTTTGCAAAACAACCCTAGAGCTTAGTGTCCTACTACAAAAACCCCCTTAACTTGTTAGTATTAGTTTGCGAGTACTTAAAGAGTACTCATGGCTTTGTCCCTGGCTATTCCCGTGGCCAGACTATGAAGAGGAGTACCAGGATGATGGACCCCAGGAAGGTTACGACAACTAGGATCATCTCCCATCACAAGATTGCCGTGACCCGTAGATGGAGCTTCACCTACGCTATCCTTATTATTACGTTATTCCGCTGCTTGAGTTGTATTAAGAACTGGATCATGAGATCCTTATTTGTGTAAGACCTTATGTATGGTTTGTAATGGATGATGTACTGTGATATCCAAATCTGTTATGTCTCGCAAAAATGGCAATCCTGGGATTGCGATGTATGGCATAACAGGCATCTGGGATTAAAAATCCGGGTGTTGACAGGCACCCCCTCGGTTTCCCCCTTGGCCTACAAAAACCCTCTGACCTAAAAACAGAGGGGGGTTTGACGTTTTTCCAGATAGAGTTCCACTGCGCCGCCACCACCAGAAACCGCGATTCAGAACCAGAAACTCAGTTCTGGCACCCTCCCGGGACGGGGTTTTGGAGGAGATCATCGCCATCATCATCACCGACGCCTCTCCATCAACCATCCATGTTTATCCCATCCATGAGTTAGTAATCCCCCTGAAAGGGCATGTATGCCCCCATGTGTGGTTTTGGTAATTAATGACAATATCTATGGACTAATGTGTAAATTGAGTTTCACTTGTAGGTTTGTCCATTGGCATCGCTTGGGCCATGTGTTGGTATCAAGGTTGGAAGATGAAGAAATGTCCATGGGCTTTGTGCCCATTGGAATCATGAATAAAAAAGGAGCTTTAAGGTTGATCAAGACAAGTGCAAAGATTTGCATCAAGATGGATCAACCTCAAGAAGAGATGAAGAAGCGCAGCTCAAGATGCGCCATCTCTAGAAGATCTCATGCTTGAAGCTTGCCATCCTCATGATCATGGGGTGATGAAGACAAGTTCAAAGAAGAGGTTTCCCCATGAAGTATGGGGGAGCAATTTGCAAGTCTTCATCAAGCAAGAGCGAGCAAGAGCAAACAAGAAAGATGTTCTCACTATAGAAGTACAAGACGGTCTACATCAAGTTCAAGTGGGATGCTCAAGGAAAAGGTATGTTCTTGATAGGGCTTCTCTTTTGCCGTTCTCGTGTTGTTAGTTGGGAGACCGGGTTTAGGATAGATAGCCGTACTATCAAGAGGGTTTCTCAAGCGGGTGTCTCATTTGCATCGTTCGGAGAGAGCTCAAACCTTTGCATTCATGACATCATCTTTCTTGGTTGTTATTTGGTTATTGTCCATGAGAGGATCTAGAGCTTGTGGTCATCATCATAACAAGCTCTAGTTCATCATCTAAGGATTTCACTTGCATATCTTATTGCAGTTTTTGATCTTGCGAGTTTTCCGGCTCCACACCTTGGGGGATACTTCACATATATATTCATGATATTTTCTCCCAAGGTGATTCCCAATATTTAAGTTTTTTGTTGGATTCTATTCGTTGTTATCTTTCCAACAAAATTGGTTTCATCCCGTTTGGAGTTTGGATGCAAAAGTTATTGCGTTTCTGGTTTTCTGGTTTCTGGAATTTCCCTGACCGGAAGTTCCGGCTTTCCATCGAAAGTTCCACTAGGGCATTTTTGCCGCCGTAAGTTCCGGTGGAAGTTCCGGGTCTTCTTCCGCTCACGTCCAGTAATCTTCTATTTTGGATGTGCTATTTGACGGAACTTCATTCGGAATTTCAACTGGAAGTTCCGCTCCCCCCAGAAGTTCTGGACAGGGATCGGAAGTTCCGCTCAGGCCTAGTTGCCGCCAAAAGTTTTGGTTGAACTTCCAGCTCTTGTTCCGCTCACGTTCAGTAACCTTCTGTTTTGGATATGTCTATTTGACGGAACTTCCACCGGAAGTTTCGCTCCCACCGGAAGTTCTGGTGGACCGGCGGAAGTTCCGGTCGGGACTCGTTTTTTCAGTTTCTCGCTCCGCAGTTTTTGACCGTTGGATGTGTGCCACCGGAACTTCCGGCCTCCCACCGGAAGTTCTGGCTAGGAGTCGCGAATGCCCATAACGGGCAGATCTAGGAGCCCTTTAAATGGGTCTCCTCTTCCCCTTCATGGGCACTAGCTTTTCTTCTTGGTTCTTGGCTTTCTCTCTCTCCTCCATTGTCAACCTTGAAGAAGCTTTCCCTCTCCCTTTCTCTTCCTATGATTCTTGCATTTTTTGAGGGATTTGAGAGAGGATATCTAGATCTACAATCCCCCCAAGCCAAATCCCTTCTTTGTGAAGGAATCATTGGGATCTAGATCTTGGAGAGTTTTGTATTCTCCTCTTGTGTTCTTCCTCCCTTATTCCCCCAATAGCTTTTGTAGCTTTGTTGGAATTTTGGAGAGAAGGACTTGCCCTTGCATTTGGTGCATAGATTTGAGTTCTCCTGGGAGATTCGCTGAGTTCAAGCTTGTGAGCTTGTTTCTCTTGGGTTCCTTGGAACCCTAGACGGTTGTGTGGTTGGATTGTTGAACTTTTGTGGTCTTGTACCCTTTTGTGGCGTTGTTGGCCTTTTGTGGCATTGTAGCCTGTTGTGGCTTTGTTGTTTGGAGCCTCCAATTGAGTTGTGGAGTTAGCCCCAATCTTGTACGGGTTCGGTGACTGCTCTCAAGCGTCCCATAGTGGAGAAAGTGCTCGCCTTTTGTGGTGCGCACTTGGGAGAATAGGGTGAGCCTTTTGTGGCGTTGGTGAGTTGCGTGCTTCCGCATCTGGGGTGAAGCCTTGTGTAGCGTTGGGTGAGCATCGAGCCACCACACCTCGAGGTGAGCCATTTGTGGCGTTCGGAGAGCATTGCGCCATCGCGCCTCTCCAACGGAGACATAGCTTCTTTGGAAGTGAACTTCAGGAAACAAATCTTTGTCTCTGCGTCCATCGGTTATCTCTCAACCAAACCCTTTACTTATGCACTTTACATTGTGATAGCCATCGTGCTTGAAGTATTTATACCTTACTATCACCTCGTTGCTTGTATTGCTTAGCATAGGTTGTTGGTGCACCTAGGTGAACTTAGTGGCTAGGTTTTGTGCTCAATAAATTAAACGTTAGTTTTATTCCGCATTTACTTGAGCCTTAACCTTAATAATTTTAAAAGCCTATTCACCCCCCTCTAGGAGACTTCCTTTGTACTTTCACCCCCGCTGTAGGCTTTGGGGATGGTAGGTATTGGATGAGATCTATCATGTAATTGAATAAGATTGTTAGGGCATGGTGCCTAGTATCTTTGTTAGTGCCTTTTGACATTGTTTCAACTTGTTATGCTTAATGCTTGTCACTAGGGCCCGAGTGCCATGATCTCGGATCTGAACAATGTCATTGATTCATGATGATAGTATTGTTTGTGATCTTATTTGCAAGTTGTTTACACATATTATTGTCCGGAACCAAAGGCCCCGAAGTGACATAAATTGGGATAACCGGAGGGGATGGCTGTGATATGAGGATCACGTGTGTTCACGGAGTGTTAATTTTTTGCTCCGGTACTCTATTAAAAGGAGTACCTTAATTACCAGTAGATTTCATTGAGGCCCCGCTACAACGGGCTGGCGGGACAAATTATGTTGTGCAAGTTCTCATTGCGAGCACGTATGACTATATATGGAACACATGCCTATGATTATTTAGTACTTGGATGCTTTACCTTCTTTACCTGCAAATATCCTAGATCTTGATATTACATGAATAGTCTTGTCCATGCAACGCCCGTCCATCCATCCCTATGCCTACCGCACTCAAATCCTGCTATTTGCTACTATTGTTACTACTGCCTTTGTTTTACTATTGTTGTTACTTTGCTATTGCTACTACAAAACTGTTGCTACTGATAAATTGTTGTGAGCAAGACTATTTTGAGGTGCAGCTGAATTGACAACTCAGTTGTTAAGGCTTATAAATATTCTTTGGCTCCCCTTGTGTCGAATGAATAAATTGGGTTATACTACCCTCGAAGACTATTGTGATCCCCTATACTTGTGGGTCATCACGCCACCTAGGCTCTTTTGGGCCTCCTGGCCCTCCAGGTGAGGTTCTTGCGCTCTAGATGCTTCTCGTGGATAAATATTGACATCCCCAAAAGCTCGGGTCCATTTGACTCCGTATAGGTCCTGAAACATCAAAAACATTGAAAATAGGGTTTTTCTGCCCTACAAGGTTATAACCAAAATAAAAGGGATCATTGGTAAATCCCCAAAAATCAATGTAAAACATGGATATAACATTATATATGATGCAAATATGTGGATAAACATGTTAATAAACTACAAAGTTCATGTATGCATTTTACATGCATCACCCATTTCACCATATGGTACTTCTGCTTTTCCTTGTCATTAGCTAGTAGAATCTCGACCTAACCTTTTCAAAAGATTCGGTTGTCGCCTAGATCAGGTGAAAAGGTGTTTTAAAATAATTATAGTTTAGTCTCTAATAAATGCGAAATAAAACTAGTGTTTAATTTATCAAGGACAAAACCTAAATTCCCTAGGTTCCACTAAGTGCACCAATAACCTATACTAAGCAAGACAGGCAACAAGGTGATAGAAAGATATAGTACTTCAAGCACGAAGGCTATCACAATGTAAAGTGCATGAGTAAAGAGCTTGGGTATGAAATAACCGAGGCACGCAAAGACGGCGATTTTATCCCGAAGTTCACTTCCAGCTATGTATTCGTTGTAGAGGTGTGATGAAGTAATGCTCCCTGAACTCCACAAGTGGGTCACCTTGAGCTGGTGGCTCGATGCACACCCAACGCCAAATAAGGCGTGGAGCCGGTAAAACCACCAAGATAAAAAACGCAATAAGGTATACAAGAGAAATCCATTTTTTGATGAACTACAGATTGTGATGAAGATAACCCACAAGCTCTAGAACCTCACATGGATAAGATCCAAATAACAACCAAGAAAGATGATGTTAAGAATGCAAAGGTTTGAGCTCTCTCCAAAATATAAGATTGAGTTACTCACTCTTGAGACTCTCTTAATAGTATGGCTATCTATCCTAAACCCAGTCTCTCAACAACATGAGACCGGCAAAAAGGAAAACCTATCAATCATACCTTTGCCTTGAGCATTCCACTTGAGCTTGATGTAGACGATCTTGTCCTTCTCAAGATGGAACAACTTTCTTGATTGCTCTTTCTCAACCTAACTTGATGAAGACTTGAGAATGGCTCCCCCATACTCCCATGGGAGAGTCACTTCTTTGGGCATGTCTTCACCTATCCATGATCACCGAGGATGGAAAGCTTCAAGCATGTGATCTTGTTAAGATGGCTCATCTAGAACATGCACTTATTCATTTATTCTTGAGTGTTGATCCACTTTAAACCGCTCATTGCACTTGTCTTGATCAACCTTGTATCTTCTTGTTTCTTCAACATGATGTCTTTAAGTGATGCAAGAATGCTCACATTATCTTCTTCTTTAATACATGCTTCCAAAAGGCTCAACACTCACATGACCATTCTTCGGTCATGGATTCTTCTTCTTCCTTTCTTCATTCTTCAATATTGAATCCAACAAATGGTTCAAGTGATGCAAATGAACAATTTCTATAAGTGAAAGTCAATGCAAACATTAGTCCATAGAGATCGTCATTAATTACCAAAACCACACATGGGGCTGACATGCACTTTCACCTTGTAAAAGATATCGTGAATCTCATCCTATAATTGGTAAAAGCACATACAGTAATAAGGGAGGCTCAATAGGTAAGATTGAATTAGGATTGCTCGCCCCCTTACTAGGTTGAGTCCTTCCAAGGGTCGAATATCTTGCTAACTTCCGATTTGAGGGGATCAAACGCATCCATCGTGAGCTTGGAAGCATCCACATGCATGTAATCTAGGTCATATGTAGAGAACCAAGCTTACAATTGAGCATATGGGAAGTTCTAAGTTGTTCTTCCTATTTTGAGCATAACACAAATGCTTTAGATTTGGTAGTTGACTTTAAGATCCGACATTGATTCGAACCAGAGAAGAAGGAATTTGAGATTAATAATGTCACATGGATCATTCCGGATGAGGATTAGGGTATCCTCAATGTATTGGAGGTGTGAAATTTCCCCCTTCACCAACTAAGGGAAAACACCATGGATGTGACATGCTACACACGCCCCATCAAGCATCACATCCAACGCTTCAACAACGTAGTTGAACATGGTAAGGGATAGGGGGTCACACCTTACCCTGTTAAGACAACCAAAGTACAGTGATCAGACCCAACCGCAGGCCAGCTTACAGCGAGCAAAGCAAGAACGTGTCCTCCCACTCTAGAGATACAAGGACCCTATCAAGAACGCCTATGGTTGGATGTAATTGATTATTCTTCCAAGTAAACCTAGATCTAGATCTCCTGATCTCATGCAACGCCAAGTAAACAATCCAATCATTAAAGAATTCAGATAGAGTGTGGTCACAGTTGTTACCGTTGTTATCTTGAGGGCCTCTCAACAGATTGAGGTATCCAGCAATTACGACTGGCAGGTGCGAGGAGCTCACTTTGAGATGGAGTTATTATAGGAACTAAACCAAGAGTGCATGATTAGCAGTCCCATAGACCATAATGGCTTCCCAGTAAAAGCCATTGTTGTGCTGGTGCTGTTTCAAGCTAGCAAAGTGAACACCAGAATCGATTTCATCCACTTTGAAGGTATCAGAGTTCACACCGATGAGAATTCCTCTAGAGTGGCCCACTCATAGGTACCCAATGCCAAACAAACGGTAATCCCTCCACCAATGACCATAGCTCGTTGTTCGAAAACTCATCCCTAATAGATTCTTGAATGTCCACCACATCAAACTTTCTTTGTCGCGAAAAGTTAGCAAGCTGACGCCTCATGTCAAGCTGGTAAACCCACTCGTTACCGGGATGTGGGTAAAGGATCTAACTTCAAAGGAGATCTCAAATGTGAGAAAATGATGGTACGAGATTTAGTGGTAAGGTGGAATAGTGTAAATATATGGTGCAGATCGACGGGAGGTGACCCAATTTCTCCCGCCGGTTTTGCGCAGACATGAATGAGCTCCCACCATATATCTTGCACAACCTTAGGGCCCCGTTTGGCCATCGAAACAAGAAAAGGTTGACTCGCTAGAAACACTAATCCGCCCGTACCTCCTTGTTTAGGCACTAAACATGCGATAGAGAGAAAGAAAATGCTTCTAATCACTCGGGGGATCGCACATGCGTTGTCCTCTAGCTCCATCGCGTGCCACGCATCCTAGCTAATAGCAGGTGGGTCCCACCACCTCATCCCATCGTCCCTATCCTCCCATCCCACATGCAAAAATCCCTCTTGCACACCTAAGCACCACACGACTGCTCCTCGCCGACGCACCCAGCTGCACCGCCTCCATCTCATCCCTTCGTTTTCTCCATCTTCCCCAGAGCCCATGTGCTCCATGGAATGGAGACAGCGTTGCAACCTCCTATCCTTCCTTTCCCCTCCCTTGCTCACAGTGTACGGGATGTTCTTCAGCGAGTTTCCCTGCTCCTCTCGGAATGCCATTGCTCCAACAGCCAACACGATGTTTCGTGCTCTGGTGGGTAGAACATGCTGCGATGTCCTCCCGCAGTGATGTCATAATTCCTCTCTTCGGGCACCGTCTTCATGGCCTTCCACGCATGGGATCTACCAATAACACGTCAGCACCGTCTCTCCCTCGTCCGTGTTGCTACTCTTAGGCACCTAGTTGTGCTACCTTGGGCATCCGGCTCTGCTGTCGGTGGCTGGCCGAGTTGCTGCCATCAGTGGTCGCCGCATGCTATAAGCGGCTAGTGGAGGTGCTTTTGGCGGCAATCAGAGTTTCTTCCATGGGAGGTCGTAGTTGTTGCCATCCACTACCATCAGTGGTCCCAAGGCATCCCCTTCTTCATCAATAAAAATCTCAGGTCTTTCTAGACACAATATTTTTATTGCTTCTTGCACTATTGTGTTGTTCTTGGAGCGTCTTTGTTTTTGTTTTTAGTTTTCCTTTTCTTTGTTGGATCCCAGCACACTTCTTTTGGAGAGAGACACACTCTGTTTTCATTGCCTAGAACGCTCTAGTTTTCATTTTTATTGTTTTGTGAGTGTTCTCTTTTGCTAGCACTGTGTTTAGCCTTAGTTTTATTATGATTTTTTCTTAGAACTTTTTAGTTCTTATTTGTGGATTCGTCAGACAAGCTCACTGATATTTATTGATTATTATCTTTGTGAGTGTTTAAAATAAGTTGATTGGTGTTTGAAAGGAGTAGAAAGTTTCATGCTTATAGTGGTACAAAAGGAGCTTGTTTTTACTGTGGCTTAGACTTTATCATGGTATGCTAGTTGTTGCTTTGACCTTATGCTTAGTAATTATTGTTGTAGCATGACTTGTTCCAAACAATTGAGATTGCTTAATGTGCCTTGAAAGAATCATGCGTTGTTTTAGCATAAAAAAGCATAATATTGTGGTTTTCTCCTTTGATGCTTTATTTGGGTTGACTTGGCACATGCTTACACCATGTTAATACTATGAACCAGTCACCTTAGCCTCTATGATCATTTAGTTTTTGACTTGTGATATCACTTTATGCTTTAATTAATAATGTTTTGTCGCTTTGCATGATTATGGCCATTATTGCTCTCTTAGTTGGTTGCTCCCAGTCTTTTGCTAGCCTCCACCTGTACTGAGTATGAGATCTACTCGTCCATCCAACTCCCAAGAAACCAAGTTATTCCAAATAGTCCACTATAAATTCCTATGCATGGTGTGTTACACCATTCCAAGTATATTCATGTTTTTATCTATCTTCCGAATTAAACTTATTATGTGAAAATTAGTGATTAAAGCTCTCACGAACTTGATGGCACACTTTAATTTCTTGCACCTAATAAACTTGAACCATTGTGTCATCTATGTTGTATATGCTTGCACTTATAAGTTGGGAATTAGCAGAACCGTGCTGTCACAGGGAACGCTTTTAACACCTGTAAATATCTACCCAGTTGATATCATGCTCTTTTGTTTATGGATGTCGGCGGTGTGAAATAAAAGGGGAGCATGTAAGTCCATGGAGTTATGTATATATGTTAGAAAAATTCCTGGGCCGCTAGCCTAATCCATGCCTAATCATGGTGGAAACTTGCAGCATCACCATAGTGAGAAATCTATGAAGCATTCTTCTTATAAAAAAGAGAGAGATAGAAAAGAGGAAAGAAGAGAAAAAAGCACCATTTTCCCATGGTAAGAAGATTGCTGAGATGCTCATTGTCTGCTTGCCTTGTCATTTTTATATGGGATAGGTCATGTGTCATGGGACAAGGGGTGCCCCGTTGGCGGTTCTCTATGATACACATATACTTACAATGACAAGAACTTACTGGTAACTAAAGTTGAGTAGCATAAGGAACGACCCTCGTACTCAAGGGACATGAGATTGCCAACTTATACTTTGTCAAGCATATACTCCATATTTTGTTCACTTTAACCTTAATCACTTCAAGATGATTATGATATAGGCAATGAAAGCTGAAAGCTAACAAGTACCATAATTTTTGGAAGCTCTTTATGAAACTTGAAATCCCTGCTTCCCTTTGAAGGGCCTTTCTTCCACTTTTATGTTGAGTATCCACCTTCTATCTTTATGCACCAAGTAGGAGAGCATAGTTATCATTCTTAGTTCTATGTGCATTGTCCCAAAACTTATTGATTGATTCATAATGTTGATATTGCTTGTTCTTAAACTATATGTATCTAGTCACCCTTATGAACTTTGAAGGTGTCCTATGCATTTATGTTTTGTTAATCCATGAGGGACAAGCTAAATGCCACTATGCTATGTTTTTTATATGTGAAACAAACAAATGTCTTTCAATGCATTGTTATTCATGATCCTTTGTTTTGTATATTTTCATGTTGCAGCATATTTAATATGTCTTACTGTTAGAACCTCATATTTCATGCTCATGTTTAGAGTACTTTGATCCCAGCTTTCAATGCTTGCAAATGGTTTGATCATGATTGTGATGGTGCATGTCACCTAAAAAAATATTCTTTTTATCACTTACCTACTCGACGACGGGCGGGAGTTAAGCTTGGGGATGCTTGATATGTCGTAAACGTATCTATAATTTTTTATGCGCCATGCTTGTTTTATATCATTTGTCATATGTTTTGTGTCAACACCCGGATTTTTCAATCCTAGATGCCTGTTATGCCATACATCGCAATCCCAGGATTACCATTTTTGCGAGACATAACAGAATTGGATACCATAGTACTTCATCCATTACAAACGATACATAAGTTCTTACACAAATAGGGATCTCATGATCCAGTTCTTCATACAACATCAGGCAGCGGAATACGTAATAATAACGGTAGCGTAGGCGAAGCTCCATCTTTGGGGTCACAGGCAATGCTGACGATGGGAGATGATCCTAGTTGTCGTAACCTTCCTGGGTTCCATCTTCATAGTCTGGCCATGGGAATAGCCAGGGACAAAGCCATGAGTACTCTTTAAGTCCTCGCAAACTAATACTAACAGGTAAGGGGTTTTTGGTTAATAGGACACTAGGCTCTAGGGTTGTTTTGCAAAAAGACAGGTTTATCTCTACTAAGTTCCAAAGCTAGTCACAATTTCATAACTCCTAAGTGGGATCTTGTAATTCAGGTCACAACTCTGTTGTGGTCAAGTCAAAGTCTCAATTCATTTCACAAGTCATTTTGAAAAGTCTGACGGGGGAACAGTATGGCCACTCCAACTGTCCATAATCATGACGCGCTATTCGAATAGTTTGACACTCTGCAGAGATTGTACACTTTCACCACAACATTCGATACATCCGTCAGGAACAAATCCTGAATTCACCATACTCAGTATGCGGATAATCAATCCTAACCTTTCAATTGCACGCCCTAGTATAAGCACCTCTCCTGTGAGTTTGTCCTCCCAACCATAACCACTGTCATCTTGGGTACTGCACAGGTGGACAATCTTCACAAGGTAGCCTCAGCTCAGACCTTGGCCGTGAGGGAGCTAATACTAAGGAATATAAGTTTCCAGTCAAGCCCTACCCAATATTCGGGTATTGTGGTTGTACGCTAAAATTGGAATGGTATCGCATCCAGACAACCATCAGTTTTATAAAGGGCTAAGGCTCATGCCTCAACATTTTCATCACCAGAATCATCAAGTGTTTGGAAACACATGTCCAAAACATTTCAATAGAATGATCCATCATTCCAAGGTTTTCATAACCATTTTTCCACCAAGTATTCCCATCTAAAAGTTGATCAAGTTTTATGCTTAGCACTAGCATCTACAGGTGGGGGTAGTACTAATGAGGGGTGGTAAACTGGTGGAGTTTCAACTAAGTACAACCTTATATCTTAGGCTGATATCAAGGTTTCTAGCTTAGGCCAAAATTTAATGCTCTTGATGCAACCTTCAGCACAACTGTCTAGTATCTACCAAACTCTTAGGTAGACTCTAAGTAAGCTTTGATAAAGAAATAAAGTAAGAAGCTTGCAAGTAAAACTAGGATTGGTTTATCAAATGGGTATGATCACAGATGCTTAAGGCATATAGTAGTCATATCGCAAGTATGGGTTTGTGGCATCAGTAGGGTATCTTGCAAGTGTTAGCTTGCATCAATGTCAATATAAGCTTGCATAGGTATAGTATCTTGCAAGTGTTAGCTTGCATTGGTATAGTATCAGCTTGCCTTGTGCAGAGCAGTTGTTGAAGTTCTCCTCGGCTTCCTCTTCGTAGTATCCTCCTTCCTCCTCGTATCCTTGTTCGGTACTAGCGTCTATGAATAAATACGAGGTACACAATCACCAAACAATACTTAACTACTTGCAATCATCACACACAAGGGTCCTATAGATGATCTAGCATCATCTCTAACACTACAAGGTTAAGGCTTGGTTTAAATCTTTTTATTTTTAGAAAAGTAATTTCTACTCATTGAAAAACTACTTAAGATTTAATATTCTCCAAACTAAACATGGGATCATGTTGACACATGTCATCACCACATATTGTAGTCCATGGGAATGTGATTTAAAGTGGTTTCACAATTTAATAAGGTTTTACCCTTTTATTTTAATTAATTAAGGTGGCTAGAAATGCTTATGAAGCATTCTTTTATTACTTGAACATTATTTCTGCAAGTAAACCTATATATTTTTATATATTCTGAAAGGTATGGTTAAATGTGATTTTTGAGAGTTGGAATCAACTCAAAAGCTTTTATGGTTTAAATTTGAAAAATATTTGAATGCAGAAAAGCTTCTGCCTTGTTATTTTTACTATGGGTGATCTATAGATCCAAATGACTTGAATCCAACGGGCTTGGATTAAGCATTCACAGACCTTTCCAAAAAATTTGGTTTCATTCAATTTGGTGCACTGAATCGATCTGGGTAGATTTTTGAAGTTGGGTGCTGAAGTGTGTTTAAATTAAAAGAAAAAGGTTTAATTTGAATCATGGCCGCTGGAAATTCTAACGGCCTACTAAGCGAGTGCTGCTGGCTGCTTAAGTGGGTGTCCCCACTCGTCGCTGACACGGGCTGGGCGGCGGTATGGGGCAACGTGGATCGCTCGATCTAGTTCTAATCCAACCTGGGAGTCATCGTCGACGCGAGACAACTCCGCGAGAACGAAACCTAGCGGCCAGTTGAGGGGTGCGGGGCTCACCGGGTACTGCGAGGGTCGGCGAACGACGTAGTCAACGACACCGAACCTCCTGGTACCGGTGGCTTCTCCTGGGGCGGCTCCAATCGCTGGCTCCTTTCTTCTCCGGCAGCGGCAGGCTCCAGTGAAATTCCGGCGAGGTGGTGCTCGCCTTGCTCTGAGGATGGTGTGGCACGATCACTGGGGAGAGGGGAGTGAGATGGTGTGAAGAAATCGTGCGGGGGTGGCCTCTATTTATAGTCGATAGAGGGGACCGTCGGGGCGCACGGTGAGCTCGTCGGGGGCGACATTACAGGCGGCTAATGGCATGGGCAAGGGTAGGGGACGGTGCTGTGTCTCCTGGCGATGCTCAACGACATGGTCGCGAGGCATGGGGCGGTGTGGTTTGGTCTGGAACGGGCGGTGCTCTGCGCGGCAGAGGCGGCGTCTTCGACGGCGGGCGGTGGCTGTATGACACGGGGCAGAAAACGGGGATGTCTGGCGGTCTCCTGGGTCGGTGGTGATCGTGTGTGCACGCGGTGAGGGAGGCGCGCGGTCTGTGGACGGTGGTCGAGGGTGGCGCTCTGGCGCACGCTCGGCATGGTCTGGGCGTGTCTTGTGCGCGTGGTCCAGGGCTTGGCAACGCTCGTGGCTGGGACAGGGAGTGGCGGTGGACGGTGGGCTGCCTCCCAGACAAGGTTGGCACGGCTAGTTCTTCCTCTAGCCTGCTGTCCACAATGGGGTGACATGGGGGGTGCTCGGCTGTTCACCATTAATGTCAATGGCAAGCTCACAGGGGTGCTAGTGTTGGGCTAATCTTTCTAGATGATCTACTGAGTTGTGTGTGAGCTAACTAGGGAACAAGTTAGGCAAGAATCACTGCACAATATAGTGTTTGATGTTTTGTTTGATTTGTGTCTGCAACCTGTTTGATGAAATGGCCGCATGAAATCAAGTTTTGAATTTTGAAATGATTTTTGGTGGGTTTGCTAGATTGATTCTGGTGAGTCTGCAGATGCTTGGGTTTTGAAAATTGAGCTTGTTTGAGTAGGTTTTGGAAAAGTGGGATCTTCCCATATGAAGAAGATTCAATTTTGAATTGTCATTTAAACTATGCATTTGAAAGTTTCTGGATGATCACAAAGTGGGACTTGATACCTTGTTATGAGTACATTCAAGGGGTGCAAAGATCCAGAAAAGTTTCTGTTAGGTTTTGAAAGTTTGAGACAGCCAAAGTAGGCATGGGAGTTAAATTGGTCAAAATGACCATTCACTTAATATATTTGTTTTGATTTACTTGTCTTTAGGAAAAGTGTGGGAAGTGTTTTAGATGATGTTCATTTCACCTAAGAAACATTTTACAAGCAATGGATCACACAAACAAGGTGGTTTTTAAAGAAATTCAAAATCCATGCATACACATATACATGCATTCATGATTTCATTTAAAAAAGTTTTTGTTAACCCTAATCTTGATGATTAGTGTTTGATGATCTAAGTTTGGTATTTTTGGGATGTTACATTTTGTCTACACTTTGAGGTATTTTTATACACTTTCTGGAACTAACCTATTGACAAGATGCTAAAGTGCCAGTTGCCTGTTTTTTACTGTTTTTAGTTTCAGAAAAACTAAAAAAATGAATATTCTCGGAATTGGATGAGACAAAAGCCAATATGCCTATTTTTCCCGGAGCAACACGACAACACGAAGCAGAGATGGAGGGGGACACCAGGGCGGCCACACCCTATGGTGGCGCGGGTGGCCACTGGTGGAGCCACCAAGGGGTCTGGGCCCCCTGGCTGCCTCGTCGCCTCGCGCCTTTGCCTATAAGAAGCCTCTGATGCAAAAACCCTAAAACATCCGGCATACATCCACAAAAAGTTCCGCAGCACCGACGCCACCGAAGGGGAGATTCGGGGGACAAAAGTCCCTTTTCTAGCACCCTGCCGGGATGGGGAAGTGCCCGCGGAGCCATCTCCATCGATCTCCACCACCATCTCCATCGCCGTTGCTGATTCCCATGATAAGGAGGGAGTAGTTCTCTCTCAAGGATAAGGGCTCTACCGGTAGCTATGTGTTCATCTCTCTCTATGCATGATCATATTGTGATGATGAGCTTTGTAATCAAGTAGATCTACTCTGTTACTCAAGTGCTTTAATAGATCTCCGACTTTCCCCACGTGTGTGAAAGTGACAGTGTGCACACCGTGTGGCACTTAGGCTATAGATTACATAAATACTTGTCATGATTTATATTTGGAGTTGGATGTCTTTATGAAATTGTGGTGTTTGAAGGAACCATCTAGCGCTCAAGGTGATAGTGTGGGGTTACCTAGATGGGATTGCAAACTTTAAGGGGTGCTTTTGTAGCCCTACCATGGATTAGAGTTGTCCAACCGAAGAGTAGTTCAGAGTAGAATCATGAAGAGAATATATTTATATGAGAGTGTTCACTAGTGAAAGTATGATCCCTAGGCCTTGTTTCTACGCATTGAAACACCGTTTACAACTAGATATGTTACATGTTTGCTTGCTTCCATCTTTATTTCAGTTTGCCTTTAGTATCTTCCTACCCATCAAGATCTTTTCTGGGGCCGTTGCCAGGGATATATAGGACAGCTTCAACCTTTTCCTCCCTATAAAAATCTCTTTTCAGGCACCGTTGTCTTATAATTATCCATATTACTTGTATTTCACTATCTCTTCGCCGAACTAGTGCACCTATACACATGAAAAGTGTATTGGGTGTGTTGGGAACACAAGATACTTCTTGTATCTTGATTGCAGGGTTGTTTGATAGGGATACCTTTTACCACTTCCTCCCTGAGTTCGATAAACCTTGGGTGATCCACTTAAGGGAAACTTGTTGCTGTTCTAAAAACCTCTGCACTTGGAGGCCCAACAACTGTGTAGCATCCCAGTTGTCTAACACCTGTAATGCTACTTGTTATAATAATAAAAGGGCCACTTCCAACATATAATTGTTGCATCATCTTCATATCATGCTCATGTCATCATGTCACCTTGCTTTTGAACATCATATAAAACCCCTTCTTGTTGGTTCTTATCTCATGTGCATTATTAATTGTAGTTGCCTCTTGATATTGTATTTGGTTCTTGATATATTGCTAAATGCCCAAGTTGATTTGGGGGCATATCTCTTATTGACTCCACCACCTTTTTATCACCACCTTATAATTCCACCATCCAATTAATATGAGCTTGGCATTTTATTCGAGTTATCTCTAGCTCATGTTGGTTGGTTGGATTCCACCCATAATCTTTTGCTTGGCCTTTGCCCACCTTTTGGGAATGCAAGGAATAATGCCACATGAATTAATGTTGTTTTCACAATATAACTACATGGCAATTATTGTTTGCATGGGCCATGCAAGTGCCACCTTTTTCTTGTCTTTGGAATGTTATTTGGCTTTGCTTGCATGGATCATCTCTCCTTTGTTTAAATCTTGTTTTGGCGTGTAGTTTTCTTCACATCCTCTACCTATCTAACCCCCTATAGCCAAACCTTAATCCCCATACCCCATGCATGCACATGTGATCATGTGGCATGCACAAACCTAAACCCCACCTTCCTCTCTCTACCTCTTTTCTTTTGATCTTGCTTGGTCTTTAATTGGAGCATGCATGATTCAAAGAATACCTATACATCTCTCTCTCTCTCTCTCCAAAACCCTAATCTACCATACCCCTCTAAGCAAAACCCTAAACCTACCCCATGCCCCGTAACCATCCTAGCTAAAAACCTAAACAACACCTATTCTAATCACAACCCAAAGTACCCCCTCTCCCTCTCCTCTCTAGCTAACCCACCCCTAAACCTAATCTAGCAAGTCCACATGGTCACCATGCCCTAGCTACCCCCACCCAAACCTAACCCTAGACCGAGCCCATGCCTCTCCCTCTCTCGGCTCTCTACCCCTCTGCCGGCGTGTCCCTACCCGAGCCCCTTACTCTGGCCCACCTGCAGTTCCCCTGGCCCCACCTGGCTGTAGCCGTGCCCAGCTTCCCCAGGGCCACCTGCCAGCCTCCCTCTCTCCTCCCCAGACCTGCCGCGCCACCCCTGGCCCCCATGCCATGCACGTGAGGAGGAAAAGGTGGCACCGAGGCCACCTTCCCCTCCCCCACGCAAGCCACACATGCCCGTTCTTATCTACCCCAGCCCCCCCTCTCTCTGCTCTCTAGATCTGGCCGAGGCGCCTGGCTCTCCTCTCCTCCCTCTCCAACACGCCCCCAGCTCCCTCTCGCCGGCCACCGCAAGCACCACGTCTACCCCCCTGCCCCTCGTCGATCCGGCTCGCTAGCACGTCGTGGGGGAGCTCGAGGACACTGGGAGTACCCTCTTGCTTCACCTGGACCGCGCCAACGAGGAGGAGAAGGCCTGCACCGTTGCTGCACGCCGGAACCCTAGCTCGCTGGGCCGCTGCATCACCGTCGCCCTGCTGCTCGCCGACCCGATCTAACTCCACCATCAACCTCTCGGTGAGCTCCTGCAGCCCCTAGACACTCCCTGGTCCTCTAGTTCGCCGTAGCCGCGCCGGACACTCCGTCGAGCGCGCTCCATGCGTCGCTGCCGCGACGTCCGTCGAGTCTGCAGCGTCAGACCGCAGCAACCGCCCTGTTCCTCACCCTGCCACGCGCGCTGTGGGCCGTCTCCGTGTGAGCATGCTAAACGAAACCTGTAGGCCGTTGACCCCTCTTCATCTTTTGTTTTGGCCGCGACGCGTTTTTCCCAGTGTTTCGCTCGCCATCGTCGTCGCAAGATCAAGCCAGCTAGCAGACTCACGCTGTCGAGTTTTTTCGTCAGGCTTCAGATCGAGCAGCCCTAGACGTTATGCAAGGAGTCCCCTGTGGCTTTTCCGTCCTCCACCCGCAGTCCCCTTAGCCCCACCTGTCGGCGCCCCGAACCGTTTTGCAAAAAGGTTCCCAGCTTGTTGGTTTTTCCACCCGCGGTCCCTGGCTCGCCCGCGTGGCCTCAGCCGCCCAGTCAGCATGGCCCCACGGGTCATTGGCTGTGGCTAGGCTCTGTGCGGGTAACAAAAGGTTTTCCAGAATCTGTTTAAATTTAAACTAATTCCAAATTAATTCAAATTCAAAATTAAATTTGTTATCTAAATAACTTTTGATTTATGTTTCCAAATTAAACAAATAATATATGTTTTGAGATCAGAAAAATGCAAGGATTTCAATTATGCCATTCAAATTGCCTTTTGCACATTTAAAATTCCAAGTTTATTCAAATTACAACAAATGCCACTGGAACTAAAATAATTAATAGCTTTTGATTTATAATTCCAAATTTAGCAAATGATATGTCTAAAATGATCAGCTCGACGAGACCTTTCTGTTTATGCTATCCATGACTTCAATTGCAGCATGCATCATGTAAATATATAATATACAGCAATCATTATGACAATAAAATGTGGCTCAACCTTAATAAAAATGACTTATTCTTGTATGCCACACCTCACCCATGCCATGCTACTTATTGCCATGCAACTTGTGCATCATTCATCATGGCATGATTGTTTGCTTGACGCATCTTATTCATGTGCTTGTGCTCTATATTCATGTTGGCCTTGTTTGTTTGGTTTTTCTCGGATAGACACTGAGCAGGGGTTATATCAAGAGAACCAGGAGCACTACCCAGATCCGTCTCTCGCTTCAACTGAGTTGCCAGGCAAGCACTTCCACATGCTTGCATACATACAGTACCTATTGCCTCTATCTTATTCTTGCATCATTGAGTCGCGATTGCATTAAATTGAATCCCAAGTATGCATAGCCTTTACTTTTAAACCCCACCAAGCTTGTTCCTCCATCCCATGAGCCATTACTACAGGAGTTGTTTGAGCCATGCGAGTCGTAGAACAGCATGTGTAGGGTTTGTGAGTGTCTGATGGATAACGAGGTACCCAAACAACTTAACCTGAGTAGTAATGGGATAACTAATGAAAGTGGCACCGGTGAGCAATATCTGCTATTTGGTTTTCCTGCTCACTTGTGTCCCGTAAGACCCCGAGTACTTGATTCCTGTTCCTTGATTTATCGCGCTATCCACATCCGGAGGTATATGGGACCCCCGAGGCGAGCTTGATTCAGTCTTATTTCTTGGGGCCACAAACTAGTTTGAGGTTTTATTTACTATCCTGTACTTATGCCATGCTACTTCCGTATTTACGTTTGTGCGAGGAGCACACTGTACTGTTTAGGAATTGTGACCCGTTTTCGCGGTATCGACAAGCCCAGCCACACTTTCGGGTTCCCAGTCGTTTACCGCCGGCCCCACAAACCTTAAGTCCGTCTCGAAGTAAGCTAACTTCGTTGAGGGTTCTACTTTAAGGGGTGGCCCCCTGAAATATTTCTGAATCCTGTGATTGTTCAGTCGTGAAAGCCTCGTTGGGTTTTGATTTGGTTTTTCCGAGGTTGATCGAGCGTGTGTTGCTATTGGTGCACCCCGGCCGGGTAAAACTTTCTGAAAGCCGTGTCCGCGGATATGGACGACTTGGAGCACAGTTTCTCGATCATAGACAAGCATAACTAAAGTACCGCCTTAATCTGACTAAGTAATTTGTCTAGTAAATAGTGCAATACTCATGGAATGGTTAATAAAATTGCCAACGGGTGGGGGTTGTTCGTCCGCTTCCTCGTTGGTAAGCGAGGAGGAGGATGGATCTGATGAAATTACTATTATCACTGTTGTCCTTAATTCACGGACATCCGTCTATCATTGGTTAGGCGGATGGTTAGCGTTTATCTGTAGAACTGCTAGGGTTTATCTTCCGCTGCAACTGCGTCACCACAGGTTGTGTCCCCTTTAGAGGCATTAATACTTGCTGAGTACCCTTAGGGTCTCACACGATAAATTATTGGTTCAGATGAACAGGTACCCTCACAGGACGGATACTGGGTGGAAGAAGCCGATGATGTGGGCAACGATCGTTCGGTGTAGAGATTCCGGGAACGGGGATCCGTGAGACCTGTGGTTGGGATGTGCTTATTTCTATGGCATCTTATGCCGATTTGCTTCTTATCCGTACTCGGACTTGTTTGCCGCTTCCGCATGATACTCTGATGTGTGTTGTATGAGGAAGTATCCTAAAATATTAGATCTATCTAGGTCATTTGAATCTTGCCGTATGGCGTTGTTATATTTCCTTTCTTTCTAGATGGTATGGCTCTGATGTACTCTTGTATGGTGGCTTGCATACATACCCACTTGTGTATGTAGTTGATCCCTTCGCCGATTCGCCCGCCCGTCTGAGTCCGTTGAGATGGTAGTGGTTGGGACGGCCGAAGTGTCTACCGTGAGTGGCTTTTGGGGCCCCACCGTACTATTTCAACCACTACTGCTCATCCAGGCTTGTATCTAGGAGCGTAATTCACCGAGGTAGTTACAATTGGTATCAGAGCCTTCCCGACCTTCAGGGTTTCAGCCAAACGGTCGTTGTCAGTCTAGCAAATATTTTGGTAGTTATGTATATTAGGGAAAAACAAAACGCGAGAGTAGGACTGCTTCCACTTTTCTTCTTACTCTCCCACCCACCCTTTTCTGGTAAGGAAGTGCAACGTTTTCAATCCTCTTCTCAAAATTCAAACTAGGATTCACGTGTTCTGGGTTTCCGTAGTACCATAGGTTGTGTGTATGTGTGTGTGTGTGTGTGTGTGTAATCCCTTGTCTATCTGTTGCATCCAAGTTGTTATCTTATCTGCCTTTGGTTATCAACTGTTGGTACATTCCATACCGACAGGTTTTTGCAAACCGACGCAATCTTTCTTCCTCTTTGTATCCGACGCTATCTTGTTGGGGTGTTCGTTTCCGTAGTTACCAATCTTTAGGTTTCGTCGTGAGAAGAAGGGGTTGGGATATGTGTTCCACTTGTTCATGTGCGGAGTAATGATTTGAGTGCGGGATGGAGTCGCGACCATACCAGTACTTTTATCATTCGCTTTTGTATATTGAATCGGTAGAGTCACTAATCTTGATTCGTTAAGTAATTTTGCGCATCTATTGGTATTTTAATGCCGAAATTTGTGGAAAAAATTTTCTTTGATATATTTGTGTACCACACTCCTTTTCAGTCGTGTGCGATATGCTTAATATCTTCTAGGTGCTTTGAACTTTGTTGATATTTTAATATCATCTCGAAATTGTATCCTTTAATCTTGGTTAATTCCATCTTGGTACTATTTTGGATTATTATCATCTTCCATTATAGTCTTGACTTGAGTTTTATATCGATGACGGATGGCTCCACCACGTCGCCGCATCAAGAGGACATACCTCCGGAACTAGGATCATATTTGTCAAACATCGCTAATGCTTTGGCGCAATGCAAGAGAACCAGGCGCTTTGAGGAGAGTGTCGGAAAAGCGAGTTTGCTCCACTTCCTCCACCTCCCAAGCGTGGAGACATCAAGAGCTTCCTCAAATTCAACCCTCGTCAGTTTGATGTTTCTGACCGACCTCTGGACGCGGATGATTGGCTGCGTGAGATCTCAAGGTTGCTCGAGGCTGCTGATGTTCGGGCGAGTGGGTCAAGTGTGCTACTCACCTTCTCAAGGGAGATGCAGCTCTCTGGTGGGAGAACTACTTGAAGGCAAGCTGCACTGGGTTCCAGCCAACTTGGGAGAGGTTCACTGCAGCTTTCAAGGAGCAGTTTCTGTCAGAGATTGTAATGGAAAGGATGAAGGAGGCTTTCCTCAACCTGAAGCAAGGAAATGATAACGTCAACACCTATATCAGGAACTTCATGAATCTCTCTCGTTATGGTGGTGATGAGGTATCTGATGACAAGAAGAAACAGAAGAGGTTCAGGCAAGGGCTCAATGCGTCGATCAAGTATGCGATCACACATGCAAGACCGGCAACTTTCCTGGAACTACAGCACACAGCACTGCAAGAGGAGGCAAGCAGGCAAATGTTTGAGGAGTCCAAGAAACACAATAGGGATGCATCAAGCTCGGCAGTTATGGCAGCTCCTTATAAGTGGCGTGTCTGGGTTCCTAACACCCCACCGTCGCTCCCGGCTCCACCAAGACCTGCAAGTTTCGCGTCAAGGCCACCAAACTTCACCACTGCGGCTCCCAGGGGCTACAACAACCACTACCCTGGAGCGCCTGGCGGAGTCCCTGGCTACGCGGCTCCACGTCCAGCTAGTGCCTGCTTCACGTGTGGAGATCCTGGACATCTCAGCTGGAACTGTCCGATGAAGAACAAAGCTCTCCCTCCACCCCCGCCAAGATCTGCAACAAGCTCTCCTTCGGTTCGTGCACCACCACCTCGGGCTCTCAACATCAACACCAAGCCCGGGTCTGCGGTTGTTCGTGCCAACTGCGTCAACGCCGCTCAAGCTGAGCATGCACCTGGAGTTGTGATGGGTATGCTTTCCGTTAACTCAGTCCCTGCACGAGTTTTGTTTGATTCTGGTGCATCGCATTCTTTTGTGTCTCACAAGTTTGCAAATGAGAATGAGTTAGTCATGGTTCCTCTCCAAAAGCGGTTAATGGTTCTTTCTCCTGGAGCAAACATGAGGGCTGTTCATATCAGCCATGGCAATCAAGTTGAGATTGGTGGCTCTTCATTCTTGGCTTCTTTAATTGTTCTGGGCGACTCTGATATTGATGTCATCTTGGGCATGGATTGGGTAACGGCAAATGCAGCTGTGATTGATTGTCTTTGAGCCTTCGGTGTCTCTGAAGATTCCTGAAGGCCATATAGTCTTTTCTCCAAGTCTGACTCCTGCTGTCCAGCTCTTCTCCTTGGCAGCTCTGAATGATGATGCTATGGAAGCTATTTAGAGTGTACCAGTGGTCTGTGAGTTCCCAGATGTCTTTCCTGAAGAGTTGCCGGGTATGCCTCCGGATCGCGAGGTTGAATTCGTGATTGAGCTTGAACCTGGAACGGCTCCTATCTCCAAGCGGCCATACAAAATGGGTCCTTCTGAGTTGGCTGAACTCAAACGACAACTTGATGAACAAGAGAAGTTGGGTTTCATTCAACACAGCACTTCTTCTTGGGGTAGCCCAACAATCTTTGTGAAGAAGCGTGACAGAACCGATAGACTCTGTGTTGACTACCGGGCTCTAAATGCTAAAACCATCAAGAACAAATATCCTCTCCCGCGGATAAATGATCTTTTTGATCAGCTAGTTGGAGCTGTGGTGTTCTCTAAGCTGGACTTGAGAAGTGGTTATCACCAAATCAAGATTCGCAAGGAAGATGTGCCCAAAACAGCTTTCACCACCCGCTATGGCCTGTATGAGTACACGGTCATGTCTTTCGGTCTCACCAACGCACCTGCTACCTTCTCGAGGCTGATGAACTCCGTTTTCATGGAGTACCTTGATAAGTTTGTCGTGGTCTATCTGTATGACATTCTGGTCTATTCTAAGTCCAAGGAAGAGCATGAAGAACACCTGCGGTGTGTCCTAAACAAGCTTCGTGAAAACCGCTTGTATGCAAAGTTCTCAAAGTGTGAGTTTTGGCTGCCTGAAGTAACATACCTGGGTCATGTTATCTCTGCCAAGGGCATTGCAGTCAACCCGGAAACCGTGAAGACAATAGTTGAATGGCTTCCTCCTGCTAATGTCAAGGAAGTGCGGAGTTTTCTTGGTTTGGCTAGTTATTGCCGTCGCTTTGTTCAGAACTTCTCGAAGATAGCGAAGCCTCTTACCGATCTCCTCAAGAAAGGCAAGAAGTACCTGTGGACTCCTGCTTGTCAAGAAAGTTTTGAGACACTCAAAGAGAAGCTCACTTCCACACCAGTCTTGGTTCCTCCAGATACATCTAAGCCTTTCCAGATATTCTGTGATGCCTCTTTGCAAGGATTGGGTGCGGTCCTTATGCAAGATAAACAGGTGGTTGCTTATGCCTCTCGTCAGTTCAAGACGCATGAGATCAACTATCCCACACATGACCTCGAGCTAGCAGCAGTTGTCTTTGCTTTGAAGCTATGGAGGCACTACTTGCTTGGTAACCGTTGTGAGATCTTCTCTGACCACAAGAGTTTGAAGTATATCTTCACACAGCCTGATCTCAACCTTCGGCAGAGGAGATGGATCGAAGCAATCAATGACTTTGATGTGACCATCAACTACACTCCGGGCAAAGCAAATGTCATGGCAGATGCGCTTAGCCGTAAAGCTTATGTCAACAACCTCATGGTGGAAGAGCAGACCTCTCTTGTGCGGAATTCGTCGGCTCAACCTCGGAAATTGTGGAACAAGGGCATCTCCCGAACCTTCGGCTACTCCTCTCTTGGAAGAAAAGATTCGATCTTGTCGACTTGGTGATCCGCACCAAAAGCTCATCTCTAAGCTTGACCTTCCGAAGTATGAGTCCTTCCACGTTGATGATCAAGGCACGCTTTTCTTTGAACACCGGATGTTTGTTCCAAACTACCCGGGTCTGAGAGACCAAGTTCTCAAGGAGGCGCATGATTCGGTTCTTTCTATCCATCCTGGCAGCACAAAGATGTACATGGACTTAAAAACACAATCTTGGTGGCACAGGTTGAAACGGTATTGTGCCAAGTATGTCTCAGAATGTGATGTCTGCCGCAGAGTGAAGGCTGTCCATCAGAAACCATTTGGTCTTCTACAGCCATTGAAACCTCCGGAATGGAAATGGGAGAAAGTAGAGATGGACTTCATCACTGGCTTTCCAAGGTCGCAGAAGGGCAACAATGCAATTTTGTTGTCATCGATGGGCTTTCTAAAGTGGCTCATTTCTTCGATCAAAGAAACAATTTACGGAATTGGTTGGCTGAGCTCTATATCAACAATTGTCTCTCCGTATGGGGTTCCACTTGAAATCTGTTCAGACCGTGGGAGCATCTTCACCTCAAAGTTCGGGAGAGTTTCCAAAAGCTTTGGGAACAAAGTTGAACTTCAAGACCTTACCACCCTCGATCGCAAGGACAAGTGGAGAGGATCAATCAGATTCTGGAGGATATGCTTAGAGCTTGCGTCATCTCTTTTGGCATGAAGTGGGAGGAATGCCTTCCTTATGCTGAATTCTCCTACAACAACAGCTTCCAGAAGAGTCTGAAGATGGCACCATTTGAGGCTCTCTATGGTCGCAAGTGCAGAACTCCGATTGGTTGGTCAGGTGCAGGAGAAAGAATCTGGTTCGGCCCTGACATTGTAACTCAAGCAGAGGAGAAGGTGCATATCATTCTTGAGAACCTGAAGATTGCTCAAAGTCGTCAGAAGAGCAACTATGACAGGAAGCACACGGATATGGTATATGCCCCTGGTGATCTCGTCTACCTTCGTGTCACTCCCATGAGAGGAACACACCGCTTCGGTATCAAAGGAAAGTTGGCTCCTAGGTACATCGGTCCTTTCAAGATTCGTGGTAGAAGAGGAGAAGTTCCTTATGCACTTGAGCTCCCGGAAAAACTCAAAGTCCATGATGTTTTCCACATCTCTCAGCTCAAGAAGTGCTTCAAAGATCCCGGCAGGACCGTGGATCATGAGCTAATCGATCTCCAAGAAGACTTGTCTTATCAAGAACACCCCACCAAAATCCTTGAGACCGCAGAACGAAGGACTCGCAACAAGTCCATCAAGTTCTGCAAGGTGCAGTGGTCACACCATTCTGTTGATGAAGCCACATGGGAGCGTGAAGATGAACTCCGTGTCAACCATCCTTCTCTCTTTGTGTCTTCTTCTTCTTCCTAGAATCTCGGGGCGAGATTCCTGTTTAGTGGGGGAGAGTTGTAGCATCCCAGTTGTCTAACACCTGTAATGCTACTTGTTATAATAATAAAAGGGCCACTTCCAACATATAATTGTTGCATCATCTTCATATCATGCTCATGTCATCATGTCACCTTGCTTTTGAACATCATATAAAACCCCTTCTTGTTGGTTCTTATCTCATGTGCATTATTAATTGTAGTTGCCTCTTGATATTGTATTTGGTTCTGGATATATTGCTAAATGCCCAAGTTGATTTGGGGGCATATCTCTTATTGACTCCACCACCTTTTTCTCACCACCTTATAATTCCACCATCCAATTAATATGAGCTTGGCATTTTATTCGAGTTATCTCTAGCTCATGTTGGTTGGTTGGATTCCACCCATAATCTTTTGCTTGGCCTTTGCCCACCTTTTGGGAATGCAAGGAATAATGCCACATGAATTAATGTTGTTTTCACAATATAACTACATGGCAATTATTGTTTGCATGGGCCATGCAAGTGCCACCTTTTTCTTGTCTTTGGAATGTTATTTGGCTTTGCTTGCATGGATCATCTCTCCTTTGTTTAAATCTTGTTTTGGCGTGTAGTTTTCTTCACATCCTCTACCTCTCTAACCCCCTATAGCCAAACCTTAATACCCATACCCCATGCATGCACATGTGATCATGTGGCATGCACAAACCTAAACCCCACCTTCCTCTCTCTACCTCTTTTCTTTTGATCTTGCTTGGTCTTTAATTGGAGCATGCATGATTCAAAGAATACCTATCCATCTCTCTCTCTCTCTCTCTCTCTCTCTCTCCAAAACCCTAATCTACCATACCCCTCTAAGCAAAACCCTAAACCTACCCCATGCCCCATAACCATCCTAGCTAAAAACCTAAACCACACCTATTCTAATCACAACCCAAAGTACCCCCTCTCCCTCTCCTCTCTAGCTAACCCACCCCTAAACCTAATCTAGCAAGTCCACATGGTCACCATGCCCTAGCTACCCCCACCCAAACCTAACCCTAGACCGAGCCCATGCCTCTCCCTCTCTCGGCTCTCTACCCCTCTGCCGGCGTGTCCCCACCCGAGCCCCTTACTCTGGCCCACCTGCAGTTCCCCTGGCACCACCTGGCTGTAGTCGTGCCCAGCTTCCCCAGGGCCACCTGCCAGCCTCCCTCTCTCCTCCCCTGCACTGCCACACCGGCCCCATGCCATGCACGTGAGGAGGAAAAGGTGGCACCGAGGCCACCTTCCCCTCCCCCACGCAAGCCACACCTGCCCGTTCTTATCTACCCCAGCCCCCCTCTCTCTGCTCTCTAGATCTGGCCGAGGCGCCTGGCTCTCCTCTCCTCCCTCTCCAACACGCCCCCAGCTCCCTCTCGCCGGCCACCGCAAGCACCACGTCTACCCCCCTGCCCCTCGTCGATCCGGCTCGCTAGCACGTCGTGGGGGAGCTCGAGGACACTGGGAGTACCCTCCTGCTTCACCTGGACCGCGCCAACGAGGAGGAGAAGGCCTGCACCGTTGCTGCACGCCGGGACGCCCACCGGAACCCTAGCTCGCTGGGCCGCTGCATCACCGTCGCCCTGCTGCTCGCCGACCCGATCTAACTCCACCATCAACCTCTCGGTGAGCTCCTGCAGCCCCTAGACACTCCCTGGTCCTCTAGTTCGCCGTAGCCGCGCCGGACACTCCGTCGGCCTTCCGTCTTGCC
Organism: Avena longiglumis; assembly: GCA_030063025.1. Lineage (NCBI taxonomy): Eukaryota > Viridiplantae > Streptophyta > Magnoliopsida > Poales > Poaceae > Avena > Avena longiglumis. The sequence continues at coordinate 367,777,637 of CP125975.1, forward strand.
GCCCTTGACGTCCGTCGAGTCTGCAGCGTCGACCACGAACCGCCCTGTTCCTCACCACGCCACTGTGGCCGTCTCTGTGGCGTGCTAAAGCGAAACGAAACTGTAGGCCGTTGACCCCTCTTCATCTTTCGTTTTGGCCGCGACGCGTTTTTCCCAGTGTTTCGCTCGCCATCGTCGTCGCAAGATCAAGCCAGCTAGCAGACTCGCGCTGTCGAGTTTCAGTTCGTCAGGCTTCAGATCGAGCAGCCCTAGACGTTATGCAAGGAGGCCCCTATGGCTCTTCCGTCCTCCACCGCGATCCTTAGCCCCACCTGTCGGCGCCCCGAACCGTTTTGCAAAAAGGTTCCCAGCTTGTTAGTTTTTCCACCCGCGGTCCCTGGCTCGCCCGCGTGGCCTCAGCCGCCCAGTCAGCATGGCCCCACGGGTCATTGGCTGTGGCTAGGCTCTGTGCGGGTAACAAAAGGTTTTCCAGAATCTGTTTAAATTCAAACTAATTCCAAATTAATTCAAATTCAAAATTAAATTTGTTATCTAAATAACTTTTGATTTATGTTTCCAAATTAAACAAATAATATATGTTTTGAGATCAGAAAAATGCAAGGATTTCAATTATGCCATTCAAATTGCCTTTTGCACATTTAAAATTCCAAGTTTATTCAAATTACAACAAATGCCACTGGAACTAAAATAATTAATAGCTTTTGATTTATAATTCCAAATTTAGCAAATGATATGTCTAAAATGATCACTGACGAGACCTTTCTGTTTATGCTATCCATGACTTCAATTGCAGCATGCATCATGTAAATATATAATATACAGCAATCATTATGACAATAAAATGTGGCTCAACCTTAATAAAAATGACTTATTCTTGTATGCCACACCTCACCCATGACATGCTACTTATTGCCATGCAACTTGTGCATCATTCATCATGGCATGATTGTTTGCTTGACGATCTTATTCATGTGCTTGTGCTCTATATTCATGTTGGCCTTGTTTGTTTGGTTTTCTCGGATAGACACGGCGGGGGTTATATCAAGAGAACCAGAGCACTACCTGATCCGTCTCTCGCTTCAACTGAGTTGCCAGGCAAGCACTTCCACATGCTTGCATACATACAGTCTATTGCCTCTATCTTATTCTTGCATCATTGAGTCGCGATTGCATTAAATTGAATCCCAAGTATGCATAGCCTTTACTTTTAAACCCCACCAAGCTTGTTCCTCCATCCCATGAGCCATTACTATAGGAGTTGTTTGAGCCATGCGAGTCGTAGAACAGCATGTGTAGGGTTTGTGAGTGTCTGATGGATAACGAGGTACCTAAACAACTTAACCTGAGTAGTGATGGGATAACTAATGAAAGTGGCACCGGTGAGCAACATCTGCTATTTGGTTTTTCCTGCTCACTTGTGTCCGTAAGACCCGAGTACTTGATTCCTGTTCCTTGATTTATCGCGCTATCCACATCCGGGAGGTATATGGGACCCCCGAGCGAGCTTGATTCAGTCTTATTTCTTGGGGCCACAAACTAGTTTGAGGTTTTATTTACTATCCTGTACTTATGCCATGCTACTTCTGTATTTACGTTTGTGCGAGGAGCACACTGTACTGTTTAGGAATTGTGACCCATTTTCGCGGTATCGACAATCCCAGCCACACTTTCGGGTTCCCAGTCGTTTACCGCCGGCCCCACAAACCTTAAGTCCGTCTCGAAGTAAGCTAACTTCATTGCGGGTTCTACTTTAAGGGGTGGCCCCCTGAAATATTTCTGAATCCTGTGATTGTTCAGTCGTGAAAGCCTCGTTGGGTTTTGATTTGGTTTTTCCGAGGTTGATCGAGCGTGTGTTGCTATTGGTGCACCCCGGCCGGGTAAAACTTTCTGAAAGCCGTGTCCGCGGATATGGACGACTTGGAGCACAGTTTCTCGATCATATACAAGCATAACTAAAGTACCGCCTTAATCTGACTAAGTAATTTGTCTAGTAAATAGTGCAATACTCATGGAATGGTTAATAAAATTGCCAACGGGTGGGGGTTGTTCGTCCGCTTCCTCGTTGGTAAGCGAGGAGGAGGATGGATCTGATGAAATTACTATTATCACTGTTGTCCTTAATTCACGGACATCCGTCTATCATTGGTTAGGCGGATGGTTAGCGTTTATCTGTAGAACTGCTAGGGTTTATCTTTCGCTGCAATTGCGTCACCCCAGGTTGTGTCCCCTTTAGAGGCATTAAGACTTGCTGAGTACCCTTAGGGTCTCACACGATAAATTATTGGTTCAGATGAACAGGTACCCTCCGGGGACGGATCTTTGGGTGGAAGAAGCCGATGATGTGGGCAACGATCGTTCGGTGTAGAGATTCCGGGAACGGGGATCCGTGAGACCTGTGGTTGGGATGTTCTTATTTATATGGCATCTTATGCCGATTTGCTTCTTATCCGTACTCGGACTTGTTTGCCGCTTCCGCATGATACTCTGATGTGTGTTGTATGAGGAAGTATCCTAAAATATTAGATCTATCTAGGTCATTTGAATCTTGCCGTATGGCGTTGCTATATTTCCTTTCTTTCTAGATGGTATGGCTCTGATGTACTCTTGTATGGTGGCTTGCATACATACCCACTTGTGTCTGTAGTTGATCCCTTCGCCTGCCGATTACGCCGCCCGTACAGGTCCCGTTGAGATGGTAGTGGTTGGGACGGCCGACAGGTCTACCCGTGAGTGGCTTTTGGGGCCCCACCGTACTATTTCAACCACTACCGCTCATCCAGGCTTGTATCTAGGAGCGTAATTCACCGAGGTAGTTACAAACTGTCTGCAAGAATAGAAGTGCGTAGACATCAATGATTTGAGTCAGTATGGACATATCCACTTGATGAAACATAAGTCGGAAGCCTTTGAAAAGTTCAAAGAATTCCATAATGAAGTACAGAATCAACTCGGCAAGAAAATAAAGTTTCTTCGGTCGGACCGAGGAGGCAAGTACATCAGCCACGAGTTTGATGAACATCTGAAGAGTTGTGGAATAGTTCGACAACTTATTCCGCCGGGAACACCACAGAGGAACGGTGTCTCGGAAAGGTGGAATCGGACCTTGTTGGACATGGTACAATCAATGATGAGTCGGACAGATCTGCCTTTATCATTTTGGGGTTATTGTCTAGAAACAGCAGCGTTCACACTAAACAGAGTACCATCAAAGTCGGTAGAGAAGACATCGCATGTGATGTGGACAGGAAAAAATTTGAGTCTGTCTTTTCTTAAGATTTGGGGTTGTGAAGCATTTGTCAAGCGACTTCAGTCGGACAAGCTTACGGCCAAGTCGGATAAGTGTATTTTCGTGGGGTATCCAAGGAAAACCTTGGGTTACTACTTCTACAACCGAGAAGAGGGCAAAGTGTTTGTCGCTTGGAACGGTGTCTTCCTAGAGAAAGAGTTTCTCAGTCGGGGAGTCAGTGGGAGCACAGTGCAGCTCAAAGAAATTCGAGAGGAACTGGCTACTAGCGAGTCGGAAAAAACCTTGGAGGTTGAGACGGTAGTGGTAGCTGAGCCGGAAGCGGCACCTATACTACGAAGATTGGCAAGATTACGAAGTGTTCGTGATGTATTATTGTTATATAGTGATGAGCCGGCAAATTATTCGGAAGCGATGGTGGGATCTGATTCCGAGTCATGGCTTGGAGCCATGAGATCCGAGTTAAAGTCCATGGATGAAAATCAAGTTTGGAACTTGGTTGATCTGCCAGACGGTGCAAGACCCGTCGAGTGCAAATGGGTCTTTAAGAAGAAAACTGATATGGATGGAAATGTTTCCGTCTATAAAGCACGTCTTGTCACGAAGGGGTTCCAACAAGTTCAAGGAGTTGATTACAACGAGACTTTCTCGCCTGTAGCGATGCTTAAATCAGTTCAGATCATGTTAGCTATAGCAGCCTATTTCGACTCTGAGATATGGCAGATGGATGTCAAAATGGCCTTCCTTAACAGAAATTAACTAATGACGTGTATATGATACAGCCCGAGAGTTTGGTCGATCCAGCTAATGCTGACAAAGTATGCAAACTTCAGAAATCCATTTATGGGTTGAAGCAAGCATCTCAGAGTTGGAATATTCGCTTTGATGAGGTGGTCAAATGTTTGGCTTCATCAAGAGTGATCAGGATTATTGTTTATACAAGAAGTTTAGTGGGAGCAAAGTAAACTTTCTAATCTTATATGTGGATGACATATAATTGATTGTAAATGATGTCCAGATGTTGCAAGAAACCAAGGAATCATTGGAAAGGAGTTTCTCAATGAAAGACTTGGGTGAGGCAACATATATTCTCGGAATCCGGATCTATAGAGATAGATCAAGAAGGCTCATTGGATTGAGTCAGAGTACTTATTGGACAAAGTGTTTAAGAAATTCAACATGGAATCGTCTAAGAAGGGGTTCTTACCGATGTACCATGGTGTAAAACTTAGCAAGACTCAGTGTCCTTCGACGACTGATGAGCGAAGTCGGATGAGTGTGATTCCTTATGATTCTGCAGTCGGATCCATCATGTATGCCATGATTTGTACTAGGCCTGATGTTTCCTATGGTCTAAGTGTTGTGAGTAGATACCAGGCTGATCCTAGAGAAATCCACTAGACAGCGGCTAAAAATATCCTAAAGTACTTGAGAAGGACTAAGGATATTTTTTTGGTTTATGGAGGTGAAGATGAACTCAGTGTAAAGGGTTACATGGATGCGAGTTATCTTACCGACTCTGATGATTCTCGTTCGCATGCGGGTATGTGTTTGTAATGAACGGAGGGGTTGTGAGCTAGAAGAGTTCCAAGCAAGAGACTGTGTCTGTATCTACAACAGAGGCTGAGTATATTGCCGCCTCGGAGGCAGCAAAGGAAGTTGTTTGGATGAGGAATTTCCTCATGTATCTTAGTGTGGTTCAGGGCTCGTCCAATCCGCTAGACGTGTATTGTGACAACAATGGTGCTATTGCACAAGCCAAGGAACCTAGACAACACCATAAGAACAAGCACATATACATGAGGTACCACCTGATTTGCCAGTTCGTGGATCAGGGTGATATCAAGTTATGCAAGGTACACATGGATGCAAATATTGTGGATCCGTTGATAAAGATGCTACCACAGCCAAAGCATGAGGCGCACCTATGAGCTATGGGCATTAGATGCCTAGACATGTGATGTCGGAATATTGACTCTAGTGCAAGTGGAAGACTGTTGGGAATATGCCCTAGAGGCAATCATGTATGATGATATTTCCCATTGTATTTATAAAGATATTAAGTTGTCCTTGTATAAACATCTGATGTGTATCATTGAATATGTTATTCGGTTGTGGAACTATACATTCATGTTGTTTGTACTAAATATCCTTGGTCATCGAGGTTGTGCTGGACACACAACTTAGACCAATGTGAAAGTCGGCTGATGAGTCGGTTCCACTTGTCATGGGCATGGAGATGCTATTCCGACTTACACAGATTCGGCTAAAGAGTTTAGCGAGTCGTATTGACCCATATTGAGGTACAACGAACAAATTGTCATTTGTATATCTCAATCAATTTAATCCTTAGACCTGAGGTTATTGCACAGTCCGAGTTGAGGATCACCGACTTAGGTTACATCAAACAACGATACGTGGCAGGCGATTATATAAAGGCAGGTTCGACTGAGAATCAAGCTGCATGATGTGAATAACTAAGATGGGATTTTGCTCCTCCACTTGGAGAGATATTCTCTGGACCCTCTCGGATGATATGATTTGAAAAGCATGGCCATGCACGACTCGGTTAAGTGTTAACCGAGACGATCGACTAAGAGTTAGTCGGATGAATCACTTCTCTCGGATCGAGAAGAGAGTCGGACTATTTAAGGGATGACAATTATTCGCCTATAGTCTGACAAGGTATATCGTGAGGCAAAAGGGACTCGGACGCAAGTCACATTGGAAATGCAAGTTGTCATGACTCTTTGGTACTTGGGAGTTGGCACATTCTGCTAGGATCCGCTACCGACTGATCGATTGAGAGTCGGACTCCAATCGTGTCCAAGTTTCCATGAGCCTGCAGGGTCACACAGTTAAAAGTGGGAGCAAGTTTGGATTGGATCTGAACCGGAAATCTGGTTGGGTTGGACCCGAGCCGGATTTTGGACTGAGTCAGTGAGTCAGACTCAAAGTGACTAGTATTATATGACTTTAGTGAATGGGCTGCGAGTGAGTGGAGCCCACATTCACTCCCTATATATAGTGGGGCGCAGAAACCCAAAAGGGTTGATCGTTTAGGTCATTCCATGCATTGGAAACCCTAGCTCCGCAGCATTCCAGCCGTTGTATCAAACCTAGCAGTTCGCCACCGGTGCTCCCCCTTGTATGTGTGGATACCAGTAGAGGTGCACCAGGACGATCGTGATCGGATCAGATCGTGAGGACTGCACTGTATCAACTGACGTGCTTCATCAGTAATCCGCAACTATGCATCTAGTGGTAATCCTCGTGGCCTTCTACCTCAGCTAGATCTTGGATCACCGCGTTAGAGGAAAAAGTTTTGTTTTATCTCTGTGTGGCCCAACAATGAGCTTGTTGTAATAATTTTGTGTAGTAGGGTCACTGTTGTGTTACCGACTATTTCTCTGTACGCTTCGATATTAGGTTAGGCTTATGATTAGAAAAAAGGTCTGGGATTTGTCTAGCCTTAATCCCAAAGGTGTCACAGGCGGCGACTATGGAGTTTGTAAGGCGGCAGGGCTCCGCCGTAGAGGTATGTGGAGAGGGATGCCTCTCCCTTGGCTCCTTTCCTCTTTTTATAGACCTAGGAGAGCCCCAAATATGTTCCTTATGACCTAAGGAAGGTCTAGAAACAAACGGGGACGAATTCTGTGGAAAAACACGTCCAGAATAGTTGTTTCCATCGGTTGGACAGTACGACCGTACTCGCCCATACCATATTTTGGCCGCTATTTCTTTATACGAACTCCGATTTTGGAGTTCTCCGGTTCGTTGGAATCCTATGAACGATTGCTACAACACTATGGCATTGTATATTTTTTTGGAGTTTATGGAAAAATTTACTTTTTCCACCTCTCAAATGGCTAAGTCTGGTGCCTGCAGCTTCTCCATATTACAGCTTCTTGGTTCCTTTTGCATTGCTTTATCCATAATCCAACACAAAACCTACACACAAGTAAACGACAAGAAAAAGTAATAAAATCCTAATAAAACTACTAGTTGTGCAAAGTCCATGTGAAAATAAATAAGAACTAGTAATCATACATAATATGCATAGTTATAGCTAGATATAGCATGTAATCAGTGACAATATAAATAATTTGTATTCTTAAATATGATTTAATTTTGGACATATCGGTTTCCCTGAGTCACCCGCTGCGGGTGACGTGACGGACTGGCTCTCGGTCCCTAGTTTTGCTTAATCATTAGTTTCCTATTACCACTCTATTTACTTTGGGGAGCGTCTAGGGAGCAATCGGGGACTGGTTTGCACTAACCAGCCACCGCCAGAAATAGAAACCAGGACCATCACCCCGCCTTCTAGAAATAGAAAGAATCCAGCCACCCCCCTCCGGACCACGCGCGTCTAGCTGGTTTGGACCACGCGAGTCCCCAGCTTCCCCGTCCTCTCCCAGGCTCCCAGCCAAAAAGCAAAGCAAAGCCCCACCACCACCACGTGACAGCAGTTCCCTCTCTCTCCCCCTCTCTCTTCTTCCTCCCCAAGACAGATCCATCTTCTCCCTCATTCATATCTCCATTGGAGGCCCATGGTAAAAAGGTTGAGATCTGGTCACAGCAGTATCAAGGTGCACAACAAAACATAAACCCTGTTTCCCCCTCTCTCTCCCCTCCACCCCTCCCCCTCCTCCTTTGATTTTCTGGCAGGTTTTTCCTTGTTTTGTATGATCCTCTCCATGATTTTGGAACACACAGGAAACAAACTTACAACATGGTAAAGCTATATCTTCAACAATCTAAGAAGCAACTATGGCATATGATCTTTTTACAACTAGGTTGCAGCATAGATGGTCATGGATACCTGGTTGCAGCATAGATTGAAAACACAAACGTGATTTCGGCGTTTAATAAAAGAAACTATGGCCATGGATACCTGGTTGGACTAATCAAAAGTTCAAGTAGTATGTAGGGAAAATAGCCATAAACCTGCAGTAGCTTAGTTAGTTATTCAGATCTGCAAAAAACTGAACTTTTGGACATCTTGGCAAATTCAACATAGTTTAATACTGAGACAGAAGAAGTGCAACTACTGAGAAACCATCTTTGTTGTTTTCCAATTTGTACATAGTTTGCTATAGTTGGGATGGGCAAAAGGCATCCTTTTCCTGGTGGTGAGTATAAGTGTAGTGCACTTGTAAGTTTCTTTGATAGTGAAGGACCTGAAAAAATGTTGAAAGAAAATAAAATGGTGTCAGGAACTTTTCCCTTGTAAATTATAGCTGAGAAAGTTATAGTTGTGCATGTGTTGTATGTAAAACACAGTTATAGTTGCTAATCAAGAAGTGTATTCTTGGTTTTTTGTTTTTTGCAGATGTCTGGGCTTGATCTTAACGCGCTTCGTGATGATTTGGACATTCAAGATGCAGAAACAAATGCACATGAGCCACTGTTTGCACTTAAGCTGTCTATGAAGATATTGTGGAGGAATCTCCAGATAATGATGTAGCTGAGAAAGTTGTAGATGTTGCTGACTCAGGAGCGCAAAGTGCTAGAGGAAATCAGTTAAATTTTATGCCGCCACAGGCCCCCGCTGGCAACCCGGACATCCCCAGCAACACTTCCCCTACAGCAACCTCTACTGACCCTAACTTAGCGATGATGGTGTTCTGTTGAATGAATAAGTTGCGTCTAGTCCGCAAGAACCTTTCCTGGGGATACAGTTTGACAGTATTGGTGATACAAGATCACACTACAATTCTTATGCCAAGAAGTTGGGTTTTTTATCAAATCAAATACATCACAGCGACAAGCTTTCACTAATGAACTGAGGAAGCAGACATTTGTTTGCAATAGGTACAGACCACCAAAAACAGAAGAAGAAAAACAGAAGGAGAGAATGAATGTTGTGGAAGAAGTTAGTCCTATCCAGATAGACGATGACGATGAGGAAGGTGGACAATCTGGCCCCACTAAGAAGTCAAATTCTAGCAGCAAGCTAAGGGTTAGGCACAAAAGAGAATCAATCATACAAACCAAGTGCCTAGCTAATTGTCAAGTTGATTAACAACAAATGGGAAGTAACTTATTTCATTTCAGAACACAACCATCCCATGGTTGTCAAGCCTTCACTTTCCAAGTACTTGAGATCACATAAAGGCATACCACCAGATGAAAGAGAATTCCTTAAATTCCTACATGATTGCAATTTAGAAACAGGTAATTTGTTGCAGTCCGCATATAAAAAACCCACATAAATTGTATTTCTGTTTGTAGTATGACACTAACAAAGTATGGTTTTATATGTGTTGCAGGCCGAATGATGACAGTCATGTCTTCGTTTTATGGCGCAGAAGCTTTTGTCCCATATGCTCCCAAGGATATTACAAATTTGCGCACAAACTTTCAAAGTGAAAATAAGGAATGGGACATGAGTGAGACCGTTGCTTACTTTGTAGAGATAAAAGATAAGGACCTTGATTTCTACTCGAATTTTTCTTTTGATGAAGAAAACAGAGTTGAAAATATTTTCTGGGTGGACAGTTATGCGAGAAAAGCATACACAGAGTCATATCATGATTGTGTATATTTTGATACAACTTTCATGACAAATCACTTCAACATGCCTTTTGCTCCTTTCATAGGTATAAATAGGCATGGACAGTCATTTATGCTTGGTTGTGGTTTCATAAGGGATGAGAAAGAGGAAAGTTTCAAGTGGATTTTTAGGGAATTTCTTAAGGCCATGCATGGGAAGCAACCAACTAACATTATCACAGATCAGGATTGGGCTATGAGGGCAGCAATTGCTTCTGTTTTCCCTGACGCTATGCATCGCAACTGCCGCTGACATGTTATTAAAAAAGCAAATGAAAATCTCGGTGCATTCCAGGGGCGAAACCTAGGTTTGGCAATTGAGTTCAATGAATGCATTGATGAAAGTATGATAGTGGAGGAGTTTGAAGCTAAATGGGCAGAGTTGGTCTTAAAGTGGGGGTTGGAAGCACATGAAACATTTGCATGGTTAAAGAAGTGGGCACATACATGGGTTCCTTGCTACTTCAGGCACCGCTTCTTCCTGTTCATGCAATCAACTCAGAGAAGTGAAGGATTCAAATCTGTATTGAAACGTTATATCAACCCACACAATTCAACCAAGCATTTTGTGAAACAATATGAGAAAATTCAGAAAAAGATGTTGGGAAGGGAAAGCCATGCTGATTTCAGAACAGAAGTGCTTGAAGTGGAACCTTGGTCCCGGTTCCCAATTGAGAAGCATGCTTTATCTATTTACGCCAGGGACATTTACCACCGTTTCAGGCTTGCGTTTGAGTTGATAGGACGATACAATGTGCAACTTGTAGGAATTAACATGTACTTGTTAGTTCCTAACAATCAGACCTGTTATCCCTATGGTGGAAGAAGCTACATGGTTAATGCTAATGAAGGAAATGACAACTACAACTGTGATTGCTGCAAATATGAGAGGGATGGTTTGTTGTGTTGTCATGTGCTGAAAGTGTTCACACATGTTGGTGTTGACTCAATACCAGAGCAGTACATATTGAGCAGGTGGACACAACAAGCTTTGGAACCTGTGGTTCAACCAGTTATCCCAGCAAAAGATGATGTGATGCCAGAGGAGTCACGGATGCAACTGAGATTTGCCAACTTGTCTACCAAATTTGTAAATGTTGCTAAGATTGGTAGCAAGTCAGAACAGCATGAAGCTATTGCTCGTAGACACATCAAGGAGATGATAACTAAGTTTGCGCAACTAGACAAAGTGAAGAAGAGGAACACAACCAGTGCATCAAAGAATTCTAAGTCTACTTCAGCTCCTATGGCAAAACAGAGAGCAAATTCACGACCTACCACAACAGCCCCTGTGGCTACAACAACTAACTTTGGAAATGCTACATCAGTTATTAAAAAATGCAAAACAACAAATTTAGGTCCTACTCCAGCATCACCAACACCTCCAACGTCTACCAGAACTAGTGGTTGGTTCGAAGCAGAACCTTCTTATATGCCTCCTCCCTCGTCTACTATGGCACCAATTGACCAAGGTCATATGGTTGAGCCTGAAGAAGAAGCAATGGTCATCCTTGACCCTCCTAGGTCGACTACAAAAGGTCGGAATAAAGGTAGATTTCCTTCTGGAATTGAGTTGCAACCTAAGAGAGTTATTGCATGTACTTTGTGTAATCAGCCTGGACACAATTCTTCTACTTGTACAGCGGCATTAGGTTCAGGCTCATTGGGCAAGAAGTTGTGAAATTCTTGTAGTCTACCCCATTTCATCTTGGAAAATAAATAAATGTATTGTTTTTCTATTTGTGTTTTGCAAACAATGTTGTATCAATAAACTACAATCTATTCATGTTATAGTAGTGTGAAAAAATTCAGGAAAAAAGGCAAGAGTTTGATGGAAAACTGTACATTATTTCTTATTCATAACTTCCTTCCACTTGATGGTGTTTTTAGCAGAAGTAACCCATCGATGAGTCATAAGCTTTCTTATATTTTCAACATGTTCAGGACCATAAAATGGCAACCTTCTGCCTGTCCAATTTTATGCATTCATGAGAGCAAAAACACCACAATCTTTGCTGCAAAAAAAGATGTTATTTCTCAGGGTTCAGGGTGAAAAAGCAACAAAGCATAGTTGATGCAAAACAAGTCCTTCATATGTAACCAGCCTTTATATGATAAATTGATGCTAGTTGTCTTAGTACTAGTGGTAGGCAACTTAGATGTAAAAAGTATAAACATTATACTGGTGGTAAATCCAACTTATCATATCTAGCATACAACTTTGCTTGTGAGACCTACAAACCTAGTTGACAAAAATGGATGTATCTTAGTCACTTGTTGTACTCATAATCCACTTATGTTGTATTTAATGCAGGTTAAAGTTGCTGAGATGCATTAAGCTAGTTCCTTGCATTCTGTGTTAGAGGAATACACCTAGTAGGTAACTTACAGATGGACAGTGCAACCTAGTAGGTTCAGGTGTACAACTTAGCAAAAAGTACATATAAAACTTATATAAGAACTTCTAAAACTATGTCATCCATGTAAATTTCTTGCAAAAACTAATAAAAGTTTCTAGTTAGTACATAATATGGGAACCAACTTATGATCCAGCTAAGATGTTTCTTACTTGGTTGTCTGTTTTGGGGTAAAAATATCACCCATCTAATTCTCAAACTTGTCAACCTTGATGCGCGAGGTCGGGTAGTGTTCCTTCCATAAAGTTGTGAAAGATGCTCTAATTTTCTCAGCATTTTGGAGGAGTTTCTTGTCTACCACCGTCCTCATTGAATCAAGAACTTCGAATCTTCTACATTTTATATTGGCAACAAACACCCAGTAGTGGTTCACTTGGATTTTTGGATCATCACTTAAATTCTCCAACACTGCAATCATGACATGTTTGTGTGTAAAACTGATGAGACAAATTGGCATTTGAAAATTCAAATGAACAGTGAAGTTAAAAAGTGTGCAAGCAACTTGAACATATTTCATATAATGTATATGGATGCTTGTAAATATTAGTATATCAACTTAATAAAAAGGACAAAAAAATAAAAAAGGAGATAACAACATGAAACGTAGACAAAAGAAAGAAAATGCAATTAAGTTGGATGGGTAAGCAACTTAGACATGGTGGCAGGAACAACTTAGCATGACAGCAGAAGCCAACTTGTATAGGCTGAACAGAAGAAAAAACCTGAACATGACATGGGAATCAACCTTAATTGGGTTCAGAAAACAACTTGACTGTTGGCAAAAAAAACTACTTAATTATACTTAGTTGTATTTGCAAAACAACTTAGCAGGTACGCAAAAGTAAACTTAATTAAGATGACTAGTGAACTTAGGAGTAAAGTTAGCGGTTGTGCAAAAGAAAACAACTTAGCAACTAATATGCTAATAAAAAGGAAAGCTAGAAATGACACAGTGAATTCAACTTGGTTGGAATCAGGAAACAACTTAGCATCACAGTAAAGCCAACTTAATTGTACTAGCTACAAAAATTCTATAGGATAATCAGACGAAAATGTAAGAAGAAAAACAACAAAAGCGTAGACACCTATGTATACAACTAACTATATGTGGAAGTGAACTTCGTGACCACAGAAAAAACAACTTACAAAGTTTTTCTTGTCTAGTTGTGCATCCTTCTTTGAGAAGTGTTTCTTAAGCTCCTTGTCTTCAAACTGCCCATGTAGAAGTAGTCCCTATGATAGAATAAAAATAAATTTAATGCACATGTGAAAAAATTTGATTGACGTCAACAGAAAAAATTAAAAAATCTTGAGTTGCTTACCCCCGTCCTCAAAGGCATCACCACCTTCTTCTCTGAGCTGTCTATTGAATGGTTGATTGCTTCCAATCTAAGTTCAACAACGATGTTCTTCAAATCACCACATGGCATCATAGAGTTTGCCAGCTCTTGTAAAGAGACAAAGTACTTCTCGAAGTTGACAATTATTGGACTTGTGTCTCTATATTGACCCCTTCAATTTCTTTTTGCATTAGTTGTGACAAGAGAGTAGACTTCTTTCACATCAGCTAAACAAGCATATGTGTTCTTTTTTGAATAATCTATGTAAGGTGATTTTAGGCATGCGGGCAGTCTGATGATCCTTTTTTTGGCAGCAGATGTTGCTAAGTTGCTAGCAGAACCATTTGTGCACGACGCAACTTTATTGGCAGTTGTTGATGGTGTGTGTACATCAAGTTGTTTCTCCACCGCAACTGTTGGAGCTTCTTCCTTCAAACCCTTTTGCCTTTCCACCATTTTGCACATTTCAATGGCCTCCTTTTCCATCTCCGTGTTCCAATCATCATCATACTCATGGAACCTTGTTTTGTTCAGGTTCACTGGTGTAATCCCTCCTTTTGGTGGCGAAACAACTATATTAACAACTCCCTCATCATTTTCCTCTTGACTACTATCAAAACCAATATCAAAAGATGGCAGGTCACAAGCTTGCTGCCATATATCAGTCCTTATTGTAGTTGCCACGGGTGGTGCTGAATTAGGTTGTGGTGGCGGGCAAGTTTTCCTTGTTGGGACAGATGACACCACCTTGGGCTGCATGTCTTGGATTGTCGCTGGTATAGCTTGAGTACCACACTCATTTGTAGGTCGATCTTTGGTTGTTAGTTCTCGCACCAATAGATTTAGTTGCTGTTCCTCGGGTACTAGTTGCATATCCCTTCTGGTTTGTTGAAACTGCCCTATACATAGTTGCTGCACCTTTTGTAACTGAATGCACACTTTCAGTTGTAGCAGTTGCTTTTGAGATGAAACATTCTGCTGATGGTTCAGGATGTGCAGTTTCAGAATTCATGTATGTGCTCCCGCCAAATGGTCTTCCTCAATGCACAACTGCTTTCTGTTTCATGTTCCTGTTTACTTGTTTATCACCTCCAATTGCTAAGTTATCCAGCGCAATGCACTCTGCTTGCATATTCTGTACAACTGGATCTGCGTGGAAAATACCAATTGTTGGTGTTGTTGCAGGAGAAGAGTGTTGGGCCCTCCATATTTCATCCATGAAAATGGCATTTGGGTAGATCTTTGATTACATGTCGAACACTACTGGAGGCTGGTTGTTTGACATGCTGATAGTACTAGATTCGGCTGATCCAAACTGTTTGAGATCGGAGAACGGGCTCAACTCAGGCTGCGGGGCCTCTGTTTTCTTAGAAGACTGCATCAAACCCTGCGCCGTGAGGTTGTCTGCGTCATGATGGCTCTCTCTTGGGCCCTCAAACCCATGTTCATTGTCATTTTTACACATCCTCCTTTCCATGGAATCACTAGCTGATGTGCTGCTTCTTTTTGCGAACCTTGGTGATCTCCTCGGCATCTTTTCCAAGTCAACAACGCGGTTTTCATCCCTATCCCGAGCATTAGGAGGTTCTCTTGTTGTGTTTGCGTCTCCTTCATCCATGTCTTCTTCTTCACTGTCCTCATCTTCATTGTCACTGCCATCATCTCCATCTTCATCTCCATATTCATCTGCGGTGTACTCGTTACCATACAACTTAATAGTTTTCTGTATGCAACTTAGGGTACAACATGTGAACAACTTAACTATGTAGGTAAAACAACTTAGAAGGATATAATACATAATAGATAAACTACATAAGTGGATATGCAGAAACGCAAGGAAAAATATAAGTACGCAACATACTGATCTTTATAAAGCAAAATCCAATGGTCTAAGAGGTAGGGGACAAAACTCAAATTGGAAGGAAAAATTACAGGGAATACGAAGCGGATAAAAAATGGCATACCTCATATGGAAAGTGTGGCATCCCGCAAAACCACTACTAGAAAATCGCGTTGATTTTGTGCATTGCATCGTCATCATCATGCATTGTTTGCATAAAACTATGTTCGCAAGCCCGTTTTGTTTTTCTAAAACGCCCCGTCTTTTATTCAAACGCCAAAACCGGGTCCCCGGAATATTTTGTTTTGGCCGCTATCAGTTTGCAGACGGCCCGTTTAAATCAAATAAAATTTTTATTTATTTTAGTAGGGGCAGTCGAACGGGCCAATCCGACCCGAACGACCGCCCCAGAAATATAAAACGGTCCGTCCTACCAGCCCCTCTAAATCCTAGAGCCACCCACCCTATTTCTACCCACAACCCTCCACCTCACTCCCACCATTCAGAGCCCGCCACATCACCCTCTCCCCTCCCCTCTACCAATCCCAGGCCGCCACTTGGCCATCCCTCACCCCTCAACCCACACAACACACCTCAGCACACACACACAAAACCCCACACCAGATCCCACCTCCCCCAGCGCCCTGCCGCGTGGACCCCACACCCCTGCCCCACTCCCCCTCACACGCGCACATGTCCAGCCCCCTCCCCCTTACCTTTTTCACCCAGTCCATCCTAGCCCCTCCCTGCCCCTCTCTCAACCCGTGGGACCCCACCACGAGCCCACTGCCAGCCGTCCTCTCTCTCTCTCTCTCTCCCCACACCGACCGCCCCACCACCAACCCCCCTTCGACACCGCTCATCTTCCCACCCTCTGTCCTCTCCCTGCACGCCCATGCAGACCTCCTCTCCCCACCGCAAACCGCCTCCGGCTCGCCTGCTTCCTTCCGCCTGCGTGGCCTCCGCCTCCGCCCGGCCCACCTTTCCGCTTGCGGCCCGCAGCGCCCATGCCCGCCTCGACCGCCGCCCGGCCAGCGACCTCACGTCCCGCCGCTGACCCTGCTTCGACCGCTCCTCTCAGCTGCTGACCGCCGTGCTTCCTCGCTCGGCTGCGCTCTCGTCGCCTCCAAACCTTCCCGGCTCTCTTCCTCTCCTCGGCCGCGTGCCAGCCGCCAGTCCTCCGTCGCTGGCTGCCCAGGCGTCGCGCCGCCCAGCCCGCCTGTCGAGCCAAGCCGCCGCTCCGCCCGCTCCGGCGCCATGCAACCGCCTCCTACCTCCTGCCGTCTGTCGCCGCTTAGCCGTCTCGGCGCTCGTGTCTGCGCCCGCCTGCCACAGCCGCCCGGCGCAAGGCCTCTCGGACCCCGCTGCCGCGTGGGCCTCGCCTCGCCGACCTCCTCTGTCCCCGAGCGGACCTGCGGAGCTCGTCGTGGGACCGCCCGCGGCAACCACCTGCCTGAGGACCCGGAGCTCGCCCTGTCCTGCCACGTCACCGCACGAGCCGGCCAAGTTGGCGCCGATGGTCGCTGCACACATCAACCCCTGCTAGCTGCGAAACATATCTCAGATGGAGAGCCAACCGATCCCATGCTCGTCGATCAACGTTGAGTTCCACCTCTCCAAGATCTTCGGAATCGCCAAGGCCACATCACGGATCCGAAGGCCCCGATTTTATCGGAACCCAAGCTCTTCGAGAAGATGCACCTGTCAGGTTCCAACTTCCTGAGTACCTCGAGCAAGCGCACCGACAAGACCGTCACGAGTCGAAAACCCGGGGAGAGACGCAAGACCACGGCACCGGAACCGAACCTCGACCCGCCAAGTCCTTCATCCCGGACGTCAAGACCGATGTGATGGCGCGACCGACGAGACCCTCGCACGGCAAGCTCGACCCGTGGAACCCGGCAAGATCTGTGCGACAAGAACGCCCACCCGGAAGAATCCGCCCGACGCCACGCCAAGTGATTCACCCGACCGAGACCCGACGCGACAAGTGCTTCGTCCGAACGCCATGACCGACAACGTGCCCGAGAACCCGGATCCGCCAAGACCCTACCCGATATCCGAGCACGACCGAGAACGATACCGTCGAACCCCAGATCCGAACCTCGCCGACCCTGGACCCCGAGATCTGCTCCCCGTCGAACCCCGGACCTCGGAACCCCGAGTTCGTCGAACCCTAACAAGATCGTCGAGACCCTAATGTGTGAACCTCCCCGAAACCCTATTTCATAACATAATAACAACTGTTGCATATTAATCATTCATCTTGCATGCATAATCTTGTGGTTTGGGGGCCTTATGCCGATTCACCTAATAATTAAATATGGGGCCATATGCGGACAAATCTAGCCTTATGTTGGCCTCATTTAAACATGTGTAGCGAACCGGTTCCATCTGTTGCATTGATAAACAACATTTAAAATGCGGGGTAGATAAACAACTTGAACCACTGATTAATTGTCGGGACCCTCGGTTCCACTTAAAATGACCTAAATGCATCGCACCCTTTGCCATGTCATACATCATGCATGCATCATGCCAATCTTCTGCCGTTGTATTAAATAGTGCATCCGGTGCTTCTTCTAGTGTTTTGTTTCTTCGCGGATAAGGCCGTTGAGTTGATGTGAGCTTCGCCCCGATCTTCGGTTGAACCTTCGACAATGTTTTCAGGCGAGCATCTCCCCCTTTCTACCTATCTTACTTTTAAAGTATTTACTTCCCTCCTGTTGATCTATTGCTATCTGTGTTGCGATGCTTTAGTTTCCGTACCTGTGATATACCGTGCAGCCCTATATCGCCTTGGACACATCCTATTACCTGTTGTTTGGTAGATAGTTGGACTTGCGCGTCGTAGTCGCTTGCTCAAGTGCTGTTGTTTGTCGTCATATGCCACAGTTGCTGATGTATTGGCCGCATGTTGTTGATGGAGATGATGCTAGTTTTACTTATCGGCACTTTAAATTCCTGTTTAACAACTAAAATTGAATAAGCAGAGGCATCGGTGGGTGATAGAAAATATTTGGTTTCCGAACGCCCACTTGTGTCCCGTAAGACCCCGAGTACTTGATACCTGTTCCTTGATTTATCGCGCTATCCACATCCGGGAGGTATATGGGACCCCCCTGAGCCAGAGCTTGATTCAGTCTTATTTCTAGGGGCCACAAACTAGTTTGAGGTTTTATTTACGATCCTGTACTTATGCCATGCTTTACTGCTTTATTTACGATTGTGCGAGGAGCACACTGTACTGTTTAGGATTTGTGACCCGTTTACGTGGTATCGACAAGCCCAGCCACACTTTCGGGTTCCCAGTCGTTTACCGCCGGCCCCACAAACCTTGAGGCCGTCTCGGAGTCAGCTAACCGTTCTGGAATCTACTTGAGGGTGGCCCTGAAATATTTCTGAATCCTGTGATTGTTCGGTGAAAGCCTCGTTGGGTTTTGATTTGGTTTTCCGAGGTTGATCGGCGTGTGTTGCTATTGGTGCACCCGGCCGGGTAAAACTTTCCGAAAGCCGTGTCCATGGATATGGACGACTTGGAGCACAGTATCTCGATCATAGACAAGCATAACTAAAGTTTACTGCTATAAATTTGACTTTATATTGACTAGTAATCAGCTTCACTATAATGGAATGGCTAATTAATACTGCCCACAATTGCTTGTTTGGTTGTCGCTTGCGACAAATGTATCTGACTAGTAAGTATTGCAACTACAACGAATTGGCTGAATAAAAGTACCAACAACTGCTGGGTTATGGGTTTATATCATGCTACCTGTATCTGATTAGTAATTGACGCAACTATAACGGAATGGTTAACTAAAATTGCCCACTGCTTACTTTATCAGGATGATTATCTAAATCTGCCTAGTAATTGCCGCAACAATAACTGAATAAGTAAAACTGCCAACTGTGTGAGTTCCTCGGTTGACTTCCTCGTTTGGTCTCGAGGGGGAAACACCAGGATAGGTTTGTTGGTGTTAGCTTCAGGTTGGATCCGGATAGGTCATTCTCACCCCTCTCTGATAACCGCCAGTTGTATCGAGTCTCTATAGGTTGTTTAGTGCATGCTGCCGCTTGATCCACCATACCTATGTAGGCGAGGACCGCGAATTCTAGCCTCGCCGTGTCTTGGCCTCAAGATCGACGCTCCTTCTTTTCCTTTGCCCTTTGCCGCACCCCTTTGTTTTAAGCAGGTTTTGGGATCGGCGTCGTTAGCGGTTACCCTTCCGCTTGGCACGGGCAGGTTATGGACGCCATTGGTTATTCTTCGGGCTCTTAGCCCCATTTGCATCTTGTCCGTAGTGACGCTCGATCATTTTCAAGGTGATTTGGATCTTTGTATATTATATCAGTATTCTTGACTCCTTGAGTCAAGTTATATATATCTCATGGGTCCCATCGAGGACTGTGGTGTGATGTTATTACTTCGTTTTCCACCCGCACGAAAGTGCCTGGTGGGCACCTTTGAATCGTTTCTATGCGGGTTTGGTGAATTTTGCCCAAACTTGCATAGGTCCGATTCTGAGGGTGTTACAGAAAGTTTCTTGAAAGTTTTGATGAAACAAATTCTTCAGTCCTGGTCATCCCAACAAATAGGTCGTCCCTGATTATCAACCCAACACCATCTTTGAACTGTAAAAAAAAGTGTAAATTAATTGTGTCATGTGGCCATAGTTGTCGCATAGAATTGAAAGTAGTTATAATTACCCTCAGCTTTCCAAACTCCCCATTTGACTTTGTATCCTTACGTACAACTGCTTGTATAAGTTTGTCATCCCATGCTTCAGCACGAATAGGGCAATCTTCTGCCGATGGCACAAGCTCGTCGACATCTAGAGAATCAAGGTACATGATCTACATAGACACAAAAAACAAAAAAGCAAAGACTGAAAACACAGTGATGTTGATAGGCGAACAAACAAATTTTTGGTTTGTCCTAAAAATTTAACGAGTAAAAAAGAAGGAAAAGTAAAAACGTACCACAAGGTGTTGTAGGCAACAGCAAACCAATTTCTTCGAAACACCCATCTTCTTGACTTCTGTGTTTATTTGGTCAATGGAAAATTGACAGAAATTTGTTCTCCGAGTCACACTGAGGTCAACAATGCTCGGATAACACCTAGGACTGATAATGCATTTAGTTGTGGGGCAAATAAAGCAGTTTATGGCGGCAGCAAAATATGCCCTTAGGAACTTTGGGTCAGCTACCCCATTCATGTCCTTGATCATATTGCACCATGCCTTCCACTCTGGTGCTGACCCACCCTCCATGTTATAGGTTGAATTCATGAAGGAAATTGGATCAGTTTCCATCTCATATACTACAGGCAAGCCTTCATTTGGGAGCCCGAAAACCTTATGGAAGCTATTAGCATCTACTGGTATTGTCCCCCTCCCTGGAATTGCGAGATCACTCCTTATTGGGTCATAACAGGACAGCAACCACATGCTTAAATCCGCAGGCATTTCAGATACTTTAACCTTTAACATGCCTCCACACCCATATTCTGTGATGAGATCCCTTTGTTCTTTACTTAAAAGCTTGTTCAGTTTGAATAATCTAGCAGGAGAAGCTCTATTCCTGCCAATCTGTAAAAAAGAACATGCAAAAGTTGTCAACTAAAATGAGAGAATTGACAAAAAATAAAATCAATAAATAAATATTTAAATGCACTAACCGCCTGGATCTTTCCCCTTGGACAAGCTGGAGCTACAGAAGGTCCGGCAACAACTACAGAATCTCTGGGAGGAACTACTGTCTGCGTCTTCTTCCTTGCAGGTGTTGGAACTACAGAAGGCCCAGGAGCAACTATATTTGAATTGGGTGCAACATTCGGGGCAGTCCTTCTACCAGGATTTCCAGTGTTAGTAACCATGCCTGCTATCTGCGGAAAATGAAAAACACAAGTTCTCAGTGCTACAAAAACAAAAAAATGAGACAAGCTAATAAAATAACATGGAATAAATGATAACACTAGGATGTTGTCCCCCCCCCCCCCCCCCCCGCGTCGTTGTGCTCCAGTTGATGCACGTCCATCTACTGGTACAGTTGGTAGTTGCAGCCGCGGGAAATGATTAGTCATCCCTCCTCCCTTTTTACTGATAATGATGTTAAAAAAAGGGAGTTAAGATGGTGGGGCAATTAGATAGCTATATGAACTTATATAGCCAAAAACTTAGATAGCTATATGAAGTTAGTCCTAAAGCAACATCCCATTCATAAGTTGTGTTTGCCAAGAAAAACAGTTATGTAAACCAACTTAATGACAGACCAAATGAAAACACCTATGAAACACAACTAACTATAAAAGCTAGTGAACTTAATGAACACAGTAAAACAACTTAGATAATTTCTTTACATAATCAGGTCACAAACTAAGTAACATCAAGCACACAAACTAAGTGACATCAGGACATGCACATGGACAGATTTCACCAGCAAATCAACGTGTTACAGTGACATGCACATGGGCAAACTAATCAGGTCACAAACACATGAA
The DNA here is from genome assembly GCA_030063025.1 of Avena longiglumis. Classification (NCBI taxonomy): domain Eukaryota; kingdom Viridiplantae; phylum Streptophyta; class Magnoliopsida; order Poales; family Poaceae; genus Avena; species Avena longiglumis. The sequence continues at coordinate 367,799,539 of CP125975.1, forward strand.
TTCACTGTGTTACAGTGACATGCACATGGACAGATTTGACCAGTAAAACAACAGCATATTACACAGTAAGAAACTCCCACATATTTCACAGTAAGCAACTACAAAAATCGCTCCTAAGATGCACATGCCAAATCGAGGTAGGGATTTCATATACTACAGAAAACCTAAAAAATTCACCGATTAAATAGAAGTATCCTAGTTCCTAAGATGTAGATCCGCAGCAAAAAAACACCAGTAGAAGCCTACATATGCTAGGACTCGATGGATTTCAGTTGTAGGAACTCACCAAACACGAGAGCTCCGCGGGGTTGAATCGAGAAAAAATCTGTCGTCGGAGCACTCTCCGTCGCCGAACTTGACGCCCTTTCGTGCTCCTCGTCCTCCCCGAGCACCACCACGTTTGCTAGCCCGATATACGTCGCCAATCTCCTCCGCCACCTCGCCAAACAGACGCTGATCTCCCGCTTCTCGCGCCGGGTAGTTCTCCGACGACGCACTGGACGCCCTCGTCCCACGCGTCACCCTCTCAACCGGTCAGCACCACCGATCTACTCGCCGCCGGCAGAATCTCCACCAATCTACTCGGCCACCTTGCCCACCGCAACCGATCTCCCGCTCCTCGCGCGACGGGAACTCTCCGACGACGCAATCGAGATAATAGTCAAGCGCGCTTTCTCCGGGTCACACTGAAATGGTGCCGCTCATGATCCTCCGTCGATTTCAGGGGAGAGGAAGAGGAGAGGGGAACGAGGAAGACGAGCGCGAGCAAAATGAGCAACGGATCTGGCACGCCGACAACGCCGCACGCAGGTGGGGCCCAGGTAAAAAAATGTCCGAAAACGATAGGAGGCGCGATAAAGATCGTACGGTCACGAATCGATGGCTCCAGACGACAATCTGGCCACCAGTTGCTTTTTAGTGTTTGGGTTGCTTTGTGCACTTGCACCTTTTGGATAGATTTAAATGTACTTGGGATCTTCTCCATCTGTGGTGAATAGGTTGGATAGTGACATACCTGTCGTTGGGATTCCAAATTATCAGCTTCTAGAGCGATTGGCATGTGTATTCTATCCACTGCAGCCCTCGCCAGGCAGGCCATGGCCTGAGCTTCTACAACTGACAAACATTGTGTAATATACTAAGACGCTGCATAGATAATCCAACATATTCAGTATCTTGCAATTACACCCACACTTGGTTCTCCGATCGCCAGATTGAACGATGCATCAATAACACAGCGTTCACCTTTAGCTAGTACTCTGGAGAAGTCTTCCATTGCTCTGCTGCTACCACGTGTGACCCCACTAGTCAAAAGTTTGAGGGACCAAATATGTACTTGTCCAAAACAACAAAGTTAAACAAGAACCAATAATACAAAATACATAGTACTATTAATTAACTCGTTATAGTTGTACACATTCTAATTTTTATCTCCTAGTTTGATATTTTTATGATACTTACCCCCATTTCATTGATTTTCACCGTGATTACCTCGGTTGGTGAAATTTTGTGTGCCACCTTTCATCTCTTTTAAATATTTGAGAATGATGTTCTAGTTGGGTCTGTGCTACCCTATACAAGTGGCGGGTCGAACTCAAAGAGGAAATAACATTTGGTTATCGTGGGAAAAACCGTTAGGAGGAAAATTGCTTACCTGGCCGGCCACGTGTACCCTACTATCAGGGTAATTATCGTCAAAGATATGGACGTGGTTTTTGTTATTTTAACTCATCACATTTTTGTTCTTCTGAAATTTTGTAAAGGAGCCAAAAGGCTTGGACGTTTGGTTTATTAATTAAGAGGAGTTTCCGGTAACAAACCAACGATCAAATGATAAGCCTATAATTAGCCCTAAATTCTTCCTACATATGTTTTTTTTTTTTGCTACAACACGAGGTCGGCGAGATTAAACTGGTTCGTGGCAACATTTGTACTCCCGTTGCTTTAAAATATAAAATATTTTAATTTTATAAAATAAATATATTTAGACTTTTTTACTATATATACGTTCGCTCTGGTTTGGAGCGAATCTATATGCTAAGAAAAAGTCTAAATAAATTTTTTTATAAACCTAAAACATCTTATATTTTATTTTAAAACCGAGGGAGTAGCAACTAACGACAGAGAAGAAAGACAAATCGCGAGAGGTGAAGATAAAATGGAAATGAATCGCGTAAGAGATATGCATGTATATGCGAAAGGAAAGGAGTCCCTGATTTACCCATGCATATGCGAAAGGAAAGAAATCACAATTTCCGGAATCTCCCGGAATCAAATCGTGTTTAATTCGACGCCGATTGAGGTGTTGATTATAGGAATAGGACAGCGAGATGACAACACCCAGATCAGATCCATCGCGCGCTGGCCGATTAAAATCCGGCTGCCGGCGGGCGAGCGATCTGTTCGCTGCGTCGTACGGACGGACGGGCCATGGTGAATTTGCATGGGTCGACGGTGCGCCGGGCCGGCAGGTACCTCCTGCCGCTGCTCTTCCCGGCGTGCTGCGTCCTGTGGATGCTCATCTTCTTCCAGTCTCCGACGGCCCTCGTGCGGGAGAGTTTCCAGCCGAGGATTACGCTGACGGAGAAACGGGTCATCGACGCGACGCCGACGCCGACGCTGCCGGAGCGTCGAGAGATCATTGACACGTCCCCGTCGCAACCTCCGCCGCTGGAGGGTCCAGAGACCGTTAAGGCGTCGCCACCACCGCCGCCGCCGGCACGTCGGGCGAGGACAGATAGTCCGTCGCCGCCTCCGCCGGCGGCTCCGAGGGACCGTTGCGCCGGCCGCTACATCTACATCCACGATCTGCCGAGCCGGTTCAACTCCGACCTGATCCGGGACTGCCGGTCCCTGTGCGATTGGACGGACATGTGCAAGCACCTTGAGAACGGCGGCATGGGCCCGCGGCTCACGCGCACCGGCGGCGTGCTCCCGTCCACCGGCTGGTACGACACCAACCAGTTCACCCTGGAGGTCATCTTCCATAGCCGGATGAAGCGGTACGACTGCCTCACCACCGACGCCTCCCGCGCCGCCGCCGTCTACGTGCCTTACTACGCCGGGCTTGACGTCGGCCGGTACCTTTGGGGGTTCAGCAACGGCCTCCGCGACGCCCTCGCCGAGGACCTCGTCGAGTGGCTCCGGTCGTCACCGGCGTGGTCGGCGCACGGCGGGCGGGACCACTTCCTCGTAGGCGGCCGCATCACATGGGATTTCCGGCGTCAGGACGGCCGCGAGTGGGGCAGCCGGCTGCTCCTCCTCCCGGAGGCCACGAACATGACGACGCTCGTCATCGAGTCGAGCCCGTGGCACGGCAACGACGTGGGAGTGCCGTACCCGACATACTTCCACCCGTCCCGCGCCGCCGAGGTGTCCTCGTGGCAGCGCGCCGTGCGGCGCGCGCGGCGGCCGTTGCTATTCGCGTTCGCCGGCGGCACGCGGGGGCACGGCAGCGACAAGAACACGGACGGCAACGGCGTCGTCCGCGACGCGATCATCGAGCAGTGCACGCAGTCGCGGCGGTGCAGGCTCCTCCAGTGCGGCGCCCGCGGCCGGCGCAACGACTGCTACGCGCCGGGCAACGTGATGCGGCTGTTCAAGAGCGCCGCCTTCTGCCTGCAGCCGCAGGGGGACTCGTACACGCGGAAGTCGGCCTTCGACGCCATGCTCGCCGGCTGCGTGCCGGTGTTCTTCCACCCAGGATCGGCGTACGTTCAGTACCGGTGGCACCTGCCGGCGGACCACCGCAAGTACTCGGTATTCGTGCCGGAGGACGGCGTGCGGAACGGCACGGTGAGGCTGGAGGACGTGCTCCGGCGGATCAGCGCGAGGGAGGTGGCGGCCATGAGGGAGCAGCTGGTCAGGATGATCCCCAGCATCGTGTACAGGGACCCGAGGGCCAAGGCGGGACACGGGTTGAAGGACGCGGTGGATGTTGCCGTCGACGGTGTGATCGCGAGGGTGAGGAAGATCAAACAAGGGATGCCTCTCTCGGATGATGACATGGGGCAGTGGTATGGCTACTTTGAGAAGCATTGAAACATGTGGGTTTTCTCTGGGTTTTTCTAGACAGACATGACATCACGAGGTTGTAAAAACAGCTACACGATATTTTTCAGAGAAAACTACATGGCTTGGCCGTCCCTTGATAATTGTCGTTATTGGCTCACCTATAATTACGGTTTCCGGAAGAAGTGTTTTTTCTTTTTTTGGTTCAAATCTCAGAGCTTTATTCAGCAATCACAGCTCCGGCACAATCAGCTTGAATGCTGACGACCAGAAAATCCAAAACAACATCGATCCAACTCTCATTAACCATCAGTGTGCTAGCACGTTTCGCACAAAGATGAGCCGAGCAGTTGGCCGATCTGGATACATGCTGAATTACAAAAGAAACAAACGACAAAGCTAGCTCTTCGATTTCATCTAAAATAGGTGCTACTGCCAAACGAGATCCGTGGCGAGAATTCTAGAGGTTCACCATCTCCAGACAGTCCGTCTCCATCACCATTTTTGTGAAGCCCCTCAGGCGAGCAAAGAGAACCCTATCACGTACTGAGAGGGATTCAGTGACCAGCGGATCCGTGATCCCAGGGTATGGCTTACTCCAAGCTCCTAGGAAGGCTTGATGCGATCGTGCAACACCACCGGCACCCTCCTGGCAAGATTCCATTGAGAGACCAGCGTCTGTATTGATCTTTACCACATCAGTCTCAGGAGGACGCCATCCATGGCCTGGAAGAACAGCAGTGCAAGTTCGGGCAGCTCCAAAACAGCTAGAGCATCTTTAGCCATCTTCAAAGCTTGGGCCGGATCGAAACTCCCCCGATCATGCGTCCAGCTATTCCGTGAAGTCCATATCGTTCACATAGTTGTGATTATTTTAGCTCTGTCGGACATAGAAAATCTAGGATCACAGAGAATATCTCTTGACCATGTACTTGGATGCAATCTGGGTAACGAGATACCCATCCATAATTGAGCTTCTTCCCAAAACTTCTTTGCATGCACACAGTAAATCAAGGCATGCATGATATCTTTCTCGGTAGCCAAACATATTTTGCATCTACTGAGCTGAGCAATGTGTCCATGCTTCAGGATACTTTGCGCCGGTAGAATACCATGAAGTACACGCCACCAGAATATCCGTACTTTTGGCATCACCTTAATTTTCTAGAGAGAATTCCACATCTGTCGTTCTCTCATTGAAGTTTCAGTGATAGTCCCTTCCTCTAGAGCAAAGTGCTCGTTTCGATTCAGAAGTGTTTTTTCTAACGGGTTGCCCCTTCTACATCTTAGGGCATGTACAACCCGAGCGTTAAGCACGGACGCTAGAATCGTCATCCTGGCCGTTACACTCAATTCATGGCCAAAGCCGAGCCCGGAAATCTCTCTTGTCCGAACCTAGAAATCTATCTTGAGTTGCGGCTTCAAGATGTATCGGTCGCTCCTTTCTTTTCTCCCATCTAAAATGATTTTTGCAATAGCAAATCCTATCCTCACGCTAGAAAATGAATCATTATTAGCGCCTTAGTTAGCGTCTATCAAAGTAAGATAGATCGCTTGTTTGGTTTTCTTTTATTATCTACTAGCATAATATCCGTGCGAGCTTGCTACGAAAGAGCACGTCGTTCACCTTGTAAATTACAAAAAAGTGTTTGTGTATTGCATCGATGAAAAAAATATGTCGATGAAAAGCTAGTATTAAATTAGAAAAAATCTTTTCACCCATCAGATTAAATTAAAAAATTATAAAATTCATAAACAGGTCATGCCCACAAGGCCCAGCTGGCCCAGCCAGACGATCACAACCACTCTCGACGCACGACGCATCTCTCTTGCTCATGAACAATGCCCACTCCACGCGATCAACACGTGAGGCCACCACGTTGTTGGGGCCCACCTTTTCTTCCCGATTAATCTTGTTCCGTTTCTCTCTAAACATTGACTCTGACACCGGTCTCCTGAGATTTCTTTCCCAAATCCTTCCTGGTCAGGGGATTGGGGGAGCATGAGCATGACCGAGATGGGCATGGCCGCCGCACATGTCATCCACCGTGTGATGGTGTAGGAGTAGGTGCCTTGGTCGGGGATTAAAGAGCTAATTACACATTTAGTCCCACAACTTGTTTCGGAGGTGCAAAATAGTCCCACAACTTATAAAATGGCCAAAAGTAGCCCCACAACTTGTAATCTGGGTGTATACTAGTCCAATTCAAACAAAGTTGTGCAAACTTGATAGTTTTTGGACGAATTCGGTTGAAGCTTTTGCAAAACGGTCCAGAAAACGACTGAGGCCCTTCCACGCATGACGTGATTGGAAGTCGTTGCTGACCGGCCGCTCCTCTTGCTGCTCCCGTTGCTGACCGGCCGCTGCTCCCCCTGCTGACCGGCCGCTCCCGCTCCCGCCTCACCATCTCCACACTCCTCTCATCCCCAACCTCCGTCCCACTCGCCTCACCGCTGACCGGCTGCCGCTCCCGCTGCTGGCCCTAACGGAGCCGATCGATCCCGTGGTGGCGGCAGCAGGAGGGCTCTGTGGAGAGAACGGCTCGATCTCCTGCACCTGCTCTAGCTCGGGGAAGGGCTTGGAGGAGGGGCCCTGCATCAGCTCGAGATGGAGGTCGTGCATCAGCTCGTAATGGAGGTTCTCTGTTCCGGAGTGCAGCGGAGGCAGAGGCCTTCGTCGAGGCGGAGGTGTATGAGGCGAGTCTGGCGGCACAAAGGGAGAAAAGGGAGTGACTGATCTGAACCTCACATGAAACTTGAACTACGTCCTCCTCTTACATTCACCGAATCAAAGGCAAGAAAAATATCTACGGACAGAACAAATGATACATCTCTATTAGTTAACTGAACTGAACCTCACATGACATTGAGGTATCTATGTACTTTATTGAAACTGGTAACGGTTCCAACAATTTTTTTGAGCTGAACCATTATGATTGCTCTACCTCGCCCTCCATGGCACCAAGGTTTTGGTTACCGGTCGGGAAATCCGGTTACCGGTCGGTAACCGGATATCCCGACCACCCTCGGGAAATCGGTTTACCAGACAAAAAATCCCGAATTTATTTGAATTGTATGAAATTTATGAATTTTAACAAAAAACCGATGTAAATGGTCATACCGAGGACTTTGAATTCGAATTTTGAAATTTAAATCCGTCCGGTAACCGGTCGGGATTTCTCGAATCATGATGGAAATCCCGGCCACCCTCGGGATTTTTTTCGTACCGGGAACCAAAACCTTGCATGGCACCATACTGTCTGTTCCAAACAAAGTTCTCCATTGAAACTACCTAAGTTCGAGCTGATCGTGCGCCCACATCCGCCCTCCATGGCACTGTCGCGAGAAGACAAAGCAGAGAGGTTACAGCAGAAAAGAGGGTACCGTATGACGGAGGGTCCTCGCACTGCTCACGGTAGTGCATCTCCGCCGAGAACTTCCGCCACGATCAGTCGCGTCGGTGCCGTCGGCAGTCTCCTCGCCGGGGCTACTTCTTTCCTATTCATGGCAAGGGGAGGGGGTCATCGCTAATAATCCAATGGGCCAGCGCGTGGAAGGGCCCAAATTCGTGGCACAATATTTCCTGACCACAGTACGACTCGGTCCATTTGGTCAAATTTGCTTGAATTTTGTTAAAATTGACTAGTTTGCACCCAAATTGCAAGTTGTGGGACTACTTTTGTCCATTTTACAAGTTGTGAGACTATTTTGCACCTCCAGAGCAAGTTGTGGGACTAAATGTGTAATTATCTCGGGATTAGAATCTATACGCTTGGCATGTTACTATCGTAGACCGTGGTGTAATTGTCATCACATCGTTTCAGAATATTTCTTCAAAATTTCTAACACGAACTGCTACACTTGATCACTTTTGTCCGTCAGCACTCACTTCAATGGGCAAAAAAACCGATTATATCCAAGTATGATACATATGGATAAACCAGGCAGTCGTCATGCATTTGAGACCGGTTGCAGCAGTCGTGTACTACAATCCTGCAAATCAAATGGATAAAAAATGGATTAAGTATCATACTGCAAACAGAAGAGAAGAAAGGAGCGGAAAGGGCCAGCTACAACACGGTCTTCTCCTTGCACACATCGGCATGGTCCCGGTGTCCAGCCAGACCCAACATCAGGATGACCACATGCTCAGCCTTGACAGGCGCAAGCACTCTATGTCTCGATGTTCCCATGCATAGAGACCGCTCCCAAGGCGCGACGAAACAAAATTGATCGATCAATTAAGCCCCAGGAAGATGTTGACTCTGACACCGGGCCAAGCAAAGTCATCAAGAGAAGGCATCTTGTCATGTTCCTCTTATCGGTCAGGGCGGAGCAGCTCACCAAGAAAAACATAGAGACAATGGAAGGAGATGTCTCCACTCATGAAATTAGGGATTGAAGAATGGAATAGGAGAAGAAATTGGTAGGAGTAGCTTTTGATTTCAATCTCAGAGACGCCATGTTTGAGTTTACAGCTAAGGGAGCTACTCTACCTACTCTACACCATATTGGTGCGATAATATTCAGCATAACCGGTCTATTACAATGTAATGACATTTATAGCCAGCAACTCACAAACGAGCTTAAACATTACAACTTGACGGTCACGTAAGTGACGTGGCGAAATCTCAGCCTCTCTTCCCATCTTCTGTCAGCCACGAGATGTATTCATCATGTGCGCCTTCCTCCATCGTTAGGTGCGCCATTGAGTCCACTGTAGGGTCCTAACAATTGCCCCCCCTCCCTGAAGATGATCCTTGTCCTCGAGGATCGGTAGAAGGAAACCAGCGACGAATAGTGGCAGCATAGAATGCAGGAAATGTGCTTTTAATGAATCCAGCATCTTCCCAGGTAGCCTCGTCAGGTGACATGTTGAGCCATTGCACCAACCATTGTGTGACCAGAACGGAATGACGAGGGACATCACGAGTATCCCGAACCAAGATAGGTTCAGTTTTGATGTTGCCTTTAGCATCAATCAATGGTAGATTTGCTTCAGGAATAGCCTTGGCACCAAGATGGTTCTTTAACTGGCTGACATGAAAAACATCATGTATTTGAGTACCAGGTGGCATGAGCAATTTGTAAGCCATGGGACCAATGCGTTGGAGAACCCGAAAAGGACCATAATACTTGGTAGCCAGTTTTAATCCATGACGAACATCGAAAGCAGCCATGCGATAAGGTTGGAGTTTGAGGTAAACCACATCACCAACCACAAATTGACGCTTAGTGCGTTTGGTATCAGCGTACTTCTTCATTCGCAGTTGTGCATGGAGAAGATTGGCTTTTAAATGTTGGAGAATTAGTTCCTTTTGTTTTATAAATTCATTAGCATCATCTGCTGGAGGACCAGGAACTGAAATTTCACTGATCAAAGGTGCTGGAAAGCCATACAGAGCGTGAAAAGGAGTGAATTTGGTTGTTGTATGATAAGTGGAATTCTACCACCACTCAGCCAATGATAACCAAGAGCTCCAACGCTTGGGTTCAGTAAAATCCATGCTACGCAGATAGGACTCGAGACACTGGTTAACCCTATCAATCTGACCATTTGTCTGTGGATGATACGATGTACTCATGCATATATTAACCTTCAGTTGTTTGAATATTTTCTGCCAGAATTTGCTGGTGAATATACGATCTCAATCGATGACAATGGATTTAGGCATACCCTGTAGTCTTAAGACATTGTCAATGAAGGCAGTGACAACGGGATTTACTGTGTATGGATGAGCAAGTGGAATAAAATGAGCATATTTAGTTAGCCGACAGATCACCACTAATATCACTTCCTTGACATTGGATTTAGGGAGGCCCTCAACAAAATCCATGGAAATATGTCTCAAAGCCATATTAGGGATAGGAAGGGGAACCAACATGCCTGGGTAGTGGCAGTGTTTAGTTTTGGCACGTTGACAGGTTGGATACTGTTGAATGAATGTTTCAACATCCTTGCGCATGTTAGTCCAGTAGAAAATTCGCTTCAAACATTGATAGCTTGCTCGTATACCAGAGTGGCCACCAATGGGAGAGGAATGGAAGGTGTCAAGCAATTTGTTCTTGAGTGTTATCAGCCCCTATTGTAATTCTGCCTTTGTACCTCAAAATACCAGAATGATAAGTGTAATTGCTAGGTAATGTGGTACCTGCAGTAGCTTGAGAAATGAATTGTTGACAGTGGTTATCTTGAGAGTAAGATAATTCAACATCCTCTGTCCAGCTAGGCCTAATAGTAGTAATATCCATGAGTTGATCCTTGCGAGAAAGAGCAAAAGCCACTCTGTTATCTTGTCCTTTCTTGTATTCAATCTCATAGTCAAATTCCAGCAATTTCAAGAATAGCTTATACTGCATGACAGTAGTCACTCTTTGCTCATTGATGAACTTTAGACTCTGGTGGTCAGCCTTGATAATAAATTTGTTACCCAGAAAGTAATGGCGCCATTTCTTCGGAGATTCTAAAATAGCTATAGCTTCTTTCTCATAGGTAGAAAGTGCAGCTGCTTTCACTCCCAGATCCTTGTTGTAGAAAGCAATAGGCTGTTTGTTTTGCATAAGAATACCACCAATGCCACTTCCTCAAGCATCACATTCCAGAATAAATGGGGCAGAAAAGTTAGGCAAAGCTAGGACAGGTGATGTAATCATGCATTGTTGCAACTGTGCAAATGCTGCAGTTTGTTGCTCAATCCACTGAAATGTTTCTTTCTTAAGTATATCATACAAAGGTTTGCATATGTGACCATAACCTTTGATGAAATGTCTGTAATAACCAGTTAAGCCCAGAAAACTTCTTAACTGAGTGACATATGTTGGAAGTGGTCAGTCCTTGATTGCTGTAATCTTGGCTGGATCTATGGCAACACTAGACTGGGAAATAACATGACCCAAATATTCAACCTGATGTGTTTCAAAAGTACATTTACTTTCCTTAAGGAACAGAGAGTGTTTCTTCAGGATTTCCAACACAATTATCAAATGGTGCTGATGTTCTTCCAGTGTTTTGCTATAGATGAGAATATCATTAAAGAAAACCAATAAAAACTGCCTTAAATATTCACTGAATATTGAATTCATTAAGGCTTGGAAAGTAGCTGGAGCATTTGTAAGGACAAAGGGCATTACCAGAAATTCAAAATGGCCATTGTAAGTTGTGAATGCAGTCTTGGGTATATCAGCTGGTTTCATGCAAATTTTATGATACCTAGAACGAAGATCTAGCTTGGTAAAAATTGCTGCTCCATTCAATTCATCTAAGAGATCTTCAATGACAGGAATTTGGAACTTGTTCTTCACTGTTAAAGCATTCAAACAGCGATAATCAATACAAAGTCGCCAAGACCCATCTTTCTTCCTGACTAAAATAGCAGGAGCTGCATAGGGACTATCACTGGCTTTGATAATTCCTTTAGACAGAAGTTCTTTTATCTGTTTCTCCGTCTCATTTTTCTGTATATGGGGAACTCTGTAAGGGCGAGCTGCTGGTGGTGTAGCATTATCTTGTAATGGAATCTCATGATCACAAGATCGAGCAGGAGGAAGTTCACTTGGTGGTTGGAAAAGATCCTTATATTGAGAAAGGATGTGCTGTAATGGTTGAGGAATTACTTGAGTTTGGTTGGTTTCTTCATGCAATTGCAAGTGTAACACATATCCCAGGCTGCCTTTGCTGCACATCTTATCTACTTTTATCAGCTAAGATGTAAGTCAAGTTCTTAGTGAGACTAGCATCAGGTAATCTTACCAATTTCTTATCATTGGTGTGAACTTCCACACACTATATTCCCAGTCAAAAGTAACTGGTCCATGTAACTTCATCCAATCACTGCCTAGCACCACATCATACCCTTGCAGATCTAGAAGTGTAAAAGAATGAGTAAATTGGATTGCACATATAGTAAAATTGCAGTCAGCAATATGTCTACCAGAAGTTAGAGATCCACCACCTGCAACAGTCACTGTTTTGGTAGGATTATTGACTATCTCGCAATTAGTTTTGAGGGAAAAGTGTACATCACAAAAGTATTGGTGCTGCCGGTGTCAACTAGTGCCATTGCCTCCAATGCAAATTGCAACTGCAATAGTGTCTCCTGACTTAGGTCCAGAGAGAGATTGGGCTGAGATATGCATTAACTGTTGGGGCTGTTGTTCTCCAGACTCTTCCTGAAGATTTTGTGGTTCAAAAAGGTCAGTTTCTACCATATCATGTTGTGGAACTGTCTCTTCTGATTCAGCAGTAAGGACATGTAGAGTTGGATCTTGATGGCATTTATGACCTGGTTGCCAAGGACCATTGCATCGCCAGCATACTCCTGGTTTCCTGGCAGGAGGAGGAACATAGACTGGTTTGTCAGGTTGAGACTGGATTTGAGGTTGAGGTGGTCCCAGTAGATGGTGTGGCTGTTTGTAGGTGAGATACGCAGTGTTCTTTTGTGCTCTAGCAGTAGCAAGCAGCCCACTCTCATAGTCTCTTGCCATCCAATAAGCATTGGAGAGGGTAGTAGGGCGCTGAGGCCGAAGGTTACACTTGATTTCTGGCCGCAAACCATTGACAAAACTCACAATGTAATAGTGTTCCTGGAGATAAGGATGTTCCTCTCTAATGACAGCCATGATTTCCTCAAATTTATCAGTGTAATCAGAAACTGACATGGAATATTGCCTGAGTGAATGGAATTTTTCCAGCAGTTCATATATGCTTGCTTGTGCAAACCTATCACAAATGAGCCTACAAAATTGTTTCCAAGAGATGGCACCCTGCAATATTTTGGTACTCCTCAACCAGTTATCTGCTCTACCAATGATATAAGTTTGAGCAAGATCCACCTTACACTCATTAGGCACTTGGGAAAGTTCAAAGTATTTTGTGACTTGTCTGATCCATCCCAGAGGGTTTTCTCCATTAAAATAAGGAAAATCCATTTTAGGACCTTTGGCAATAGATTTCATAAACTGAGCAGCTCTTTCTGATTTATAATGAGTGACAGCAGGTTTTTCAATGTTAACAGTTAAGGCAAGAGGTTGGGTGATAGAGTCCTATTTAGGCATGGATGATTCCAAATTGATTTGATCCATAGTTTTGCCAGAAACTTGCAATTCAGCCAGAACTCGAGCACGATCATGAATATCCTTAACAATTTCATGTTGCTTTAATAAGATTCCTTGTTCTTTCAGAGTATAACTAACACAGGGAGTCTCTGGATCAGGAGTGGATGGGCGGGTGAGTTTACCTTCCAGCCTCTTCAAATAATCGAACATAGTAGACTGTACCTGATCATTTTTCAGGAGAGTCTCCATAAGATCCACTTTAATATCCAGAGCTTCAAATTTTTCCAGACGCACATGAACAACTTCCAACTATATCTGGATGCCCTCTTGCTTGTCACTGATAGCACGCACTTCATCCCGTAACTCCACTCCTTCTGCCTCCAGTTCCTGATGTTTCGTACGGGTCGCCATTGCTTCCCAATCAACACGGTTCCAGAATTTTACCGGAGGATGAACTCCGAAACCTCACCTGTGATTGAAGGCTTCCTGCAGTCGTCACGCTCCATGCCGCCAAGTAGCACACGGATCAAATTTGTAGCCGGAAGTTTACAACCAGAGAAGTGTTCCCCGGCAACCGCTGCGAGTCGTTCAATCTGTGCCCGAACTATGCCGCCGCCGCCAAGCCGCCACCGTCGACTCTATCTCGGAGATGGACGATCGCCGCTACCACGCCTTCGTCGACCGATTCACACCGCCGCCGTGGAATCTCGCTCGATCGATGGGATTTTACGAGATAGCTCAACCACCGATCAGCTAGACCCGATTCACCACCGCCTAGAAAAAGAGTCTCCGATACCAACTGACAGACCCCTCTCAATCTATCGACAGGAAATTAGGGATTGGAGAATGGAATCGGAGAAGAAATTGGTAGGAGTAGCTTTTGATTTCAATCTCAGAGACAACGTGTTTGAGTTTACAGCTAAGGGAGCTACTCTACCTACTCTACACCATATTGGTGAGATAATATTCAGCATAACCGGTCTATTACAATGTAATGACATTTATAGCCAGTAACTCACAAACGAGCTTAAACATTACAACTTGACGGTCACGTAAGTGACATGGCGAAATCTCAGCCTCTCTTCCCATCTTCTATCATCCACCAGATGTATTCATCCTGTGCGCCTTCCTCCATCGTCAGGTGCGCCATTGAGTCCACTGTAGGGTCCTGATAGACTTGTTGTTGCGATGACGGAGGTGACAGATCGATGACGGGGACCAGAGAAGGCGGCGGACTAGCAGTGGGAATCAAAGGGAGAAGGGACTGCAGAGAGGTGGCGTAATGGCGTCGGTTACCAGAGGGACGCATACGAATATAGCGGTGCTGGGGTCACGAAAACCTAGCTCGGAGGACGGAGGCAAACTGCTTTATCGAGCTGCCTCCTCGCTTAGCAGATATTGTTTTTTCAATCGCTCGGTATTTTTTACATAGCAGTGCATTTCCCGTAAACTCGACTTGTAAACAGCTCAATTCATGGCCGAACTCGAACCCCGGATTCTATCTTGAGTTGTGGCTTGAAGATGCATCAGATGCTTCCTTCTTTTCTCCCATCTAAAATGATTTTCACAATATCAGATCCTATTCTAACGCTAGAAAACAAATCATTATTAGCGGTTTTATTTTTATTACCTATTTTATTTTATCATCTAAGGGCACATACAGAGAAGTCATGTCTTCTCTTATCTCTCCAGACTATCTAAAAAAGATATTTTATATAGGTTAAGTTATACAATGCATTATCTTTTATTATCATCTCTAATAGTTAATGAGAATTAACTATTTTTAGTAAGTAATTGATTTTCTAAGGAAAGACATATGATATAATAGAAAAACTAGTCATCTCTTATTTTTAAGAGATCATTCTTTAGATAAGGGAAGACAACCTTATTTTTCTTATTACTCTCTTCTTCAACTAAGCAAAAATCCAACATCGCAAACATGAAAGAAGGCTGACATCACTCATTGTAGATAACCTAAAGAGTCTTCCATTGTATATGTCCTTAAGCTATCCCAATGCTGAAAGCTTTGTGGATTGATGATGTGTGATTGGTTGACTGCGCGCATTTTGGAGATCACGTGCAAGGGGGTTCATGGTCCCGTGGAACCAGGTGAAAACATGTTTCCTAGTTCATTTGGTAGCCAGTGGAGACAATTGGTTGGCCTTTGTTGGATAGCCGGTGCGTATGTTTGGTTGCATGCATTGTCGAGTGGTGCACACACCTAAATCATACATGGTCTATTTAATTGTCTTGCGATATACGTTATGATGAACTCTTCTATAGTGTGGTGATGTTACCAGGCACCTTGTTACGATAATTACCGCCATGCAAGATTATAGACGACACTGAGGCACGATGTTTGATAACGCAGTTCGGCATATGCCTATTATGCGAGGCATGACTACAGCCGCTTCTCCCTAAGATACCGCAATGGTCGCCTTAGGCGCCGACACAAGTTGCAAGCTCCCCCTGCGAGCCTATTGCTATCAATTCATCATAGGTTACATCGTATGGCACCCTCCACATTATATGGAAGGCCTAGGCTATAAAATTCCGACTGTACTACTACTCGTAACCTATCCACACATAATACAACTCCAAGTCCAAACGTAACCTAGCTCGTACATAATATTCGACACAAACACAACAAACTCCACCTTGGCGAATATTCTCCGCCACCTTGAATTTGTCCAAGCGTCAAAACTCCATGTACTCTAGACTTGAGTTGTCTTCATCGTAGCTTAGAGTAAGCTACCCGACGAGTCTGAATCAGGCCCGCCGCCTCCGTGGAACACCGGTGCTACTCCCGCAACTTTAGTCTCCATGACTCCACCTACAACTAAGAAAACTTTCCTGTCGTTGTCCAAGTCATCACCACGAGATGCTACATCACATGACCCACCATTGAGTTCTGGACAGACCCTCTTCTATGTCCCCACTGCTTGCACTTGTAGCGCTGCACCTTCTTCTTTTTCCCGTTCTTCCCTGCCTCTTGTCCTTTCCAGCCTTGCTCACCCCTGACCATGAGAGACTTCCTTTGCATCATTCTTCTTCCTTATATCATAAGACAATAATGCCGCAGCAATATCCTCAAGTTCGATGGTCTTCTTACCATAAGTCAATGTAGTGACCAAATGCTCATAGGACGGTGGCAACGAAAATAGAAGAAGAATCGCCCTATCCTCGTCTGGAATCGACAGCGCAATACATGCTAGATCCGTGACAACCTGATTAAATGCATTCATGTGATCCACAAGATCCAACCCCTCTTGCATCTTCAGCTTATAGAACTTCTGCTTCAAATACACCTTGGTCGTCACAGTCTTGGACATAAACCGACTCTCTAGATTCTTCCAAATCTTCTTTGGTACACTCTCATCCATCACATAAGACATGACCTGGTCTGACAGGCACAAATGTATGGTCCCGACTGCTTGCATTTGTAACTCCTCCCAGTCATCGTCATCTTAGTTGGCTTGACATCACGCAACGCCTTCAAACATCCATGTTGTGCCAACAAATCCTTCACCCTTGTCTGCCATAACACGACATTTCTAGTTCCATCGAACTTTTCCACTTCAAACCTGGAAGCTGTGGGTGCCATGATATAGATGACTAGCAAAGAATAACTTCCGCTCAAATCTTGATGCCTTGGTTTGCCCTGATCGTCAACACCTCCTTGATGAACTACCGCTGTATCACTGACCAGATTTCCCTGACGATAGATTTGCCTCCAGCTATTCGCCCAAAAACCTTCACACGCACCTATCGACACCACCCTTCAGAAAAATTGCCTGTGGAACACTACTGTATCATGCAGCCTGACTCCAGCTTTTCCTGAACTTGCGATCGACTTTTTTCCGTGCGTGTTTGATCGCCTCCATATCCCTGCTTTTATTTCCGAACAAGCACAACCGGCCCCCTTTTTTACTTGTCTCACACGGAAAGCAAGTACGGTACCCGTTGCAGTCTCAAAACTCTAGTCCAAATGCAACACGACTCCATACATTGTCTTGCATGAGTCCATACAGCCAAGCAATAGTAGTCCATATGCATGAAACTAATCCACCTACAACCGCACGCAATCTTTCCTTGCGTGCTACATGCCGCCAGTGGTGACCAACTGCCACACGTCCGAGCAGCCGTCTCACGTACACGGCGTTGTCGTAACTTTCCTTCGTCAGTCCGTGAATCTTGGAAAAAACTCACTGATAATTCTGACGAAAAGCTCGCCTCTGGTTTCTTGACTCTCGCCAACGATCTATCGCTACCCTGTCGCGCATGCTTCGAACGCCGGTACTGCCGCAGCAGTCGCCACCTCACGCATCAACCGTGCACGATCCATGTTGTACCCTGGCCACCCGCGTCGTCGACACAATCCGTCTGCAGTGCCACGACTCCGCCCTTGTACGACACCAAGCGCATCTTCCTGATGCTCTCCCAATCCGATCTATTCGGTCATCCTCACAGTCTGGTCACCGATCTGATCGTGAGCCGAACCCGTTGCCTCCTCGACATCTTCAATAGCCACTCGGTCCGACCACCACGTCTAGCACATCCCTACCGGCTGTAGCCCATCGAACAGTCCAGGCCTCCTGCCCGAAGTGTTCAACACCACCGACTGCCTTCGTGATCGCCCCCATGCTCCACCTTGCACCTATCGGACGTTTCCAAGCACCTGCCGAGCATGATCCTTGTACCTCTAGATGATCTTAGGCATAGCCCGCCTCGTCTAGGATCTGATACCACTTGTTACGGTAATTACCGCCATGCAAGATTATAGATGACACCGAGGCAAGATGTTTGGTAATGCAGTTCGGCATATGCCTAGTCTGCGGGGCATGACTACGGGCGCTCCTCCCCAAGATACCGCAAAGTCCGCCCTAGGCGTCGGCACAAGTCGCCAGCTCCCCTTGTGAGCCTATTGCTATCAAGTCGTCATAGGTTACATCATGTGGCACCCTCCATATTATATGGAAGGCCTAGGCTACAAAAGTCCGACTGTGCTACTACTAGTAACCTATCCACACATAATACAACTCCAAGTCCAAACGTAACCTAACTTGTACATAATATTCGACACAAATACAACACACATGAAGAACATCAAGATCAATAACAGACAACATACTTGGACTAGAATAAATAGTACTAACAATAACACTTACGATAGCAATGACATATAGGTCACAACTAGTTTAGCAGTACCATGGAATTTACTAAACAGTAGCAACACGGATTAAGCAACATGACCAACCATAACAATGATCCTCGCCATGTAATTTGGATGCTTATGGCACCGCTTGACCACCTCGCAATAAGAGTATTCGAACATGACTACTCGTCACTCCTTAATACTCCTTTTTTAATATTAGGAAGTAGCCAATCTTGAGCTCATGAGTAATGGAAAAAATGTTGGCCAATCCCCCTCGATATTTACATCCTTAATGTTCATCTCTAGTAGGCATCTAGTGGAGTTATTGAAGGTGATATTTGTAGGCACCGACCCTAAATATGACTTGAAGGCTTGTGGGATAGGAAGATACCCCAAGCTAGGTGGCCTTTTTGTTGCCTTGTTGTTGACCTTGTCTTCGTGTACTTTGATAGGGACACTTGGGAGAGGCTACGTGACGAGGGGTAACCTCGAAAATGCCTATGGTTATGGATTTAGGGTTTCGGGAAAAAGAGAGTGTTGGTGATTTATTTGGCTTATCAGACAAAAACATGGAGTCAATGCAGTCTGATTATGTGGAGAAGATGATTACAAAATTTCCAATTCACTAAATACGATCTAGCTCACGGCGTATTGTGTATTGCTAGAAAGCTAAGGTGCCCTCTCGAGGAAGGTTCGGATGATGTCGACGCAGGCGACCTCCTTTCCTGGCACCAACTTGAGCTCTTCCACCCGCCTATATAGCTTTTCGACAACTTCGGTTTCACCCTCAAGAATGTCGTTAGACCACGAACGCTTTTGGGTGATCACCTTGCTGGCGTCGAAGGGAGTCAATCCATAGTGTTGGCTGTCAAGCTTGGAGTCACGAAGATAGAACCACTTGTTCTTCCATCCTTGGAAGGATTCTTAGAAGTGGAAGGAGAAGTACTGGATGTTGAGGCGGATGGATATCCCGCACCCGTCTAGCGCGTAAACACCGCTGGTGCCAGATTGCCTCTTTAGGGAATAAAGTTTCCTAAAGAGGCCAAAGTGCGGCTCGATTCCGAGCCAGCACTCACACAGCGTGATGAAGCACGCAATGTGCAAAAGAGAGTTGGGCGACAACTGATGGAGTTGCAGTACGTAAAGAAAAAGGATCCCACGAAGAAATTTGTGGGAAGGAAGAGGAATTCCGTGGATGACAAATGCATAAAACATTACCCGAAAACCTTCGGGTGGGTCCGGGGTTACCTCAGATTTGGGGAGAATGGCGCCGCCCTTATCCTGCAGGATCAGGTGCAATTCACGCAGACGACGCAGGTCCATTTCCCTCATCGCCGACCGCCGCCATAAACCATCAGTGACGCGGCCGGCGGTGCTGGTCTACTTGGCGGCGCTCGTCCCAGCAGTGTCAGAAGATGATCTCTTGGGCTTGCCCATCTTGCTATCTCGGGGCGCGGCGCGATGAGCGCGAAGAAAGGAAGATGGGAAAATGCGGAGAATGTCCAGTGCAAAGGACGTTAGAGCTTTCAAATGGAGGAGGCTAACCGACGAAGGAAGTGGTGAAGGGAAAAATTGCCACAGTTCCTCGCGGTATAAAACAACAAAGACAACGAAGCGCAACCGTTGATTCATCAACCCTAACATGTGCCCTTCATCGCATAAAACATGTGGCAAGCATCGCCCGAATCGTCACAAGCACGACGTCCACTACGCGCGGAAATCGAGGAGACGCGGTAACTATCGAGTAAACTACGCGTGACTAGTCAAATCCCGGTCAGAAAGTAGGACCCACGATCGTCTCATCACATCATCTCTGCTACCGCAGATGGTTGATCTTACCAGGCGTTAGCAATGGCGGCAAAAGTGAAGGCTAGTAATGGCTCTAATTTTTTGACTCAAAAAAGTACTTACTCGAGTCTGCGACTCAACCAACTACTCGAGGGATACTCCTATCAGGAGCGCTGGTCGCGCACTTGAAAAATTGGTAGGACCCTAGGTCATTTGAACGAACTCATAAAGGCTTTGAGTGCTTCTTCGAGTCTATGACTCCATTATGGACTCGGGGGCTACTCCCATAAGGAGCGCTAGCCACGCATTCGAAAAAGTGCCGGCACCGATGGCGTTTTGCAAGGCCATTCGAAGAACTTCAGGATCGCCCTAACGCACAACTGACAACTAGAAGTCTCTGCTCGAGTCTACGACTCGAACAGACACTCGGGGGCTACTCCCATAGGGAGCTCTGGTTGCGCACCCTATGAATTAGATAATTGAGATCCTTCGGATCCTTCATGATTACAATAAAGCATACATCACATTTAGCAACTCCTCTCGAAATAACGCTAAGAGAGACCACGTCTCCTTAGTCACCTGAAACGCCTCCGTGACGGTAAATTTTCGGATGATGTGTCTACAACGCAAAGGTAAGACCTACAGATACATCTGATGGCCTAGTAACGCACCGGACTGCGCTCTGCTAGTAATATTCCGTGTTAGCAGGCACGATGAAAAATCCTGATGGATGCGTTGGGTACATAACTTGAAAACACTGGAATTCGACTCCTTTAAGACCTCCACGGACTAGGTCGAATTATGCTAGCAATTTCCCGGATTCGAGTCCGGGACTCGAGTCTAAAGTAGATCGTGTTATTTTTTCCAAAGATAGTTAACTGGCTCTGATATGTCGAGCGAGTCAGGCACGCATATCAACAATCCCTATGAACCAACACATTGACCCAAAACTTGTTTGGATGAAAGCACCCGAAAGACTTAAGAGTCTCCAATCGAATCTATGATTCGACTGAACACTCGGGGGCTACTGACATGGGTATGCCCTATGGGTGCCTGATGTTAGCCTACCCGGTCCAACCTGGCATTGAAGCCCATACAATCACCCGCTCACCCGCTCCGGATGGTGAAGCCCAGGAAGGATTCGGGTAACCTAGGCCCATTAAGGATGCGACTCCTTGGAGAGCACAACCAACTTTAGATAGAAATTCAAAGGGTCAAACCCTAACTTGTAATCGACTCGACCTAAACCGCGAGACCTGGCCTCCCCATATAAAGGCCAGGAGGGCACATCGAGGAGGACATCTAGAACCCTAGCATACAACTCGCCAGATATCATCTGTGCACCCATGTAACCTTCGGCATCGCCATCAATCAAGAACAGACAAGCAAGAGTAGGGTTTTCCCTCGGGGGCCTGAACCTGGGTAAACCCCGTGTCCTCGTGTTGTGAATTTGTTAGCCGTTCCGCGATCTCCAACGTCCCCTCCTTCTCCAAAACCCAAGTCCATAATAATGGGCATTGACGAGTCGAACCCTCATCACCGTCGGCTCCTCCCAGCCTTTATATGAGAGGCTGGGTCTGGAGTCGTATACGGATAGATTAGATGTTATGTTTACAACACTAAGTCTATGTCGGTTTGCACTTCTATCTTGATCGCCAAGCGAAGCCTCCAGTTATCGGATGCCTCCTAGACTCTGTATTCTTCACGAGCCTCATGGGCTATAGCCTAGGTACGCGCATGGTATACCAATCGCGGGAACCCAATAACTCTTACCCATGTCACTACAAAAAGCAATTCATGGTTTGTGAAAGATCGCGGATGTCTCCTAGAGGTGGGTGAATAGGCGGTTTAAAACTTTTCCGAGTGTGGCTCAACAAAGGCGGAATTAAACTAACGTTTACTAAGCAACTCCTATGTTCACCAACAACTTATACTAAGCAATACAAGAAACTATGTGAAAGAAAGATATAGACTTCAAGCACGAAGGCTATCACAAAGTAAGGTGCATAAGTAAGAGCTCAGATATAGAGACAATCGAGGCACGCAGAGACGCCGGTGTTTTACCGAGTTCCTCCCAACATGAAGTACGTATTGTTTGGAGAGGGGGTGGTTTCAAACCACCAACGCTACAAAAGGCCTCCTTGTTCTCCTGTGAATCTCACCCCAACGGGGCCAATCCACACTTCCACTATCGGTGCACTTGTCGGTGGCACCCTGGAACCTCTCACAAGGTTGGGGCACTTCTCCACAACTCAATTGGAGGCTCCCAACAAAGAAGCTTGGGGAAAGCTCCACAACTTAATTGGAGGCCCCAAGTAATCCACAAACTTGCAAAATAACTAAACCGTCTAGGGTTCCAAGAACCCAAGAGATAAAAGCTTCTCACTTTTAGCAACCAAATCCTCCGTAGAGAACTCAAACCGATGCACCTAATGCAATGGCAAGAACACAAGAAGTGCTCAAATCCTTCTCTCCCAAATTCCACCAAAGCTACAAAATCTTATGGGAGAATAAGAGAGGAAGAACAATGGAGGAAATCCACAAAAGACTCTAAGATCTAGATCCCAAGATGTTCCCCTCACTTAGAGGAGAGATTGATTGGTGGAGTTGTAGATAGAGACCCCCTCTCTCTTTTCCCTCAAGAAGACGCAAGAATCATTGGAGGGATTGATAGATATAAAGCTTCAAGAGGTCAACAATGGTGGGGGAAACCTTGCAAGAGAGCTCAGGAACCATTGGGGAAGAAGGTCCCCTTAAATAGATCCCTATAAATCCAACCGTTAGGCCCAGGAATCGCCCGGTCCAGAGTCTCTGGACTGGGACCGGAGTCTCCAGTGTACCCAGGCCAAACGGGGACAAACTAGAAGCCGTACTTTATGCGATCCGGAGATAGACCAGAGTTTTAGTCCGGAGTCTCCGGTCTTACAAAAACTGCCAGAAAGACCAATACGAAAACAACCATAACTTTTGCATCCGAACTCTGATTTTTATGATCTTGGGATTGTTTTAAAGAGGACAATAAGCTCTACAAGATCATACATAAAAACATAATAGTACAGCAAGGTTGGATAGAACCTAATTATGAAATGTTTAGCCTTCCATAAAATACAAACTGGTAAAACCTCCAACATCGAAAATGCAATAGAGAATGCATATGAAATCTGTTTTCGATGAACTTGAGCTTGTCATGGAGCTTAACACAAGCTATAAATCCTCTCATGGATAAGAACCAAGAAAGATGATACCAAGTATGCAAAGGTTTGAGCTCTCTCTGAAGGATATGATCAAGTTACTCACTCAAGATCCCCTCTTGATAGTACATTTATCTACCCTATAAACCGGTCTCCTAACTAACAAGATGAGACCGGCAAAAGGTAAAACCTATCAAGATCATACCTTTGCTTTGAGAATTACACTTGAGCTTGATGCAGATGAGTTTATCCTCCTCAAGATGGAATTTCTTTCTTGATTGCTCTCCCTTGCGCTTGCTAGATGAGGACTTGCACTTTGCTCCCCCATACACCATGGGGAAATATATTATTTAACCTTGTCTTCATCGAACCATGATCACCGAGGATGGAAAGCATCAAACATGGGATCTTCTAGAGATGGCGCATTTTGGGCTTGCACAACACTTCTTCTTCATCTCATCTACCTTGAAGCCAACACATGCTCCAAGCGATGACAATAGACAAATCCTACAAGTGCAACTTAATATACATATTAGTCCATAAAAATTGTCATTAATTACCAAAACCACACATGGGATCCCACATGCTCTTTCAGTTAGTAATGCACATCAGTGAGAATTTGTCTCGTATAAATTGGTACACACAAGTCAGTCAAATAAATTTGTATCTATCAAGGAGCATATACAACCAATGTGGTTTTACACAAACCTAGGTAGATGGAGATCATCTCATTAACAGTCACAGTGCCACAGATTAATCATTGGCATAATCAACAAAAAGAGTCAAATCATATTAGAGGGCTCATACGAAGAAAGCACATACAAGTCAATGAGATAGTCCACAATATAGCTAGTACAAACACATGCTATATGCATACTATCACATTCTAGAAAGATAGTGGCACTGTTAAATCATTGACGAAATACAGATCAAAAATTGTTGAATCATATTGGAGGCCTCATAGTTTTTCAGAGATGGAGTTAGCGAACCAGGGAGCATATATAACATATGATTTTGTATATAGCACTGGGTTCGCTAGCTCTATCCCTAGAAGAAGCAGACACAATTATTATGTGTTTCCAAGTTGAAAGGGAGTATTTGACACAACTGATTGCGGCATGATTATTGATCATATCCACAAAATGCGGTGCAAGACAAAATCTATATAAAATATGGCAGTCAACTCATCATGGTTATTATGTGGCCAAAAACTCAAGTATTTAAACATCGGGCAGCACGGATATTTAAATCCATGCTCCACTACCATAGGCCTAAGTGGGGAGCTCTTAAGTAAATCCATTTGTACTAATCAAGAGAATAGAAAGAAGAAAAGGGAAGAGAATAGGCCATGATAACTACTGGTGTGTTTGGTAGCCCGGGAGGATCTAGATTGCTTTTCTCTTCTCATACATGTTGACCCCATCCAAGTTGGGATGAGATTCTTTCATGTGTTTGTTATCTTGTGTCTATCAAGATATGTTGAGTTGAGGTGTTGTTTGGTAGCCTAGGTTTGTTTAGACATGGTGATCTCAGACTTTGTTTGGTAGATTGCATGTGTGTGAGATGTGGTTACCTCTTCCAATAATTCAACTAATGCAAATTTCAACAAGGCCATAATGATTTCAGCACAAAATAAGCACCAAAATAATACGTCATGCATAACAAAGTCATAAATATGTCCAATCCATAATAAGTACATGCAAGTGCTCAATAGTAGATCCATATAAGAAAGTCTGCAAGCATTACTTCTAATTAGCATTACAAAAGAGGTGGTTTTTCAAGTTGCATGAACCAAGAACACGTCAAACAAGATCATGATTTTTAGCTATGATACGCTTGAATGAGGCATCATGAACATCAGCTCCCATTTTCATGAAATTAAGGCATTTACCCTTATGCTCCATCAGATAATCTAAAACAGCCAACCATTGATCCATCTCAAAATATGTAAGGTCCATCACAGTTTTGCACAAATCAGGGTGGGTTTTAGTATGTCAAGTGTTATTGATAGCACCAACCACATCACGTAATGCTTCCGACATGTTGGTAACCTGAATCATATCTTCCTCAGTAAAAATAGGACTAGTACCCTCTTCCTATTTGAGCTAGAAGGTGAAGGAATAGTGGCATCAATGCCATGACTAGGAAAGCCATATGCGTCTTCGCCTTCCACAAAGCCTTATCCATGGGTTTGTTGGCTCTCCAAATCAATTGGGTTCCCTTGATTCTCTACCTCAATGGGTTTTCCCAAAGGCTCATTAGAACCTATTGCAAACTTACCCATGGATAATTTATCGGCAAAGCAAGTTTCTAGATATTCAAAGTTGATAAGTGATATGTTTAGAATTTGGCATCCTTAGAGTATCCTACACATAACATCAAGTACAAATTTCAGCACTAATGACATAAAGAACAGATTTCGGCACTAATGACATGAAGAACATTTCATCACTAACATACCATACCAGAGTGTTAGAATATTATACGGACACGGTTTTTATGATAGTTTAGGATAGTTAGGGCTCTAGCCTAACTTGACTTATACTCCAAGATGATCCCTGTATGTCTATATATACTCGCCCATGAGGCTCAATAATACATCCATCATATATTCCGCCAATCCCTCTCTATCGTTCTACATGGTATCAGCCTAAACCGATCCTAAACCCTAGCCAATGCCGGCACATTTCCGCCATGCTGCCCAAGGGGACGTCGATCTCCATGATCTCCTTTGGGGGCCACGCAACCTGTACGGGGCTCGTCTGCTGATCCGTGATCGGATGCCCTATAAGTAGCTTTTTCTGATCTCTTGATCAGTTTTCTTTTTTGGTTTACCGATCTTAGATCGGATTGAGTCTCCCCCTCCATCGTCCATTCGTGCCTCTACTCCGACCATCGGCATCGACGATCTACATCGCGCCTGTGTGCCTTCCCTCTCCATTGTCGCGCCTACCTCGGTAGGCTATCGCGCACCGAAGATGGATGCTGCGCCTTCCTTGGAAGGCTGACACAACAGTCCTCCCTCGGATCGTCTTCGTTGTCATCATTTGGGACTTCACTAACAATGCCGCCATCGACTCCGATCTACATGTCATCCACTCCATGGCACATACAACGCACCGTCGGTCTGATCAACCGATACCGCGCATGTCTACACCAAGCACGTCCCCGAGCACGCGCCTACCACCAATCGAGTTATGGGTTGCCGTTGCATCGCCCCTTCAGGCCGCAACATTTCTACCTTTGGTCCACGCTACCGGCTTCCAATGTGCCTTCCTTGGCGTGTACATCGCTGGTGGTCTGCCAGCCGCTGCACCGACTTGCACCCTGCAGCTATGTCGCCCATTGGGTCGTAGCGTCACTACACGCAGTCTACTTTGCTGTTCCCATGCATCGACGTTCTTGGTTTCCACCGCGCCATATCCTACGACATGGATCACCGCCGGCTGCGCATGGTATCCATCACGCTGTCGGGTTCTTCCTCGCCTACTTCAAGCACCACTGCCGCACTTCACAAGGTAACCTACAGGGTGACCTCTCGTTGTCGCAAGTCCCACCGACTACCCCATCGCCACTCTAGGCATCCAGCATGACCACCCCAGGTTACCTCTGCTTTCTCAGCCCTCTATGTCTTCGTCCACTGCAAATTTGCCGCCAACGTCATTGCCCCGTCTCTAACTACACCACCCGCTCCTCTACTTCGACAACCGCAAACAGCATCGGCATCTCTCCCTTTGCTGCTTTGCGCATCCCAACTGTTCTGGAGGCCTCCTCTTCTAGTCTCTTTGGTATGGAGACAAGTTCATGATGGTCCCTCCCCTTGCACGCCTGGTACTGGCAACACCAGGAGTGCCTTCGTCCCCAATGCGTTCCTAAGTCTGGCAAGATTGGATGGCGCATCGTCTTCATCGGATTCGACATGGTCTTCTTCGGCATCGCCCCCTTTATCTATGATTGCCTCGACTGCATCATCGATGAGTTCTTCTTTGCATACTCGGTTCTGGAAAAACCGGAGTGTGTGTTCATCCCCGATGTGCACCTAGTTTTGGCAAAACTATGGTCGTACCTCGTCCTCAACTGCTCAGACTACATCCCCTTCGACATCGACATCCTTAACGACTGCCTCGACGCGTCTCCATCATCCTCCTCGCACACTATGCGCATGCGGATTATGTGCGGCTATCTCGACACCGGCATCCCCAACCACTACATCGACCACGGTGACCCCTCGCACGGCTACCTCGAGCACGGCACTGCTTAACGCTCTCGGCTCCCTCGACATCGGCACAAGGGCTACCACCTCGCTTGAGCATCATCATCTTCCTCTATAATCCAAGCTACCGCGATGCAATACCATCCGCGATGTTCCTGCTCCTACTGCGGGGGGATGTCAGCCCACTGGTTCTACTTTGGTTTATCTCTAGTCTGACCGTCCGCGACATTCCAGTTGTTCACGACGCAACCACTACGATTGTGGGGGGGGATGTTAGAGTATTATACGGACATGGTTGTTATGGTAGTTTAGGATAGTTAGGACTCTATCCTAACTTGACTTGTACTCTAAGATGATCCCTATATGTATATATATACTCTCGCATGAGGCTCAATAATACATCCATCATATTCCTCCAATCCCTCTCTATAGTTCTACACCGAGTGTGGCCCAAGTTATGTTGCTCTTCTATAACTATCATTTTTTATCATCATCCCAAAGTGCCCCACTTAACATTCTCAATTTTTATATTCTTTGATACCTAAACTTCCACTTGCGGAGATGATTGGTCACTTGAGTTTACCTATGTACTTGCTGGTCATAGGGGTAGAAACTCCCATCTATTGCTCCAATAAAATCCTAATTCAGGAAATACAAATATTTGTAATTCATTGGACTTATCAAATTCCAGCAATATCTAGATCTTTTAACTAAAATAATTTACCTTGAAGTAAGGATTGAAGTGGTTGTTTTCCTGAATTTTAGAATGGATATGAGTAGATGGAGGATGAATCATCTTAGCTCGCAACTCTCCAATAGCATATAACACCGCCTTAAAATACCTACTGATTACTTTAATAGATCTTCTAAAAATTGGTTGTAGAGATCTAAACTGTGTGCTGTGACCAACTACTAGGAGAAATATGGCTACTTGTTCCTTGATAGAAGTATGAATACTACCTTTCAATTATTTTCTCTCTCTAAACAACATGCACACAAAAAAGGGAGTTGTTTTCATTCTTAGCTGATTTGAGCAATTTATATCGGTAGAATGATAGATATATCTCAGATTTGATTCCCTAGCTATGGCCATGTCAATCCTACGACCTATTGTTATCATCGGTGTTTTCCTAGCTTTTCTTGAGATAAACACCATAGAAGCACCCACCCTTTTTGGGGAAGATGTTTGTCTCAGGGATACGACTCTAGCACAATAATATAGATCTCTAAATAATATTGCACAACGGAAACAAGTAACTATTGCCAAAGTCTAATCTTTGCATCTAATAAACATGTCTTTTAGAAGATCTTTGACAGGGAATAAATGGAATACTTGGTTGCAAATGGTGTCTAGGCTTATGCAAATAAATAGGGATGTTTTCATATAGCGCATTACTCAATATGGTGTTTTTATTGTTAAATCCATGTATCTTGATCTATTAAATGGAAACACAAGGTTTCTAAAAAATTATATTTGGAAACTTAAAACTCCTCTCAAAATTAGAATTTTATGTGGTTTGTCCATCGTAAAGTAATTCTTACTAAAGATAATTTAAAAAAGACGTTTTTATGACTAGCCTGAGACTATACAATACATTTTTATTAAATGCTCGATCACTACAATCATTTGGCGCAGTATGAATAATTTATTTGGGAATTGGCTCAACGAGTATCCCAAAGAAGGGAAAAACAATATTAGGGTGGGAGTATGCGCTATTATTTGGGCTATCTGGAACACCTGGAATGATGTTATTTTTAACAGGACTCGATGCACATATTTCTTGCAGGTTATTCTTATGGCCTCTTATTGGATCCGTACTTGGTCGCTGCTACATCCTGTGGAGGACCGTCAAGCTACATTCTGGAGACGGCTACACATGACTTGTTCAGCCGGTGTGGGTGCTGATTTTAGAATTACTACCTGATGGCACTGTATATATTAGTCCATTTTTTTATGGTTGATCCGTTTATCCATCCTTTGTACTATCTGATGGATTTCAGTTTGAGACTCGTTTGAGGCTCGTTTAATAATGCAATAAAAAAAGGCCATATGCATCATTTTGATGCAGAGGTTGGGACGATGCCTCCATTTTGAAAAAACAGTTGCGAGGCCGGCTGCTTTCACAATTAATTGCCTTCGTTTTCTTGTGAAATCATCCATCTAAAGAAAAAAACAAATCATATCGGTACTATGACATAGTAGCGAGCAAAGCATTGTTGCCAACTGATTTATTATTCTCACTATACTGTCCATAACAACACAAATTAATTAGGAAAGAAATGCAAGAAGAGATGGCACCATTTTGGTAGTACCTTGTAGGCTCAAACGTCCTATTGTCATTGTAGATGAGGCCGGGGAACGGTGTAGATGGGGCGGAGTAGTACTGCAGCATCTAGGAAACGGGGTGGAAGACAGGGATCCGATGGTTCACGCCCTCATCTGTCTTGATGGAGGAAGCTATAGACGGGTGGATGCTGGTCCTCATCGAGCCTCGACAATCTCTATGGCGTCGATGTGGAGCTCCCAACGAACCAAGGGAGGGAAGCGCTAAGGGGATGAGGGCTTGGAGAGATTTTGGCAGAGAGAGAGGGGCGGTGACCCTCACCGACGGCGGGATCTTGGAGCGGGAGGGATGGCGGCGGTGGACTTCGGGGGTGAGCGACGAGGGACAAAGAAGAAATGGGGGACGCTCGGGGTCGGGTTGGGGTCTGGGGGTCGTGGGGTGGTTTCCAACGGGACGGGGCGGGAGGTCGGTGAAAAAAAGGGACGCCCGGGGACGATTTTTTGGGACGGACGCGACAAGGCTAAGGTGCGAAGCTCGTTTTGAGGTTCGCAATTGGGTAGTGCCAAGAGGCCTTTTTCGTATCGGGTGGGAGTGCCTTGACCACCGAACCGACCTACCAAACAACCAAAATCGAGTTGAGGTGGGAGATTCTTAGTTGAGCCAGTCTACCAAACACACCCTACATGATCTGAGGTTTATGGTAGTGGAGCTGAAAAAATTAATTAGAGTTCACTGTGCTCTTTGTGCTAGACACGACCGAGAAGGCCGTATGGATTTTTTTTCTAGGGATTTCCTTACTCTGTACATGGATTCTGAGAGTGGCGTTAGCAGCGGCGGTGTTGTTCAGTAAGACTAGTTGAACATAAATCAAGATGGTGTGGTGCACATAAGAGTTATAGGAGTCTGAAGTGAGGCGTGCGGGATCACGTCTCTAAGGAGGTGTTTGGTTGCTATTTTTCTAGGGGCAGTGACACCTTCGATCCGGATTACGGATGTAGTATATCTCTTTTTCCCTAGTAGACCTAGGTTTATCGAATCCTTGGGAAGCAGAAAGCAAAGTGAGATTACTTAAACGGACCTTCGAGAGTTTTAGAATTCCTTTTGTGTTTTCACCGAACCAAGAGTTTGAGATATTTTTGTTGTTGTTTACGATGGAGAGAGAGGGCCTAGGGTCTTCGGTTTCACCAGTAGTTGTGCAAAACATCTGATGGGAATAAAAGATAATAATAAAATGTGCATCTATTCGTTAGAACAAGATAATTATATGTGGATAGTGCATCCATAATTGTTATCATCTCCGCAACCGCTTATAGAAATAACCTACTAGTCTCATCCATAGAAGAAAGAGAACTAATTATATGCATGGTGATGTCACCATTAGTCCCAAGTAAATCCCTCACATACAGCTGTACTACCCCTTCTGTCACTGGGGTTCTCAACATGCAGATCAGTCATTACTCACACTCCCTATACCTGGATCAATCCTCGGGGTCTTGGGTACCTGACAAGTCCTTAAATTGAGGCAAGAGAGGGTACTATAACCATCATGCCATACAAACTAATACATGATCCCATCTATGATAAATAACATGCACAAAAAAGCTACATGGCTAGGCCGAAGCCCTTAGCCCCAGGAGAATTACTCACACATAAAGATGAAATCAAAAATCATAAACATTGTAATAGAGATCATAAGATTTATAGCAAATAGTCTTACAATATCGCCAATTGGAGAAGAGATCTACTATTACAAGTGGTGGAATATGGCTATGGTGGTGGAGAGGGGTTTGGAGATTTAGATCTAGATCTATTTCTCCGGCATGACGGCTTATGGTGGCAGGGAGAGTTGAGGTCGAAAAGAAGTGTTGTTTCTTGTCGCTCGAAGCCTCTTTATATAAGGGTCCCTTTATGAAAGTTGTTTTGTTTGACCTAATGGATTCGATGGCAACTATACGGCTGGAATAAATTTCATGTCGTATTGTTTGTCGTTAAGTCTTCTGGATCCACTTCACGGCTCCTGGTTTCTTTGACGTGTTAGAAATCTCGTATCTTTGACATTTATGTTGTGATTCCCATCATCATACGTCATTATCTGCACGGGGAAAAATAGCAAGAAAGGATTGCATACCCATTTTATCATTAGGCATTGGTGGCAGGGTTTAGAGATATTTCATCAAATATATGAATAATATCTAGTTTAAATGTGGACGTGGATGGCTATATTTCACATCCATCAACCTTCCCATGCTTAAACTTGATCGTCCTCGAGCAAGAAAACCAAAATCAAAAGGGAACTCAACATTTAAACTGAAATAACGAGATGATGATCTACTCATGATTGGTAGTCTCATGTTTCCTCCACTGTATTAATCTAAAAAACTTCGGCATAGATAGAGAAATGGAAATCATATCATACGGGTTTCATGAATCCTTATAGCGCAGCAAAATTATTATAAGCATGGATGATTCAAAAAGTAAACTTTATTCCATGTCATGTAATCAACTCATAAGCTTTTCTGTGAACAATAAAGTATAATTATGTAAAATTGAGAGTGTGAGAGTTCGTCATGAAAAGCAAATGCACTAAAGTATCTCAATTCTCCCACATCAATAAATCAATACTTTTCAAGCACTACTTTTCTATTCATTGTCATTCAAGAATTTTAGTTCTTAAGTAATTGAGAGCATGCCAAAAAAATTATTAGTTTATCGCGTTGTGATGGACACTCGTGGAATCACTAAGGTTTTTGTTCCTTTGCATAATGATTACTCATATCAGCCAGAGGAGTGATTCCATCATGTTTACAGCTACCCGAGAGTGCCAAGAATCTTACCCATTATAGCATTGTTGCTACATGTGTTTAATCAACTCATAGCCAAAATCTACGAGTTTCCTCCATGAATATCGTTCGTAGGCTAGTGGAGTTATTGGCATCCCATGAAGTTTGACACACATAAAGCTATATCATTCTTATGATCACAAGTCAAACTTTGGGATGCTCCCAAAAACCGCTAAACATTTATTCAATCGAACAAATCCTTTTAAAGAGAGCTATCAAGTCAATCATTATTTTCTAGGGTGTTTAGTGTCGCTAGGAATAAACTTTCAAGACTAAACACTACAACACACAAGTCTTCAATTGTGAGACTTTTTCGTATTTCAATTGTTTAGCAAATTTTAGGCAAGACTTGGTTAACTACAAGAGCTGGAACAAAGCATACTCAATTAAATACCCATGCAAACAAAATTCTACTACAATATAGAGACTCACTCCACTGATATAACATCTTAACATTTACTACTAACTAGCATGGATTTCTAAAACTTCAAAATTGGGGAGTCATAAGGAATACCTCTCATGTTTGGTTCCACTTCTCTCATCCCTTTTGATTTGTTTCTTGGAAACTCGAAGTCGATCACTCTCCTGCAGATACATGAGAACCTCGAGGCGAAAAGAAAATAAAGAGGGAAAATAAAGATAAATAGATAAATATTTTTGTGGTTTTCGAGAAGGGAATTTAAAGAATAGAAAATTAGCGGCAAAGCTTGGATTGAAAATCTCAAAATCAAAATAACTAAAGATAAAGTGTTGGGGAAACCAACACAAGTCCTTATAAACTCAAATAAAATAAAAACCTCAAAAATAAAATAAGGCAAATGAACGCCAAATAAAAATAGATAGAACCCCCCCCCAAGCTTAGGCTTTTGCAAGCCCTTCAAATCATTGAGGTGGGGGGTTGTAAATTCAGTCCGCAAATTGAGTTGATAAGTTACTTACTGTTTCTCAGAGGTTCAGGGCGAGAATATGCATCCCCTCCATAGTCCCTCCAAGTTCTTGGAAGTCTTGATATGTAGCGAACCGGTTCGGTGGCTGCTCTCCTTGATAAGGAACTTCTTGATCCTCCTCTTGGTCCTCATCCTCTTCTAGAATTTCCTCCTCGGGTTGGTGTTTCTCAGCCTGCAAGTCATAAAGAACACGTCCTTCCTCGATAGAGAAAAGACCATTAGGCAGAGGAGCAGGATAGAGACGCCCAGCTCCAACAATATGCAGATAATAAACACCACCTCTCCTAGTGAGCATTCCACAAGCCCTCGAAGTATAGAAAACAACACGTCGCTCACCTAGCACCGGTTGCAACTCACCTAGGTCGATGTCTAGGGCATTGGCAAGCACGGTGATGACGCCTCCACAAGTGATTGGTCCTTGGCTTTGGGAGGATTGGTACTCCAAGTAGCGCACAAGAATTGAGCCCAAGTGGAGAGACAAGTTGTCATAGTTGAAGGCAGACTTTGCGAGGACTAATATTTCCTCCTCATTGAGTCTTGTAAACTCATTATGTGCCTGCAAGGTGTTAGCAATAACATAAAACAAATAGCGAATAGCAGGATGTTGAATATTTTTCCCTTTGCTAACTCTAGAAGTAAAGCTCATTCTGTTATAGCAGAGTTCAGGGGAAGGTTTTATGCTAATAAAATATGCACACAAAGCATTAGGATCATTGTTGGGTAAACCAAAACAATTGCACCATTCATCAAGTGATAATGAATAATTTTTGTTCATAAGTATGAAATAAATTCTATCCTCTCCATGCCATGTTTTAACGGTGCTTTTCAAAGAACTTAGAAATTCAATGGTTAACCGGTGATAGGTAGATGCATCATGAAATACAAAGTTTAACAGGACAGCCCTATTGCAAAGTAAATTAAAGTCACCAGAAATATCGAGTTGGTTCAATATGACGAGGCAATCCCACTTGGTTGCCTTGACTTCTTGGTTTTTTATCCTGTCGAAACGATCACAGTGGGACTCGTTCTTGAATCGAATCCCCATGCATTCCTGAGCTGCAGACCAAGAAGAACTAGTAGTGGAAAGATCACATGTTTGTCTCCTCGTGTTTATCTTCTAAAATTAAATAAGAAAGAAAAATATAAAACTTTTTGATCCAACAATAATAGTCATCGTATATTCCTCATCATTGCACACTAAATAATCTCCTCAACATAATAATCTAGGCAAGAGAATCATGGAAACTAGTTCAAAATAAGTCCCACCCTATACTGATAATGACAATGGGTCAGAGATGAATTCGCGAAAAGTAATTGGAGGATCGGAGGAGAAACATACCGTAGATCACTTGAGTGCGAGGAAATCGAACGAAATTGAGTAGAGGTGAAGATCCCTTGAGGTTTTGAGAGAGTTTGGAGGTAGAATAGAGAAAAAGGAATGAAGTTTTGATGTTTTGGGTACCTTCCCGTGCGTTTAAGTGGTGAGATGCAACTATACGGTCGTAACTATACGGCTGGAATACTTGTTCCCGCCGTATAGTTGGTCTGACGGCAAAAAATTAGGGTTTCTAGGGTTTCTTTCCTGGCGGCTATATCTATACATCTAGAACTATATGGCCAGAACTTTTGTTCCCGTCGTATAGTTGGTCGTTAAACCTTAAGTATCTGGAGATGGAAAATTGTCGATGGGTCGAATAACTATACGGCCGGAACTATACGGCTAGAATATTTATTCTCGCTATATAGTTGATTGTTAAAGGTACTGTATATATAAAAAAATCAATTTCTTCAGGAATTACTTTTTAGGTTGAAACTTAGCGAAACACCTTGTTTTGACAGAAAAATGACAAGCTAAATTGTCGACCAACTTTGGCATGTATAAAACAGGAATTTTAGTATCGCGGAATCTCTGCTTCTCACTGGAGTTTTCTAGCACTCTTCATTCAACATAAAACTTAAACTAAAACTTAAAAACTTTACTGAAACCTTTATTTTACATGGGTTGCCTCCCATGTAGCGCTCTTTTATGGTCAATAGCTTAACCTTGATGTTGCTCACTTAGGCCGGATGAGTGGAACACCCACTCCAAAGTAATTGGCCTTCAAAGTGATGGCCCCCTTCTCATCTTGCTTGTCTTTATTTTTCTAGGGAAATGAATAACAAAAGGACCCCGCAAAGGAAATTGGAGCTTCATATTCCCTTCATGCAGAT
The DNA here is from genome assembly GCA_030063025.1 of Avena longiglumis. Taxonomy (NCBI): domain Eukaryota; kingdom Viridiplantae; phylum Streptophyta; class Magnoliopsida; order Poales; family Poaceae; genus Avena; species Avena longiglumis. Next base: position 367,835,234 of record CP125975.1, read on the forward strand.
CAATCAAAGCCTTAATAGTTCTTAAGAAAGGATGGCTTAATATGATAGGAGTAGTAGCATCTTTAGGCATATCAACAATAACAAAATCAATAAGAGCAGGACATCCTTTAATGTATACTTAGGTATTTTATTTAATTCCTACTGAATGTTTGTAAGTAGAATCTGCTAGATGAAATTTTAGTTCGGTGATTTCAAAAGAGCCAAGATTTAACTTATTAAAAAGACTCTTTGGAATTGTTGAAACACTTGCACCTAGATCATATAGTGCAGCTATTTCATTAGTCCCAATTTTAATCTTAATAGTAGGCTCGAATATATCATCTAGCTTAACAGGTAATTTTTGAGCATTTTTCTTATATTCTTCATCAAGCTCACGTACCTTTACTGCTACCTGATTAACGAAGTGTTGATACATGGCTTCCTCATTTCCACCACTTACTGGAATCTTGATACTGATTCTTTTTACAAGATCTTCAACTGTGTAATTTGGTCAAGGAGCATTGCTATAATCAAGTTCTTCAGGCTCCTTCCTTTGGATTCTTATCAACTTGAGGTCTTCTACTGGATTGGGCTCAGATTTACCTGCAAATTTAGCTAGAATGGGAGTTTGACTCTCGGTTATCTTACCTAGATGTGCCTCAACAATCCTTGTTCTTTCTTGGAGTGTCTGCAAATCATTCCTCAAACTAATGTCTTGGTTAGATAATTTACCAAGCATAGCATCATGGTTCTCCGTTATTTTAACTAGAATATTGTTTTGCTCATTTTGTGAGTCCATAAAAGATTTAAGAGTTTCTTGGAGACTACTATTACTTGATGCCATATTATTATTAGAGTTACCTGTAGGACTAGAATAATGTTTCTGAAAATTTGGATTATAATTCTTTTTCCAAGCAGGATTATAATCATTACGATCTATGAAGTATATTTCTTCAATAGTTGGTTCGGGAATAGATCTTACCTGGGTTTCCTTACCTTTGACGGCTAATATGAGCTCATCCAACTTAGAATTGAGTTCTTCGTTTTTTGAGGTGTGACGGAGTTCACCTTATTCGTGTTTGATCTTTCCACATGCCATTGGGCATGGTTGTCTTGCATATTGTCTAGCAGCTGCTTTGCTTCGGTAATTTGTTTACCCATAAATGTTCCTCCAGCTGCAGTATCAAGCATAGACTTAGACACAGGGTTAATAGTATTATAAAATAAATGTATAATTAACCAATCTTCCATCCCATGGCTGGGACAGTTTCTCATGCATTCTTTCATTCTCTCCCATGCAAGCGCTAGTGGCTCACTCTCTTCCTGTCTAAAACCAGTAATATTAGATCTAAGTTGCATAGTCTTTGCAGGTTGAAAGAATTTAGTCATAAATAAAGAATTACATTCCACCATGATGCAATAGTATTTCTAGGCAAAGATAGCAACCATTCTTTTGCTCTTCCTCTAAGAGAAAAAAGGAAATAAGTTCAACTTGACCGCGTCGGGGTCAACATCTTTAATGCGCATCATATCACATATTTCAGTGAAAGTATTTAAGTGCATACCTACATATTCAACAGCAGAGCCTCCAAATTGATTCTGTTAAACCAAACTTAAATAGTGGGGCTTAATTTTATAATCTTCGGCAGCAATTGCTGGCTGAGTAATAGGAGTACGCAAATAATCATTGTTGGGAGTTGCAAACTCCTCAAGCTTCTTTTCAGCCATACTTCCTATGTTTTAGGATTTTGTTAAAAAAATACTAATGATGATAAAAATAAGAATTAAAATACTAACTAATTTTTTGGGTTTTTCAAATAAAGACTGCAAGAAAACTAAAAAAATTAAAAGCAAGAATTAAAACTAGCAAGGTTCCTACTAACCTCACCATGGTAGCTATTGCTTCCCCGGCAACGGCGCCAGGAAAAGGGTTGATACCTTTGATCTGGATTACGGATGTAGTATAGCTCTTTTTTCTAGTAGACCTAATTTTATCGAATCCTCGGGAAGCAGAAAGCAAAGTGAGATTACTTAAACGGACCTTCAAGAGTTTTAGAATTCCTTTTATGTTTTCACTGGACTAAGAGTTTGCGATCTTTTTGTTGTTGTTGAGGATGGAGAGAGAGGTCCTAGGGTCTTTGGTTTCACCAGTAGCTGTGCAAAACATCTGATGGGAATAAAAGATAATAATAAAGTGTGCATGTAATCGTTAGAGCAAGAGAATTATATGTGGGCAGTGCATCCATAATTGTTATCGCCTCCGCAACTGCTTATAATAATAACCTACTAGTCTCATCCATAGATGAAAGAGAACTAATGATATGCATAGTGATGTCACTGTTAGTCCCAAGTAAATCCCTCACATAAAACCATACTACCCCTTCTGTCACTAGGGTTCCCAACCTACAGATCAGTCATTACTCACACTCCCTATACCTGGATCAATCCTCGCGGTCTTGGGTACCTGACAAGTTCTTATATTGAGGCAAGAGAGGTTAATATAATCATCATGGCATACAAATTAATACATGATCCCATCTATGATAAATAACATGCACAAAAAAGCTACATGCTAGGCCGAAGCCCTTAGCCCAAGGAGAATTACTCACACATAGAGATGAAATCAACAATCATAAACATTGTAATAGAGACCATAAGATTGATAGCAAATAGTCTTACAATATCGCCAATTGGAGAAGAGATCTACTATTACAAGTGGTGGAATATGGCTATGGTGGTGGAAAAGGGTTTGGAGATTTAGATCTAGATCTATTCCTTTGGCGTGGCGGCTTCTGGTGGAAAGGAGAGTTGAGGTCAAAAAGAATAGTTGTTTCTCTTCGCCCGAAGCCTCTTTATATAGGGGCCCCTTCACGAAAGTTGTTCTATTTGACCTAATGGATTCGATGGCAACTATACGGATAGAATAAATTTCCTGCCGTATAGTTGGTCGTTAAATCTTCTGGATCCACTTCACAGCTCCTGGTTTCTTTAACGTGTTGGAAATCTCGTATCTTTGACATTTATGTTGTGATTCCCATCATCATATGTCATTATCTGTGCAGGGAAAATAGCAAGAAAGGATTGCATACCCCTTTGATCATTAGGCATTAGTGGCAGGGTTTAGAGAGATATTTCATCAAATATATGAATAATATCTAGTTTAAATGCAGACATGGATGACTATATTTCACAGCCATCAGGCAGGACCAACAAAAACGCACGTTGTTTCCCCCAGCCAGCCTATTTAGCAAAAAATGACGCAAAAAACATCGTTTTCAAGTTGTTTGGTAGGTTGCATGATGGTAGGTGGGGTTTGGTGGCATCCATAGCAAGTTGTTTGGTTGCGGTATCTTCCTGTATGAGCTGGGAGAGGGGCATACAACCTGACACGGAAAGTAAGGGAATCTTTTCCTCTTTGTAGCCCATGCCAGCCATCCCCTAGAGAAACGCCAGATTTGAGAGTTGCTCTCTAGCATGCCCCCAGGGTGCCTTGAGAATCGGGCCGGTAGTTTTTCTACACCAGCTTGTGTTTGGTTGCCCACGGAAAAAGAGCATCTTCCTCTCCTCATGCGAGCTAACTACCACCGTGAAAGTTGCCAAATACCTCCTAAGGTGACGAGTGATGCACAATGGTGCTCGACTGATACCACGCGAGGTGGATCATGGTTGCAACCGGACAAGGCCGACTGGGGTCAGGCACAAGGCATATAGCCTGTACTATCTGGCGAACCGATGTGGATGCCCGTCGGAACAGAAAAGGGCGATGAGACAGGCGACGACGATATAAGATCATGATGACGATAATTCTTGGTTTTTGTGGTGTGGAAACACTCGGTGCATGGTTATGCGCGCTTCAGCATCCGGCATGGGGTCAATTCGAGCAGTGCACGCTAGTGATCTTGGAGTTGGCAGGCGTGAGGTTTCTGATAGAAGATTCCACTCGGCTGATGGAGGGGCTATAGCATAAGTGCCTAGAGGGTCGAAGCCTATTTCAGCGAAAAAGTGAGTGATAGTTTGGAGAGGCGCCTGGTAGTTCAAGGGATATGTAAACTCATCATTGGTCAGGTAATGATGGGTGTTGTTTTATAGTGGGGCTTAGTTGATGTGGGTTCATGATCCAAGAGACTCGGTGGGACTGTAGATGAAATAGATGAACACGACGAAGGATAAGTACACTGGTGGTTAGGCGTGTAGTCAACTAAGTGTGGAGGCGAGCTATATTGATGAGTAACATGTTTATGTTGGTGAGGGTTAATCGACCTGCAGGGGATGAACAAGGGTTGACCAAGGATTATCTGCAAAAGTGGACGAGACAGCTGTGAATTTGACATGAGATGACTAATGGCAACGGTGAAATTTCTTTAATTTTTATACAGACAATGGTGAGGATGATGAATTTGGTAATTATTATATGTGACACTTAATATATGTATTTTCATTTTCACATAGATCTAATATATGTATTTTTTTCATTTTCACATAGACCAGAAGAAGCACCAAGGTGACGATACCTAATATGTGACTTTATGATCGATGTGTGATGCGTTGAACGAATACTCCGGAAAGTATGGAACACAAACAAGAGTGTCGCAGAACTTAATTTCTATGAGCACGTTGATCATGACAAAATAAAGAAGGAACTACTATTAAGTTGCTTATAGTGGGCGTAATATAAGTGGTAACATAGATGCCACATAAACTAAAAGGATGATGTGGGGAAAACAATTAATAAAGAGAGTGACAAATAGAGTAACATAATATGTTACCATCACATCACACTTTTCAATACAAATGAGTCTACAAAATAATACTCTATGTTACTAAACTAAGTTACTTCCACTATGAAGGTAGTAACTTAAACTAATAACATGTGCATGTACTAGTCTAAGTTACTATGCACTATGACGAACCTTATGAGCAGCAGAGCTCATGATTATTGGGCCAAGTCCAAATATATATGTTCGAGCATGGCAGATTTTAAGATAGCAAAGGACACATTTTCCAAGGTAGAGTTTGTTGAAAATATATGTCAAATGTGTACTTGTTAGACTACATGTGGACTTGTAGTTAATTAGTGAAAGATTAAGTGTTGGAGTCAAATGTCTGTAATCTGGCTTAATATATGAAAACATCAGAAGTAGTTAAAATAGACTAGATGCAAGATAAGTTAGACGCAAGATCGAGTTTTCGGAAATGGTCCAATTTCCATGGTACGTGCGCTGGACCAGCGTGGCGTTATAGATTTGGTGTGTCTATATCACCCAGCCATGTTGTCACATCCCAAATTTTAGATTTGGTACTGCATAACATTCATGTCATTGCATCATATTCATCCTTGCAAAATTTTAGTTTAAAAAGGGTTTTGACAAAACAATTCGCTTGCAATGACATTTTGTATTCATGAATTATTTAAATTTCAAAACACTATTTTGAAACCCTATTTGGATTCACCAACATGCACCTACAAGGGAATATACTAGGGACTTGTAAATCCACTATTTGAAAACTAGCGGAAAAGATACAAAAGAATCCTATGTTGATCTTCTGAATTTTAGAAAAATTTAGAAAGAAATTTCAACTCAATTGGAATTCGTATGAAAAGGATACAATAGGATTACTAAAACAGAAAAGAATAAAAGAAAAGAACAAAAAAAAGGGAAACGGTGCACTTACGGCCCGGCCACTAGCAGCCCGGCTTGACCAAGCCAGCGGCAGTTGGCGCGCCAGCGATTAGTAAGCGCCGCGCAGCAGCCTCGCCAGCCCGATGACGAGCGGGACCCGCCCGTCAGCCGCTGCCCGTCACCGACAGGTGGGGCCCACCTGTCAGCCCGGCAGCCAGCGACGAACAGGACACCGCTGCCTCGCCGATCTTCGCGCGACCGTTTCCGAGGAGGACTCCGCGCGCCGCCCGCGACCCCCCTCTTATACCCCTAACCCTCCTCTCCTAAAACCCCGAAAATCTCCCCCTAAACCACCTCCAATCTCCGGCGATTTCTCGCCGGAGTACGCAGCCGCCGCCGCCATTGCCGCGGTAAGTCGTCGCCGCCGCCATTGCCGCGGTAAGTCGCCGCTGCTGCCGCTCGCGCCTCCCCTCGCCTCGCACGCCACGCCACCGACACCGCTGACCCTCCGCCGCCTCGCGAGCTCCGACGCCTTGCAGCGCCGCCCGACGCGCGCCGAAACTCGGCCAGCCGCGCTTCGCCCGTGCTTTCGCCGACCGCGCCCGCCTCGAAGCTCCGCCACCACGCCACCGAACCCGTACGCCGCCCAGCCACCGCCAAGACTCGCTGGAGCCGCCGCCCCCGACGCCACCCGACGCCGCCGGTGAGCTCTCCCCCTCGCGAGCCTCCCCTGCCCTTTGATCTCGATCCAACAGTCCAGATGGACCGTGGAAAATTCAACCCTGGCCCTTGACCAGTCAGACGCCACGTCAGCGCGCCACGTGGGCGTAGTCAACAGTCAAAGTTGACTGTTTAAATTTAAATCAATTTAATTGGCGGATTTAGTTATAATCTTGAAAAATTCATATCTTTAGATCTACTTGGCCAAAAATTGCAAATAAAATATGTATGGATTCAGTGTCTCACGTAGAATATTGCTGTATAGTTGCTTTAGACTTTTACAGCAAGGTTTTGCCTCAGTTAATTAAATGAATTAATGCTCTTTTTAGAGTAATAAATTCATAGAATAAGTTCTGTAACTCCAAAAATTGCAAATAAGATGTCCCTGGAATCACTAGAACAAAAGGAATCCTTTAGTGAATTAAAAAGTTAGACTTACAGTACTGGTTTGGCAGAACCTATGCAAAGGCTTTCTGTAGTATTTTAATTACCCAGGGCTTTATACAAAACCTTTTTGAGAAATTCCAATTGGTACTGACTCTATTTTGAGTTGCCTACATAGTGGAAATTTTACAAGATTTTACAAATAGTATGTTAGCAGTGGCTAATTATTTAGTTTCTAGCTCTATTATTTGAGCATTATAAATTGCATGCCTTGTTTTCTTTGCATTTAAAATATTTTCCATGCATGCTAGTAGGTACTGAATAAGAATATGTGATGCTACTCTTGAAGGGTTCGCAGCATAGAAAACAAAAAATTTCCTACGATGTGAACTATATACCAAGATCTATTTATACTAGATACAAACAACGGGCGGATGTATATCCGTAGAGAACATACCCTTGAAGACCGACAAAGCTTAACGAGTTCAACTCGTGGTTGATGTAGACGATCTCTTGCCGATCTCAAGATCGAGAGGAAGTCCTAGCGCCAAATCAGCGCATCCGTGCTCGCACACACGTTCGAGGCACCGAGCAACCTCCGCCTCCTCGCTCCAGCGATGCAGCGGAAGCACAACTCTTTCTTGCCGAATAGCCACCGGGAACATGTATCTCGCTAGTCCGAGACCATGGGGGATAAATTCTAGAGGGGGAGAGAGATCCTTCACGAGGAGGTGTAAGTGAGAAGTGAGAGGAGGGGATCCTTTTATAGGAGGAGGGGGGAACCCCAAGGGGGTGGCCGGCGCATGGGGGCTGCCCCCTTGCCCTCCCCTCTTCATGTGGGTGGACACTCCACTCACAAAACTCCTCCAAATTCCCTCCACTCAAAAGTCCACTCAAAAATCCCATTAAATTTCCACCAAATTTAATGCAATCTCTCATTAAATAAAACTCTTTTATTTTATTCAGAATTTTGTCAATTACTTTAATGACAAACATTCACAAATAACCCCTTTCTAGAATTCTATTTCACATGCATAACCACTTTATGCAATTTCACCCGAAAACCTGTTTCGGTATCTCGTGAACTAAATTCCCGCGCTTTCCTTTTCTTTTCGGCATGAAACTTTTGCTCCAATTGGATGTCGGTGTCTCTTAAGTGTGTCACCCTACAGTTCGTGAATAATGCGGACATGATCAAGACCCTCTCGGATCAATAATCGAGCGGGATGGAGACCCATACTGACTCCCACACATTCAACGATGACTTTCTTGTGATCGTCGGAACCTTTTACGCTAGTATCTTAATCCCTTTGTCTCACGATATATTACATGTCCGAGATTCGATCATCGGTATCTCCATACCTAGTTTGATCTCGTTACCGACATGCACTCTTTTCTCGTTCCTGTGATATAACATTCTAGTGATCAAATCACTTGCTTGCAAGCTAATCAATGTGATATCACCGAGAGGGCCTAGAGTATATCTATCCGTCATCGGGATGAACAAATTCCACTCTCGATCCATGAGCCTCAACATAACACTTTATTAGTTCTGAATCCATCTTTATAATCACCCTGTTACGGTGTGACGTTTGATGTTATCAAGAAACTCTTCCGGTGTTAGTGATTGACATGATCTCATGGTCTAAGGATTAGCATCATTTCGTAAGTTGTTATAGCAATATAAACTCAATGAATTTGATCGTAATGCTATACTTCGGATGAATGTTCATCACATCATTACACTAATGTTGTGATCCCGTTATTAACAACATCCAATGTCCATGATCAGGAAACCTTGATCATCTTGTTAATCAACGAGCTAGTTTATGAGAGAGGCTTAACTAGGAACTTTCTGTTTGTTTATTAAACACACATGTATTGACGTTTCCGTATTAATACAATTATAGCATGCAAAATAAACATCTATCATATACTTGGAATACACATAATAAACAATTTATTATTGCCTCTCAGGGCATATTCCTTGATCTCCCACTTGCACTAGAGACAATAATCTAGTTACATAGTGATATATCTAACACCCATTGAGTTCGTGTTGATCATGTTTTGCTCTAGGGAGAGTTTTAGTCAACGGATCTGCTACATTGAGATCCGTATGTACTTCTAAATCTTTATATCTCCATCCTTGACATGCTCGCGGATGGAGTGAAACGGCGCTTAATATGCTTGGAATGCTTGTGAAACCTTGGCTCTTTGGCATTGGCAATGGCACCATTGTTGTCACAATAGATCACCATTGGGTCCAACGCGTTTGCCACTACTCCTAGTTCGGATATGAACTCCTTCATCCAAACTGCTTCCTGAGCCGCTTCGAAAGCAACATATTCGCCTTCGTTGTTGATCCGCTACCACAGGTTGTTTGGAGCTCCTCCAACTAACGCTCCGCCATTCATGAGAAATACGTGCCGGATTGAGACTTAGAGTCATCCGGATCGGTGTCAGCTAAGCGTCGACATAACACTTAGCGACGAGCTCTTCTTCACCTCCGTATATAAGAAACATATCCTTAGTTCTTCGTAAGTACTTAAGGATATTCTTGACCGCTATCCAGTGTTCCGAACCTGGATCCGATTGGTACCTACTAGTCAAACTAATAGCATGTGCCACATCCGGTCTTGTACATAGCATGGCGTACATTATAGAGCCTATGGCTGAAGCATAGGGGACTTTATCCATTATCTCTCTTTCTTCCGCCGAAGCCGGACTTTGAGTCTTACTCAATGTCTTGCCTTGCAACATAGGTAAGAACCCCTTCTTACTTCCGTCCATTTTAAACTTCTTTAAAATCTTATCAAGGTATGTACTTTGCGATAGCCCTATTAGGCGCCTAGATCTATCTCTATAGATCTTTATGCCTAATATGTATGACGCTTCACCTAGGTCCTTCATTGAAAATTTGCTGTTTAGATAACTTTTAACCTTTGTTTAAAAGTTCTATATCATTCCGATCAATAATATGTCATCCACATATAATATCGAAATGCCACATTGCTCCCACTCACTTTCTTGTAAATACAAGCTTCTCCATAAGTTTGGACAAATCCAAACTCTTTGATCACCTCATCAAAGCGGAGATTCCAACTTAGCGATGCTTGCTTCAATCCATAGATGGATCGCTGAAGCTTGCACACCTTGTTAGCATCCTTAGGATCGACAAAACCCTTTGGTTGTATCATATACAACTCTTCTTCAATATTACCATTGAGAAGCGGTTTTGACATCCATACGCCATATTTCATAATCGAAATATGCAGCAATTGCTAACATAATCCTAACGACTTTAGCATCGCTACGGAGAGAAAGTCTCATCGTAGTCAACTCCTTGAATTTGTCGAAACCCCTTTGCGACAAGTCGAGCTTTATAGATGGTCACATTACCATCGACATCAGTTTTCCTTTTGAAAATCCATTTGTTCTCCACGGCCTTTTCGGTGAGGTAATTCCACCAAGTTCCAAACTTGATTTTCATACATGGATTCCATCTCGGATTTCATGGCTTCTAACCATTTGTTGGAATCCGGGCTCATCATCGCTTCTTCATACGTCGCAGGGTCATTATTTTCATCAACCATGAAATTTATGACAGGATTTTCGTATAGCTCGGGAGCTGCACGCGTCATGTTTGACCTGCGAGGTTCGGTAGTACTCTCTTTCGGAGTTTCATGATCATTATCATTAGTTCCCTCTTCAACAGGTGGAGTCAACTCCGGAACAACTTCCGGTGCTGCGCTACTCGCCATACTTTGAAGAGAAGGTTCCACAACCTCTTCAAGTTCTACCTTCCGACTACTCACACCTTTCGCGAGAAACTCTTTCTCTAGAAAGGATCCATTCTTGGCAACAAAAACCTTGCCCTCGGATCTGTGATAGAAGGAATACCCAATAGTTTCTTTAGGGTATCCTATGAAGACGCATTTTTCCGCTTTGGGTTCGAGTTTATCCGGTTGAAGTTTCTTCACATAAACATCGCAACCCCAAACTTTAAGAAATGACAGCTTAGGTTTGTTTCCAAACCACAATTCATCCGGTGTCTTTTCAACGGATTTAGATGGTGCCCGATTTAAAGTGAATGCATCGGTTTCTAGTGCATAACCCCAAAATGACAATGGCAAGTCCGTCGAGACATCATAGATCGAACCATATCTAATAAAGTACGATTACGACGTTGACACACCATTTCATTTGTGGTGTTCGGCGGTGTGAGTTGTGAAACAATTCCACACTCTTTCATGTGAGTGCTAAACTCGTAACTTAGATACTCACCTCCACGGTCGGGAAGTAGAAATTTGATCTTTCTATTACGATGATTTTCCACTTCATTACGAAATTCCTTGAACTTTTCAAAGGTTTCAGACTTGTGTTTCATCAAGTAGATATAACCATATCTACTCAAATCATCCGTGAAAGTAACAAAATAACGATATCCACCTCGGCCGACACACTCATTGGACCACATACATCGAATGTATGATTTCCAATAAATCACGCCTGTTCCATTGAACCGAAAACGGCGTTCTAGTCATCTTGCCCATAAGGCATGGCTCACATGTATCAAATGATTCATAATCAAGTGATTCCAAAAGTCCATCCGAATGGAGCTTCTTCATGCGTTTAATGCCAATATGACCTAGACGGCGATTGCCACATATATCGGATATATCATCATTAAGTTTAATCCTTTTAGCATCAACATTATGAATATGTGTAACATTATCATTGAGATCTAAGAAATAAACCATTCATCATCGGTGCATGACCATAAAAGATTTCATTCATGTAAATGGAACAACCATTGTTCTCGATTTAAATGAATAACCACTTTGCATCAAACATGATCCGGAGATACAATGTTCATGCTCGGTGCAGGCACGGATAACATTTATTTAAGTTTATGACTAATCCCGACGGTAAGTGGAGAGGTAGCGTTCGACGGCGATCACATCAACGTTTGATCCATTGCCGACACGCATCTTGACCTCACCCTTGCTAGCGGTCGCTTGTTCATGACCCACGATTCGAGTTACAAATATTAGCCTGAACCGGTATCAAATACCCGGTGCTCTGCGAGCACTAGTCAAGTACACATCAATAACATGTATATCATATATACCTTTGTTTGCCTTGCGGCCTTCTTATGCGCGGATACTTGGGGCGATTGCGCTTCGATGGCGATCCCCTTACAATAGTAGCACTCGGTATCGGACTTAGGTCCAACTCGGGGTTTCTTTTCGGCAGCAATGGCTTGCCGCCCTTACTTCCTTCCGTTTTCCTTCTTTTCTTTCTTGAAACCAGTGTTCCTATTGATCATCAACACTTGATGTTCCTTTTGATCTCCACTTACTGCAGTTTTAAGCATTGTGAAGCTCGGGAGATTTCTTCATGCCTTGCATATTATAGTTCATCACGAAGCTCTTATAGCTAGGTGGTAGAGACTGCAGAACACGTTGGATGCCTAAGTCAATGGGAATCGTTATTCCCAAGGACACAAGCTTATCGGCGTAACCCGACATCTTGAGTACATGCTCACTAACGGAGCTGTGCTCTTCCATCATGCAGCTAAAGAACTTTTCTGAAGCCTTGTAGCTCTCTACCGACGAATGTGTGTCGATGATCATTTTCCACTCACCCCTTGTATCAAAAGCATTGCCGTTTTGAAACGCTTTCAAGTTCGGCTCTAGCCCATACAATATGCCGCAATGAACTAAGTTGTGGTCCTCTGACGAGTCGAGATAGACATTCTTCTCCTCGGGGGCATCATCAAAGGTGGGGGCCTAACGGCGCTTCTAGCACATATTGCTTTTGTGCGTGAGAGGAGAATCCTCAAATTCATGGCCCATTCAGTAAAGTTGCTACCGTTCGTTGCTAGTTTCTCTTTCTCCATGAGCATTGAAATTAAAAGCGGTGGTGCCATCTACAACAGAATTTGTAAAGTTTAGACTAAGTGTATGATAGATTGAGCTCAACTAATCTATATTACGAATGAACTCCCACTCAAAAGCGACATCCCTCGTGTCCTTTTGGTGATTACATGAACCAAATCCACTACACCAAGTCCGATCATCACGTGAGTCGGTATAGCTTCAAAGCGAGCATCAAATGGGCATCATATCAACTATATGACTCATGCTTAACCTTTCGGCTGTGTTCCGAGGCCATGTGCATACATGCTAGGCTCGCCAAGTTAGAACCTTAGTATTTGCGTGTGTAACTGTTTTACACCAAGTATGGTCGTGGATCAAGAACACCCGATCATCACGTGATGTCTTGGAGCGAAAACATAATCGGTGCATACTAAAGGGAGAACACATTTTTATCTTGATATTTAAATGAGGGATCATCTTATTATGCTTAACAAAGCGCTAAACAAGCAATATAAGATGTAACCAAACATCATATGTTTATTAGTGAAATTATATGGTTCCCGCAGATGATCTCTATCATGTGCATCGTGGTATGATCACTATCATACCTATATGTGTAAATCCACAGTCTATGGATTTTACACGCTATGTGTGTTGTAAGAGTATCATCTCATACTTCTACTTACAACACTACCATATCATAACACTAGCCCAGCAACAATCTAAACTAGACGCCTCTAATTTATCCATTGCAAGTTTTACGTGGCTTAGGGCTTTCGAGATAGAACCGTTCTTACCTACGAACATGAACCACAACGAGGATAATCAAATTGTTGACAACTCGCTTGCAAAATAGATATTGACTATAGTAGGAGAGACAGACACCCGCTAGCCACTTATGCAAACTAGTTGCATGTCAAGCGTGGAACAGGTCTCATGTGCGAGGACATGTAAAGTTTGTCCGGGACGCTTCATCCCACTATGCCACCAATATCCAAAATCACAAGAAAGGAGCAACAACATGATCATCGTCGCCCACATACTCATATGTGTACTACCCGTATAAATTATCTACGCATAGATCCGGCTCTGATACCATCAAGGGTTCGACATAGAAAACAAAAATTTCCTACGATGTGAACTATATACCAAGATCTATTTATACTAGATACAAACAACGGATATATATCCGTAGAGAACATACCCTTGAAGACCGACAAAGCTTAACGAGTTCAACTCGTGGTTGATGTAGACGATCTCTTGCCGATCTCAAGATCGAGAGGAAGTCCTAGCGCCGCAAATCAGCAGCGCATCCGTGCACGCACACACCTTCGAGGCACCGAGCAACCTCCGCCTCCTCGCTCCAGCGATACAGCGGAAGCACAACTCTTTCTTGCCGAATCGCCACCGGGAACCTTTGTCTCGCTAGTCCGAGACCATGGGAGATAAATTCTAGAGGGGAGAGACATCCTTCACGAGGAGGTGTAAGTGAGAAGTGAGAGGAGGGATCCTTTTATAGGAGGAGGGGGAACCCCAAGGGGTGGCAGGCGCATGGGGCTGCCCTTGGCCTCCCCTCTTCATGTGGGTGGACACTCCACTCACAAAACTCCTCCAAATTCCCTCCACTCAAAAGTCCACTCAAAAATCCCATTAAATTTCCACCAAATTTAATGCAATATCTCATTAAATAAAACTCTTTTATTTTATTCAGAATTTTGTCAATTACTTTAATGACAAACATTCACAAATAACCCCTTGCTAGAATTCTATTTCACATGCATAACCACTTTATGCAATTTCACCCGAAAACCTGTTTCGGTATCTAGTGAAATAAATTCCTCGCTTGTTTATTCTTTTTCGCATGAAACTTTTGCTCCAATTGGATGTCGGTGTCTCTTAAGTGTGTCACCCTACGGTTCGTGAATAATGCGGACATGATCGAGACCCTCTCGGATCAATAATCGAGCGGGATCTGGAGACCCATACTGACTCCCACACATTCAACGATGACTTTCTCGTGATCGTCGAAACCTTTTACGCTAGTATCTTAATCCCTTTGTCTCACGATATATTACATGTCCGAGATTCGATCATCGGTATCTCCATACCTAGTTTGATCTCGCATCGACATGCACTCTTTTCTCGTTCCGTGATATAACATTCTAGTGATCAAATCACTTGCTTGCAAGCTAATCAATGTGATATCACCGAGAGGGCCCAGTATATCTATCCGTCATCGGGATGAACAAATTCCACTCTCGATCCATGAGCCTCAACATAGCACTTTATTAGTTCCGAATCCATCTTTATAATCACCCTGTTACGGTGTGACGTTTGATGTTATCAAGAAACTCTTCCGGTGTTAGTGAATGACATGATCTCATGGTCTAAGGATTAGGATCACTTCGTAAGTTGTTATAGCAATATAAACTCAATGACTTTGATCGTAATGCTATACTTCGGATGAATGTTCATCACATCATTACACTAATGTTGTGATCCCGTTATTAACAACATCCAATGTCCATGATCAGGAAACCTTGATCATCTTGTTAATCAACGAGCTAGTTTATGAGAGAGGCTTAACTAGGAACTTTCTGTTTGTTTATTAAACACACATGTATTAACGTTTCCGTATTAATACAATTATAGCATGCAAAATAAACATCTATCATATACTTGGAATACACATAATAAACAATTTATTATTGCCTCTCAGGGCATATTCCCTTCAACTCTAGCAATATTCAACTTGTCATGCATGCATCTTGCATCGTCTTTGTTTGCATATGATTGTGGATGGTTTGTTTATATGATTGCAATTGTATCGTGTAGATTGTGACGAGTGCAACGCTTGCTCGTGTGTGGATTGTTCATCCGACCGATACATCTAAGGCAAGTAGATGCTACTTTGTTCATGATGTTGTCCTACTATTTTCAATGCATTGTCGTGTATTTTGTAGATGCATGTGTAGGATATTACTATCGCTATGCTATGTCCTATTATGTGGTAGGGCTTTCCCTGTAGATGAGCCTCCGTTGGTAGATGTGCTTAGCCATGCTATGATGAAGGAGGGCTGGGTTACATCACTGAAAGTTGTTTCTAAATATGTTGGTTTGTGAAAACTAAAAACAACTTAATCAATGAATCCCCTGGGTGTGATGGGATTGATAATTTTTGGTGGTATCATTGCGGAAAGGCACCCAGGTATCAAGAGAGAATGATTGGCTTCTTTATTCTGTAGCGTACATGTACAACCATGTGCCAATAATGGAATGGGCGGTTGGTTGGACTCAGTAGGTTGTGGTAACTCGAACCCACGTATCCAGAGATGTAGAATTTTTGGAAGGTTGGACCGGTGCGTGTCGGGTTTGGGGAGCTACTTCCCGAACGGTCCCTTCTTGGACTTCTCCCTATCATCACCCAATATGAGAGTGGTGGTACGAGCTGGGCTGGCCAAGTCACATGGGTAAAGTGTACTAACCCCTGCAGGATGTATAAACTAATCGATTAGTCATGTCCCCGGTTATGGACATCTGAGTTGCTCGATATTGATTCCATGACATGTTTCTCACTCATTCCAATTTCCTAATTACTTTAATGTTGATGGGTTAACTTAATTGGGATCTTTTCAAAGAAAATCAAAAACTGTTTGTGAAAGTAGGACAAAGGATTTTGTAAATGCAAGCTAGCCACATCTCCACTTGCCAAATATGCATGTAGTTGTTAGCTCTATTGTCTTCTCTAATAGCTCTACTTGCCATACATTCCATGTATTGACCCTTCGGGGCTGCTACGTTTCATGTTGCAGGATATTTCGATTTTGAGTAATCGATTTAGGCCACGGTACTCCACTCGGCACTTGTTCACTTGTGGGCAATTTGAAGAACGGAGGATTTACTATATTTATGCTGCTACTTGATTAATTTGAGCTAGCCTTGAGCTAAGATTTTATTGTAATAATGATACTCTGGATCTTCGTTATTTATGTTACACGGATATTTTGCTATGTTATTCATCTTATTCTATTGTGGGCCAATGAACCGATCCAGGGATTGGCATATCACATAGAAGCTACGGTCTTTTCATAACTGTAGTTTTAAAAGATGGTATCAGAGCCCGTGTGTCGACTGTAGGATCGTGACCTAGGTTTGGATTAGGAAGCCATAGATTTTTTAAGGCTTATATTAACTCTGTATTTCATCTTATGCCTTTCACTCTCGTAAATTCTTACCATATGATATTCTCACACTTTCCTCTTTTAATTGACAGATGGGAGAAGTCAGTACTGAGTATGCAACTATGGAGTCACCAAGGCCCTTTGCAAGACAGTTGGCACAGCTCTCGCAGTCATTGGGATTGCCAATGCCCATGTTCAAGGGAAGAAGGTTGTACACCTATGGATATGGCGAGGATGCATGGGAGATCACCACCTTCATCTTCAGGGATGCCGCTTTGCCAAACCCTGTGCATCTGATCTACACCAAGACATACTGCAACTGGGGACTTGGGATAAACTTGGCCCTGCATGAAGCCCTGTCACGCCAGTGCCATCTTGTCCGATACCTGCTACCAGAAGACTCACGCTATCGTGACTACGGAAGGCGTGATGAGAATGGGAACGTTGTGGTTACCCCGGGCGACAGGAACAACATGCCGCCCCGTCGGAGGCACATAGAAGATATGGAAGGGGAGAATGGAGATCTAGCTGAGAAAGTGATGATGGTAAAGGAGATAGCAGATTTTGCTAGCAATGGTATGGTGGTCCAGGGACAGGAGATAGAGACCTTGCATGAAGCTGTGGATGTTCTGAAGAATGCCCTGATAGGCAAGGATGCAACCATAGCACAGCTTAATGGGACCGTACAGGAAAACAATCAGACCATACAACAGCTGCAAGGTACCGTCCAGGAAAGGGACCAGACTATTGAAGATATGGAAGCCCAGATTGCCGCTCTCCAAGAACAGCTGAATCCACCCTCTGATGATAACAATGGAGATGATGGCAACAATGATGATGATGATGACAGTGGGAACGATGACGATGATGAGGACGAGGATGATGATGATGGTGGAGGAGATGAAGTTGTTGCAGCCGCAGCAGAGAATGAAGAAGAAGAGGAGGATCCAGAAGAGGTGGAGTTTGAGATTTCAAGTGATGACTCAGGAGAGGTGTATACTCCGCCGCCATGGTTGATTCGTGGACAGAAGCGCCAACGCATAAGTGCGAGAACCTACTGCAACCTCTTCATGAAGTAGATAGATGCCCACCAACTAGTCTTCGTTAGGTAAATCGTTAGGTTTAGTCTCGATCGATGAAAAACTTAAATTCGGTTAGTTTAAGAGAGTTTAGTTGCTCCTAGGTGTGCTACAATGTCCCAGGATTATTTGTGCGAATTTTATAGAAAAGTCATGGCAAGTTTTGGTTGATATCTGAGTTTTTCCTGATGCAGTTTTCTGCTGACACAGCTGTACTGCACGATTTTTCATATTTTACTGGTAACTGAGAAAAATCTAAAAAAATAGGGATGGTTAGAAACTCTCTGTACTGTATACAAAAAATCAGAAAAAATTCCTGACGAGTTTAAGCCCGGTAAAAAAATTCGTGAACACTGCTGGACTATTCTGGAAGATTCCTGTTTTTGATGCTTTGTTGAACTTTTGTGTGATTAACTATTGCCAACTCTTCTAAAAACTATTTCAGTAGACTTATACTGCTAGGATAACCCCTGGGATGTTGCTGGATCATTTGTTTGCTGATGTGTTGCTTGCTTGAGATTGTCTGTGATTGTTTTGTTGTTGTTTGGTCATAATGCATGGGTAGAATCCTGTTATCGTAATCGATTCTTTCTAAGATTACTTGTGCTAAACCGCAGATGTCTCCCCGTCGTCAACCTACTGAGTTGGAGCATCTCATGGCAGCCCAGGCACAGCTGACCCAAGTTATGACCCAGTTCATGGAAGCTCAGAACAACAACAATAATGGGAACAACCAGCCTCAGGGAGATGCACTAACTAGGTTTCTGAGGCTAAGGCCAGCGAAGTTCTCTACTGCAACGGAACCGATGGTTGCTCTCGACTGGTTGCGTTCAGTCAACAAGGATCTGGTAACTGTTGGGTGCACATATGCTGAGAAGGTGAGATTTGCCGCTCACCTAATGGAGGGACCAACCGCTTCGTGGTGGGACACTTTTCAGATCACCCACCCGCTGGACACTGTGACTTGGGCAATGTTTGAGGAAGGTTTTAGGACCAACCACGTGTCTTTAGGAGTTCTGAGCCTTAAGAGGAAGGAATTTCGCAACTTGCGCCAAACCAACCGCACCGTGGCTGAGTATATTGAGGAGTTCAACAACCTGTCTCGTTATGCACCTGAGGATGTTGACACTGATGCAAAAAGGAGGGAGAGGTTCCTGGATGGCCTTAGTGATGAGCTTTCCGTGCAGCTGCTGGTGGTTTATTGTCCCACTTTCCAGGAGCTTATGGACAAGGACAGGATCTTAGAAGGCAAACACAAGCAGGTGGAAAGACGCAAGAGGAAGAGCAACAATCACCACTCTGGTTCTCACCACAAGTCTCGCACCTCTTATGATGGATACTCCAAGCATGGAGGGAGTGACCATGGACACCATAGAAGCCATGACCGCCACAACCATGGAGGCGATGGACATCGCCATGATAGCCACAAGAGCAACCGCCACAGCCACAAGGGAGGACACACTCACCATTCTGGAGGACACAGTGGACATGACCGCAACCGTGATCGCAGCTTTGTGAAGAAGGACCTCAGTGAGGTGACATGCTTCAAGTGTGGCCAGAAGGGACATTATGCAGACAACTGTCCGGAGAAGAAGGGACTGAAGCCAGGCAACAACCAGAAGGCCACAGTGAACCACATGAATGTGGAGGAGATCCCAGATGAGCCTGATCTTGTGGTTGGTAAGTTTCCAATCAACACTCACCCTGCACTTATAATTTTCGATACTGGTGCATGGCATTCATTCATATCAACGGAATTTGTGGATAAGTATAAGTTACCTACGGATTCTCTAAAAGGGTCTATTAGAGTAAGCTCACCTGGAGGGGATATGATAGCTAGCGCGGGATGCCGCGACTTAACTGTGAGGATTGGAGCACACAATTTCATTGCACATCTGGTAGTTTTGGAATCACAAGGTTTAGATGTAATTATGGGCATGGATTGGATGTCTATGCATGGGGACACATAGATTGTGCACAGTGTAACTACCTCGGTGAATTACGCTCCTAGATACAAGCCTGGATGAGCGGAAATGGTTGAAATAGTACGGTGGGGCCCAAATGCCACTCACAGGTAGACCTTTCGGCCGTCCCAACCATTTCCAATCATCGGGAAAAGTACGGGCGGCGTAATCGGCAGGCGAAGGGATCAACTACATACACAAATGAGTATGTATGCAAGCCACCATACAATAGTACATCAGAGCCATTCCATCTAAAAAGAAAGGAAATATAGCAACGCCATACGGCAAGATTCAAATGTCCTATATAGATATAATAGTTTAGGATATCTCCTCATACATCACACATCAGTATCGGTGAGCGGCAAACAAGATCCAGTACGGATAAGAAGCAAATCGGCATAAGATGCCCCATAAATAAGCACATCCCCCACAGATCTCACGGATCCCGTTCCGGAATCTCTACACGAGCCGTTGCCCACATCATCCGCCTCCTCCACCCAAGATCCATCTTGAGTGTACTGCTCATCTCGAACCAAATAATTTATCGTGTGAGACCCTAGGGGTACTCAGCAAGTCTTTATGCCTCTAAAGGGGACACAACCTGGGGTGACGCAATTGCAGCAAAAGAGAAACCCTAACAGTTCTATAGATACTCACTAACCATCCGCCTCACCAATGATAGACGGATGTCCGTGAATTAATGACAACAGTTATAACAGTAATATCAACAGATCCATCCTCCTCCTCGCTTACCAACGAGGAAGCGGACGAACAACCCCCCATCCGTTGGCAGTTTTATTATCCATTCCATGAGTGTTGCACTAGTTACTAGTCAGTTGCTTAGTCAAATTTAAAGCGGTACTTTAGTTATGCTTGTCTATGATCGAGAAAATGTGCTCCAAGTCGTCCATAACCGCGGACACGGCTTTCAGAAAGTTTTACCCTGCAGGGGTGCACAAATAGCAACACACACTCGATCAACCTCAGAAAAACCAAATCAAAACCCAACGAGGCCTTCACTACAAAGCAATCACAGGATTCAGAAATATTTCAGGGGGCCACCCCATTGAGTACACCATAGCGAAGTTAATGACTCCGAGACGGACTCAAGGTTTGGGTGGACGGCTGTAAACGACTGGGAACCCAAAACTAGGCTTGTCGATACCGTGAAATCATGTCCCTATCCTAAACAGTACAGGTGCTCCTCGCACAATCGTAAATAAAGCAGTAAAGCATGGCATAAGTACAGGATAGTAAATAAAACCTCAAACTAGTTTGTGGCCCCAAGAAATAAGACTGAATCAAGCTCTGGCTCAGGGGGGTCCCATAAGCCTCCCGGATGTGGATAGCGCAAATATTCAAGGAACAGGAATCAAGTACTCGGGGTCCTACGGGACACAAGTGAGCAGGAAAAACCAAATAGCAGATATTGCTCACCGGTGCCACTTTCATTAGTTATCCCATTACTACTCAGTTTAAGTTGTTTAGGTACCTCGTTATCCATCAGACTCTCACATACCCTACACATGCTGTTCTACGACTCGCATGGCTCAAACAACTCCTGTAGTAATGGCTCATGGGATGGAGGAACAAGCTTGGTGGGGTTTAAAAGTAAAGGCTATGCAATACTTGGGATTCAGTTTAATGCAATCGCGACTCAATGATGCAAGAATAAGATAGAGGCAATAGGTACTGTGTGTATGCAAGCATGTGGTAGTGCTTGCCTGGCAGCTCAGTTGAAGCGAGAGAAGGATCTGGGTAGTGCTCCTGGTTCTCTTGATATATCCCCTGCTCAGTGTCTATTCGAAGAAGAACCAAACAAACAAGGGCCAACATAAATAAAGTGCACAAGCATATGAATAAAATGCGACAATAAAACAATCATGCCATGATGAATGATGCACAATTTGCATGGCAATAAAGTAGCATGGCATGGGTGAGGTGTGGAATACAAGAATAAGTCATTTTATTGAGTTTTGGGCCACAATTTATCCTCATATTAGTTGCTGTTTACATTATATTTGTATGATTCATGCGGCAATTCAGAACATGGAATGCATAAACATAAAGGTCTCGTCGAGCTGATCATTTTAGACATATCATTTGTTAAATTTGGAGTTATAAATCAAAAGTTATTAATTAATTAAGGTGAAGGGCATTTTTATTGTAATTTTAATCAACTTTGAAATTTAAAGTGTTCAAATAATATTTTGAATGGCATATTTGAAATCCTCACATTTTTCTAATTAGAAAACATATATCATTTGTATTATTTGGATTTGTATTTTAAATGTTGTTATAAATCTGATTTGAATTTTGAATTTGAATTAAATTTGAAAAGATTTGAATTAAACTAAACACAGAAAAACTTTTCCTACTCAGGCAGACCTAGCCACTGCCGCAGACGGGTGGGGCCAGGTTGACTGGGCCCAACACGCGCACAGGAAAAGGGGAGGGGACTGCGGGTTGATGGAACCTAAAGCCGGGAGCCTTTTTGCAAAAAGTCAACAGCCGCGGACAGGTGGGCCTAGAGGAGCGCGGGTTAAGAAAAATAAAAGCCAGGGGGGTATGCGCAAAAGGCCACGACCACTGTTTTTCTTCTCTGACGAAACTGACGGAAAACCAGCACGCAGCGCAGCGCGGCGGGACAGGGACTCGATCCCGCGACGCCGAGCGCGCGCGCAGAGAGGCGGAGCCACTGCGCTGGCCTGGGCTTGGTGCCAGGGAGGGATGCGCGGCCTAGGTGAGGTGTCTGCGAGGCGCAGCGGCGAGCAGACGACAGCGCCGCCGGCGCACGCAGCGTGCTCGATGAAAAGCAAGGCGAGGCTAGGATGGTACAGAGAGGCGGACCATGTCCAGGAGGGTTAGGGGCTCACCGCGGGCTCGACGGTGGGTTCTGATCGGGGCGGGGAGCGTCGGATCGGCGACGAGGCTCACGAACGGCCGCTAGGGTTTCGCGGCGGGGCGCGTCGGTGTGCAGCGGCCTGGGGCTTCCTCTTCGCGGCTCCGTGTACGGGGCTGCTGCAGGGGGCCTTCTCGTCCTCCTCGACCTCCTCCACGACAAGCTTGGCGGCCGGAGCGACGAGAACGACGTGGTGCTGGCGGCGGACGGCGATGGGGTAGATGGTGGCGGAGAGGGAGAAGGGAGGCGAGGCAGGGCCCCTGGGGTGGATCTGGCGAGGCAGAGAGGGGGCGAGGGAGTAGATAAGGACGGGGGAAGGGGGTGCCGTGGGGAGTGGGGTAGATGGGAAAAGGTGGCCTCGGTGCCACCTTTCTCTCCTCCCCTCCTCACGTGCATGGGTCGGCCAGGTCAGGGAGAGGGCAGGTAGGCCTGGGGGAGGGGCTGCCAGGTGGGGTCGACGTGAGGGCAAGGAGGCAGGGACAGGCTCGGGCTGGAGGGGCCCCTATGGCATAGAGAGAAAAGAGAGAGGGAGGAGTAGCCTCGGGTTAGAGCTAGGGTAGGAGGGGAGAGGGGTATGGCTCGGGCTAGGGTTTGCTTGGGTGGGTAGCTAGGTGGCATGGTGGGGCCAGCTAGGTGAGAGAGAGAGGCCGAGAGATGGGGTAGACCATGGTGGGGGTAGGGTTTAGAAATAGAACTAGAGAGGGGGGGTTTGGTTAGGGTTTTGGTTTAGGTGAGGGGTAGAGGGGTGATAGGGTTATGGGGTAATCATGGACACTCATGATCAGGCACAAGGTTTTATGGATTAAGGCAAGCCCAAAACAAGAGGTGGCACATAGAGAGGAAAAAGGGTTAGGGAGAGGGATTAGGGATTAGATTAGATGGGGAGATAGTTTAGGTTTCTCTTATTTCTTTTCATTTAAGTATTTGTTTTGTTTTAATGATTTGACCAAACTCTTGAATAGGATACAAAGGACATCAAGTCAAATGGAAAACAAATGGAACATAGATGGAGCAAAGGTTGGTCTATTGAGATTGCCATTAAATTTGATCAAACTTGAGTGGATTTAAACCACCAAGCACCTCACAAATTTAAAGGAAAAATGAATAGAAGAAGGATGGTGCAAGCTTGCATGGGCCATGCACAAGCATTAAATGCCCTCTTGATAATTGTGAAAACAATTATAACTACACATGGGCATTTATATCATGCATGCACTCAAATTTGATCACTACCATGAAATGTGGAAAATATTGATCCTATGCACCTATATGGAGCTATATGACCATACTAGTGTGTGTTTATCCACTAGATCATCACATGGTCAAATTATAGCTTCATGCATGTACACATATTGGATAGTCCCCACATGGAAGCTAGTAGAGGCAAATCTGCCACATAGCATGCAAAGGTGGCCATGTGGCTCTCCACATATCAATAATGTGAAAACAACATGATGCCAATATGAGAGCATGTGGTAAAGAATTGGATCCATCCCAACCCACATGAGCTAGAGGTAAACTCAAATAAAATGCAAAGCTCATATTAATTGGATGGTGGAATTATAAGGTGGTGAAAGAAAAGGTGGTGGAGTTAAATAAAAGATATGCCCCAAACTCAACTTGGGCATTTAACAATATATCAAGAACCAAATACAATATCAAGAGGCAAATACAATTTATAATGCATATGAGAGAAGAACCAACACAAACAGGGTTTTGTATGATGCTCAAATGCAAGGTGGCATGATGACATGAGCATGATATTATGATGATGCAACAATTATGTGTAGGAAGTAGCCATTATATTACTAGACCAAGTAGCATTACAATTGTTAGACAAATGGGATGCTACAACTCTCCCCCACTAAACAGGAATCTCGCCCCGAGATTCTAGGAAGAAGAAGAAGACACAAAGAGGGTAGGATAGTTGGCACGGAGCTCCTCTTCACGTTCCTAAGTGGCTTCATCAACGGAATGGTGCGACCACTGCACCTTGCAGAACTTGATGGACTTGTTGCGAGTCCTTCTTTCTGCGGTCTCAAGGATTTTTGTGGGGTGTTCTTGATAAGAAAGATCTTCTTGGAGATTGATAAGCTCATGATCCACGGTCCTGCCGGGATCCTTGAAGCACTTCTTGAGTTGAGAGATGTGGAAAACATCATGGACTTTGAGTCTTTCTGGGAGATCAAGAGCATAAGCAACTTCTCCTCTTCTTCCACGAATTTTGAAAGGACCGATGTATCTAGGAGCCAGCTTTCCTTTGATACCAAAACGGTGTGTGCCTTTCATTGGAGTGACACGAAGGTAAACGAGATCACCAGGGACATACACCATGTCCGTGTGCTTCCTGTCATAATTGCTCTTCTGGCGACTTTGAGCAATCTTCAGATTTTCAAGAATGACATGCACCTTCTCCTCCGCTTGAGTTACAATGTCAGGGCCAAACCATATTCTTTCTCCCGCACCTGACCAACCAATCGGAGTTCTGCACTTGCGGCCATAGAGAGCCTCAAATGGTGCCATCTTCAGACTTTTCTGGAAGCTGTTGTTGTAAGAGAATTCAGCATAAGGAAGACATTCTTCCCACTTCATGCCAAAAGAGATGACGCAAGCACGAAGCATATCCTCCAGAATCTGATTGATCCTTTCAACTTGTCCTTGCGACTGAGGGTGGTAAGTTGTGCTGAAGTTCAACTTTGTTCCCAAAGCATTTTGGAAACTTTCCCAGAACTTGGAAGTGAAGATGCTCCCACGGTCTGAACTGATCTCAAGCGGAACCCCATACAGAGAGACAATTCTGTTGATATAGAGCTCAGCCAACTGAATTCCAGAAATTGTTTCCTTGACGGGGAAGAAATGAGCCACTTTAGAGAGCCTGTCAATGACAACAAAGATTGCATTGTTGCCCTTCTGCGACCTTGGAAAACCAGTGATGAAATCCATCTCTACTTTCTCCCATTTCCATTCCGGGGGTTTCAATGGTTGTAGAAGACCGAAAGGTTTCTGATGGACAGCTTTCACTCTGCGGCAGACATCACACTCCAAGACATACTTGGCACAATATCGTTTCAATCCCGGCCACCAATATTGTGTTTTCAAGTCCATGTACATCTTTGTGCTGCCAGGGTGGATAGATAGAACAGAATCGTGCGCCTCCTTGAGAACTTGCTCTCTCAAACCCGGGTAGTTTGGAACAAACATCCGGTGTTCAAAGAAAAGCGTGCCTTGATCATCGACGTGGAAGGACTCATACTTCGGAAGCTGAAGTTTGGAGATGATCTTTTTGGTGTGCGGATCACCAAGCTGACGAGAGCGAACCTTTTCTTCCAAGAGAGGAGTAGCCAGAAGGTTCAGGAGATGCCCTTGTTCCACAATTTCAAGGTTGAGCTGACGGAATTCCTCGCACAAGAGAGGCTGTTGTTCTTCCATCATGAGGTTGTTGACATAAGCTTTGCGGCTGAGAGCATCGGCCATGACATTATCTTTGCCCGGAGTATAGTTGATGGTCAAATCAAAATCATTGATTGCTTCAATCCATCTCCTCTTCCGAAGGTTGAGATCAGGCTGAGTGAAGATATACTTCAAACTCTTGTGGTCAGAAAATATCGCACAACGGTTGCCAAGCAAGTAGTGCCTCCATAGCTTCAAAGAAAAGACAACTGCTGCGAGCTCAAGGTCATGTGTAGGATAGTTGATCTCATGCGTCTTCAACTGTCGAGAGGCATAAGCAACCACTTGTTTTTCTTGCATAAGGACCGCATCCAATCCTTGCAAAGAGGCGTCACAGAATATCTGGAAAGGCTTAGATGTGTCGGGAGGAACCAAGACTGGTGTGGAAGTGAGCTTCTCTTTGAGTATCTCAAAACTTGCTTGACATGCAGGAGTCCAAAGGTATTTCTTGCCTTTCTTGAGGAGATCGGTAAGAGGCTTTGCTATCTTCGAGAAGTTCTGAACGAAGCGACGACAATAACTAGCCAAACCAAGGAAACTCCGCACTTCTTTGACATTAACAGGCGGAAGCCATTCAACAATTGTCTTCACAGTTTCCGGGTTGACTGCAATGCCCTTGGCAGAGATGACATGAACAAGATAGGTTACTTGAGGCAGGCAAAACTCACACTTTGAGAACTTTGCATACAAGCAGTTCTCACGAAGCTTGTTTAGGACACACCGAAGGTGTTCTTCATGCTCTTCCTTTGACTTAGAATAGACTAGGATGTCATCCAGATAGACCACAACGAACTTATCAAGGTACTCCATGAAAACCGAGTTCATAAGCCTCGAGAAGGTAGCAGGTGCGTTGGTGAGACCGAATGACATGACCGTGTACTCATACAGGCCATAGCGGGTCGTGAAAGCTGTTTTAGGAACATCTTCCTTGCGAATCTTGATTTGGTGATAACCACTTCTCAAGTCAAGCTTAGAGAACACCACAGCTCCAGCTAGCTGATCGAAGAGATCATTAATCCGCGGAAGGGGATATTTGTTCTTGATGGTTTTAGCATTGAGAGCCCGATAGTCAACACAAAGTCTATCAATCCTGTCACGCTTCTTCACAAAGATTGTTGGGCTACCCCAAGAAGAAGTACTGTGTTGAATGAAACCCAACTTCTCTTGTTCATCAAGTTGTCGTTTGATTTCAGCCAACTCAGCAGGACCCATTTTGTAAGGTCGCTTGGAGATAGGAGCCGTTCCAGGTTCAAGCTCAATTACAAACTCAACCTCACGATCCGGAGGCATACCCGGCAACTCTTCAGGAAAGACATCTGGGAACTCACAGACCACCGGAACACTCTGAATAGCTTCCATAGCATCATCATTCAGAGCCGCCAAAGAGAAGAGCTGGATAGCAGGAGTCAAACTTGGAGAAAAGACAATATGGCCTTCAGGAATCTTCAGAGAAACCGAGCGTTCAAAGACAATCAATCACAGCTGCATTTGTCCAACCAATCCATGCCCAAGATGACATCAATGTCAGAATTGCCCAGAACAATTAAGGATGCCGAGAACGAAGAGCCACCAATCTCAATTTGATTGCCATGGCTGATATGAACAGCCCTCATGTTTGCTCCAGGAGAAAGGACCATTAACCGCTTAAGGAGAGGAACCAAGACTTACTCATTCTCATTTGCAAACTTGTGAGAAACAAATGAATGCGATGCACCAGAATCAAACAAAACTCATGCAGGGACTGAGTTAACGGGAAGCATACCCATCACAACTCCAGGTGCATGTTCAGCTTGAGCGGCGTTGACACAGTTGGCACGAGCAACAGTAGACCCGGGCTTGGTGTTGATGTTGAGAGCCCGAGGTGGTGGTGCACGAACCATAGGAGATCTTGCCGCAGATCTTGGAGGGGGTGGAGGAAGAGCTTTGTTTTTCAACGGACAGTTCCAGCTTAGATGCCCAGAGTCTCCACACGTGAAACAAGCACCAGGTGGACGTGGAGCAACGTAGCCAGGGACTCCGCCAGGCGCTCCAGGGTAGTGGTGGTTGTAGCCCCTGGGAGCAGCAGTGATGAAGTTTGGTGGCCTTGCCGTGTAGCTTGCAGGTCTTGGTGGAGCCGGGAGCGACGGTGGGGTGTTAGGAACCCAAACACGACGCTTGGAAGGAGCTGACATAGCTGAAGAGCTTGGTGCATCACGGTTGTGTTTCTTTGACTCCTCAAACACTTGCCTACTTGCTTCCTCCTGCAGAGCTGTATGCTGAAGTTCCAGAAAAGATGCCGGCCTTGCATGTGTGATTGCATATTTAATCGATGCATTGAGCCCTTGCCGGAACCTCTTTTGCTTCTTCTTGTCATCGGAGATCTCATCGCCACCATAACGATAAAGATTCATGAAGTTCCTGATGTAGGTATTGACATTATCATTTCCCTGCTTGAGGTTGAGAAACACTTCCTTCATCCTTTCCATGACAATTTCGATGAATCGCTCTTTGAATGCTCCAGTGAACCGTTCCCAAGTAGGCTGAAAACCAATGCAGTTTGCCTTCAGGTAATTCTCCCACCAGAGAGCTGCATCTCCCTTCAGAAGGTGAGTAGCACACTTTACCCATTCTTTCTCAGGAACATCAGCAGTCTCCAGTAGCCTTGACATCTCACGCAACCAATCATCAGCATCAAGTGGTTGATCAGAAACATCAAATTGGCGAGGGTTGAACTCCAGGAAGCTTTTGATGTCTCCTCGCTTGGGAGGTGGAGGTAGTGGAGCAAAATCATTCCTCCGAACACTCTCTTCAAAACGCTGCTGGTTCTGCTGCATTGTTGCCAAGGCATTGGCGATGTTTGACAACGCGGATCCCAGTTCAGGTGGTATGTCCTCATCAGAACGGCGTGGTGGAGCCATCCTGTGATTGATATAAAACACAAGTCAGTACTATGATGGAGAATAATAATAATCCAAAATAGTACCAAGATGGAATTAACCAAGATTAAAGGATACAATTTACTAAGATGATATTAAAATATCAACAAAGTTCAAAGCACCTAGAAGATATTAAGCATATCGCACACGACTGAAAAGGAGTGTGGTACACAAATATATCAAAGAAAAATTTTCCACAAATTTCGGCATTAAAATACCAATAGATGCGCAAAATTACTTAACGAATCAAGATTAGTGACTCTACCAATTCAATATACAAGAGCGAATGATAAGAGTAGTGGTATGGTCGCGACTCCATCCCGCACTCAAATCATTACTCCGCACATGAATAAGTGGAACACATATCTTAACCCCTTCTTCTCACGTTGAACCTAAAGATTAGTAACTACGGAAACGAACACCCCAAACAAGATAACGTCGGATAACAAAGAGTAAGACAGATCGCGGTGGTATACAACGAATCAGATAGATCGCGTCGGTTTGCAAAAGCCTGTCGGTATGGAATGTACCAACAGTTGATAACCAAAAGGCCGATTATGATAACAACTTGGATGCAACAGATAGACAAAGAATTACACACACACACACACACACCCAACCTATGGTACTACGGAAACCCAGAACACGTGAATCCTAGTTTGAACTTCTAAGAAGAGGATTGAAAACGTTACACTTCCTTACCAGAAAAGGGTGGGTGGGTGGGTAAGAAGAAAAGTGGAAGCAGTCCTACTCTCGCGTTTTGTTTTTCCCTAGTATACATAACTACCAAAATATTTGCTAGACTGACAACGACCATTTGGCTGAGACCCTGAAGGGCGGGATGGCTCTGATACCAATTGTAACTACCTCGGTGAATTACGCTCCTAGATACAAGCCTGGATGAGCGGAAATGGTTGGAATAGTACGGTGGGGCCCAAATGCCACTCACAGGTAGACCTTTCGGCCGTCCCAACCATTTCCAATCATCGGGACAAGTACGGGCGGCGTAATCGGCAGGCGAAGGGATCAACTACATACACAAATGAGTATGTATGCAAGCCACCATACAATAGTACATCAGAGCCATTCCATCTAAAAAGAAAGGAAATATAGCAACGCCATACGGCAAGATTCAAATGTCCTATATAGATATAATAGTTTAGGATATCTCCTCATACATCACACATCAGAGTATCAGGCGGAAGCGGCAAACAAGATCCGAGTACGGATAAGAAGCAAATCGGCATAAGATGCCCCATAAATAAGCACATCCCGCCCACAGATCTCACGGATCCCCGTTCCCGGAATCTCTACACCGAACGACCGTTGCCCACATCATCCGCCTCCTCCACCCAGTATCCATCTTGCGAGTGTACCTGTTCATCTGAACCAAATAATTTATCGTGTGAGACCCTAGGGGTACTCGGCAAGTCTTTATGCCTCTAAAGGGGACACAACCTGGGGTGACGCAATTGCAGCAAAAGAGAAACCCTAACAGTTCTATAGATACTCGCTAACCATCCGCCTCACCAATGATAGACGGATGTCCGTGAATTAATGACAACAGTTATAACAGTAATATCAACAGATCCATCCTCCTCCTCACTTACCAACGAGGAAGCGGACGAACAACCCACCATCCGTTGGCAGTTTTATTATCCATTCCATGAGTGTTGCACAAGTTACTAGTCAGTTGCTTAGTCAAATTTAAAGCGGTACTTTAGTTATGCTTGTCTATGATCGAGAAACTGTGCTCCAAGTCGTCCATAACCGCGGACACGGCTTTCAGAAAGTTTTACCCTGTAGGGGTGCACAAATAGCAACACACACTCGATCAACCTCGGAAAAACCAAATCAAAACCCAACGAGGCCTTCACGACAAAGCAATCACAGGATTCAGAAATATTTCAGGGGCCACCCATTGAGTACACCATAACGAAGTTAGCTGACTCGAGACGGACTCAAGGTTTGGGTGGACGGTCAGAACGATCGGGAACCCAAAAGCTGGCTTGTCGATACCACGAAATCGTGTCCCGGTCCTAAACAAGACAGTGCTCCTCGCACAATCGTAAATAAAGCAAGAAAGCATGGCATAAGTACAGGATAGTAAATAAAACCTCAAACTAGTTTGTGACCCCAAGAAATAAGATGAATCAAGCTCGCTCGTGGGGTCCCATAAGCCTCCCGGATGTGGATAGCGCGAATATTCAAGGAACAGAATCAAGTACTCGGGGTCCCACAGGACACAAGTGAGGGAAAACCAAATAGCAGATATTGCTCACCGTGCCACTTTCATTAGTTATCCCATTACTACTGTGTTAAGTTGTTTAGGTACCTCGTTATCCATCGACTCACATACCCTACACATGTTGTTCTACGACTCGCATGGCTCAAACAACTCCTGTAGTAATGGCTCATGGGATGGAGGAACAAGCTTGGTGGGGTTTAAAAGTAAAGGCTATGCAATACTTGGGATTCAGTTTAATGCAATAGCGACTCAATGATGCAAGAATAAGATAGAGGCAATAGGTACTGTATGTATGCAAGCATGTGGTAGTGCTTGCCTGGCAGCTCAGTTGAAGCGAGAGAAGGATCTGGGTAGTGCTCCTGGTTCTCTTGATATATCCCCTGCTCAGTGTCTATTCGAAGAAGAACCAAACAAACAAGGGCCAACATAAATAAAGTGCACAAGCATATGAATAAAATGCGACAAGCAAACAATCATGCCATGATGAATGATGCACAATTTGCATGGCAATAAAGTAGCATGGCATGGGTGAGGTGTGGAATACAAGAATAAGTCATTTTATTGAGTTTTGGGCCACAATTTATCCTCATATTATTTGCTGTTTACATTATATTTGTATGATGCATGCGGCAATTCAGAACATGGAATGCATAAACAGAAAGGTCTCGTCGAGCTGATCATTTTAGACATATAATTTGTTAAATTTGGAGTTATAAATCAAAAGTTATTAATTAATTAAGGTGAAGGGCATTTTTATTGTAATTTTAATCAACTTGGAAATTTAAAGTGTTCAAATAATATTTTGAATGGCATCTTTGAAATCCTCACATTTTTCTGATTTGAAAACATATATCATTTGTATTATTTGGATTTGTATTTTAAATGTTGTTATAAATCTGATTTGAATTTTGAATTTGAATTAAATTTGAAAAGATTTGAATTTACAGAAAAACTTTTCCTACTCAGGCAGACCTAGCCACTGCCGCTGACGGGTGGGGCCAGGTTGACTGGGCCCAACACGCGACATGTGAAAAGGGAGGGGCTGGGTTGATGGAACCTAAAGCCGGAGCCTTTTGCAAAAGTCAACATTGGACAGGTGGGGCCTAGAGGAGCTTGAGTTAAGAAAAATAAAAGCCAGGGGGGTATGCGCAAAAGGCCACGACCACTGTTTTTCTTCTCTGACGAAACTGACGGAAACCAAAGACGCAGCAGCATGACGACAAGGACTCGATCCCATGACGCCTTGTACAGAGGCGAGCCATCGCTGCCCGGGCTTGGTGCCGTGGAGGATGCGCCTAGGTGAGGTGTCTGCAATGGCGAAACAACGCCCGGCGCACGTAGCGTGCTCGATGAAAAGCAAGGCGAGGCTAGGATGGTACAGAGAGGCGGACCATGTCCAGGAGGGTTAGGGGCTCACCGCGGGCTTGACGGTGGGTTCTGATCGGGGCGGGGAGCATCAGATCGGTGACGACGCTCACGAACGGCCGCTAGGGTTTCGCGGGCGGCGCGTGCTGTGACACTGGGCTTCCTCTCGCTCGTGTGCGGGGTCTGCAGGGGACCTTCTCGTCCTCCTCGACCTCCTCCACGACAAGCTTGGCGGCCGGAGCGACGAGAACGACGTGGTGCTGGCGGCGGACGGCGATGGGGTAGATGGTGGCGGAGAGGGAGAATGTTGGCAAGGCAGGGCCCCTGGGGTGGAGCTGGCGAGGTAGACAGGGGGCGAGGGAGTAGATAAGGACGGGGGAAGGGGGTGCCGTGGGGAGTGGGGTAGATGGGAAAAGGTGGCCTCGGTGCCACCTTTCTCTCCTTCCCTCCTCACGTGCATGGGTCGGCTAGGTCAGGGAGAGGGCAGGTAGGCCTGGGGGAGGGGCTGCCAGGTGGGGTCGACGTGAGGGCAAGGAGGCAGGAACAGGCTCGGGCTGGAGGGGCCCCTATGGCATAGAGAGAAAATAGAGAGGGAGGAGTAGCCTCGGGTTAGAGCTAGGGTAGGAGGGGAGAGGGGTATGGCTCGGGCTAGGGTTTGCTTGGGTGGGTAGCTAGGTGGCATGGTGGGGCCAGCTAGGTGAGAGAGAGAGAGGCCGAGAGAGGGGGTAGACCATGGTGGGGGTAGGGTTTAGAAATAGAACTAGAGAGGGGGGGTTTGGTTAGGGTTTTGGTTTAGGTGAGGGGTAGAGGGGTGATAGGGTTATGGGGTAATCATGGACACTCATGATCAGGCACAAGGTTTTATGGATTAAGGCAAGCCCAAAACAAGAGGTGGCACATAGAGAGGAAAAAGGGTTAGGGAGAGGGATTAGGGATTAGATTAGATGGGGAGGATAGTTTAGGTTTCTCTTATTTCTTTTCATTTAAGTATTTGTTTTGTTTTAATGATTTGACCAAACTCAATAGGATATAAAGGACATCAAGTCAAATGGAAAACAAATGGAACATAGATGGAGCAAAGGTTGGTCTATTGAGATTGCCATTAAATTTGATCAAACTTGAGTGGATTTAAACCACCAAGCACCTCACAAATTTAAAGGAAAAATCAATAGAAGAAGGATGGTGCAAGCTTGAATGGGCCATGAACAAGCATTAAATGCCCTCTTGATAATTGTGAAAACAATTATAACTACACATGGGCATTTATATCATGCATGCACTCAAATTTGATCACTACCATGCAATGTGGAAAATATTGATCCTATGCACCTATATGGAGCTATATGACCATACTAGTGTGTGTTTATCCACTAGATCATCACATGGTCAAATTATAGCTTCATGCATGTACACATATTGGATAGTCCCCACATGGAAGCTAGTAGAGGCAAATCTGCCACATAGCATGCAAAGGTGGCCATGTGGCTCTCCACATATTAATAATGTGAAAACAACATGATGCCAAGATGAGAGCATGTGGTAAAGAATTGGATCCATCCCAACCCACATGAGCTAGAGGTAAACTCAAATAAAATGCAAAGCTCATATTAATTGGATGGTGGAATTATAAGGTGGTGAAAGAAAAGGTGGTGGAGTTAAATAAAAGATATGCCCCCAACTCAACTTGGGCATTTAACAATATATCAAGAACCAAATACAATATCAAGAGGCAAATACAATTTATAATGCATATGAGAGAAGAACCAACACAAACAGGGTTTTGTATGATGCTCAAATGCAAGGTGGCATGATGACATGAGCATGATATTATGATGATGCAACAATTATGTGTAGGAAGTAGCCATTATATTACTAGACCAAGTAGCATTACAATTATTAGACAAATGGGATGCTACACACAGCGAGCAGTTTTGCTCAAAACCCCGGATGGTAAGAGGATTAGGTTCAAGTCGGCTGTGCGACCGGGAACGTGTAAGCTGAATTCTCTTAAGGGGGTTAGCATGGATACTGTGCCTGTGATTAAGGAGTACCCCGACGTGTTTCCGGAAGAGCTGCCAGGGATGCCACCTGACAGGGATGTGGAGTTTCTCATCGATCTGATGTCGGGAACAAGACCTATAGCAAAGAGACCATATAAGATGGATGTGGATGAGCTGAAAGAATTAAAGAAACAACTAAAGGAGCAGTTGGACAAGGGATTTATTCAGCCTAATTCGTCGTCATGGGGTGCACCTATTCTATTCGTGGAGAAGAAAGACAGCAGCAAGAGATTAGTGGTGGACTATCGCTCACTGAATGAAGTGACCATCAAGAACAAATACCCCCTGCCGAACATAAATGATTTGTTTGATCAACTGGAAGGAGCGAAGGTGTTTAGCAAAATTGATCTGCGATCAGGTTATTTCCAATTGAATATCCGGGAGGAGGACATACTAAAAACTGCCTTCACTACTAGGTATGGTTTATATGAGTATACAGTTATGTCTTTTGGACTAACGAATGCTCCGGCATATTTCATGACCATGATGAAGAAGGTGTTCATGGAGTGCTTGGACAAGTTCGCGGTGGTGTTTATCAATGACATACTTATATATTCCAAGGATGATTCTGAGCATGAGAAACATCTGCGACTGATTATGGAGAAGCTGAGGGAACACAAGCTGTATGCAAAATTCAGTAAGTGTGAATTCTGGCTTAACACTGTTGGATTTCTTGGACACGTGGTGTCAGGAGAAGGAGTCGCTGTTGATCCAAGCAAAGTGACTGCTGTAACTGAGTGGGAAGCACCCAAGAATGTGGGTGATATTCGTAGCTTTTTGGGACTTGCTGGATATTACAGGAGATTCATTGAAAATTTTCCAAGATTGCTAAGCCGATGACGGAACTTCTGAAGAAGGAGAGGAAGTTTGAATGGACGGATGCGTGTGAAGCCAGCTTTCAGGAACTGAAGTGTCGACTAGTGACCGCACCTGTTCTATGTTTACCAGATCTTCAGAAGGATTTCCAAGTGTACTATGATGCTTCTCAGCAGGGACTCGGAAGTGTGCTGATGCAAGATGGGAGAGTGGTGTCATATGCCTCGCGACAACTTAAACACCATGAGAGGAATTATCCCACGCATGACTTGGAATTAGCATCGGTTGTTCATGCGCTCAAAGTATGGAGGCACTACCTAATGGGAAAACACTGTGATGTGTACACCGACCACAAGATCCTGAAATACATATTTACACAGAAGGAACTGAGCATGAGGCAAAGGAGATGGTTGGAGCTTATCAAGGATTATGATATGAATCTGCAATACCACCCAGGAAAAAGCCAATGTAGTAGTGGATGCGCTGAGCCAGAAGGTCTATGCCAATGGATTGACTGTTGGGGAATTACCCGAGGATCTGTGCAAGCAATTCAAGGACCTTAGACTGGAGGTAGTGTCAGAAGGATATTTGGCAGCAATGAAGGTCCAACCAACGCTACAGGACATGATCAGGAAGGCTCAGGTAGGATACAAGGAGATAGAGGAGATAAAGGAAAAGATGAAGGAGAATCGAGAAAAAGATATTCGCGAGGATGAGCAAGGTACCATGTGGTATGGAGATCGGATGTGTGTGCCCAGCGACCCGGAGATAAGAAAACTGATTCTGCAGGAAGCTCATGACTCGCCATACTCCATACATCCGGGCAACACAAAGATGTATATGGATTTGAAGGGTAGATTTTGGTGGAACAACATGAAGGGAGACATCGCCAAGCATATTGCCCTATGTGATGTATGTAGCCGAGTGAAGGCGGAACACCAGAAGCCAGCAGGACTGCTATAGCCATTGCCCGTGCCGGATTGGAAGTGGGATAGAGTGGGAATGTATTTCATCATGGGACTGCCCAGGACCAGGTCGGGTTACGACTGCATTTGGGTAGTGGTCGACCATTTTACCAAGGTAGCCCACTTCATACCAGTGAAGACAACATACACGAGTGCAAAGTTGGCCAAGATTTATATGGACAGAATTGTGTGCCTACATGGAGTTCCCAAGAGCATTGTATCAGATAGAGGCACCCAATTTACCTCAAACTTTTGGCGCCAGCTGCACGAGTCATTGGGGACTAGGTTGGAGTTTAGCACAGTGTTCCACCCCCAGACTGATGGACAGACCGAGAGGGTAAATCAGATTTTGGAGGATATGCTGAGAGCTTGCGCTTTGGCTCATGGTTCTAGTTGGGATGAGAATTTTCCGTATGCTGAGTTTTCCTACAACAACAGCTATCAAACCAGCATCAAGACATCGCCGTTCGATATGCTATATGGGAAAAGGTGCCGGACACCATTGCTATGGGATGGAGTAGGAGAACGTCAGTTGTTTGGACCTGATTTGATCAAGGACGCTGAGGAGAAGGTCGCTTTGATTAGGGATAGGCTGAAGGTAGCACAATCAAGGCAGAAGAGCTATGCTGACGCCAAGCGCAAGGAAGTGGTGTATGAGATAGGCGATAGAGCATACCTCAGGGTGTCGCCACTACGTGGAATTAAGAGATTTGGAATCAAGGATAAGCTGGCACCTCGGTTTATCGGACCATATCGGGTCTTATCACGCAAAGGAGAGGTTGCTTATCAGTTGGAGTTGCCAGAGGCTCTGTCCGCCGTCCACAACGTGTTCCACGTGTCCCAGCTGAAGAAGTGCCATCCGGAGATGGTGGATACACCATTGAGAGACACGGTGCCACTAGAGGAGGTTTAGCTAGAGAATGACTTGACCTATGAGGAGAAGCCGGTCAAGGTACTGGAGACAGCAGAGAGGATTACCCGTACCAAGACGATCAGATTTTGCAAAGTGCAATGGAGCCACCACACCGAAGAGGAAGCCACTTGGGAGCGTGAGGATGACATCCGAGAGGACCACCACACCTATTTGCTAGCCACGCCGAATCTCGAGGACGAGATTCATCTTAAGGGGGTTAGTCTTGTCACATCCCAAATTTTAGATTTGGTACTGCATAACATTCATGTCATTGCATCATATTCATCCTTGCAAAATCTTAGTTTAAAAAGGGTTTTGACAAAACAATTCGCTTGCAATGACATTTTGCATTCATGAATTATTTAAATTTCAAAACACTATTTTGAAACCCTATTTGGATTCACCAAGATGCACCTACAAGGGAATATACTAGGGACTTGTAAATCCACTATTTGAAAACTAGCGGAAAAGATACAAAAGGATCCTATGTTGATCTTCTGAATTTTAGAAAAAATTAGAAAGAAATTTCAACTCAATTGGAATTCGTATGAAAAGGATACATCAGGATTACTAAAGAAGAAAAGAATAAAAGAAAAGAACAAAAAAAAGGGAAACCAGCCGCTTGCGGCCATGCCAGCCAGCCACCAGCCAAGAAGAATACACACAAGCAGTTAGTAGCGCTGCTCATCGCCTCGCCACTACCGACGAGCGGACCCGCCGGCCCGCCGCCACCGGCAGTGTGGGCCCACTGTCGGCAGCCGGCGATGAACAGACACCGCCGCCACGATCTTGGCGATGCTTCCGAGGAGGACTCGGCGCGCCCGCGACCCCTCTTATACCCCTAACCCTCCTCTCCTAAACCCCCGAAAATCTCCCCCTAAACCACCTCCAATCTCCGGCGATTTCTCGCCGGAGTCCGTAGCCGCCGCTGCCGCCATTGTCGCGGTAAGTCGCCGCCGCCGCTCGCGCCTCCCCTCGCCTCGCACGCCACGCCGTCGACATCACGACCCTCGCCTTCGCCGCAGAAGCTCCGCCGCCGCCGCCTCTTTCGCCGACGCCGCCGCCGCCTCGAGAAGCTCCGCCACCACGCCACCGACCCCGTACACCGCCCAGCCGCCGCCAAGACTCGCCGGAGCCGCCGCCCCCGATGCCACCCGACGCCGCCGGTGAGCTCTCCCCCTCGCGAGCCACCCCTGCCCTTTGATCTCGATCCAACGGTCCAGATGGACCGTGGAAAATTCAACCCTAGCCGTTGACCAGTCAGACGCCACGTCAGCGCGCCACGTGGGCGTAGTCAACAGTCAAAGTTGACTGTTTAAATTTAAATCAATTTAATTGGCAGATTTAGTTACAAATCTTGAAAATTTCATATCTTTAGATCTAATGGGCCAAAAATTACAAATAAAATATGTATGGATTCAGTGTCTCACATAGAATATTGCTGTATAGTTGCTTTAGACTTTTACAGCAAGGTTTTGCCTCAGTTAATTAAATGAGTTAATGCTCTTTTTAGAGTAATAAATTCATAGAATAAATTCTGTAACTCCAAAAATTACAAATAAGATGTCCCTGGAATCAGTAGAACAAAAGGAATCCTTTAGTGAATTAAAAAGTTAGGCTTATGGTACTGGTTTGGCAGAATCTATGCAAAGGATTTCTGGATTATTTTAATTACCCAGGGCTTTATACAAAACCTTTTTGAGAAATTCCAATTGGTACTGACTCTATTTTGAGTTGCCTACACAGTGGCAATTTTCCAAGATTTTACAAACAGTATGTTAGCAGTGGCTAATTATTTAGTTTCTA
Organism: Avena longiglumis; assembly: GCA_030063025.1. NCBI lineage: Eukaryota > Viridiplantae > Streptophyta > Magnoliopsida > Poales > Poaceae > Avena > Avena longiglumis. The sequence goes on from CP125975.1 coordinate 367,874,487, forward strand.
GCTCTATTATTTGAGCATTATAAATTGCATGCCTTGTTTTATTTGCATTTAAAATATTTTCCATGCATGCATACAGTAGGTAATGAATAAGAATATGTGATGCTACTGTAGCAATGTTCAACTTGTCATGCATGCATCTTGCATCGTCTTTGTTTGCATATGATTGTGGATGGTTTGTTTATATGATTGCAATTGTATCGTGTAGATTGCAACGCTTGCTCGTGTGTGGATTGTTTATACGACCGCTACAGCCAAGGCAAGTAGATGCTACTTTGTTCATGATGTTGTCCTACTATTTTCAATGTATTGTCGTGTATTTTGTAGATACATGTGTAGGATATTACTATCGCTATGCTATGTCCTATTATGTGGTAGGGCTTTCCCTGTAGATGAGCCTCCGTTGGTAGATGTGCTTATCCATGCTATGATGAACGAGGTCTGGGTTACATCACTGAAAGTTGTTTCTAAATATGTTGGTTTGCAAAAACTAAAAACAACTTAATCAATGAATCCCCTGGGTGTGATGGGATTGATAATTTTTGGTGGTATCATTGCGGAAAGGCACCCAGGTATCAAGAGAGAATGATTGGCTTCTTTATTACGTAGCTTACGTGTACAACCATGTGCCAATAATGGAATGGGTGGTTGGTTGGACTCAGTAGGTTGTGGTAACTCGAACCCACGTATCTAGAGATGTAGAATTTTTGGTAGGTTGGACCGGTGCGTGTCGGGTTTGGGGAGCTACTTCCCGAACGGTCCCTTCTTGGACTTCTCACTATCATCACCCAATATGAGAGTGGTGGTACGAGCTGGGCTGGCCAAGTCACATGGGTAAAGTATACTAACCCCTGCAGGGTGTATAAACTAATCGATTAGCCATGTCCCCGGTTATGGACATCTGAGTTGCTCGATATTGATTCCATGACATGTTTCTCGCTCATTCCAATTTCCTAATTACTTTAATGTTGATGGGTTAACTTAATTGGGATCTTTTTAAAGAAAATCAAAAACTGTTTGTGAAAGTAGGACAAAGGATTTTGTAAATGCAAGCTAGCCACAGCTCCACTTGCCAAATATGCGTGTAGTTGTTAGCTCTATTTCTTCTCTAATAGCTCTACTTGCCATACATTCCATGTATTAACCCTTCGGGGCTGCTACGTTTCATGTTGCAGGATATTTCGATTCTGAGTAATCGATTTAGGCCACGGTACTCCACTCGGCACTTGTTCACTTGTGGGCAATTTGAAGAATGGAGGATTTACTATATTTATGCTGCTACTTGATTAATTTGAGCTAGCCTTGAGCTAAGCTTTTATTGTAATAATGATACTCTGGATCTTCGTTATTTATGTTACACGGATATTTTGCTATGTTATTCATCTTATTCTATTGTGGGTCAATGAACCGACCCAGTGATTGGCATGTCACATAGAAGCTACGGTCTTTTCAGAACCGTAGTGTTACACTTGTCATCGACGGTACTATGATGAATACCTAGGGAGTAGCACCCATAATGCATGTCTCATAGATATAGGCATTTATCGCTCAACCGTGTTACTAAATCTTGGTGTCGTGTTATGATTGCTTGTCCTTGTATGATCTACTTTGCGCCTCTGACGATAATACATACTGATTTTCTTAGAATCAAGTGGCATCCCCTAGAGAGTTCCTAATTATTACTTATATGAAAGTTAAGCGTTTCACCGATCGTTTAGCTACGCCAAATCATCTTTGATACTGTAGATCGCATCTACAGTACCCGAACATCTACAGTGTCCACTTAGGTATCCTCTCGACAATTCGGCTGCCCCCACAGTCGAACAATCCAGCAGCTCCACGCCTCCACCTCTTCGATTGCTTTTCCCGTTCCTACCGGTATGGAGGAGATGGTCGCCGCTTGCCCTATATTTCTCCCCATTTGTTTCCTCATTGCCTTCCACGGCCGGGGCCATCCAATCCCCCACGCATCTACCCTTCCTCTTGGCAGCGAGCGGTGTCGCTCCTCGATGTCCCGGTCAGCAAGCCCAACGAGGCTGGAAGGGCCTCAACTTGTGCTGGTCCACTACGCCTTGTTGTCCGCCTCGCCGCCAGGGAGGACGTCCTCGACATCGCGTGCATCGACGACGGAGAGCCGTTCGTGGCGGCGACGGCGGGCTGCGCGATGGCGATCCACGACGAGCTCCTCGCGGCGCGACGGGACTCCTGGATGTCTTCGGCCGGCGGCGGAGATGGGAGAGTTGTACATGGACAACTTCTATTGATTTATTGTTCAGTGTTGCTGATCTGCGAATTCCCTTATGTCATGCCTTCTCCGTGGGCGCGCCACCATCGTCCCTTGGAGTTGTTGACGGCCATCCTCTTCCTATTCACGCAGGTCATGGTAGGTCTCCTTTTTTTGTGTTAGAGAGTGGTGCTTCTCGGTTGAAGTCAAGATGCATCAATTTTTTCTAGCGCTGCAGTTCTTGGCAGGTACGTTCTGCTTCCGATTGATACCAGGCCTAATTGGCATTCCTATGGTTGTCAGCAGGTTGCGATTACTCTGGTTTGTGTGGTCCATCTCCACTTCGTAACGGTCTCAGATGAATGGTGGTGTTGGTGCTTCTCTCATTCGTGCGACACTACAACCGACTGCAGTTCATCTGATCTTGCCATGTGGGAGTTGTTTCTCGCTGGTACTTATAATGGAATAGTTATTGGGAAATTTTATGTTGGACACATTTGTTCTTCCAATTCTCGCGTGCATCTAATTTGGGAGCTGCATTATGATCAAAAGCTTCCTTCTGGTGGAATGATTCAGTTAAGCACCTTGGGAGATACAACGAAATGAGCTATATGCACTATGGGAATTGTCCAATCTCTCTTTGGAATGGACGAATTTTACAGCAACATTGGCCTCGTATCTTTTTGTTTGTGAAAGATCCAAGTTTCTTTGTTCAGCAGGTCTCCAAATATGGTAAACCAAGTAGTATTTCTTCTTCTTCCGTTTACATGAGGCCTTCGATTACTTTCGGTATTTCATTCTCCTGCCAGGAAAGCCTAACTCTCGTTGATGGGAAAGACACTTGGTCTTATAAATGGTAAGTGGTTTTAACACTTCCTAAGTTGCATACTATTTTCCCTATGAGTTTCAACGGTTATGGAAATCATGCAGTCAACTCAAACACATATTCTTCAATTTTAGATATGGATATACTTGATATAAGAGACACATGTTGCAGCGCATGGTTTTTCTTTTTGGAAGATTATGCATGTGCCCGGTGCAATACAATCAAGATAAAAACGGGGATCATTCTTTGTATATTAGTTTCACGTGACATGCTGGGAATATCTGTGTTCAGATTTCACAGCTACATGTTCGGTAACATTAAAAGTTTGCTGGCTGGCCCTTTCCTATTGAAATGATTGCATCATGGTGGACTGTCTGATGCTGCAGAAATGACTGTTTATTTAAAGGAACCCGGCCAAGTCTTCACATATGCAGGAAAATCCTTGAGGAGGTGATCCATAGGCTCTTCTACAGAGCGAAAAGTAGACTATGTAGTGACCTACAGGCTTGGATAGCAAAATATTTGGTAGCTCTTGGCCTTTCTATTTCTTTTTGCCTCTTTATTTTTGCATATGTACATACTCTTTTTCATTAATATATATATTTGTGCACTACACTATCTAAGATTTACATTTGATACCCACGCTCAAAGGAAAGAAATTTGCTTTTAGGGGCCTACTGATTGTTTGTGATGTTAATGTGTTCTTATTTTCTTTCCGGTTCGAAGAAAAAATATTATATAACTCATTATATTTGTTGGCTTTGGGGTAAGAATAATAACTGTTTCCTTGCAACTTTTAGTTTTCTGTACCATCCTATTCCTATGCGTTTGTTGTTCGGTTAAATAAATTTTGTTATGGATGGATAAAGGAACAAGTGACCTGCCAAAAAGGGGCATGTTTTATTTAGGGGCTCTGCATTATTGTTGACCGATGTTGTTTGAATAAATTAGCCCACTATTCTAGATTGGTGCGATTTCACATGAACATGCTACACTATTATAAGGTGGGATTTTGTTGTACTGGATTTCTGCGTGTGTCAGACAAACATGTAAGATGATCAGTTTGATGATGCATATACTTGGCCAGATGATTAATCACCTAGAAATAGAGGTGATAATTATTAACCTGGACATTAGATCTCTATCTTTTGTGTCCGTGCTCGAGAGGAAAAAATCTGTAAAAGGAGGAATGGTATGCTTTTGCTGTTTGAAGTTGGTAATTGAGAAATTATTAGTTAATTAAATTAATAAGCATGGAACTTCCCTCTGCTTCGAATGCTCAGATAAATTACCATTTATAATGGTGAAGATCTACTTCAAATGTGCACTCTCCCAGAGCAAGGTAAGTGTGTTGGATGGTTCACCTTTGTCTGATAGAGATACATAAAGTAGTTTTAGCTTCATGAGTTGCAATTAGATGTTCATAGTACATATTTTTGTGGAGTTTTTGCTGCAACTATATTCTCAAATTTTACCTATTTATTGTTGGGTATGGAGGCTTTCCTCCTGGACTGCAATTGAATTGGCCATGTTTTGTATTGAAATCATGTCAGCATCCAATATGAACATTATTTTCAGCGTTAGATGCTGGTGACCATTCTTCGGAACTATTTGATTTCCATTGAGTAGCCAAAATCTTCTCTCTTTATTTTTTCAGAGGAAGCTGGATAGGAAGCTCCATCCATTATTTACTGTATGGTGATTTGTTCCCTGAGAACAGGAAATCATACCTGATCAGCCCCGTGTGCATCTTCATGACACTATCGCTTTTTTATTGCTTCAAAAGGTCCCTGACTGCGTGGTATATCTTACACACCACATGTCTGATTCATCTTGGCAAGCACCCAGTTGGAACTGATGATGCGGATGGTATGTCTCTTCTTTTATCTTTTTCTCTACTGTTATGTTTTTATTCCTCTTAGCTAAGCTCCACTTGATTCCTTTGCTCTTTTCTGGCGGTAATTATACTAGATCATCTTCAGTTGTGCTAGCCGGCCGTTCTTATTATACTTTTCCAGATTCTTCTTCTTTAGGTTCAGGTTCAATAGAAAGTAGTTTGTATATGTCCTTTCTTTTCAAATTTTAGTAGCTTCTTATTACCTCCGTTTCATAATGTACAATGTTTTGGCAAATTAAATTAGTTTGCTAAAACGTTCTAGATTATGGAACATTTTTTTCGAAATGGGGTATACCCCGGCCTCTGCATCAATTGATGCACACAGCCTTCTAGATTATGGAACATATTTAGTGTTTATGTTCCTCAAATATGAGCTTCTTTGTTGCAAGTCTGTACATTCGGCCTATGCTTGATATTAATTCTTCAACTAAGCTTACATGGATGGTACATCCTGTTCATCGCAGACATGACAGGCCTTCGGGTGTTGCGCCTGGAAGACATGGTAGGTCTGGTTCATGGCCGATGAAGTCGCATAGGTCTATCTGAGGTGTTGTTTCTCTCTGTTGTCAACACGCGTTACCGCTTCACGTTGCGTACTTGTGCGATGAGTCCTGCAGGTTCGCTTGTGCCTGATCATTGTTTGGTGCCTGCTGTTGGTTATGTTGTCGGTTCTTCTTTGTTTAGCTCTTCACATTTTGTTTCAAGTGTTTCTGATTCTGATTCTGTTTTGTCTGACGCGGATACTTCGAAGTGAGAGATTCGTACACACGGAACTAATAAAATTGTGTATGATTTGGACGACCATCTAACGGGTTTTAATATAAGAAAACGCTGATTTACAGGCCATATCATCGGCACAGCTGATTTAACAACACGGGCGTGGCGTATCGCCGCGCCTAATTCCCTAGTAGTATCATTGTATTGAACCATGATGGTTCTTCTTCCTTAATGTTGTTATGTTTTTTTGTTCGTCAAATACAAACCATACAGATAAGATGGTACATATCAAACTAGCTTGTGATATCCATGTAATCGTAAAACTCAGTATTTGATCAGGTAGACAGGGGCTACTCGGATAGATTACCGAGCCCCACGTTCGTATATTTATATGCGGTGTATACAGGAGTACAGGGAGAGTACAGAGAGGATACGGAGTACATAGTGTAGGGGTTCGTAGCATGGAAAACAAAAATTTTCTATCGCATACAAACAAACAAGCCAAGATCTATCTACTAGATTGTAGCAACGAGTCGATGGAATAACTTACCCTCGAAGATTCCAAAGCGGTTAACGAGAGCAGATTCTCGTGGGTGATGTAGTCGTATTTTTCCCGATCTCAAGATCGCATAGACGATCCTTCCGTTAATGCTCCGCAGCGCCTTGATCGGTCACACGCTCGATTCGACGAAGACCTTACTCTCCTTGTTCCAAAGAAAGGAGGTTGTAGCACTCTCCTCGCGATTCCAAAAGACAACGACGTGGTACCTAAGTAGAGGGGAGATCCCGCAGGGCTTCGCCTTAAGCCGGAGCGAGTATGGTGGAGTATGAGAGAGCTATTAGTGGTCTAGGGTTTAGACACACCAATTAGAAGGCTCTAAACCGAAGGCTAGGGCAATTAGAAGCTCTAAACCAAAACGGCTCTAAACCGGAGGCTTTGGCTAGGGTTTAGATTAGAGGATAGGAACTTGTGTGTCTAGAGGAGGAGGCCCTGCCCCTCCTTTTATAGGTGGGAGGGGCGGCCAAGGGAGGAGTCCTCCCAAGTCGGCCTTCGGTGGCGCGCCGGCTTGGAGAGGAGGGACTCCTTCCCCAAGTCGGTTTCAACCTCCTCTTGCTTGTTTCCCTCAGTTTCCTGTTTTAGCCGTTTGACTTTCAAACTGGCCATTTGACTTTTCAGTTTTAGGATTCAATTTAATCCTTTATTTGGAACAGCGAGAACACTTAGTACATGATGCAATCATTCCAATATGTAATGACACATTCATGTACCCCTTCCCCCCCCCCGGAGTGCCGGACATTCCGGAACCTTCTAGAACATTCCCGATGAAAACACCGGAATCATTTCCGAACTCCAAAACGGACTTTCCTTATATGAATCTTATTCTCCGGACCATTCCGGATCACCTCGTGATATCCCGGATCCCATCCGAGACTCCGAACAACATTCGGTCTCTTTCTCATAATACCATAACTACTCAAACAACGTCGAATCCTTAAGTGTGTCTCCCTACGGTTCGTGAATTATGCGGACATGATCGAGACACTTCTCGAACAATAACCAATAGAGGAATCTGGAAATTCATATGGCTCTACATATTTCTACGATTACTTTGCGATCGAATGAACCACTTACATACGATACCAATTTCCCTTTGTCTCACGATAGTTTACTTATCCGAGGTTATGATCGTCGGTATCTCGCATACCTAGTTCAACCTCACATCGATAAGTACTCATTTCTCGTTCCCGTGATATGTGATCCCTTGTGAGCCAGTCACATGCTTGCAAGATAATTGGATGACATTTCACCGAGAGGGCCCAGAGTATATCTATCCGTCATATGGATGGACAAATCCCACTCTTGATCCATGTGTTTCAACCAATACTTTCTGAACACTCAATGCCACCTTTATAGCCACCCGGTTACGGTGTGGTGTTTGATGACATCAAAGCATCCATCCGGAAAAGGTGATATGCATGATCTCATGGTCGAAGGAATTAGGTTACTATGTATCAGAAAGCATATAGCAATTGAACTATTGAAATGACTTGATCTTTATGCTACGCTTATCTATAGGAGTATGTCCATCACATCATTCTCCTAATGATATGATCCTGTTGTTAATAACATCTCTATGTTCATGATCAGGAAACCATGATCATATATTAACCAACAAGCTAGTTTAACAAGAGGCTTTACTAGGGACTCTTATTTTAGTTTACAAATCACACAAGTATTAATGTTTCCTGTTAATACAATTATAGCATGGTATGTAAACATTTATCATAAGTATGAAGATATGATACTAACCTACTTTATTATTGCCTCTTGGGCATATCTCCAACAGTCTCCCACTTGCACTAGAGTCAATAATCTAGTTTCAAACCTTTGTGTATTCAACACCTGTGGCATCCCGCAAAAACCACTACTAGAAAATCGCGTTGTTTTGTGCATTGCATCGTCATCATCTTGCATTGTTTGTCTGAAACTATTTCGAAAAGCCTAGTTTTGTTTTATACAAATACCCCTCTTTATTTCAAATGCAAAATCCCGATCGTATCGGATATTTTATTTACCTAAACACTATTCGCAAAGTGGCCTTGTTTTAAAATAAACAAAGCCAAACAAACACATATTTGCAAAACCTACACTCTAAAACCTATTCCCACCCAATCCTAATCTACCCACCACTCACAACTCGCCACCTCACCCCTCCCCCAAACTCCTACCCACCCTGCCACCTCATCAATCCACCCTCTCTCCCCTTTTTCTCTCACACCCAGCTTCCCCCTACCCTCTCTCTCTCCCCCACCGACACCTGGACCCCACCCCTCAGTCCCCACTCCCTCCCAAACCGACCCCCACTCCCACCTTTCCCCTGACCTCCGGGCCCCACGTCCACGGGCCCCGCCGCGCCAGCCCACTCTCCACTCACCCCCCGGTCCCACCACCTGACCCCACCACTCCGGCCCCACCTACCGACCCCGCAGCCCTCTCCTCCCCAGGCCGCACGCGCCCCTCTCCCTCTAAACCGCTCGCCCCTCCGCCCCCTCGTCGTCGGCTCCCTCTCCACCGCCGCCGCTCCTCCTCCTTCGCACTGGCCGACCTCGGCCTCCTCTCCTCGCGTGTCGGTCCCGCCCGTCCTTCTCCTCCGCGAAGCCGCCACAGTCCGCCTCACGGAGCTCCCAGCCTTCCTCTCAAGCTCGCCCTCCGCTCGCTCCCCGCACCGGACCTCCGCCTCCTCTCCCTTCAGGCGCCACTGCCTCTCCCCCTGCCCGGCGTCATGAGCTCCCTGGCGCCGCCTCGCCTCCACCGCCTCGCCAGCCTCGGCCACCCCGCCTGCCGACCTGGCGGCTGCTCGCGCCCCCGCCTCCAGCCTCCGCCGCCGCCTGCCTCCTCCGCTCCTCCTTCCCGCCGCTCCTCCTCTGCTGGCTCCGCCCACCGCCAGGCATCCTCCCGCCTCCGGCCTCCTCCGCTTGCCGCCACTACCAACCGCCAGATCCGCCGCCCGCCTCGCCGCCCGAGCAGAAGGATCGCTGCCTCGCCAGGCTGCTGGCCGCTGTCGCCCGCCGCCCGAAGCCCGCCCGCCGCTCCCACCGTCGACCTCGCCGCCACTGGCGCGACCGCGCCGGGCGACCCTGCCTGCTACTGTTCGACCCGACCCGTGGCCGGCTGCTAGTCGCCCCCGCCGAGCCTGTCGGCCCTACAAGAACGTCACCGGCCGCGTCCTCCCTTCCCCGGTGCCGCCAGCCGCTGCCAGGAACGCCTTCCGCTTCGCGTGGGCTCTGGCCGGCCTTGGTCGCGCCCTCATCGCCCAGTCGCCGCCCTCCGATGACCCCGAGCAGGGCATGGTCGCCGCCCCTCGCCGATCCCGTCGAGACCTTCCGGCGTACGAGAACAAGACGCTGCATAAGAGCAACAATGATGTCGACAAGATCTTCCGAAGGCTCCGGCAATCAAAACAAGGTCATCATTGAAAGTGGAGCCTCAAACCCCAAGATCATCGAGAGGGGACCGATGACCTCGGACCAAGAACGTCGACATGGAACGCCAAGTGCTTCTTCCCGGACCCGGAGACCAAGCCTCGACACCCCGAACCCTGGCGCTGTTCCCAAGTTCGCCACCGGTGAATAAGGAGGAAACCTCAAGGACTTCGGCACGGAGCGGCAAGATCTCCTCACGGAATCCGAAGCGCGGACCCGACAAGATCTTCGCGACGATAAGAACGACACCGACCAGGGCGAGCCCGATGCGCCCCCGACACCGAACCCCAGATCCAAACCCTGAGACCGAACCCCGAACCCCGGAACCCCAAGTTCGCCGAGACCCCCTAATGTGTGAACCCCTTTCCGAAACCCTATTTTATAACATAATACAACTTGTGGCATATTAACTTGTCGTACTTGCATGCATACATTCATGTGGTTTGGGGGCCTTATGCCGATTCACCATATAATTAAATATGGGGCCCATATGCGGGCGAATCTAGTCTTATATTGGCCTCATTTAAATTGGTGTAGCGAACCGATGCCATGTTTTGTCCTGTTAAGACAACAATAAAATTGCGGGGTAGAAAAACATCATGAACCATCTAATTAAATGTCGGGACCCCCGGTTCCGTTTAATATTTCCTAATTGCATCGCATCTTTGCCATGCCATACATCATACATGCATCATGCCCGATCTTTTGCCGTAGTATTAAATATTGCACCCGGTGTTTCTTCTAGTGTTTTGCTTCTTCGCGGATAAGGCCGTTGAGTTGATGCGAGTGTCGACCCGATCTTCGGTTGAACCTTCGACAATGTTTTCAGGCGAGCATCTCCCCCTTTCTACCTATCTTACTTTTATAGTATTTATTCCCTCCTGTTGATCTATTGCTATCTCTGTTGCGTTGCTCTAGTTTTCGTACCCGTGATATCCCTTGCAGCCTTATATTGCCTTGGACACATCCTATTACCTGTTGTTTGGTAGATAGTTGGACTTGGGCGTCGTAGTCGCTTGCTCAAGTGCGGTTGCGTGTCATCAAGTTCCACAGTTGTTGGTGTATTGCCGCATGTTGATGTTGGAGGTGATCATGGCTTTACTTATCGTTCACTTTAATTCATGTTTAACAACTAAAATTGAAGTAAGCAGAGGCATCGGTGGGTGATAGATAATATTTGGTTTCCGAACGCCCACTTGTGTCCGTGAGGACCCGTACTTGATACTTGTTCCTTGATTTATCGCGCTATCCACATCCGGGAGGTATATGGGACCCCCCTGAGCCAGAGCTTGATTCAGTCTTATTTCTTGGGGCCACAAACTAGTTTGAGGTTTTATTACTATCCTGTACCTATGCCATGCTTTACTGCTTTATTTACGATTGTGTGAGGAGCACACTGTACTGTTTAGGATCGTGGCACGATTCCGCAGTGTCGACAAGCCCAGTTTTGGGTTCCCAGTCGTTCACAGCCGTCCCCACAACCTTGAGTCCGTCTCGGAGCCGGCCGGCTTGCTATGGTCTACTTTAAGGGTGGCCTCGAAATATTTCTGAATCCTGTGATTGCTTTGTCGTGAAGGCCTCGTTGGGTTTTGATTTGGTTTTTCCGAGGTTGATCGAGTGTGTGTTGCTATTTGTGCACCCCGGGTTAAAACTTTCAAAGCCGTGTCGCGGTTATGGACGACTTGAAGCACAAGATTCTTGATCATAGACAAGCATAACTAAAGTAGTACTATAAATTTGACTTTATAATGACTAGTAATCAGCTTCACTATAATGGAATGGCTAAATAAAACTGCCCACAATTGCTTGTTTGGTTTGTCGCCATGACAATTGTATCGACTAGTAAGTATTGCAACTATAACGGAATGGCCAAATAAAAGTACCAACAAGCTTTGGGTTTTGGGTTATCTCATGCTATTTGTATCTCGACTAGTAAGTGTTGCAACTTCAACGGAATGGTTAACTAAAAGTGCCCATCGCTTATTATATCGGATGACTATCTACACCGACTAGTAATTACCGCCACGATAATCGAATAAATAAAGCGCCAGCGGTGTGAGTTCCTCGGTTGACTTCCTCGGTTGGTTTAGGGGAAACACCGGATGGGTTTGTTTGGTGGTAGTATCGGTTGGTTCGAATAGGTCTTTCTTACCCCTCTCTAATAGCCGCCATTGTATCGAGTCTCTATAGGTTGTTTAGTGCATTTTGCATGCTGCCGCCGCTTGATCCACCATACCTATGTAGGCGAGGACCGCCAATTCTAGCCTCGCTGCAGTCGGCCTCGATCGACGCTCCTCTTTTCCTTTGCCCTTTGTCGGCACCCCTTTTGTTTAAGCAGGTTTTGGGATCGACGTCGTTAGCAGGGTTACCCTTCCGGCTTGGCCTGGGCAGGGTTATGGACGCCATTGGTTATTCTTCAGGGCTCTTAGCCCCATTTGCATCTTGTCCGTAGTCGGACGCTGTATCTTTGCAAGGTGATTTGGATCTTTGTTCTGTATATCTGTATTCTTGACTCCTGAAGTCGTGTTGTATATATATATCTGATCTGTGGGTCCCATCGAGGACTGTTGTGTAATGTTATTACTTCGTTTTCCACCCGCACGCAAGTGCCTGGTGGGCACCTTTGAATCATTTCTATGCGAGTTTGGCGGGTTTCGCTAAAACTTGCATAGGTCCGATTCTGAGGGTGTTACAACACCTATGGCTTTCCGGTGTTGTATGTACACGATTGCTAGTGGTCAACTGATCTCCAGATCTGACACTTCCAGGTCCGTGTGTAATTGCATGTCTTTGCGTCTCTACGCATCACTCATTCTCTAATGAGATGGCTTTGTATAAATTTGGTCTTTTTGGTGTGACCTTTAGCTCTTTGGGGTTAAAACATGTTGATAATATTGTGGCACAATATATCTTCATAGTATTATCCCACTGTGAACTACACCTAGTTTGATAACAAACTACTTGACACAATCGCCTCTCTTTGTCGCTAAAATAGCTCATACTTAGCCTTTTGTTGTAGTATCTGTCACAATGTCTTAACTTTGGAACTCATCCAAATCTATTATGGAACTCACTTTCCATTATATTGTGCCACCCTTAGTTTTGATTGAGATAAACTTAATTTGTACTTTGTGACAAAACTAGTATCAATGTAGTACTTCTACAATGAACTAACCATTTATTTGTCACTTCTACAAATATTATACTCTTAGTTCTTCCAAAAGATCATAAGGATATCCTTACTATTGTCCAATGGTCATCTTACGAATCATTCTGGTATATGCTCACAACATTTAGAGCATAGGACATATCTGGATTTGTACATATCACAGTATGATTGATATAAATACTCTTTGTGATTTCATACATCAAGTATCAATCTAAACTTGATTATTTGTTTCACTTACCCTGTGTCAATACACTTGAATATATCATCAATATTGAACTCATTCAATCCTTTCTGTGCGACAAGAACCTCTCTTGTAGTTTATATATTGAACTCATTCAATATCTTGTCTATGTACTTCACTGATCATAGGCATCTCTTGCCGCTGATCATAGGCATGAAGTTGCGCATAGAGGGAACTGACAGAGATCGGAGTGGTGACCACCCCGAGAGCAGCAACGAGGGAATCATATGCCGATCCAAGGCCGGCGAGGATGAAGGAGACATGTTATCGGGGTGTAACGGGGCACCCAGCAGCGGCAAGCTCGTCGACGATACCCTGCATGATTGTGAGAAACTCCGAGGTGGACATGTTGAGCTTCTTGGTGTTGGCCAGGGCTATGCGGAGATTCGTGATCTTCGCTTCACTCTGGGAGGCAAACATCTCCTCGATGGCACACCAGACTGCAGTGGCGGATTCGAGTCGCTGTACATGAGGGAGAACCTCAGAGGACATGGACTGGAGGAGATAGCCAAGCACGATTTGATCCCGGGAGATCCATAGATCATAGGCGGGATTGGGTGCAGTTTTCGCCGGTTTGTTGGCGACTTTGTCAGCTGGTTCAAGGACCAGCAGTTCAGGTGGGGCGGCATCGGTTCCTGTGAGGAGACCGAGGAGCCGTGCGCCGCGGATTGGCGGCAAGACCTGGGCTCGCCAGCCGGAGTAGTTCGCCCTTGTAAGTTTGTCGGACGGAGGGTTGCCGAGATTGATCACCGGGGGCGAGGACGAGGTTGACATCGCGGGTGGTGATGAGCAACGGCGGCGGCGGCAAAGGGGATCGAGTTAGGATTTTGGCGAGCAGTTTTGTCGGCGGAAGAGCCGGCCTGATACCATGTAAAACTCAGTATTTGATCAGGTAGACAGGGGCTACTCGGATAGATTACCGAGCCCCATGTTCGTATATTTATATGCGGTGTATACAGGAGTACAGGGATAGTACAGAGAGGATACGGAGTACAAAGTCCGTAATCAACACAACTCGTGTGACTAACTAATTCTAACTCTTACAGTAATCAACACTAATCACGTAAGAAAGGTAACCATATACTAATTTGTGTGCATGCAAGAGTCTAGAGGACTGTCCACTTCGTCCTCCGTCCCGTCCATTGACATCCCTGCATCTGTTTTGTGATGCTTGAAAGGATGTATTTCCTAAGTTTTTAAGTACTCGTCTATTAACAATTTTTCGGTAGTGATTGCTAAATTTACTATCCTGCCCATTCACTTCCAACTCTTGGAAGATAGAGTGGCCGCCAAGCTCATCGCTTGGCTTGGTAAGCACACCAACATGGCCGGGCGCTCAAATCTTGTCAAAGCGGTGCTCACTAGTGTGGTCATTTACTTCATAACTATTCTCAATGTGCCTATGGAAGTCCTCACGAGAATTGATACCATAAGAAGAGCCTACATTTGGGCGGCATGCGACAAGTTCTCCGGTGGCAAATGCAAAATTAATTAGGAGGCGCTTTGCAAGCCTAAGAAGAATGAAGGACTTCGGATCATAAGCTTGCTTTGGTGTTTCAGATGCGATGGATTTGGCATGAATGGGACGAGAGCCCCAAGCCGTGGGTTAGACTTGGGAATCATTTCACTTCTCAAGATCATGGTCTTTTCACGATGGTCACGAAAGTGGTCATTGGCAATGGGAAGAAGGCTCTTTTTTGGGAGACTGCATGGCTCAACGGGATGCAACCAAAAAGACATTGCCCCTCTTATCTTCGATATATCAAAAAATAAGAATTGCATGGTGAATAAGTCCACTACAAATGACTTTTGGGTGTCCCAAATCAACACCTAAGGGGGAAACACTGTAACACCCTCAGAATCGGCCCTATGCAAGTTTTAGCGAAGCTCGCCAAACCCGCATAGAAACGATTCGAAGGTGCCCACCAGGCACTTTCGTGCGGGTGGAACACAAAGTAATAACATTACACAACAGTCCTCGATGGGACCCACAGAACAGATATATATACAACACGACTCCATGAGTCAAGAATACAAATATAATATACAAAGATCCAAATCACCTTGAAAATGATAGAGCGTCCGACTACGGACAAGAGGCAAATGGGGCTAAGAGCCCTGAAGAATAACCAATGGCGTCCATAACCTGCCGGGCCAAGCCGAAGGGTAACCACGCTAACGTCGATCTCAAAACACCTTAAGCGGAAGGGGTGCCGACAAAGGGCAAAGGAAAAAAAAAGAAGGCGTCGATCGAGGCCGATGCAGCGAGGCTAGAATTCGGTCCTCGCCTACATAGGTATGGTGGAGCGGCGGCGGCATGCACTAAACAACCTATAGAGACTCGATACAACTGGCGGTTATCGAGAGAGGGTGAGAATGACCTATCCGGA
Source organism: Avena longiglumis (assembly GCA_030063025.1). Taxonomy (NCBI): domain Eukaryota; kingdom Viridiplantae; phylum Streptophyta; class Magnoliopsida; order Poales; family Poaceae; genus Avena; species Avena longiglumis. The sequence continues at coordinate 367,889,932 of CP125975.1, forward strand.
TCCAACCGAGGCTACACCAAACAAACCCATCCGGTGTTTCCCCTCGAGACCAAACGAGGAAGTCAACCGAGGAACTCACACCGTTGGCAGTTTATTTATTCATTATCGTTGCAGCAATTACTAGTCAGGTTTAGATAATCATCACGATAAAGTAAAGTGGGCACTTTTAGTTAACCATTCCGTGATAGTGGCAACACTTACTAGTCGAGATACATTTATCATGAGATAACCCAAAAACCAGCAGTTGTTGGTACTTTTATTCAGCCATTCCGCTAGAAGTTGCAAGATTTACTAGTCAGTACAATGGCATAGCGACAATTCAAACAAGCAATTGTGGGCAGTATTATTAGCCATTCCATTATAGTGAAACTGATTACTAGTCATTATAAAGTCAAATTTATAGCAATAAACTTTAGTTATGCTTGTCTATGATCGAGAATCTTGTGCTCCAAGTCGTCCATATCCATGGACACGGCTTTCGAGAAAGTTTTACCGGCGGGTGCACCAATAGCAACACACGCCGATCAACCTCGGAAAAACCAAAACAAAACCCGAGGCTTTCACATTGAACAATCACAAGATTCAGAAATATTTAGGGGCCACCCTTTGAGTAGATCCATAGCGGAGTAAGCAAGCTCGGCGGACTCAAGGTTAGCGCCAATGGTCATGGATCGGGAACCCGAAGTGTGGCTGGGCTTGTCGATACCGCAGCGTAATCACTCGCATACCTAAGCGATGCAGGTGCTCCTCGCACAATTTAAATATAGAAAGTAGCATGGCATAAGTACAGGATCGTAAATAAAACCTCAAACTAGTTGTGGCCCCAAGAAATAAGACTGAATCAAGCTCTGGCTCAGGGGGGTCCCATATACCTCCCGGATGTGGATAGCGCGATAAATCAAGGAACAGGTATCAAGTACTCGGGGTCTTACGGGACACAAGTGGGCATTCGGAAACCAAATATTATCTATCACCCACCGATGCCTCTGCTTATTTCAATTTTAGTTGTTAAACAGGAATTAAAGTGAACGGTAAGTAAAAATATGATCATCTCCAACATCAACATGCGGCAATACATCAACAACTGTGGCTCTTGACGTCACGCAACAGCAATATAGCAAGCGACGGCGATGCGCAAGACCAACTATCTACCAAACAACAGGCAATAGGGTGTGTCCAAGGCAATATAGGGCTGCACGGTATATCACAGGTACGGAAACTAAAGCATCGCAACACAGATAGCAATAGATCAACAGGAGGGAAATAAATACTATAAAAGTAAGATAGGTAGAAAGGGGGAGATGCTCGCCTGAAAACATTGTCGAAGGTTCAACCGAAGATCGGGGCGAAGCTCACATCAACTCAACGGCCTTATCCGCGAAGAAGCAAAACACTAGAAGAAACACCGGATGCAATATTTAATACACGGCAGAAGATCGGCATGATGCATGGATGATGCATGGCATGGCAAAGTGCGATGCAATTAGGTCAAATTAAGCGGAACCGGGGTCCGGACAATTAATTAGATGGTGCAAGTTGTTTAGATCCCCGCAATTTAAATGTTGTTTAACAAGGCAAGATAAGATACCGGTTCGCTACACAAGTTTAAATGAGGCCGATATGAGACTAGATTTGCCCGCTTATGGGCCCCATATTTAATTATTAGGTGAATCGGCATAAGGCCCCCAAACCACATGAATGTATGCATGCAAGACAATTATTATGCGACGAGTTGTATTATGTCATAAAATAGGGTTCCGGGAAGGGGTTCACACATTGAGGGGTCTCGACGGACTTGGGGTTCCGGGGTTCGGGGTCGGTCTCAGGGTCCAGGGTTCGACGGGGCGTTCTCGGGCTCCGGGGTCGTTCTCGGATATCGGGGTAGGTCTTGTCGCAACCGGGAAGCAGGGCTTGGTTGGCGTCGGGGGCGCATCGGTCTCGCCCTGTACGGTGTCGTTCTTGTCGCATGCAGATCTTGTCGGGTTTCTATGCGGGGTCGATCTTGCCGTTGCGAGGGTCTTGTTGGGTCCGCGCCATCGAGTCGGTCTTGGCATTCAGGATGAAGTACTTGTCGTTCTCGTGGCGATCTTGGCGGTCATCGGGTCCGGGCTCGGCGTCCGAGGGAAGGAGTACTTGTCGCACGGTGTCCGGGTAGGCAAAATTGTCGGTTCCGGCTTCGATTGTCGGTGTCGGACTTGAGTCTCGGCGTCAGGAGATCTTGGCATCTGTGTGGCGAACTCCGGGTTCGGTGTGCTTAGCTTCCATGAAGGAAAAACTTGGACTCCGACTTTGCTGTCGATGGCAACTCGTGTGGGCGTCGGGGATCGGATCTGGCCGATGATGTCGATCTTGGTGGTTCGAAATTCTCGCGTCCTCGGTACCGAAGAAGATCTTGAGGGTCCATGTGGCGATCTTGTCCCTTCGGTTAGGCGTCCTCGGCGTCGTAGTGGGCGATGTTGAACTCGGATGGCGCCGGGTGTTTGGGTTCGTCTACAAGGTCGATGGCCAGCACAAAGAGACGCGACAATGTGGGGGCATCCCGCTGCTCCCGGACAGGGGAAACGCCGCGCGGCAGGTGAGGCGAGGAGGCCGGCGTTGGAGGGCTCACGAGAGCGGTCGCGGGGACACGGGCTCGGGGGCGGAGCTTGACGACAAGGCGAGGTGGCGAGGCATTTTGGCGAGTGGCGGCGGAGCCCGCGGAGGGGGACGGGCCGGCCGGAGCTCGTGGGGCCCGGCGGCGCTGGAGGGAGTCGCAGGCGGTGGAGGGGCTCGCGGTGGCTGGGGCGAGGACGGGAGGAGCCTGGCTCGCCGGCGAGGGCCGCAGGGCGAACGGCGACGGTGGAACGGCGGCTGCAGACGCTGGTCGGGCCGGTCCGGCGAGCTTGAGGGCTAGGGCGCGGCGCGAGGTCGGAGAAGGGCGGTGGCGAGGGTCGGCGGCATGAGGACGAGCGCGAGGCCGGCCGGCTGGCCGAGACGGAGAGGAGGGAGAGGACCCGTGGCTCGGTGATGGCCGGGTCAGCGAGGGAGACGGCGATAGGCGGCAAACTGGGGCGACGGACGCGGAGCGGCGGCGGCGTCGGACTGTGGCGGAGCTCGGAGGAGGCGAGCGAGCCGGTGGCGGCCGGGAGGCGGCCAGGCGAGGCGCCGGGCGAGACGCAGGCGGCGCGTCATGGCGGAGGGTCGGGGAGAAGGGAGCGGGGCACGCGGGGCGTGAGGTAGACGACGCCCAGGTGAGCGGTGCGGGGCTGGCGTGCTGGGGAATGGGGAGTGGGTCGTGGTGGGCCAGGGGGTCGGTCCACGTGGGTGGGACCATGGTGTCAGGGGGCTGGCTGGCTGGCGCGCAGGGTGTGTGTGTGCTGTGTGCTTATGGGGTGGGGCCATCTGGGGGGGTTGGTGGTGAGAGGGGGAGAGAGAGAGGGAGAGGGCTGGGACAAGTGGCAGCTGCTGATTGGAGGGGTGAGGGAGAAAGGTGACGTGGCGGCCAACGATTGGAGGGGGTGAGGTGGCCAGGGGGTGCGGGTAGGTTTCCTGGTAGCCTTAGGATTTAGGTTGGGCCGATCTGTTTTGTACGGGGGTGGTCGTTCGGGTCGATTTGGCCTGTTCGGCTGCCCCCACTAAATAATTAGTTAAATTATTTATTTTCAAACAGCGCTTTTGCAATCCGACAGCGGACAAAACAAAATATTCCGGGGACCCGGTTTTCGGTGTTTGAATAAGATGGGGCGTTTTAGAAAAACAAAACGGGCTTGCGAACATAGTTTTATGCAAACAATGCATGATGATGACGATGCAATGCACAAATTCAACGCGATTTTCTAGTAGTGGTTTTGCGGGATGCCACAAACACTCATGCTCACATTGTTCAATTCTACAAGTTGTGGGGGCTTCTCCAAACCATCCAACTTGACAACAACACCGACGATAAAATCATTTGGAAGCTCACCAATGATGGTTGTTATTCGGCTAGCTCACCAATGATGCCAAACTTCCTCTCTTATGCCATCCCTTGTTTGGAATCCTTGGGCTCCTCCAAAATGCAAAACATTTGCTTGGTTGATCCTACAAAATAGAGTTTAGATGGCGGATAGACTCGAAAAAAGGTGGTGGCAAAATTGTGGCCTTTGCAAGCTTTGCAGCCAAGCCCAAGACTCGGTCGCACACCTCCTATTCCAATGTCGTTTTACTATTCGAGTTTGGTGCAACTTGAAGAATTGGCTTGGTATGCATGATATAACCCCGAGAGAATGGAGTGACATTCAAGATGTCAAGGATTGGTGGATGGAGGCGATATATAAGAGAAGTCTGTTTAAAAAAGCCATGGGCTCCCTTGCTTTGCTTGACAAAAACGCATGTGATCTTTCGCAATAGTTTCTTGGCCACCAACATGATAGTGTTGAAAATCAAGAATGAGGCATGGCTTTGGTGTCTTGCCGGTGCTAAGGTGTTGAGTAATGTAATGCCGCGAGAGTAGCTTTTATTGTTTTCTTACCTCTTTTTGGGTCAAGAGTTTGTTTGTAAAACTCTTAGTTTCCTCTGTATCAATGAAAATGGCAAATCTTTTGCCTGTTTAAAAAAAATACTACACTCGATGCACAGTAGCTGCTGTAGAAATTCTAAATACTAAGAAAATCGGGCTCTTTGTAGAGAATTATCAATCAAAGATAGCCGAAATATGGTAGAGATGTGTATTTTTGCCCTGATGACATTATTCTTGGCACGTCACCTGACAGGTGGAGTGAAAACCAAAGCGAGTCAAAGTCATACCCGCCTCGTGAAGGTTAAAAAGCAGCGGCAACACTCTTGGCGACGGCCTCTCTGGGCCGTTGGTCGTCGCCCGCCCGCAGAGTACGAGTCGGAGCGGGAGCCGTGTCCGAAGCGGACGCAGCCTCCATCCACCGGATCCGCCGCCAGCATATATAAATACGGACAGCCCTACACCGGAGTCCCTCGTCCCAAGGATTGTGATTGTGTCGTCTTCTTCACGAACAAGAAAATCTTTCCGAGCGAAAAAAGAGAGAACACCGTTTGTACAGAGCTCGCAGCGGCCTTCTTTTCCTGTTCCTATCCGATCGCCGTTCTTGCACTTCAGATTCCCCTGTTTTGCTCGTCGGGATCATGGTGGCGGCGGTCGAGGCAGTGGCAGAGCAGGTGGTGGCGCAGCTCCGCGAGGACTGCGCTACGCCGGCGGCGCGGCTGGATGGTGTGGCCGCGGCGATGGAGGAGGAGCTGAGGGCGGGGCTGCGGGAGGATGGCGGGAGCAAGATTGAGATGATCGTCTCCTACGTAGACGACCTCCCCAACGGGTACTGTGCGACGTCGGCGGCGCGGCTGGCAGCGATGGAGGAGGAGATGAGGGCGGGGCTGCGCGAGGAAGGCGGGAGCAAGATCAAGATGATCGTCTCCTACGTCGACAACCTCCCCAACGGGTAATCCTTCACTTGGCCTGATTCCGTAATCCTTTCCTGTTAATTTCTTCATTCATAGAATCGAACATAAATATGCTTCATCTTGTTTTTCCGTGATGATTGTTAGCGGAAATTATAAGAGTTCCATGAATTGATGTTTTTGCCTAGCTTAAGGTCTCCTTTTTCTAACGAGCAATGCTACAAGTACGGATTGATTCTACGGAAAATTCTTACGGATAGAGGACGTGGCATAGGAGGGAAAAAAATAACAAACTGTTCCCGCTTTTTATGCAAGGAAGGATAAAATTTCAACCAACCAATAGAAGCCACGTTCGTCCGTAATCTTTTCCGTAAGCAACCAGCCCGTAAGTGTAGGATTATTGTTTTCTAATCTACTCTCTAGAGTTTTTTTTTTTTTTTTGAGATGTAAGATTCCTAGTTGCCTTCATTATGAGAGGTTTTTTCAAGACAAATCTAGCACATGTGAATTTCAACAATAAGTAGTTCAATATTAGTGGTGCTTATAAAGTTCAAAAGTTCGCCAAAGTCCCAAAACCCTATATTCATAATGTCATGTTTATGCTGGCTGGAGGGAGTAGCACCGTATAGTGAACATGTCTTTTCCCTAACCCGTGGTCTGTGGTGCTGTGCTACTGGATTTAGGAGTGAAGAGGGCTTGTTCTACGCGCTGGACCTCGGAGGAACAAACTTCCGCGTGCTGCGCGTGCAGTTGGCGGGCAAGGAGAAGCGCGTCGTCAAGCTCGAGTCCACGGAAGTCTCGATTCCTCATCATCTAATGTCAGGAAACGCCGAGGTTAGTATGTTTTCTGTTGCAGTTTCCAAGTCTCTTAACTGCTTGCAATCGTTGGCTCATTCCACGTCTTGTGATCGATGCCTCTGCAGGAACTGTTTGGCTTCATCGCGTCTGCACTAGCCAAGTTCATTGCCGACGAAGGGCCTAACAAAGTATTGGGCAGCAAGCAGAGGGAGCTGGGGTTCACCTTCTCTTTCCCCGTCAGGCAGACGTCCATCGCATCTGGCACCCTCATCAAGTGGACCAAGGAGTTTGCCGTAGATGACGCGGTAAAGCACTCCCTATTGTATTTTTGGGCCAACAATCCCTCTCTCAGCTAGTCGTTTCAGAGTTCGCCTGAACATCTTCTGAAATTTGGCAGGTTGGTGAAGATGTGGTAGCTGAGTTGCAGAAGGCCATGGAGAAGCAAGGCGTCGACATGCGTGTGTCCGCTCTGGTTAGTTCCCTCATCTGGTCTGATTACTCTCAGGCAGTGCTCTTCTGAAGAAAAAACACAACAGCATTATTGGGGCCACATTGTGACATTACTACGTGTTGATCCATGGTTCAGATCAATGACACCGTCGGGACACTGGCTGCGGGCAGCTACAACGATGAAGATGTCGTCATCGGCGTGATATTAGGCACCGGCTCAAACGCTGCATATGTCGAAAAGGCGGATGCCATACCCAAGCTGAAAGGCGAGTTGCCGAAATCAGGAAATATGGTAAAGTTTATTACAGGCTTTTGAACATCAGAATAACTAGTGTGCAGTGCACCACAACATTTATCAATCTCCTCTCACTGTAATTCCCTCATTTCAGGTTATAAATACAGAATGGGGCAACTTCTTTTCCTCCCGCCTTCCGACCACGGAATATGATCAAGCACTAGATGAGGAGAGCGTAAACCCCAGAGAGCAGGCAAGTTTCTGCAGAAGAAAAGACATTTTGCATATAATTCTCATCCATGTTAATAAGACTTTACTTCACTGTGTTGTCTTAACTAACAATGTACTTCCTTCTCAGATCTTCGAGAAGTTAATTTCTGGACTGTATCTTGGCGACATCGTGAGGAGGGTGCTTCTTAAGATCGCCACACGGTGTTCGATTTTCGGCGATGTCGACCAGACCAAGCTCAGATCTCCCTTTGTTCTCAGGTACGTACACATTGCTTGGTGCATTATACTGTATATCCATAGCATGTCTTTGATTTGTTTTCATGTGAAATACGACTCCGTGTCCTGATCAAAATCTCCTCTCTCTCCGTGTGTCGCGTTCAGGACTCCTGATGTATCCGCAATGCACCACGACGAAACACCTGACCTGAGCATCGTGGCCGAGAAACTGGCTGAAAACCTCAAGATCGCAGACACGACCTTCGAGGCCCGGAAGATGGTGGTGGAGATCTGCGACATCGTGACCAGCCGGTCTGCGCGGCTGGCTGCGGCAGGGATCGTGGGTATCATCAGAAAGATGGGGAGGGGCACCGCCGGCGACAAGAGGAGGACGGTCATCGCCATCGACGGCGGGCTGTTCGAGCACTACGTCGAGTTCCGGCAGTGCCTGGAGAGCACGCTGGTGGAGCTGCTGGGAGAGGAGGCGTCCGAGTCGGTGTCTGTCAAGCTCACCAAAGACGGGTCGGGGCTCGGAGCTGCCCTCATTGCGGCTGCTCACTCCCAGTACGCCAACTGATCATCAGATTTTAGCTCTTGTCGAGGTGCCACTTGCTGTTGTTGAAGTGTAGTGTACATTGCAAACAAGCCTGCTAGTTCTCTATTGGAATTTGGAACGAATGTATCAGGGGCTTTATGTTTCTTATTATATCGCGGTCTCCATTTTCTATATAGTTTGCAAGTGAACTGTTATGGTACTATGTAGAAATGAAATTCAAATTATCCTTGCTTCTGTACATGTTTTGAAACAGTCCAAAGTAGTGAAGGTAAGCAAAGACAGTGAATTTCAGAATTTTGGGGCAGATCTTTTGTATAGCCCAATGAAAGCAATGGTGCCATGAGAGGGTATATATGCCTTAGTGGTTGTTTTGATAGCTAAGTTCAGCGATCGGTTTTAAGAAAAGTTTTAGGAGAATTTTTTTGGGGAAACCGGATCTACTAACTTTTCTAGGAAGACACAAAATCAATATGGCGCCCAAAATAGTTGCGGCAACACGTGGACAAATAACACGGCATTGTAGCGAAAATCAATGGCCTTTGAGAGGGGATAGTGATGCATCAGGTGGTTGATTGGGGCCAGGCATGCAGTTGACGCCTATACTTGCTTTTGATTTGATCAATGGCTTTGGGGGGGCTCCAGTGCAGATGATCCTAGGCTCCTAGCATCCGTGCAACCTTCGTCAGTGAAGCAAATCAAAGAGGGGCAAGGAACCAAGGCCATCATCAATTAGTTCCTGAGATTAGGATGCTCCAATTGCACCCAGCTCCCGAGATTCCATTGTAAAACATCCAAGGGCTAATTCTTAGCCTACTTTGAATAGATTGCAAATTTGACATGTTAATTCAAGAACCTAGTGAGAATCAGCAATTTCCAAGGATATCATTTTACTGCGGCAATTCAATAGGGAATGTGACTCTACCGCACCCTATTGATGAAGCACTGGCATGGCACAAACACTAGCATCACAAACTAGTAAATCATCAGATCTGCATCAAGCAGCATCTTGTGAATGTAGAGACATCTTTTACATTAAAAGCCTCCACCAAGTTCAGCAAGTACAACCAAAATACATCCATTCTTTTTTGTTCTAGCCTATCTGCCAAGAAAAACAGAAACCACACAAATTCAGAATATGACTGCTGATCCGAATGCAAGCACGTAAGATTACTCCTCCATGGCATCACCCTCGGCGACCGCAGGCTTCAGCTTCAGCTGTGTGATCTTAGTGGACAATACCTCTGCAGACCACAGATGGGATTAATTTTTTTTAACTTGGTATCACTCAAGCGCTGCTATGTATATAACACCATCACACGCTTACCAGTATGCCCTTTGGTGAAGCTAAAACCCTTCGAGCTAGCGTAAGTCCTTGGATTTGGTTCCTGGTGGTTTCTCAGGTACTCTGTTTTCCCCTGGTATTGTTAACAGGAAACTTGGTTAGTGAAAGGGGACCCTCTAGTGCATTATACTACTTCTGAATATCAGAGAAAGAAAATCAGGCCTTAATGTGAAACCAAATGCAACTGTGTATCATCACCTGCTTAATGTTACAGAAATTGCATCTTATAATTTGCCCCACATGGTGAAAGGCACAATGACATGGCATGAAAATAGTTTGAGAAGTCATTTGCTGACGAGTGAACATTTCATCGAGTGTTTGCTAACACTTTGTAGTGTTTATCATCTATGGAAACAGAACTAACATACCTTGGTTATTACACAAACATCCACATTGCTGCCACTCCCCAAGTCATTGAAGATACCAGCACAGATTGCCTCGGCTACAAGTTGTATTCCCTCCTCCCTCTAGAAGATAAAAGGACTTTTTTTAGTACAATGTTGCTACTAATATTTTTGGAAAATCAAGCAAGGACTTTGATCTGCAGATGTTACTTAAGAGAGCTCACATGAAAACAATAATATTATCACCATAATCAAGTGCAGGAACCATTGCATTTTTCACTTACAGTGAGGCCTTCTTTGTACTTAGATTCAAACACAGACATTGCAGCAAGGGATCCAGAACCCATCGTGGCAAAAGGAAGAGTATCTGTGGAACCATGTGGATAAACCTGGGGATGCAAAACCTATTAAATTACCCAGAGTTTCTTTTCCAGAAGATCATCAAACAACTGTACTTAGAGTTACTTACAGTGTGTAGATGTGGTCCAGTTACATCTACTCCACCAAGAACCAGGGCAGCACTGACATGACCTTGGTAGTTAAACAGGTGTGTCTTCAATAGTGTAAGGGCTGTCACAACTCTCGACTCGCGACTAGTAGCATAACGGTGAAGTTGTAGCTGGGAGCTGACCATATCTGGAGTAAAAGCACACATTATGATGTTTGTGTGATAGATGCACAAACGAATACAAGGAAATAAACGAGGATTATTTTGGTTTCTTTCAGTCAATAATTCTTACCTGTCACAGCCTCGGTGTCAGCAGCAGTTCCAGCACCACAGCAGTATATGTTCGGTGCCATGAAATGAATTTTCTCGCAGTTCTTATCAGCAACTATAGGACCCTCGGTTGCCCTTGTGTCTGCCCCAAGAACCACGCCATCCTAGATATGAAACATGGTTCGTTATCGGGTAACTCTTCATGATAATAGATAACCACAAAAAGGATGCCAGTTTCAAGCCATCTCGCTCAATCTTCCATCCATTATCAGTTACTAAGAACTACTGTGAGGGTCAGACTGGGATTGGCACTCAAACTACTATACTATTGTTTTCTTACCAACTAACATACTCCATTATTCCTAAACTTAAACACATACTTGACATCCACAGATAATCAAATGGAGGTATGTGCTACAGCAGAAGGTTAAAATGTAATCAGAATTACATGACACATACTAGCCACCCACAGATAGCTAAATATAGGTATGAGCTACAACAGAAGGTTAATAGACAATCAAACTGAACTCCTCCCAGAGTCTAAATTGCAGCATGCATTGTCCACGAGTAAATTTTCATCCTGATCAGTAGCTATAACTGTTCAGGTCTCTGAGGTCCCAAAGGATGGTGCTAATGCTCGTGCAAGTTTGGTTCAATTAGGTTATAGCTTGTAAAATCTTTTATCCTAATATTTTGCATAAACAATATTTCTTTTACCGAGCATACTCTTACTTCCTTGTAGTACAATAAATACCAGATTGGTCCTACTCATATATTTCTTATTTCTGTAGTGCGTCGCCTTAACATTTAGAAGACAACTTTCTCTAAGAAAACTCACTTTGCTATTGCATCTAAACGCTGTCAATGACTCAATATATGTCAAACTGTTAACTGTGGAAATCTAATGTTTAGGGCAGATTTTTCTGCCTAGGCATTTTGCCGCGGTTACTTCAGCTTTTCATTTGGATTTATTGTCTGTTTGTGGCAGAGCAAATACTACAATGCAATTTTACGTCGTCAGCCGAGGCAGTGGCTTTTTGTGTTATGGCAATTTCTGTGCAGATCTGTGTGAGCTCATTCATAGTTATCAAGCTCAACCTAAGGTTATTGTTTTCAATAATCAATATTTATTTCCAATAGTCCTTTTGGTACAGTGAAACAAAATTTATCGATCTTAAACTACCCATGGTTGTCAGTAGATTCGTGGTACAATTGCATTTTGAACTGGTTATGTTTGAAGGAATATAGTTGCATCTGTAAATTAGTAAGTAGAAACTCTTCTCTCCTTACCACTCAAATACTTTAAGCTCATTATTTGGGGAGGATGCAATGCTTGTCTCGAAATTGCACAACAAATGATGAGGCAAATTGTCAGGACCTTCTCTGGAGTTTTCCATAAATATATTATTAGACAAATACCAAGAAGTAGGACATTATCCACAAGTAGTTGTTTCATGGTTACTTGCCATTCATACCCAAAGAACTATGTGATGTTCTTATTGCCATCTGAGCTCAAATTGTGCAGCATATGTCCATGTTGTAAAATCTCACTTTCTGTATTCTCAGATACTCCCGCTATGCCAAAATGTAGTGCATATAAATTTTCTCAAAAGTCAAACAACGGAAATTTGGACCAAATATGTAGATAAATATATGAACATGTACGACATCAAACCAATACTATTAGAATCATCATAAGATATACTTTCATGTTATATATATTTGACGTTGCAGCTGTTGTATTTTTCTACATACTTGGTCAAACTTTACATTGTTTGATGACTGTTGAATAAACTCATATGCAGTAAATTTTAGCATGGAGGGAGTATCATGAACATGGAATTATTTTTAGGCCATTGATTCAGATTTACTCGAGAGCAGCTAACCTGGACTAGACTCATCAAGAAAAAAGCATCTGTGTGCTAGCAACAATGAAATCATGACCACCAGCAGGATGTTGATTCCAATGCATGAGTGGCTGACCACCAGCAGGCCTGGAAGTAAAGCATCAGTTCATGGTTTTTAAGGCGTTAAGGCGTCTTAAGGCGATCTAGGGGCGCTCTGACACCTAGGCAGGCGCTTTGGACGCCTAGGCGCCTAAAGGGGCCAATTTTGCAAGGCGGAGGAGGGGCGCCTGGACGCCTAAGCGTCGCCTAGGCGATGCCTTTAAAACCATGCATCAGTTGCAGTGTAAACATATTTTTACAATTTTGGACACTTTTTGTTTAATCATTTTGTATTTCTCTGTTCAGTACAAGACCACAGTGATACAATACCCTTGGTACTCTGACTTCTAGCCACAAAACAGGTGGGTTGCATCTTCCCGGTTACATTACACAAAGGATGTGAACCATGCACTTTTGGATAAGAAACATCAATACAAGGTCACTCTTTTCAGAAGGGCAAGTCCAATTTACGTGGAGATTACTGCTGAGCGAGTGAGATGCATGGAGGAAGTAAGTAACTTATTCTTTCTTAAAATATTATTAGTAGCCCCATGAAAAATCATATGTCAATGAACCAAGTAAGCCTCAACTTTATTTTTCATGATTCTACATACACCCTTCTATCCATAATAAGTAGTATTATACTTAGTTTTGCTTAGCCGAAAGCTCTGTTCACCAATATGTTGTTTAATTCAGAAATAATTGGTGTATATTCTAGCTAGATTGTGGGAGCATGAGTGTCGTTTTGGCTAATCCTTGGGTTTCATACAAGCTTCTTCTTTCGGAAGCTCTATTTTGCAGCTCAATGAGCACTCAATTCTGAGCGAGTCACTGGATAATAATTACGTAGTTTTTTTTTTCAACACTACAGTGCTCCATTAGAATCTTGGAATGCAATAGAGATGGCAAAGATCAAGTCAGTCCTGACCTGAAACACGAGGCCGACGATGGTAGTACCGGTCTTCCTGAACCCGGGCATCTTCAGGCCGTTCTTCTCCAGCATGGCGTTCCTGCGGCACAGGTCGAAGCTGAAGCCGCCCTTAGCGGGGAGTTCCATCGACCCGGACATCCTGCAAACAAGAAAGCGAATCAATATCGCACCAGAGAGTCCCATGGCCAGCCACAGCCGACACCGCATCGCCTGCGACCTCATGTACAGAATATCATGGCCTTCTCAGTGGAGCTGGAGAAATCACCACCTCGACTGTGGAGAATCCAGAGAAAAGAAACCATGGCCAGAATCGCTGCCACAGCCTCGCCGGCGACAAGACACGGCTGCAAGCCCCTCGACGCAGCAGGAGGCAACGCCGTGGAGAGGTAGAAGCTGCAGCACCATATTGCTAGGCAACGCCGCCGCCAGCTCCGCCGGGACGACGCCCCACGCAAACCTAATCCTAAACCACCTATCTACACGCCGGCAGCACAGATCCGGGGTTCCCCCACCCTACCGGAGTCGACGGGAGGGGGAGAGAGAGTTCCCGGAGTCAACGGGAGGAGAAGTGAGAAAGGAAAGAGTAAGTAGTTCGATCTCCTGAGTTCGCCGGGGCCGTACCTGATCTCGGATCGTGAGACGAGAGCCAGCTTCGAGTTCTTCTTCGCCCTTTCGGTTTGGGTGCTTCTGGGTTTTTATTTTTTCAGGGAAGTTGCATTGGGGGAGAAGAAAGGAAGAGACCCTAGGACGTGTTCGGTAGCCCGGCTGAGGCAGGGCAGGCCCGGCTGTGAAGAAATCAGGCCGATTGGTTGCATGTTTTTACTCTACGTGTGTTGTGGTTCGTACGAATCTTAAAGCATCTCTAGTCGGTAGTTTTTTTTGGGCAGGCTCGTTGAAGCGCAAAATTGTCTCGTGTAGAAAAGCATCGGAGCGTGCAATAATTGTGTGTACACTTATTCGCTTATGTCACCGCCATCTCCCCATCTCACTCTAACTGTCATGTATCATCAACCCCATTCTCGAGAGCTCCTCCTGCATCGATGGCTTCGCCTCCTCCATCGCCTTCGCCGGGACAGCTCCAGCCAAGCTTCCCCTTTAACAGGTCACATCCACTGCGCAATAAATAGCCGACTATGAAGTTGGCGGATTTCAGATTGCGGATATCGAGATCAACCTGGCCGTCGTGCCAACATTGCATATGTAACACCTCGGACTCTTCGTGCCCGGGCTGTCACTCTTGGCAGCTCAATAGGATCTTTAGACTAGCCCCATAGACCAACACTAGTCTTTTCTACGCACTTTATCTTCACTCGTGCGCACATGGGTCCCACTTCCCTGTCGGTCACCCGTCCTCAAATTGCTCTAGGTCAAGCACGCTTAACCCTAGAGTTCTTTTCAGATGAACTTCCAAAAAAGAAGTTGCAACTTTTTTATACGAGTATCCTATCATCCCTATTAAGCCATGTGTCAGGATCTCACATACACCCACCGTTAGAAGGTCGATGCCCTCGTCGATCAACCACAAGCTAAGAACATCTCCTCTTGGCACATGTCTGTGCGTACAGTACCGGCACATGTGCCAATGTCGTGTCCACTATGGGTCACATGCGCCATGTTTCACATATCCGCCACTGGCCCGCACACGCCCGTGTAACCGCGAGGATCATCTCTGATACCATTTGTAACACTCCCGACTCTCTGTGCCCAGGCTTATCATTCTAGACTAGCCCCATAGATCAGCAGTAGTCTTTTCTGCGCACTTTGTTCTCACTTATGCGCACTCGGGTCCCACTTCTCGGTCGGTCACCCATCCTCAAATTGCTCTAGGTCAAGCACGCTTAACCCAGAGTTCTTTTTAGATGAGCTTTCAGAAAAGAAGTTGCAACTTATTTATATGGGTATCCTATCAACCATATTAAGCCATGTGCCAGGATCTCACAACATAGCCCTTCGTCGATTGCTATCCGGCCTTTCGCGCCAACGAGGGCGACGATGTCGGCTAGGGCGGTCGTAGGATTCTGACACAGGGCTGGAGGTGGGGTATTTCAACCCAAGCGGACACCATGGCAGCAAGGGGGGCCCGACACAAGCCGGGACATGTTGTTCCTGCCGAGATTCAATCTCGTGCCTAGGTTCCCTCTAGTTGTACCGGTGTCGCCGCCGGTATTTGGGGCCTCGACCTCCAGGGCACCGTCGCCCGGGTTTGTTCCCTAGGCTTCCATGCCGCCACCGCCCAC
Organism: Avena longiglumis; assembly: GCA_030063025.1. Lineage (NCBI taxonomy): Eukaryota > Viridiplantae > Streptophyta > Magnoliopsida > Poales > Poaceae > Avena > Avena longiglumis. The sequence goes on from CP125975.1 coordinate 367,905,321, forward strand.
TGCTCATATAACAGGTCTTACTAGAAGAGGGGCTCCCCCTTACATGAAGGGTCGACTTCACGTCCACCATGCGCCCATTGTCATTGATGCCTATAGTTAGTACCCCTTTCTCTACTTGGTTATGGTTTTTGTAGAATCTCCGATTGCATGCTTAGTTCTTAGATTTGATTATTGGAGTGGTAGATTCTTTCATGGTTGAGTTAGATCTGCTCTTTCTAGTGCACAGATGGCCAATTATTCGATGTGCGAACTGCCATTAGCAACCAAGACAATGGTTGTGCACAGATGGACACCATTGCCACGGATGGCATTGTGTGCACGGTGATTAATGCCATGGCGTGCATCTCTGCATAGCCATTGACTTGGTTTCCAATGGGTGCACTGCCATTGGTAACCATGCGAATGATTGTGCACAGATGAACGCCAAGGCGGTGATCATTGTGTTGCCATTGTCATGGATGGCAATGCACGTAGAGGCGGACCCAAGAATTATTCAAAGCCTAGGAAAACAGTTATTACAAGGCTAATGATACTATTTTTTTGATCAAATTAGGCTTGCCGGGCGGCCAAAAGCCTGGGCACATGACTAGGCTTAGGGAAGGTTTAGTCCGCCTATGAATGCACGCACTACAATTCTCATCGTCTGCAATGTGTCCATTGCTATTGTCATGGTTTGCAATGCATGCATCCTGTTGTAGTGCCATTGACATTGTCTTATGATGTGTTGTAGAACTGGGAGTTCGTGGCTAGGGTCGATGCTCCTCACCCGGAAATCACTCATTACATCCCTATTGTCCAGTTAAGGCCTATTATAGCAGGCCTCTTTGAGAAGGTAAGAGAGTTGGAGGTGTCAAAGAAATACATGGGGCATCCTACAAAGTTTGGGCACGCCGACATTCTAGAGAAGCCTCTCCGTTTCTATGTACAAGTGACTGTACAGGTCCTTGAATCCCTTTACATGATGTCAGCAATGTAGAAAACTTTGGTTAAAAAGTTGTAGATCGCACATAAGGGAGTGAAGGTGTCAATCTGTCTCAGTAAATTATGCGAGTGGCATGTGCAGGTTCAGTGACAGCCTGGTTTTCCTGAAGGGGTAGAAGAAGTTCGCTAGCAATATCACCTTGCATGAAGGCGACACCCACTTGTTCAAGTACAAGAACCAAGGGTTCAAGCTTGAGATGTACAGGGTGGTCTAGTTCGAGTGTGTTCGCCATGGAAAGTGGGTGCCACCTCCGACAAACTACTAATGCATGAATTTGGTGATGATGAGATGAACTTGTTGTGATGTGATACGTCCAATTTGCATCACCATTCTATATCATGGTTTGCCTCTATTCATTGATATATTCCTTATTAAGAGGTGTTACTTATGTCTTTTCATCTGTTTTTGCATGTTCGATGATTCTTGGAGGATGAACTGCCGGAGTCAGGTTTCTGATGGAAAAAGAGGTGTTTTGATGCAATTTCGCGAAGATCAGAAAAATAACAGAAAAATCATGGAAAATAATATTTTCTCAGAAGACGAAGGAAGCCATAAGGGGAGGCGGAGATGGGCCACAGCCCCCCCAGGCGCGGGGCCCCCTGGGCCGCGCCAATAGGAGGTGTGGCCCACCTGGCCAGCCTCCGACTCCGCCCTCTCGCCTATATATTCTCCTCGAAACCCTAATACACAAGGGAGCGACCATAGAAAGATTTCGCCGCCTCCGCGGGGCGGAAAACACCGAGAGAGAAAGAGCTCTCCGGCAGACAGATTTCTGCCGGGGAAATTCCTTCCCAGAGAGGGGAGATCGTCTCCATCAACACCATCATCAAGCTAGACTTCATCGGGATCATCATCATCCACACCATCATCTCCACCAGTAGCATCATCACCACTCCATCCCGCTGTAACAATTGTGTTGAATACTTTCATAGATCTTAGGGGAAACTTTCCCGATTTTGATTACTATTGTAGTTGATGCTTGTGAGTGGAACCATTGGATTATTGTTTATGTTCAAATTGTTATCCATCACCATATCATCTTTGATCTTGATCCATATGATGTCTTGTGAGTAGTTCTTTTAGTTCTTGAGGACATGGGAGAAGTCATGTTGTTAGTAGTGGATTTTTGTTGAGTTATTATTCAATGGTTTAGTATTTAAGTTGTGGTACTATTCTTCTAGTGGTGTCATGTGAACGTCGACTGCATGATACTTTACCATTTATGGGCCTAGGGGGATGCATTGTGTATCTGGATACTAATTGTGGGGTTGTCAGAGTGACAGAAACCTGAACCCCTGTTCGGACACCATTGCACAAGGGAGCGTAGGATCTCAGAGTTTAAGGCTGTGGTTAGGTTTATATCTTAATTACTTTCCTGTAGTTGCGGATGCTTGCAGGGGGTTTAACCATAAGTATGTATTAGTCCAAGTAAGGTCGGTACATTAGCACCGGTTCACCCACACAACACTTACAACACCAAAGAAGACTACTCAGCTATTTGAAGCGAAAGCACTTGACAGTATTCCCATGTGTCCTCGAGAACGTTTGGTCCTTATAAGTATTTCCATCGGCTTGTCCTTTGCTAAGAAAGGATTGTGCCACTTGCTACAGTTGTTCGTTGTCTTTATTACTTGAACTTTGTTTCTTTGCTTTATCAGAAAACCCCTAAAAATCTATTTGTTAAGTATTTACAAAGATTTCCTGCTCCATACCACTAGTCAACACCTTCTGCTCCTCGTTGGGATCGACACTCCTATTTATCAAAAGTACTACGATACACCCCCTATACTTGTGGGTCATCAAGACTATTTTCTGGCGCCGTTGCCGGGGAGTGAAGCGCTATTGAAGAGTGGAACTGGTAAAGGAAACTTCTACTATGAGTATTGCTTTTTATTTTTGTTTATTACTTTGTTTACAATATGGATAACCCACTTCGTTTTCTGTTTGGTAAAACTACTACCACTGTTAGGTAGTAGATGAACCACCACCTATTGAGATAGATCCTTTTAAGATACCTACAAGTATTATTGATCGTGTTATGGATAATTATTATTTAGGGGATGGAACTGTCCACCCTGGTGATCACTTGATTTTTATCCATGGATTATGCGGGTTGTTTAAGTGTGCAGGTATCACAACTGAACAGGTGAAGAAGAAGTTACTCTCTATATCCTTGAAAGGGAGAGCTGAAGAATGGACAATCCATGGAATGGGAGGAAATAGTACCTCTCTTTTATTCTAAATTCTATCCTCCCAGTGAGATTCATAAGGATAGAAATCTGTACTTTTGGCCTCGTGATGGAGAGAGTACAACTCAAGCTTGGGGGAGATTGAAGTTACTAATGCTTAAATGTCCTATTCATGAACTCCCTAACAATATTATTATCAATAACTTTTATGCTAGGCTTTCTCTTCATGATAAAGATTTACTAGATGCTTCTTGTGCTGGAGCATTCACATGTATGAAGGAAGAAGCTAAATGGGATCTCCTAGACCGTATTCAAGAGAACATTAAAGCTTGGGAGAATGACAAAGGGAGAAAGTCAAGTATAAACTATGATTATGAATGTATAAAATCTTTTATGGGAACTGATGACTTTCATGATATTAGTAATGAGTATGGTCTTGATTCCCAAGTTCTTGCAAAATGTTTTAAGGCCTTTGCCTCTTATATTGAAATTCCAAAAAAGGAGTGGGACAAGTACCATGATCCTTATAAAGACATTGTTACCCATGTTCTTGCTAGCATAGAAGTTTGTACTGTTGATCCTATTTTTCCTGAACCTTATGTTGAGAAAATCTCTTTTCCTGCTAAGGTAAAGGAACATTCTATCATAGCTAATGTGTTTAGCAAAAGTACAAAGAAAACATTGGAACTCGATGAGCAAATAAATATTGAACATGTAGTAGCTATTGTAAAAGATCTTGTTACTAAAAATATAGAGGATGAGCACATTGTCTTCTGTGAAGACACTTCTAATATTGTCTCTCATCCTAGAAAATCTAGAAAAGCTAGTGTCCCTATGCTTTCTGTGAGAATTGGTGATCATTGCTATTATGGTTTATGTGATATTGGTGCTAGTTGTAGTGTTATTCCTTATGAGCTTTGCAGGGAAATTATGCATGAAATTGGTCCTTGTGAGCTTGAGGATATTGATGTGGTTATTCGCCTTGCTCATAGAGAGATAGTCTGTCCCATTGGCATTGTAAGAGATGTGGAAGTTCTTTGTGGTAAGATTAAATATTCTGCTGATTTTCTAGTACTTGGTTCTGAAGCTAGTAAAACCTATCCTATTATCTTTGGTAGACCTTTCTTGAATACTTGTGGGGATATCATAGATTGTAGGAAGGAAAAAGTTTTGACTAAGTTTGATGGAGAGTCTTATGAGTTAGTTTTTTCCAAATTTGCTAAAACTCCTTATGAAAATAAACTGACTAATGAGGATTTCAGGGTTGAACAACTTTCTTCTATTTCTCTTGCTCCTAACAATGCCTTGCAGCAGTTCATGGAAGATCATGAAAGCGATGTCTTCATGAAGGAAAGAAACGAGATTGACGAGGTTTTTCTCCGTCAGCCTGAGTTACTTAAGCATAATTTACATGTGGAAGATTTGGGTACCACACTACCACCCAAAGGGGACCTTGTTTTCAAATTAAAACCTTTACCTAATGATCTTAAATATGCTTATCTTGATGACATGAAAGTATATCCTATTATTATTAGTTCTAAACTTTTAGGAAAGGAAGAAGAAAGGTCATTGGAAATACTGAAGAAACACCGAGGAGCTATGGGCTATACTCTTGATGATTTAAAAGGAATTTCTCCCACTATATGTCAGCATGCTATTAATATAGAACCTGATGCAAAATCAGTTGTTGAGCACCAACGCCGTCTAAATCCTAAGATGAAGGATGTGGTAAGAAATGAGGTATTAAAACTCCTTGATGCTGGTATTATTTACCCTATTGCTGATAGCCAATGGGTTAGCCTTGTTTATTGTGTTCCAAAGAAAGGGGAATAACTATTGTGCCTAATGAAAATAATGAGCTTATACCCCAAAGAGTAGTGGTTGGGTATATGATGTGCATTGATTTTAGAAAGGTTAATAAAGTTACTAAGAAAGATCATTATCCTTTGCCCTTTATTGATCAAATGCTTGAGAGGTTGTCTAAAAAGTCCCATTTTTGTTTTCTTGATGGTTATTCTGGGTTCTCTCAAATTGTTGTGAAAGCACAAGACCAAGAGAAAACCACTTTCACTTGTCCTTATGGCACTTATGCTTATAGGTGTATGAATTTTGGTTTATGTAATGCTCCTGCTACCTTTCAGAGATGTATGTCTGCTATCTTTCATGGTTTTTGTGAAGAAATTGTGGAGGTCTTCATGGACGATTTCTCCATCTATGGAACTTCTTTTGATAACTGTTTGCACAACCTTGATAAAGTTTTGTAGAGATGTGAAAAAACCAACCTTGTTCTTAATCGGGAGAAATGTCATTTCATGGTTAATGAAGGGATTGTTCTTGGACACAAAATTTCTGAAAGAGGCATTGAAGTTGACAGAGCCAAAATTGAAGCAATTGAGAAGATGCCTTGCCCTAGGGATATAAAAGGTATTCGTCGTATCCTTGGTCATGCTGGTTTCTATAGGAGGTTTATTAAATATTTATCCAAAATTTCAAATCCCCTTGCTAATCTTCTTCAAAAAGATGTACCTTTTGTTTTTGATGATGATTGTAAGGAAGCTTTTGAAACTTTGAACAAAGATTTGACTAGTGCTCCTATTGTTAAACCACCTAATTGGAGTTTACCTTTTGAAATTTTGTGTGATGCTAGTGATTTTGTTGTGGGTGATGTCCTTGGGAAATGAGTTGATAAGAAGTTCAATGTTATTCATTATGCTAGCAAGACTCTAGATGCTGCTCAAAAGAATTATGCTACTACTGAAAAAGAGTTCTTAGCTGTAATCTTTGCCTGTGATAAGTTTAGACCCTATATTGTTGATTCAAAGGTCACTATTCATACTGATCATGTTGTTATTAAGTACCTTATGACAAAGAAGGACGCTAAGCCTAGGCTTATTAGATGGGTGCTGCTTTTACAAGAGTTTGATCTGCATATTGTAGATAGGAAAGGTGCTGAAAATCCTACTGCTGACAATTTATCTCGTTTGGCAAACATTTCTTTTGACCCTTTGTTTGTTAATGATAGTTTCCCAAATGAACAGTTGGCTGCAATAAGGGTAAGCCCGCATGAGTCCTTGGTATGCTGATTATGCTAACTTTATTTTTTCCAAGTATTTGCCTCCAACCTTTACAGCCTGATGGCGCCCAGTACTTGTCATGGAACGCTTCGTTGGAAACCCCAAGAGAAAGGTATGAAGCAGCACAACAACAAGTTTCCCTCAGTAAGAAACCGAGGTTATCGAACCAGTAGGAGGAAGGAAACGTCACACAGGTGTTGCTAGCAACGCGGAGACCTGCACAACACAAACTCAAGACTTTGCCCCCAACGAATCAGTGAGGTTTTCAAGTTCACCGGTTTGTTTTAACAAAGGATTAAACGTATGGTGTGGAAGGTAATGGTTTGCAGCAAGTAATCAGGTAACAGTGAAAGATGTATCAATGGTAAAGATTGGATCGGGGTCCATAGTTCACTATAGGTGCTCTCCTTAGATAAACAACATGGCATGAAGGGTAAAAAAATTACAGCGGGGCAATTGACAGGAATTGAGCAAGGCATAACAATGCAATTACTGGCCAGAAATATCCTATGAGGTTGATTGGGCAATACAACAATATACATAGACCGTCATCCAACTGCATCTATGACCAGGTTATCATCCGAACCCCCTTCAGTATTAAGTTGCAAGCAACAGACAATTGCTTTAAGCAAAGTATGTAAGGTAAATAGTCCACATGTTCCATGAACAAGGGACCGTTGTTTTCTCCCTGGTAGCAACAGCACATCTACAAACCGAAGAGATTTCTAGCACTTCCCTTGGAAACTAGAGGCATGAACCCACTATCAAGCATAAATACCCCCTCTTGGAGTCACTAGCAACTACTTGGCCAAGATAACTACTAGCAACGGAGAGCATGCAAGATCACAAACAACACAGACATGATAGAATCATAAAGATAAAACCATTAATTAAACCAACATAATAATCTCAATATCCATCGGATCCCTGCAAACACAACATGCATGATTACAAATAGATTAGATCGTGATCATAAACGGAGTTCACAAGATCTATACATGAAAGCACAAAGGAGGATATACAACCATCTAGCTACTACATGGACCCATAGTCCAAGGTGGAACTACTCACGCATCATACCGGAGAGAAGGCCTCCGGGATGATCTCCCCTCCGACAGGGTGCCGGGAAGAACTTCAGATCCCCCCGATCTAGGGACGATGGTGACGATGGCTACAGACGGTTTCGTGGATTTCTGATCGGGTACTCAGGGTTTCTACATCGGGGGATTCTTATAGGCAAAGGGGCGAGACTGGGAGGCGGCTAGGGCCACCAAACTTTAGCCAGGCGCGAGCCCACCTGCCCCCGTAGCCGGGGTGGGTCTGCCCCCCTAGCCGGGGTGGGTCTGCCCCCCTGGCCGGCCCCTCCGGCTCTCCTCTGGACTTCTTGTTCCCCACGGAAAGTAACTGAGTTTGACGTTTGTCCTGTCCAATTCCGAGAATATTTCTTTACTAACTTTTCTGAAACCAAAAACAGCAGAAAACAAGCATCTAGCACTGTTGCAACTTGTTAATAGGTTAGTACCAGAAAACATGTAAAAAGCACCTCAAAGTGTAGACAAGCAAAGCAAAGTAGATACAAAACAAGCATGGAGCATCAAAAATTATAGATACATTTCCAACGTATCACAGCCCAGCAAAGAAGAAAATTATTTTATGATCTAACACATTACTTTTGGGATGACCCACATTTATATAAAGAAGGAGTAGGTGGTATTATGCGAAGATGTATTCCAGAATTTGAACAACAAGAGATATTAAGAAAATGTCATGATAGTGCTTATGGAAGACATAATGCTGGGGATAGGACTGCACAAAAGGTTTTACAATCTGGATTCTATTGGCCAACCATTTTCAAGGATGCAAGGAAGTTTGTCTTATCATGTGATGAATGTCAAAGAGTTGGTAACATTTCTAGACGCAATGAAATGCCTATGAATTATTCTCTAGTTATTGAACCTTTTGATTGTTGGGGATTTGACTTTATGGGTCATTTTCCTCCTTCAAAAGGGTACACTCATATTCTTGTCGCTATTGACTATGTTACAAAGTGGGTAGAATCCATACCTATAAATAGCACTGATGGTAAGACCTCTTTAAAAATGCTTAAAGATGTTATTTTTTCTAGGTCTGGTGTGCCTAGATATCTCATGATTGATGGAGGCTCTCATTTTATTCATGGTGGTTTTAGGAAAACTCTCGCTAAATGTGATGTCAACCTTGTAATTGCTTCATCTTATCACCCCCAAACCAGTGGGCAAGTAGAACTTTCCAATAGGGAAATTAAATCTATCTTGCAGAAGACTGTTAATAAATCTAGGAAAAACTGGGTAAAAAGTTGAATGACGCTTTATGGGCTTATAGAACTACTTATAAAAATCCTATGGGGATCTCTCCTTACAAAATGGTCCATGGGAAGGCTTGTCACTTGCCTTTAGAATTAGAACACAAAGCTTATTGGGCAGTGAAAGAATTGAATAGAGATTTTAAACTTGCTGGTGAGAAGAGATTGCTTGACTTGAGTACTTTAGATGAGTGGAGAAGTGAAGCTTATGAAAATGCTAGACTCTTTAAGGAAAAAGTAAAAAGATGGCATGATAGGAGAATTCTCAAAAGGGAGTTCCATGTTGGTGAGAAAATTCTTTTGTATAGGTCTCGTCTCAGATTTTTTGTAGGGAAACTACTCTCAAAATGGGAAGGTCCTTTTGTTATTGAGGAAGTATATCGTTCAGGTTCTATCAAAATTTCTTATTTAAAGGACGACACTATTGGAGATATGCCCAAGAGGCAATAATAAAGTGGTTATTATCATATCTTCGTAGTTATGATAAATGTTTACATACCATGCTATAATTGTATTAACCGGAAACATTAATACTTGTGTGGTGTGTAAACATAAAAGAGTCCCTAGTAAAGCCTCTTATTAAACTAGCGTGTTGGTTAATATATGATCATGGTTTCCTGATCATGAACATTCAGATGTTATTAACAATAAGGTCATATCATTAGGAGAATGATGTGATGGACATACTCCTATAATTAAGCGTAGCATAAGATCAAGTCATTCAAATAGTTCACTTGCTATAAGCTTTCTGATACATAGTAACCTAATTCCTTTGACCATGAGATCATGCTAATCACCATCACCGGAAGGATGCTTTGATGACATCAAACACCACACCGTAACTGGGTGGTTATAAAGGTGGTATTGAGTGTTCAGAAAGTATGTGTTGAGGCACATGGATCAAGAGTGGGATTTGTCCATCGATATGACAGATAGATATATTCTGGGCCCTCTCAGTGGAATGTCATCCAATTAGCTTGCAAGCATGTGACTGGCTCACAAGGGGTCACATATCATGGGAACGAGAAAAGAATACTTATCGGTAACGAGGTTGAACTAGGTATGTAGAGATACCGATGACCAGACCTCGGATAAGTAAAATATCACGAGACAAAGGAAAATTGGTTTATATGTAAATGGTTCATTCAATTGCAAAGTAATCATAGAAATATGTGGGAGCCATATGAATTTCCAGATTCCTCTATTGGTTATTGATCGGAGAAGAGTCTCGATCATGTCTGCATAATTCACGAACCGTAGGAAGACACACTTAAGGATTCGATGTTGTTTAGTAGATATGGAATGTGAGTAAAGAGATCTAATGTTGTTCAGAGTCTCGGATGGGATCCGGGATATCACGAGGAGATCCGGAATGGTCCGGAGAATAAGATTCATATAAGGAAAGTCCTATTTCGTAGTTCAGGAATGATTCCGGTGTTTTCACCGGAATGTTCTAGAAGGGTCTAGAAGGTTCACTGATCTAGAAGGGGAAGGGTACATGGATGTGTCATGACAAAGTGTAATGGTTGCATCACGTCCTAGGTCACTTGGATGGACACTTGGAAGAGATAAATCAAACTCTAATTTGAAAGTAAAAAAAGGAAGTTTGAAGAAGTCAAATCCTAACATGGTTTCCAAGTTAGGGAGGGTTTCCACCTGGGTTGGGAACACCCTTGGACGCCCCCCACCTATATAAGGAGGGGTGGGGGTGCACCCCAAGGTATCCCCCTTTCCCAAGGCTCCCAAGACCCAATCCCTAGGCCGCCGCTCCCCCCTAGCCACAGGCGCCCTAGATCCCCTCTAAACCGCCGCTGCCGTCTATCCTAAACCCTAGCCTCTGGCTGCCCTCTTCCCTCGGCATCTAAAACCTTGATCGCCAAGGCCCTCTTCTACTCCACCATACTCGCTTCGGTTTAGGCGAAGCCCTGCGAGATCTCCCCTCTACTTCCGACACCACGCCGTCGTGCTGCCGGAATCACGAGGAGAGAGCTACAACCTCCGCTGCCTGCTGGAACAAGGGAGAGGAAGGTCTTCATCTAGTACCGTATGTGTGAATGACTGCGGGAGCGCTGCCGGAACGCGGCGCTGGAAGGATCGCCTACGCGATCTTGAGATCGACAAGTGAACGACTACATCACCCACGAGAATATGATCTCGTTAACCGCTTTGGATCTTCGAGGGTTAGTACTCTATCGACTTGTTTCTACAATATAGTAGAATTTTTTTGTTCATGCGGTAGAATTTTTTTGTTTTCCATGCTACGAACCCCTACAGTGGTATCAGAGCCGTGTCTATATGTAGATCTGTTACACGAGTAGAACACAATGGTCATTGTGGGCGTTGATGCTTTTGGTGTCGATTGCTTTTTTTGTACTTTGCATCTTGCGGGATGGTGGGATGAAGCGGCCCGGGCTAACCTTACATGACACCGTTCATGAGACTTGCTCCACGCTTGACATGCAACTTGTATTGTATAAGTGGATTTGCGGGTGCCTGTTTCTCCCAACATAGTGAAGATTCAATTTACAATGGGTGATTGACAGTACTAGTATCAACATTGTGGTTCTTGTTCGTAAGTTAGAACGACACTCATTGAAAGCCCCAAACCACGTAAAACATGAAAAGAAAATTAGAGGCGTATAACTTTGTTTTCCAGGGGTGTGCTGTGTTGTGATATGGCCATGATTGTGATTATATATGATGTATGCAATGTTCCTTATTGTAAGTCGGCAACCGGCAAGAGCCTTATGGTTGTCTTTTAATTTCGTTAAGACCTGCGTGTCTATTATTCAAAGTAGTTGTAATAGTTGATGCTGGTGGACGATAACCATGGAGCGGTGCCATTGACCGAACGCCACACCGGTGATGATGGAGATCATGTTCGTGCTTGAAGATAGAGATCGAAGGCACAAGAAGAAAGGCCATATCATATGACATATTTTGAATTGCATGTGATGTTAATCCTTTTATGCATATTGTATTGCTTAGATCGCGACAGTAGCATTATAAGATGATCCCTCTCACAAAATATCAAGTTATAAAGTGTTCATCCTTAGTAGGCACCATTTCCAAAGCTCGTTGTTTCGAAGCACCACGTGATGATCAGCTGTGTTAGATTCTACGAGTTTATACAATGGGAGCAAGCCATATTTGATCATGCGGAAACTAAGGTTAAATCTTGACAAGCCTAGAATGTACAAGCATGGTCTCGGAACACGGAATACCGAAAGGTAAAGCATGAGTCATATAGATGATATGATGAACATGATGATTGTTCGCCTTTGAAACTACATCATGTCACGTGATGATCGGACTTGGTGTAGTAGATTTGGTTCATGTAATCACTAAAACAATGTGAGGGATATTGATTTGAGTGGGAGTTTAATAGAAATATGATTAAAAGTTGAAAATATTTATCATAAATTAAATCAAAGTGAATTTGCATAGTTCTTGTAGTCATTGGCATATGTTTACCACCTTGCGCTTAGATATAATTGAGATAATAGAATTATAGAATTCTGGATAGTTACTTTACGAACTGGTATCGTATTATTTTGATGTATTAATCTAAAGTTTAAAAGTCATATTGCAAACTTTCAGTAGGTTCTGGTTACTTCTTGAAGTTTAATAATTAGTATTAAATCAAGAGTAACAATTCTAGTGTTAGTATATAAATATCATGTTTGTCTCCATGATTCTTCATATTCAAAATATCGTTTTAATATCAAGGTTATCGGGGAGCTGAAAGAATTGTTTCAGAAACCATCATGTGTGAAAGATATTGTGATATCTGAAACGAAGTTTTGGTTGCAACATGATAGAGTATAATATGGCAAAAGTCATGTTCTTATATTTGAAGAGAAATTGCAAAAGGTTGGAGACGCTGGTCGTCCTAATCTTCCAAAAGGTTTTGAAGAGCAACATTATACTCGCAATTCACCGTTATAAGCTAAAGTAGCTTGATCATGAGTAGTTCCATGATAAGGATGAATATTTGATGTAGGTAAAATGTTTACTGCACTAAAGGATTACTAAAGAAAATGGAATTTGAAAGAACACCAAACATTTAATGATGGTGATCTACGTCAAAGTGCAAGTCCAAAGATATTGGTATTTAACTATACATGCTTTGGACTATGTGTCATGAGTATGGCGCCACTTTTGATGTTGATAGATTCTTTTGAAAGGATAAAGAAATACTAAAAGAGAAATCTAAGAAATATTTGGCAGAAGAGAAAAGACTGGAATTGTTCAACTTAGCTATATAGAAGATATACATGTTATGGCTATATTATTTGTTTGTTAAATAATGTGGTTCTTAAGTGTTGGATACTAAATTTGTTGACGTGAATCGTCATACGAAAAAACACAATTCATGAACTACAATGGCCTAAGTAACTAGCAAAAGAATATGTGATGATATTCATCGAGAACAAATAAAGGTTGTTTTGTTGCTCATTAATATCAAAGCTTGCCTTCAAGATTTATTTTATCAGGTATTATGAGAATAAAAGGGTTGTTCAAATAATTTCCATATTCCATGAAAGATGGATGATATACAAGTCTAGTTGGAGAAATCACATCCATAAAGATAATGCTAAAAATGTCAAAAGACAATTGATTGAAAGATCACTTAAGAAGTGACACCGCCGTTTAAATTATAGTGGAAAGAAAACATGAAGAAACCCCATACTTGATGGAATTTTGGAGTCTTTCAACTACGATCAAATGATGCTGGTGAAACTTTCCTAGAGATAATTAAAACTCCGTTCATAGGCCAAAGGGAACGGATGACTAGCTTATTGGAACTTGTACATATTGTTGTATGAAGTCCATTATGTGTAGTCAAAAGCGATGGATTTCAACTTCATATGCTTTCTCCAAAATTTTGAGTGAATATACGAATATTTACTTAATTAGGATGAAGTGTGAAACATTTGAAAAGTTCAAAGACTTTCAAGATGAAGTGCAAAATCAATGTGACAAGAAAATAAAGAATTTATGATAGGATCATAAAGAAAGATATTTGAGTTACAAGTTTAGCATAACACCTAAGATTTGAGAAATTGTTCCGTGGATTTGCGTTTTCTGAAACACCATATGAGTATGGAATAATCGAGATATGCAATGAAACCTTGTTTGACATGGTAAGATCCTCATAAAACTTCCATTATATTTTAAAGATTAAAAGTTTTAGAGACTATCGCTTTTTCAATAAAAAGAGCTCCATCATGATCCATTAAAATGACACCATATAAAGTTGGATTAATTGGTTCTATGCCACTCTCCAATGCACATATTGCATATATGCCATTACAAAAACACAACTTGTGAATATTCCACTCCTACTTTTAAATACCTCCTTATATGCCATTTTCTTCAATACAAAAGAAAAACTGTCTATATACCAATATTTGTACACGTATACAACAAGGATACAATAAAGCTCGTTGTAAAAAAAGATACAATACAACTTCCTCACGGGAAACCACTCGTCCCTGACCCTCACACCACCGTGCGTATCCTCACAGCTAACCCTAAAGAGAGCCATGGAGGGCGGCGCCGCCCGCGCCACCTGAGGGAGCCACCGCTCGGAGCTCACGCCACCGCAAGGGAGCCACCGCGGGGAGCTCGCTCCGCCGGAGGGAGCCGTCGCTCGGAGCTCGCGCCGTTGGAGGGTGTGGCATCCCGCAAAACCACTACTAGAAAATCGCGTTGAATTTGTGCATTGCATCGTCAGCATCATACATTGTTTGCATAAAACTAATTCGCAAAGCCCGTTTTTGTTTTCTGATACGCCCCGCCTTTTATTCAAACGCCAAACACCGGGTCTCCGGAATATTTTTGTTTGTTGCTATCGGTCTGCAAAAGTTGCATTTAGATTAAATAAAAGTATTATATTATTTTAGCGGGGGCAGTCGAACGGGCCGTCCCGACCCGAACGACCACCCCCAGTTTAACAATCGGCCCAACCGTCCAGCCCCACCTAAATCCTAAGTTACCCACTATCCTACCCAACCCATCCCTCCACCTCACCCCCTCCAATCTCTGCTTGCCACCTCATCTCCTTCCTCTCCCCCCTCCTCTCACATGCGGCCACGTGTCCCCTCTCTCTCTTCCTCTCTCCCCTCTCTCTCCCTCTCAGGCACACTACACACGCACGCACCACTCCACGTCAACCGCCCTGGGCCCACACCCAACGCACCCCACGCCAAGACGCTGACCGCCTGCCCCACGCCTCCCTCCCACGCGTGAACCGCCCAGGCCCCCGCTCTCTTCCTCTCCTCGCCTGCCTCGGCCCGCCCGCCCTCCGCTGGCGCCTCCCGCCTCCTCCGGCCCGGCCTCCGCCCACCCCGCCGCCCACTACCCGCCGCGCCGCCTCCCCTCCCATCCCGCGAGCTCTGCCCGCCGCCTTCCTCCGCGCCTGCCCAAGCACCCCGACGTCCCGCCACCTCCAAGCCCGAGACCCGCCTGTTCCTCCTCCGCCTCTGCTGCCGCCTCGCCGTCGTCCTTCCAGTGAAGCGCCGCCATGGACACGTCTCGCCGCCGAAGCTCTCCCCGCTCCTGCCGCTACCCCGCGCCGCCTCACCTCCGAGCCTGCACGCCCACTGCCGCCCTCCGCTGCCGCTGCCCGCCTCTGCCTCGCTCAAGGCTGCCGGCCAGCCGCTGGCCGCCTCAGGAACCCGCCGTCCTCCCGCTGCGCTCAAGGCCTCTGTGGCGCATCCGCCGTGGACCCTGCTCGCCTCCGGCCGTCCGCTGCGCTGTCTGCTGCGCCGCCCGAGCAGCGCCCACCTCGCCGCGCCGTTCCACCCTATGCAACCGCCGCCGCGACCACCCTGCCTCGCCGCCGTCGTCCGGCCGACCCCGCGTCTACCGCTCCTGTCGTCCTCCAGCTCGTGAGCGTCGCCCAGCCCAGCACCCTGTGTAGCTGAAGGAGAAATGGTGTACAGATGATGGCATCTTTTGGTTACTGCTGCAGCTTGTGTTGGTGATGTTCGGATGATCCCTCATCTGCTTCTACTCCGGCGGTTGAAGACGTATGCTAAGCGCCATGTGGCTTAGAACCTTTGACACCAAGATCTACCGATGTCGAGACCCCGACCCGAAGATGCCCGAAACACCAAGGCCGGCCACACGGATCCGAAGACATCGAACCCTGAGGATCGAACCCTGGCGCGTCAAGTTCTCCTTCCCGGACTCAAGGACTCCGACCTGGTACGACAAGTAATTTACCCGAAGACCGAACCCGGTGCCATTGCCAAGATCTTCAACCGACACCGAGACCCCGGCGTCGGAACCGGAAACCGGACCTCGACATGCCAAGATCGTCGAACGCCAAGTTCTCCACTCGGAACGCCAGGACCGTCGACATGACCCGGAGACCGCGTATGCGACAGGAACGACACCAAACCAAGTCCTTCCCGGAGTCCGAGAACGTTTCCGTCGAACCCTGAGCCCCGACCCCGGAACCCCGTCGAACCCCGGAACCCCAAGTCCGTCGAACCCTGAACCCTGAGACCGACCCCGACCCCGGAACACCAAGATCGTCGAACCTCAATGTGTGAACCTCTCCCCGAGACCCTATTTTTATAATATAATATAACTGTTGCATATAAATTGTTCATGCATGCATCCATTCATGTGGTTTGGGGGCCTTACGCCGATTCACCTAATAAATAAATATGGGGCCCATATGCGGGCAAATCTAGCCTTATATTGGCCTCATTTAGACTTGTGTAGCGAAACCGTATAATCTTTTGACGTGTTAAACAACATTTAAATTGCGGGAGTTAAATAACTTAAACCATCTAATTAATTGTCGGGACCCCGGTTCCGCCTAATCTGACCTAATTGCATCGCACTTTGCCATGCCATCCATCATGCATGCATCATGCCGATCTTCTGCCGTGTATTAAATATTGCATCCGGTGTTTCTTCTAGTGTTTTGCTTCTTCGCGGATAAGGCCGTTGAGTTGATGTGAGTCACCGATCTTGGTTGAACCCTTCGACAATGTTTTCAAAGTAGCATCTCCCTTTCTACCTATCTTACTTTTATAGTATTTACTCCTCCTGTTGATCTATTGCTATACGTGTTGCGATGCTTTAGTTTCCGTGACACGTGATATACCGCAGCCCTATATTGCCTTGGACACATCCTATTACCGTTGTTTGGTAGATAGTTGGACTGCGTCGTAGTTGCTTGCTCAAGTGTTGATGTGTGTCGTCATATGCCATTCTTGATGTATTGCCGCATGTTGATGATGGAGATGATTCTAGTTTTACTTATCGTCACTTTAATTTCTGTTTAACAACTAAAATTGAAATAAGAGAGGCATCGGTGGGTGATAGATAATATTTGGTTTCAACGCCCACTTGTGTCCCGTAAGACCCAGTACTTGATACCTGTTCCTTGATTTATCGCGCTATCCACATCCGGGAGGTATATGGGACCCCCCTGAGCCAGAGCTTGATTCAGTCTTATTTCTTGGGGCCACAAACTAGTTTGAGGTTTTATTTACGATCCTGTACTTATGCCATGTTTACTGCTTTATTTACGATTGTGCAGGTAACGCATCGCATCGCTTAGGTTGGCGGAGTGATTACGCAGTATCGACACCCCGAGTTTTCGGTTCCCGTCGCCATACCATTGGCGCTAACCTTGAGGCCGTCTCAAGCTAGCTTACTGCTATGGGTTCTACTCAAAGGGTGGCCCCTGAAATATTTCTGAATCTGTGATTGTTCAGTCGTGAAAGCCTCGTGGGTTTTGATTTGGTTTTTCCGAGGTTGATCGAGCGTGTGTTGCTATTGGTGCACCCCGCCGGTAAAACTTTCAAAGCCGGGTCCGCGGATATGGACGACTTGGAGCACAGTATCTCGATCATAGACAAGCATAACTAAAGTTTACTGCTATAAATTTGACTTATAATGACTAGTAATCAGCTTTACTATAATGGAATGGCTAATTAATACTGCCCACAATTGCTTGTTGGTTGTCGCTTGCGACAATTGTATCTGACTAGTAAGTATTGCAACTACAACGGAATGGCTGAATAAAAGTACCAACAACTGCTGGGTTTTGGGTTATCTCATGCTAAATGTATCTGACTAGTAAGTGTTGCCACTACAACGGAATGATTAACTAAATGTGCCCATCGCTACTTTATCTAACGATTATCTAAACCTAACTAGTAAAGTGCCGCAACTAAAACTGAATAGGTAAAACTGCCAACTGTGTGAGTTCCTCGGTTGACTTCCTCGACGGTCTCGAGGGGGAAACGCCAGGATGGGTTTGTTTGATGATAGTATCAGGTTGGATCCGAATAGGTCATTCTTACCCCTCTCGACTACCGCCATTGTATCGAGTCTCTATAGGTTGTTTAGTGCATCTGCCGCCGCTTGATCCACTATACCTATGTAGGCGAGGACCGCCAATTCTAGCCTCGCTGCAATCGCCTCAAGATCGACGCTCCTTCTTTTCCTTGCCCTTTGTCGGCACCCTTTTGTTTAAGCAGGTTTTGAGATCGACGTCGTTAGGTGGTTACCCTTCCGCTTGGCCCGGCAGGGTTATGGACGCCATTGGTTATTCCTCGTGGCTCTTAGCCCCATTTGCATCTTGTCCGTGGACGCCTATCGCTTTCGAGGTGATTTGGATCTTTGTATAATATATCTGCATTCTTGACTCTTTGAGTCGTTATATATATCTGCTCTGTGGGTCCCATCGAGGACTGTGTAATGTTATTACTTCGCTTTCCACCCGCACGAAAGTGCTCGGGCACCTTTGAATCGCTTTCTCTGCGGGTTTGGCGAATTTTGCTCAAACTTGCATAGGTCCGATCGAGGGTGTTACAGAGTGGTATCGAGCTCAGCTATTGCGATACCCACAAGTCCAAATCAGAGGATAACCTAGCTAACGGCCGAAGTAGAGAGTCAAAACTATTTTGCAAAAATCGGTTGGATAGTTCTGGTTAGGTCTGATTTTACTCCTTACCCCTCTGCTATTCTCCTCTTATCTCGACGTGTTTTGAACCTAACCTCTTATCTTTTCTTCGAGTCCAGGATTTCTCGTGGTTGGGTTTCCGTCGTACCTTTAGGGCTTCGCTTTCTTCCTTTTGTAACGGAGGTGCTACGATCATCAATCTGCAACTTGTCTGTTGTACCCTTCCTCCAAGCTTTTGTTCTTGAGCTCTTTGTCCAGATGTGTTCCTTGCTGGATATCAGTGTCGTTGAAAAACATATGAGAAGGACGAGCTTTGGTGAAGTTGGAGTCGACCTTGAGCACGTGTTGTTCATGCCAATGGAACCACCGCGAAACCTAATCAGTGTGTCTTTCATACGATTTCTGCTGGCAACACTCCCTTGTTTCCGAACCTCGTTTGTCGAGATCTTCAGTCTAATTCCGAGAGTTGGTTGCATAACCCGCTTATTCGTGTGCAGAGTAATGGTTTGAGTGTGGGATGGAGTAGCTACCCTACCACTGCTCTTATCATTCGCTCTTGTACGTCGAATCAGTGGATCCAGCGGTTTTACTCCGTCCATGGAAGTTAGAGGTGGCCTTATCGTTTGATACCTCTACCTTCGTCCTTTGTTTCTCCGGAGTGTTCTCTCGATCGGGAACAACGAACCTTTGTTGGTGGTGTCGCCGTTTTCAAAATGGAGGGTGAACCTTGTTAGTGGTGTCGCGAAGATCTACACGAAGCGAGAAGACGCAGATCGCCGACCTTCCTTCCGGTACCATGAGGCGGATCTCGAGGGCGAGATCCCTTGTTAGTGGTGTCGAATTGTGGCATCCCGCAAAACCACTACTAGAAAATCGCGTTGAATTTGTGCATTGCATCACAAGATCATACATTGTTTGCATAAAACTAATTCAAAGCCCGCTTTTGTTTTCTCGACACGCCTTTTTATTCAAACGCCAAACACCGGTCTCCTAATATTTTGTTTGTTGCTATCGGTCTGCAAAAGTTGCATTTAAATTAAATAAAAGTATTATATTATTTTAGCGGGGGCAGTCGAACGGGCCGTAGCGACCCGAACGACCACCCCATATTTTTAAATCGGCCCAACCGCCCAGCCCCACCTAAATCCTAAGTTACCCACTATCCTACCCAACCCATCCCTCCCCCTCACCCCCTCCCATCTCTGCTTGCCACCTCATCTCCTTCCTCTCCCCCCTCCTCTCACATGCGGCCACGTGTCCCTCTCTCTCCTCTCTCCCTCTCTCCCTCTCAGCACTACACACGCACGCACCACTCCACGCCAACCGCCTGGCCCACACCAACGCACCACGCCAAGACGCACGCGACCCGCAGCGCCTGCCCCACGCCTCCTCCCACGCGTGAACCGCCCAGCCCCGCTCTCTTCCTCTCCCTCGCTCTGCCCCTCGCCCGCCGCCACCTCCCCGCCTCCTCCTCCGGCCCCGGCCAGCCCGCCCACCCTGCCGCCCACCTACCCGCCGCCGCTGCCCTCCTCTCCCATCCCGGTGAGCTCGCCCCGCCTTCCTCCTCCCTTGCCCAGCGTCAAGGCGCCTGACGCGTCCCCGCCACCTCCAAGCCCGAGCCCCGCCGCCCTGGTTCCTCCTCCGCCTCCCGCTGCCGCTCGCCGCTGTCCTTCAGGCGAGCGCGCTGCCATGACGCCTCGCCGCCAAGCTCTCGCCTGCCCGCTGCTGCCACCCCGCGCCGCCACCTCCGAGCCTGCACGCCGCCACTGCCGCCTCCTCTGCCTGCTGCCTCGCCGCCTCCGCGCTGCCGCAGGCCGCTGGCGCGCCAAGCTTCGCCCGCCCAGAACCCGCTGCTCCCGCCTGCTGCTCAGCTGGCGCGGCGCAAGGCCCTCCCGTGGCCGCATCCGCCGCCACGGACCCTGCTCGCTGCCTGGCCGTCCGCTGCTGCGCAGCGCCCCACCTCGCCCGCCGTTCCACCCTATGCAACCGCCGCGACCACTGCCTCGCCCGCCGTCCGGCCGACCTCGTCTACCGCTCGTCGCCCCTCCAGCTCGTGGCGTCGCCCAGCCCAAGACCTGTAGCTGAAGGAGAAATGGTGTACGATGATGGCATCTTTGTTACCGATGCAGCTTGTGTTGGTGATGTTCGGATGATCCTCATCCGCTTTACTCGGCGGTTGAAGACGTATGCTAAGCGCCATGTGGCTTAGAACCTTTGACACCAAGATCTACCGATGTCGAGACCGACCGAAGATGCCGAAACACCAAGGCCACACGGATCCAAGACATCGAACCACGAGGATCGAACCTCGCGTCAAGTTCTCCTTCCGGACTCAAGGACTCCGACCTGGTACGACAAGTAATTTACCAAGACCGAACCCGTGCCATTGCTAAGATCTTCAACCGACACGAGACCAAGGCCGGAACGAAACCGGACCTCGACATGCCAAGATCGTCAACGCCAAGTTCTCCACTCGAACGCCAGGACCGTCGACATGACCCGGAGATCAGATGCGACAGAACGACACCAAACCAAGTCCTTCCCGAGTCCGAGAACGCTTTCCGAACCGAGCCGACCGGAACCCCGTCGAACCCCGGAACCCCAAGTCCGTCGAACCCTGAACCCTGAGACCGACCCCGACCCCGGAACACCAAGATCGTCGAACCTCAATGTGTGAACCTCTCCCCGAGACCCTATGTTTATAATATAATATAACTGTTGCATATAAATTGTTCATGCATGCATCCATTCATGTGGTTTGGGGGCCTTACGCCGATTCACCTAATAAATAAATATGGGGCCCATATGCGGGCAAATCTAGCCTTATATTGGCCTCATTTAGACTTGTGTAGCGAAACCGTATAATCTTTTGACGTGTTAAACAACATTTAAATTGCGGGAGTTAAATAACTTAAACCATCTAATTAATTGTCGGGACCCCGGTTCCGCCTAATCTGACCTAATTGCATCGCACTTTGCCATGCCATCCATCATGCATGCATCATGCCGATCTTCTGCCGTGTATTAAATATTGCATCCGGTGTTTCTTCTAGTGTTTTGCTTCTTCGCGGATAAGGCCGTTGAGTTGATGTGAGCTTCGCCCCGATCTTCGGTTGAACCCTTCGACAATGTTTTCAGGCGAGCATCTCCCCCTTTCTACCTATCTTACTTTTATAGTATTTACTCCCTCCTGTTGATCTATTGCTATCTGTGTTGCGATGCTTTAGTTTCCGCACGTGATATACCGTGCCCTATATTGCCTTGGACACATCCTATTACTGTTGTTTGGTAGATAGTTGGACCTGCGTCGTAGTTGCTTGCTCAAGTGTTGATGTGTGTCGTCATATGCCACGATTCTTGATGTATTGCCGCATGTTGATGATGGAGATGATTCTAGTTTTACTTATCGTCACTTTAATTTCGTTTAACAACTAAAATTGAAATAAGCGAGGCATCGGTGTGATAGATAATATTTGGTTTCGAACGCCCACTTGTGTCCCGTAAGACCCGAGTACTTGATACTGTTCCTTGATTTATCGCGCTATCCACATCCGGAGGTATATGGGACCCCGAGCGAGCTTGATTCATCTTATTTCTTGGGGCCACAAACTAGTTTGAGGTTTTATTTACGATCCTGTACTTATGCCATGTTTTATCGCTTTATTTACGATTATGCGAGGTAACGCATCGCATCGCTTAGGTTGGCGGAGTGATTACGGTATCGACACCCGAGTTTCGGGTTCCCGTCGCTTACGACCATTGGCGCTAACCTTGAGGCCGCCTCGAAGCTAGCTTACTGCTATGGTTCTACTCAAAGGGTGGCCTCGAAATATTTCTGAATCTGTGATTGTTCAATGTGAAAGCCTCGTTGGGTTTTGATTTGGTTTTTCCGAGGTTGATCGAGCGTGTGTTGCTATTGGTGCACCCCGGCCGGGTAAAACTTTCTGAAAGCCGTGTCCGCGGATATGGACGACTTGGAGCACAGTATCTCGATCATAGACAAGCATAACTAAAGTTTACTGCTATAAATTTGACTTATAATGACTAGTAATCAGCTTTACTATAATGGAATGGCTAATTAATACTGCCCACAATTGCTTGTTGGTTGTCGCTTGCGACAATTGTATCTGACTAGTAAGTATTGCAACTACAACGGAATGGCTGAATAAAAGTACCAACAACTGCTGGGTTTTGGGTTATCTCATGCTAAATGAATCTGACTAGTAAGTGTTGCCACTACAACGGAATGATTAACTAAATGTGCCCACTGCTTACTTTATCGGAACGATTATCTAAACCTAACTAGTAAAGTGCCGCAACTAAAACTGAATAGGTAAAACTGCCAACTGTGTGAGTTCCTCGGTTGACTTCCTCGACGGTCTCGAGGGGGAAACGCCAGGATGGGTTTGTTTGATGATAGTATCAGGTTGGATCCGAATAGGTCCTTCTTACCCCCTCTGACTACCGCCAGTTGTATCGAGTCTCTATAGGTTGTTTAGTGCATGCTGCCGCTGCCGCTTCAGTCCACTATACCTATGTAGGCGAGGACCGCCGAATTCTAGCCTCGCTGTCTCGGCCTCGATCGACGCTCCTTCTTTTTCCTTGCCCTTTGTCGGCACCCCTTTTGTTTAAGCAGGTTTTGAGATCGACGTCGTTAGCAGGGTTACCCTTCCGGCTTGGCCTGGGCAGGGTTATGGACGCCATTGGTTATTCCTCAGGGCTCTTAGCCCCATTTGCATCTTGTCCGTAGCTGGACGCTCTATCGTTTTCGAGGTGATTTGGATCTTTGTATAATATATCTGCATTCTTGACTCTTTGAGTCGCTGTTATATATATCTGTTCTGTGGGTCCCATCGAGGACTGTTGTGTAATGTTATTACTTCGTTTTCCACCCGCACGAAAGTGCCTGGTGGGCACCTTTGAATCGTTTCTCTGCGGGTTTGGCGAATTTTGCTCAAACTTGCATAGGTCCGATTCTGAGGGTGTTACAGAGGGAGCCCGCGCTCGCGACCCCGACCAGCGTCGCCGCTCGCGACCCCGACCAGCTCCGCCGCTCGAACCCGATCCGGCGACTGGCAGAGCTTCCCTGATGGCGCCCAACCGCGCATGGACTGCCCGTATGAGTGAGGCTCAAGTTCTCTGTCCAAATTCTTAGTCCAAATTCTCGGTCCAATTTATTTTAATTTCGTTTTCCCGTGATGAATTGTAGGCTCGAATTGACTACTACGTTTAGTTTAGACATTGTTGTTCAAGCATTTGTGCTCAAGGAATGAAGCGGTAGGAAATCATATATCAAGGGGAAAGTTGGAATGTGAACTCTAATAATTTCACATTGGATGTGCTCATGGATGGGTTAAGTTCAGAGTTGAGAGTTGGCAGGGATCCGAGAATCACCGTATGTATTTTAACATGATAATGGCGCAAGATGTTGAACTAACTCAAATGGATGAATTTTATCTGATGTTTGACATGTATGCAACAGAGAGGAGGCTTGCACTTTCTGTTGTTGTGCTTGACAATTCGAGCTCTGAAACTCCAGGGCCTATGCTCGACAATTTTGAGTGTGTGCCTGAGCCAACAATTCCTGATAATGATGTGCTGCTGGTTGGTTTTCAAGGGTGCCCTCTAACTTCTAATAAAAATGTAGCATCTCAGTCAACCTCGCCACTAAAACAATCTACTCAAGTGGTTCCATCTACCTCAGCTATAGAAACTGATCCATTTGACATAGTTGAGGAGTATGTAGGAGTAGATGATGAGTACATGTATGATGTTCATCCGGATGTCTCGGCAACATGTGTTGACAAGGGCGGCGATGTTCAAGTGGAAGAGGATGATGTGTTTGCACACCTATAAGAAGAAGAGGTGGATGACACTCACCCTGCTGGTTATAGTGTGGTGCATGATCCCGAGAACCCAGACATCAGAGTTGGGGCTCTTTTTCATTACATTGTGGCTTGTAGAAATGCTATAAGGCAGCGAGCTATTATTGTTGGGTTTAAGTTGGCTAAAATCAAAATGGACAACACTAGGTTTATTGCTCAGTGTGCACATGATACATGTAAATGGCGCATACACGCATCAGTACCGCGGGATGGTAAAATAACCATGGTATGGGTTGTTTTCGTGGCTGCTATTTTTTGCAACATTTCTTTATTGCACTTCACTTATATAGTTGTTTTCTCATTTGCAGATAAAAACACTCCCATTTGAGAAAAATTGTTCGACACAGAAGATAGCAAATTGCAAAATGGATTCTCGGGGATGGATTGCTGATAGGATTGGAGATTGGGTGAAGAAAAATCCCAGTGTTGGTGCAAAAGATGCTAAAGAAAAGCTAGAGGATGAGTACAACATCAAGATGGAGTACAATAAGACTTCGTATGGTATTAAAGTTGATCTTGATCAAATGCATGTTAGTTATGAAGATAGTTTTCCATTGCTTTTTAATTGGAAAGCTGAGATTGAACAAAAAAGCCCAGGGAGCATTGTAGAGATAGATCTGCTGAAAAATGGAAATAAATATCATTTCAATAGAATGTTTGTTGCATTCAAGCCTTGCATCGATGGTTTCTTAGCTGGTTGTAGGCCTTATGTTGGTGTGGACTCAACCACACTATATGGGAGATTTAAGGGACAATTAGCATCAGCAACTGCAGTAGATGGGCACAACTGGTTATATTATGTAGCCATTGCTGTTTTTGACTCAAAAACTAATGACAATTGGGAATGGTTCATGAAACAGTTGCATAGAGCTATAGGTTCCCCACCTGGACTTGTTATTTCTAGTGATGCATGCAAAGGATTAGAAACAACAATTGAGCTTGTGTTCCCTAACTGTGAAAATTGTGAGTGCATGAGGCATTTGTATTCAAATTTCATGAAGAAATTCCATGGTAAAGTGTACACGGACAACCTGTACCCAGATGCAAGGAAGTTCTCAGAGCATAAGTTCATGCATCATATGAACAAAATTAAACAAGCAAACCCAGCAGCTATTGAATATCTAGATATGCATCACCATAGGTTGTGGTACAGATGTGGTTTTGGTGAAGCCAGTAAGGTTGACTATTTGAAAAACAACATATCTGAGAGTTTCAACAAACAAATAAAAGACTTCAAAGGCCTCAATATTTGCAACCTTGTTGATAGATATAGGGAGCTTGTCATGGAGAAGTTTTGTCTTAGAAGACAGATTAGTGAAAGACTACAAAGTAGAATTCTTCCTCATGTCATTAAGCAGCTAAATGCTATTAGCAAAACCATTGGCCGAAACAAGATACTTTGGACCACTGAACATGAGGTAGAGATTACTTTGCTAGATGTGAAATTTGTCAAAAGGCACATTGTCAACTTACAAAATCGCACATGCAGTTGTAGAGTTTGGCAAGTTTCTGGAAAGCCATGCATGCACGCCCTTGCGTTCATTTGTAGCATTAATGGGGCTGATATTTCCACATATGTGGATGATTACTATTCTGTAGAAAAGTTCAAAGAAGCATATGCTGGGAGAATCCCTTCCATGACAGACAAGTCAAAGTGGATAAATGTGTATTTGGGATTCAAGGTGCACCCTCCTTTGCAGAAGGCAGTGGCCGATAGGCCAAGAGTTCAAAGAATTAGAGGATGGCTAGAACCTGGAAGGAAAATAGTGAAGTGTAAGAGATGCAAGGAACCTGGGCACATGGAGAAGACATGCAAGGTTCCTGATCCTAAATATGTGGCAGTAGATGATGATATACCTATAGATGAACCCATATATGAACCAGGTCCATCTATGTCAACAAACAAAAGGTGAAGGCCAAGAAAAAGACCTAAATTTTTTGAATTTCTTTTTCATAACTTGTCCTAAAATTGATTTATGTTTGTATTGCAGGAATAAAGATGAAGCAGCTGCTACAGATGATGGTGAAATTCTTATTAACCTTATAAAGTAAATTACTGCACTTTTCTGTACTGTGTTAGTAATCAATCTAAACCATATGTTGTTGATGCAGGAAAAAGGCTAGAACAACTCCACAAAAGCCCAATGCTGCAACACAAGAGAAGTCCAAGAAAAAGACACGTTTGAAGGCCAAAAAAAAACTCCTGTGAAGAATGATGCAGCAAAAGAGAAGGCCAAGAAAAAGACCCCGGTTAAGAAGACTACATCCAGAGGGAAGAAACACAAGCAAGAATGTTCCATTCGCACATGTTATACCTCCACCACCTTCACCTCCTGTTGTGCAGTCTGCATATGGTGCAAAAAGAAGCCTTCTCTATTAGCTTGGTGGCTGATTCAGTTGTGCTTGTTATGCTATCTGTGAACATGTTCAAATTCTACTTGTTATCTTGTTGATTTTGGTACTTCTTCCATTAACTATTATTATGTGAAATTCTTAAATTGTCCCTGTTATCCTATCTATGAACATATTCAAATTCTGATTGAAAATCTGTGACAAGTTGGGGGGAAATGCTGCTGAAATTTTCTGTACTTGTTATTGAAAAATCTGGGCAGTACTTCGCACCTTTGTTTAACGGACCATATGTGCCTAGAAATGGCTCATATTACAACAGTAGACTCATATTATTGTTCTAGATATTTTGTGAAATTTTTAGATTTTTCTGAGAAGTTTGAATTTTCAGCCAAAATTTGACAAATTTCTAGACAGAACAGAAAATGTCAGTATATTGATGCAAATCTGCCCAGAAATGGCTCATATTATAACAGTACACTTGTTTTAGTGTTTTTGATTTTCTGTAAATTTTTCAATTTTTTCTGAGATGTTCAATTTTTTGCCAAAATTTGAAATTTTTGATTTTTTTGGCGCCCAATGTCTGAATACAGGGTTATTATGGTCAATACTGAAATATACACTGAATACACCTATTTATTGAACATTTTTTCTTTTGTATTGAAGAAAATGGCATATAAGGAGGTAGTGAAAAGTAGGAGTGGCATATTCACAAGTTGTGTTTTTGTAATGGCATATATGCAACATGTGAATTGGAGAGTGCCATGGAACCAATTAACCCTATAAAGTTATGGTTTGGGATAAAACCCAAGTTGTCCTTTCTTAAACATTGGTATGCATAAGTAAGATGTTTACAACCAAAGTAGGATGAGTATGTCTTTGTAGGTTATTTCGGATAATCGTTGGGTACTCCTCCATAACACCAAATACAAAAGTATTTGTCGCTTAGAAAGTCAAGTTTCTTGAGAAGATTTTTTTTGTGAAAAGTTAAGTGGGAGGACAATAGAACTTTGATAAGGTTAAAATAACATTAGCTATATGTGCAAAGTTGCGCAGCGTCAAAAAGTGTTCCGGAGGCAGCAACAATGCTCATGACTCACGTGCCTCAAAGGTTGTGGTTACGGAGGTCTAAATTCCTATTGAACCAAGTAGGTCAGGTAAATAATCAAATACTAGGATTTGAAAGTAGATCATTGTTATTTGACAATGATGAACTGACTGTATGCAAAGAAGCGATGATGGGCCCTAACTCCGTTAGATGGCTTTAAGCCATAGAATCCGTGATAGTTCCATACACGAGAAATCAAGCTTTGAACTTGGAAGACCCTCGAGAAAGGTGTAAGACCTTACAGTCATGTTTGGATCTATAAAAAAATAGACACTTATGTTTCACATCTATGAAATAGTCGACATGTTGGGAAAGAGTTCACAACAATGTTCAAAGTTTGACTATGACAAGATTTGATCTTTCATAGCGATATTTAGTCTAGACGGATTAATGTAGCAACCACTACATATAATTTTGTTATGTGGTAGTTGAATAAACAAAACAAGTTCTTCTAATAGAATTGTTACCTAGGACATGTGCATAACACTGTCCATAGGGTTTTGTTAATTCAAAGGATACTAAAATGCGTATGCAAACTACAATGGTTGAAGTGAGCATCGCGGAGTTGGAATCTTCACCATGATGAAACTATTTAAAAAAAGGTTTAAATTCATCAGAAACGATGAAGATGCTTGCATTTGCAAGAAATTAAGTGGGAGCTCTAAGAAATATTTCTAATACAGTATGTGGAAGACATATTGTTGATTGGAAATGACGTATATTTTATTAACACATGTTAAGAATTTCATCTCAATGAAAGACTTAGGCAAAACCCAAATATTTGGCATCAATATCTATATAGATAGATTAAGATGCTAATATGGTTGTGCCAAATATACATATATGAGATATTAAAAGAGTTCAATATGGAAATGACAAGAAAGGTTCTTGCCACATAGAAAGTATTAAATCGAAATTCAAGTGTACCGACACTTGATAAGTGAAACAAAGATTCAAGTATTTTTGATACTTGATGAATGAAATCACAAAGAGTATTTTTCCAATCATACTATGATATGTACACATCCAGATATGTCCTATACTCTAAATGTTATGAGCATATACCAGAATGATTCATAAGATGATTATTGGACGATAGTAAAGATATTCTTATGATCTTTGAAAGAACTAAGAATATGTTGTTTTTGTAGAGGTGACAAATAGATAGATAGTTCATAGTAAAGAGTTACATTGATACTAGTTTTGTCACGAAGTACAAATTAAATTTATCTCAATTTAAACTATGAGTGGCACAATGTAATGGAAAGGAGATTCCATGATGGATTTGGACGAGTTCTAAATTTAAGACATTATGATGGATACTACAACAAAAGGCTAAGTATATGACTGTTATTGTAACAGCTAAAAAGGGTATTTGTGTCAAGTAGTTTGATTATCAAACTAGGTGTGGTTCACAGTGGTCTAGTACTATGAAGATATATTGTACGACAATATTATCAACATGTTTTAACCCCAAGGAACTAAAGGTCTCAGGAAAGGACCAAATTTATACAATGCCATCTCATGAGAGAATGAGTGATGCATAGAGACGCAAAGACATGCAATTTCACACGGACCTGTAAGTGTCGGATTCGAAGATCGGTTGACCACTAGCAATCGTGTAAATACAACACCAGAAAGCCATAGGTGTTGAATACACAAAGTTTTGAAACTAGATTATTGTCTCTAGTGCAAGTGACAAACTGTTGGAGATATGCCCAAGAGGCAATAATAAAGTGGTGATTATCATATCTTCGTACTTATGATAAATGTTTACATACCATGCTATAATTGTATTAACCGGAAACATTAATACTTGTATTTTGTAAACATAAAAGAGTCCCTAGTAAAGCCTCTTGTTAAACTAGCTTGTTGGTTGTAACACCCTCAGAATCGGCCCTATGCAAGTTTTAGCGAAAACCCGCCAAACCCGCATAGAAACGATTCAAAGGTGCCCACCAGGCACTTTCGTGCGGGTGGAAAACGAAGTAATAACATTACACAACAGTCCTCGATGGGACCCACAGAACAGATATATATACAACACGACTCCATGAGTCAAGAATACAAATATAATATACAAAGATCCAAATCACCTTGAAAACGATAGTGCATCCAGCTACGGACAAGATGCAAATGGGGCTAAGAGCCCTGAAGAATAACCAATGGCGTCCATAACCCTGCCCAGGCCAAGCCGGAAGGGTAACCCTGCTAACGACGTTTGATCTCAAAACCAGCTTAAACAAAAGGGGTGCCGACAAAGGGCAAAGGAAAAAGAAGGAGCGTCGATCGAGGCGAAGCACGGCGAGGCTAGAATTCGGCGGTCCTCGCCTACATAGGTATGGTGGACTGAGCGGCAGCGGCAGCATGCACTGAACAACCTATAGAGACTCGATACAACTGGCGACTATCAGAGAGGGGTAAGAAAGACCTATTCGGATCAAACCTGATACTATCATCAAACAAACCCATCCTGGCGTTTCCCCCTCGAGACCAACGAGGAAGTCAACCGAGGAACTCACACGGTTGGCAGTTTTACTTATTCAGTTATAGTTGCGGCACTTTACTAGTCAGGTTTAGATAATCGTCCTGATAAAGTAAGCAGTGGGCACTTTTAGTTAACCATTCCGTTATAGTGGCAACACTTACTAGTCAGATACAATTAGCATGAGATAACCCAAAAACCCAGCAGTTGTTGGTACTTTTATTCAGCCATTCTGTTGTAGTTGCAATACTTACTAGTCAGATACAATGGTCGCAGGCGACACTCCAAACAAGCAATTGTGGGCAGTATTATTAGCCATTCCATTATAGTGAAGCTGATTACTAGTCATTATAAAGTCAAATTTATAGCAATAAACTTTAGTTATGCTTGTCTATGGTCGAGATACTGTGCTCCAAGTCGTCCATATCCGCGGACACGGCTTTCAGAAAGTTTTACCCGGCCGGGGTGCACCAATAGCAACACACGCTCGATCAACCTCGGAAAAACCAAATCAAAACCCAACGAGGCCTTCACGACAAAGCAATCACAGGATTCAGAAATATTTCAGGCCACCCTTGAGTACACCATAGCAACGGTTAATGACTTGAGACGGACCCGAGGTTTGTGGGGCGGTATGCGACAGGAACCCAAAACTGGGCTTGTCGATCACAGTAACGGGTCACAATTCCTAAACAGTACAGTGTGCTATCTGTCGCACAATTTAAATACAGAAGTAGCATGGCATAAGTACAGGATCGTAAATAAAACCTCAAACTAGTTTGTGGCCCCAAGAAATAAGACTGAATCAAGCTCTGGCTCAGGGGGGTCCCATATACCTCCCGGATGTGGATAGCGCGATAAATCAAGGAACAGGTATCAAGTACTCGGGGTCCTACGGGACACAAGTGGGCATTCGGAAACCAAATAATATCTATCACCCACCGATGCCTCTGCTTACTTCAATTTTAGTTGTTAAACAGAAATTAAAGTGTGCGATAAGTAAAGCTATGATCAACTCCAACATCAACATGCGGCAATACATCAACAACTGTGGCACTTGACGACACGCAACAGCACTTGAGCAAGCGACTACGACGCGCAAGTCCAGCTATCTACCAAACAACAGGTAATAGGGTGTGTCCAAGGCAATATAGGGCTGCAAGGGATATCACGGTTACGAAAACTAGAGCAACGCAACACAGATAGCAATAGATCAACAGGAGGGAATAAATACTATAAAAGTAAGATAGGTAGAAAGGGGGAGATGCTCGCCTGAAAAACATTGCCGAAGGGTTCATCCGAAGATCGGGGCGAAGCTCACATCAACTCAACGGCCTTATCCGCGAAGAAGCAAAACACTAGAATAAACACCGGATGCAATATTTAATACAACGGCAGAAGATCGGCATGATGCATGCATGGTGCATGGCATGGCAAAGATGCGATGCGATTAGGTCAATATTAAGCGGAACCGGGGTCCCGACAATTAATTAGGTGGTTCATGTTATTTATCTACCCCGCAAATTAAATGTTGTAACATCAGGGCAAGATAAGTTACCGGTTCGCTACACAAATTTAAATGAGGCCAATATAAGGCTAGATTTGCCCGCATATGGGCCCCATATTTAATTATTAGGTGAATCGGCATAAGGCCCCCAAACCACATGATATGCATGCGAGATGAATGATTTGATATGCAACAATTGTATTATATTATAAAATTAGGGTTTCGGGAAGGGGTTCACACATTAGGGGGTCTCGACGAACTTGGGGTTCCGGGGTTCGGGGTCGGTCTCAGGGTTCGACGGAACGGTCTCAGCAGGAACATCTCGGACAACGGAGTAGGTCTTGTCGCAACCGGGAAGCAGGACTTGGTTCGGCGTCGGGCGCATCGGTCTCGCCCTGGTCGGTGTCAATCTTGTCGTCGCGAAGACCTTGTCGGGTCCGCGCCATCGAGTCGGTCTCGGCATCCGGGGTGAAGTGCTTGTCGTCCCGGGTAGACGATCTTGGCGGTCTTCGGATCCGGGTCTTGATGTCCATGTAGAAGTACTTGGTGCTCCGGCGGTAGATCTTGTTGGTTTCACTCCGAAGGGCTTGCTGTTCTGCAGCGGAGATCATGGTTCATCGGGTCCGTGCCGAAGGTCTTGGATTCCCGTGGCGACGATCTTCGGGAACGGGGTCTTGACATCCGTGAAGGAGTACATGAAGACGATGCCGGGGTTAGCACTTTGGTTTCGAAATGGCGAACTTGTTGTTCTGAGGGATTCGGATCTTCGGATTCCGGGGTTCGCGAAGGGGTCATGGCGATCCAAGATGGAGGTATTGGCGTCTTCGGGTCACAGGAAGAGGAAGCGCCGGGCCGACAGTGACTCGCGACACGGGACTGGCTGCACCTTTGTTTGACACGGCACCACGGCTCAAGGGCGTCACGGGACGGACCTGCTCTTGGCAGAGGCGCCAGCGGCCGGGAAGCGCGCAGGCGGCGGCGGCTTTCCGAGCCAGAGGGCCCGATGCGGGATGGGGCAGGAGGGCGACGGCGGGCCGGCGGAGAGACGACCGCAGAGGAGGCGAGGCGGAGGCGGGTTGGCTGCGGCCCTGGCGACGGAGGGCTCGCCGAGGCAGGCTTGGGGCGGTGCCGCGGCGCGACCTGGGCGGCGGCGGACGGCCAGAGGCGAGGTGGAGCGGCAGACGCAAGATAGGGCTCAAGGAGCGGAGGTTGGCGGCGGAGACGCTGGGCTGGCGGTGGGACTCGCGGCCGCGACGGAGGTCAGGCGAGGGCGGAACTTGCCGGAGGACGGGGCCTGGCGGCCGCTGGCGTGGCGGCGACGAGCTCGGAGGGCGAGGTCGCACAGGAGGCGGGGCCGGGAGAAGGGCGGCGGTGATGCGGCCGCATCCGGGCAGGTGAGGAGGACGGCTGCGGGGCTCAAAGGGAGGGAGGTCGCCGCCGGGCCACCGTGGCGGGAGGAGGAGGCGCCGGGCGGGGACGCGCCAGCTGGCGACGAGCTCGATCATGAGCGCGAGGGAGGCGGTGGAGGAGCGCCAGGGAAGAGGGGGCCGGGCGGTGGCTGGAGCACGCGAAGGGGCGCAGGGCGAGGAGGCAGAGGTGAGCATGGGAGGAAGGCGGCAGCGGGGTGGGGAGGAGGTCAAGGGGAGAGGAGGGATAAGGGAGAGAGGATGGGAGGAGGCCGCGGGTGGGACCCAGGGGAGCGGTGGGGCCCGGGTGGCGGTCAGACGCGGGGACGGGGACAGCTGGTGGGGCTGGGAAGCGGGCCCAGGGGGTGACTCGGTCTGGGGGGTGTGGGTCTGTCCAGGGGGTGGGACGGCTGAGTGAGTGGTTGTGGGACCCGGGGCAGAGAGAGAGAGGAGAGGGAGGGTAGATAGGAGCTAGGGTGAGAAAAGGAGAGGGGGAAAAGGTAAGGATTGCTGAGGTGGCAGAGTGGGTAGGAAGAAGGGGAAGGGGTGAGGTGGCAGCCAGGGATTGGTGGGTAGGAATAGATTGGGTGGGACTAGGATTTAGTGGGGCTGTTTTCAACTGTGTGTTTGTTTGGTCTTGCTTAAATTAAAACAAGGCCATTTTACAAACAGTTTTTAGACAAACAAAATATCCGGACGCAGCCGGGGGTTTAATTTGAAATAGAAGGAGGGCTAGTTTCGGAAAACCATAGACTTTCGCAAATAGTTTTTAGGCAAGATAATATGCATGATGATGACGATGCTCAAATGCAATGTGGCATGATGACATGAGCATGCGGTCATGATGATGCAATGCACAAAAACAACGCGATTTTCTAGTAGTGGTTTTGCGGGATGCCACATTGGTTAATATATGATCATGGTTTCCTGATCATGAACATTGAGATGTTATTAACAATAAGGTCATATCATTAGGAGAATGATGTGATGGACATACTCCTATAGTTAAGCGTAGCATAAGATCAAGTCATTCAAATAGTTCACTTGCTATAAGCTTTCTGATACATAGTAACCTAATTCCTTCAACCATGAGATCATGATAATCACCATCACCGGAAGGATGCTTTGATGACATCAAACACCACACCATAACTGGGTGGCTATAAAGGTGGCATTGAGTATTCGGAAAGTATGTGTTGAGGCACATGGATCAAGAGTGGGATTTTTTCCATCCATATGACGAATAGATGTATTCTGGGCCCTCTCGGTGGAATGACATCCAATTAACTTTTAAGAATGTGAGTGGCTCACAAGGGATCACATATCACGGGAACAAGAAAAGAATACTTATCGGTAACGAGGTTGAACTAGGTATGCAGAGATACTGACGATCAGACCTCGGATAAGTAAAATATCGCGAGACAAAGGGAAATTGGTTTCATATGTAAATGGTTCATTCGATCGCAAAGTAATCATAGAAATATGTGGGAGCCATATGAATTTCTAGATTCCTCTATTGGTTATTGATCGGAGAAGAGTCTCGATCATGTCTACATAATTCACGAACCGTAGGGAGACACACTTAAGGATTCGATGTTGTTTAGTAGATGTGGAATGTGAGTAAAGAGACCGAATGTTGTTCAGAGTCTCGGATGGGATCCGGGATATCACGAGGAGATCCAGAATGGTCCGGAGAATAAGATTCATATAAGGAAAGTCCAATTTTGTAGTCCGGGAATGATTCCGGTGTTTTCACCAGAATGTTCTAGAAGGGTCTAGAAGGTTCACCGATCCAGAAGGGTAAGGGTACATGGATGTGTCATGACAAAGTGTAATGGTTGCATCATGTCCTAGGTCACTTGGCTTGACACGAAGAGAGAAATCAAACTCTAATTTGAAAGTCAAAAAAAAGGAAGTTTGAAGAAGTCAAATCCCAACATGGTTTCCGAGTTAGGGAGGGTTTCTGAGTTAGGGAGGGTTTCCACCTGGGTTGGGAACACCCTTGGACGTCCCCACCTATATAAGAGGGGTGGGGGTGCACCCCAAGGTATCCCCCTTGCCCAAGGCGCCCAAGACCCAATCCCTAGGCCGTCGCTCCCCCCAAGCAGCAGGCGCCCTAGATCCCCTCTACTGCCGACACCACGCTGTCGTACTGCTGGAATCACGAGGAGAGAGCTACAACCTCTGCTGCCTCCTGGAACAAGGGAGAGGAAGGTCTTCATAGAGTATCGTATGTGTGACCGACTGCGGGAGCACTGCTGGAACGCGGCGCCGAAAGGATCGCCTACGCGATCTTGAGATCGGCAAGTAAACAACTACATCACCCACGAGAATTTGCTCTCATTAACCGCTTTGGATCTTCAAGGGTTAGTAATCTATCGACTTGTTGCTACAATCTAGTAGATAGATCTTGGCTTGTGTGTGTTCATGCGATAGATATTTTTTGTTTTCCATGCTAGGAACCCCTACAGACACCGCACAAGTGGTGAATGGTCAAAGACTAAATCATTATATTTCTAGAGATTCTTATAATGAAGATGTTGACCTTATTCGAATGGTGACTCCGGAAGAATTTATTAGAGACCAAACACCAGAATCTGCAGAATCCGTCTTTTTGCATAGGTAAAAGTGGTGAAAACAGAAGGTTCGTGAAAGCCTATTCTTTTTATATTTTTGATGTTTTTGTTACGTACGGAAGGTTACGAAACGAAACAGAGGAGGAAACGGAGGCCAGGGTGGCCACACCCACCCCAGGCATGGGCCCCAGCTAGCCATGTCTGGAGGGGGTGTGAGCCCCCTGAGCTCCGTCTCCGCATCTTTTCGTACCAGCACCTTCCTTTTGCTTTGAAACTTCATAATATATAACCCCTGTGTCACATCCCAAGTTTTAGATTCGGTTCTGCATATCACTCATGTCATTCTGCATTCATGAACCATTTGTCAAATTCAAAACCCTGCATTCAAATCCTAGACGAAGTGCCTCAAGTGTTCCTACAAGGGAATAGTTGGACCTTGAAGTCACTAGTTAGAATTAGACTTTTGTTGCTAAAATTGATCCTAGGATGATCCTTGGAATTTTAGAAAATTTTGAAGACAAAAATCAATTCATTTGGTTTCCCTACTAAAAAGTTATGAGGGAAACAATAAAAGAAAAAAGAATAAAAGAAAGAACAAAAAAAAACCTACCCCTACCGAGAGCCACCCACTGTGCACCGCTTAACCACCGCCATCAAGACGCGCTGCTACAAGACAAGCTGCCGCCAATGATTGCCTAACGCGACCGCGGCTGCGCCCCTCCCCTCACTCCGACGCCTGGCCCACCCGACGCGCCGCCCGCCGTGATCGGCGAACTCCTCCACCCGCATGATTTCATTCAGACGGCCCAACCGCCTCCCCAAAATCCCGGACCTCTTAAACGATGCCGCCTCTTTTCCCTACTGCACGCCTATCTCGCCTCGACCTTGGGCGCCAGAATTTCTCCGTCGCCGCTGCTCGAGCTCGGTGAGCTGCCACCGCCTCGCCTCTTCCTCTCACCGCGAGCTCGCTGTCGCCTCCCGCTAACTCGCCGCCGCCTCT
This sequence comes from Avena longiglumis, assembly GCA_030063025.1. Classification (NCBI taxonomy): domain Eukaryota; kingdom Viridiplantae; phylum Streptophyta; class Magnoliopsida; order Poales; family Poaceae; genus Avena; species Avena longiglumis. Next base: position 367,942,160 of record CP125975.1, read on the forward strand.
CCGCAGACACGCCGCTGCCGCCGAGCCGCCATCAAGGCCAGCTGACCGCATTGGCCTCCACGCCCCCCAGGCCGCCGCTACTTTTCCCCGACAGCGACCCGCCCTCCGCCACCGCCGGGAACTCGCCGACGCCTCCAGAGCCTCCACACCGCCGCACTTCCACCGCCGCCGCCGAGGTAAGGACCCGAGCTCCCCCGGCCGTCCGATCGTTTTTCGACGCACGAGATTAGAACCGCGGCCGAACCGGTACTGCCAAGGCAGTGCGCCGCGTGGTAGCCAGCGTGAGCTCAGCTGGCTCACAACGACGGCCAAGGTTGACATGTAAAGAAAAGATTTAATTTGATTTAGAAAATTCAGAAAATAGCTGAAACTTTCAAAATTCGTAGAAATTAATCTACTGGGCCAAAAATTGCAAATAAAATATGTGTAGATTCAGTAAGTCGTGTAGAATCTTGCTGTATCATTGTTTCACACTTTTGTAGCAAGATTTTGTCCACATTAATTAATTGAGTTAATGGCCTTTTTGGAGTAATTAATTCGTAGAAACTGCATATGATATGTCCCTAGATTAGTAGAACAAGGGGAATCTCAAAGTTAATTAAAAAGTTAGTCTTACAGTAAAAACTTCTGCAAAAACTATTTAGTGACTTTCTGCAGTGTTTTAATTATTCAGGGAGTTTTATAATTCCTTTTTGAGTAATTCCAGTTGGTACTGTTCCTAAATAGCAATGCCTATGCAGTAGATTTTTCCCAAGATTTTACAAACAGTATACTACCAGTAGTGAATTATTTGGGTTCTAGCTCTAGTTTTGAGCAATTATATTTTGCATAATAGTTTTCCTTGCGCTAAAACTATTTTCCATGCATGTAATCAGTAGCTTTATTAAATAGGATTATGTGATGCTGATGTAGCATCAATTCACTTGTCATGCATGCATTCATGCATCATCCTGGTTGCATATGCTTGTGGATTGTTTGTTTATGGTTGCAAATCGTATCGTAGATTGTGACGAGTGCAACGCTTGATCGTGTGTGGATTGTTCTTCCGACCGCTACAACCAAGGCAAGTAGATGCTACTTTGTTCATGATATTGTCCTACTATTTTCAATGCATTGTCGTGTATTTTGTAGATGCATGTGTAGGATGATACTATCGCTATGCTATGTCCTATTATGTGGTAGGGCCTTCCTTGTAGATGAACCACCGTTGGTAGATGTGCTTAGCCATGCTATGATGAACGAGGGCTAGGGTATATCACTGAAAGTTGTTTCTAAATGTGTTGGTTTGCGAAAACTAAAACAACTTACTCAATGATTCTCCTGGGTGTGATGGGATTGATAATTTTTGGTGGTTTCATTGCGGAAAGGCACCCAGGTATCAAGAGAAAATGATTGGCTTCTTTATTATGTAGCTTATGTGTACGACCATGTGACAATAATGAAATGGGCGGTTGGTTGGACTTAGTAGGTTGTGGTAACTCGAACCCGTGTATCCAGAGATGTAGAATTTTGGTAGGTTGGACCGGTGCGCGTCGGGATTGGGGAGCTACTTCCCGAACAGTCTCTTCTTGGAATTCTCCCTATCATCACCCAAAATGAGAGTGATGGTACAAGCTAGGCTGGCCAAGTCACATGGGTAAAGTGTACTAACCCCTGCAGAGTGTATAATCTAATCGATTAACCGTGTCCTCGGTTATGGACAACTGATTTGCTTGATATTGATTCCATGACATGTTTCTCGCTCATTCTAATTTCATAATTGCTTTAATATTGTTGGGTTAACTTAATTGGGATCTTTTCAAAGAAAATCAAAAACTGTTTATGAAAGTAGGACAAAATGTATTTGCAAATGCAAGTCAGACACAGCTCCAATTGCCAAATATGCATGTAGATGTTAGCACTATTGTCTCCTTTACTAGCTCTACTTGCCATACATTCCATGTATTGACCCTTCGGGGCTGCTACGTTTCATGTTGCAGGATATTCCGATTCTGAGTAATCGATATAGGCCACAGTACTCCACTCGGCACTTGTTCACTTGTGGTCAATTTGAAGAATGGAGGATTTGCTTTATTTATGTTGCTACCTGAATAATTTGAGCTAGCCTTGAGCTAAGCTTTTATTGTAATAATGGTACTCTGGATCTTCGTTATTTATGATACACGGATATTTTGCTATGTTATTCATCTTATTCTATTGTGGGCCAATGAACCGATCCAGGGATTGGCATGTCACATAGAAGCCACGGTCTTTTCAGAACCGTGGTGTTACAAGATGGTATCAGAGCCCGTGTGTCGACTGTAGGATCGTGACCTAGGATTGGATTAGGAAACCATAGAACTATTAAAGCTTATATTAACTCTGTCTTTCATCTTATGCCTTTCACTCTCGTAAATTCTTACCATATGCTATTCTCACACTTTCCTCTTTTAATTGATATATGGGAGAAGTCAGGACTGAGTATGCAACCATGGAGTCACCAAGGCCCTTTGCAAGACAGTTAGCATAGCTCTCGCAGTCATTGGGATTGCCACTTCCCATGTTCAAGGGAAGAAGGCTGTACACCTATGGATATGGTGATGATGCATGGGAGATCACCACCTTCATCTTCAGGGATGCCGCCTTGCCAAACCCTGTGCATCTGATCTATACCAAGACATACTGCAACTGGGGACTTGGAATCAACTTTGCCATACATGAAGCCCTGTCTCGCCAGTGCCATCAAGTCCGACACCTACTGCCAGCAGACTCACCCTACCGTGACTATGGGAAGCGTGATGAATATTGGCACATTGTGGTTACCCCGGGCGACAGGAACAACATGCCGCCCCGTCGGAGGCACATAGAGGACATGGAAAGGGAGAATGGAGCTCTAGCTGAGAAGGTGATGATGATAAAGGAGATTGCAGATTTTGCCAGCAATGGTATGGTGGTCCAAGGATAGGATATTGACACCTTGCATGAAGCTGTGGGAGTTCTGGAGAATGCCCTGATAGCCAGAGATGCAACCATAGCTCATCTTCATGGTACTGTGTAGGAGAACACCCAGAACATACAACAGTTGCAAGGGACCGTCCAGGAAAGGGAGCAAACTATTGAAGCTATGACAGCCCAGATTGCCGCTCTCCAAGCACAGCTGAATCCACCCTCTGATGATGACAATGGAGATGGTGGCAACAATGATGATGATGATGACAGTGGGAATGATGATGATGATGAGGACGAGGATGCTGATGATGGAGACAATGATGGTGGAGGAGATGAAGCTGTTGCAGTTGCAGCTGAAAGTGAAGAAGAAGAGGAGGACCCAGAAGAGGTGGAGTTTGAGATTTCACGTGATGACTCAGGAGAGGTGTATACTCCGCCGCCATGGTTGAACCGTGGACCGAAGCGCCAACGCATGAGTGCAAGGACCTACAGTAACCTCTTCAAGGAGTAGATAGAAGTCCACTAATTAGTCCTTGTTAGGTAAAATCGTTAGGATTAGTCTCGATCGATGTGAAACTTAATTACTGTTAGTTCAAGAGTGTTTAGTTGCTTATTTGTGTACTCCAATATCCCAGGAATTATTTGTGCGAATTTTATGAAAGAGTTATGGCAAGTTTGGTTACTATCTGTGTTATTCTCGCTGCAGTTTTCTGCTGATACAGCAGTAATGTACGATTTTTCATATTTTTCTGGTAACTGGGAAAAATCTTAAAAAAATAGGGCTGGTGCGAAACTCTCTATACTGTATGTGCAAAAATCAGCATAATTTCCTGACGAGCCTAAGTCAGATAGAAAAATTCATGAACGCAGCTGGACTGTTCTGGCAGATTGCTATTTTTTGTTGCTTAGTTGATCAACTGTTTAGTTAACCATTGCCAACTCTTGTAAAACTATTTCAGTAGGTATATACTGCTAGGATAACCCCTGAGATGTTGCTGGATCACTTGTTTGTTGATGTGTTGCTTGCTTGAGATTGTCTGCCATTGATTGTTGTTGGTTGATCATAATGCATGGGTAGAATCCTATTATCGTAGTTGATTCTTTCTAAGCTTACCTGTGCTGAACCGCAGATGCCTTCCCGCCGTCAACCCACTGAGTTGGAGCTGCTCATGGTAGCTCAGGCACAGCTGACCCAAGTTATGACCCAGTTCATGGAAGCTCAGAACAACAACAACAACAACAACAATGGGAACAACCAGCCTCAGGGAGATGCTCTCACCAGGTTTCTGAGGTTAAGGCCAGCTAAGTTCTCTACTGCAACGGAACCAATGGTTGCTCTCGACTGGTTGCGTTCAGTCAACAAGGATCTGGTAACTGTTGGATGCACTGATGCTGAGAAGGTGAGGTTTGCCGCTCACCTACTGGATGGGACTAGTCGCTTCTTGGTGGGACACTTTTCAGATCACCCACCCGCTAGACACTGTGACTTGGGCAATGTTTGAGGAAGGTTTCAGGACCAACCACGTGTCTTCAGGAGTCCTGAGCCTGAAGAGGAAGGAGTTCCGCAACTTGCGCCAAACCAACCGCACCATGGCTGAGTACATTGAGGAGTTCAACAACCTGTCTCGTTATGCACCTGAGGATGTTGACACTGATGCAAAAAGGAGGGAGAGATTCCTAGATGGCCTCAGTAATGAGCTTTCAGTACAACTACTGGTGGTTTATTGCCCCACTTTCCAGGAGCTCATGGACAAGGCCAGGATCTTGGAAGGGAAGCACAAGCAGGTGGAGAACCGCAAGAGAAAGAGCAATAATCACCACTCTGGTTCACATCACAAGTCTCGCACTTCTTATGATGGGAATTCCAAGCATGGAGGGAGTGACCATGGACACCATGGGAGCCATGACCGCCACCACCATGGGGGCGATGGACATCGCCACGACAACCACAAGAGCAGCCACCACAACCACAAGGGAGGACACTCTCACCACTCTGGAGGACACGGTGGACATGACCGCAACCGTGATCGCAGCTTTGTGAAGAAGGATCTGAGTGAGGTGACATGCTTCAAGTGTGGACAGAAGGGACACTATGCTGACAACTGTCCGGAGAGGAAGGGACTGAAGCCAACCAAAAACCAGAAGGCCACAGTGAACCACATGAATGTGGAGGAGATCCCGGATGAGCCTGACCTCGTGATTGGTAAGTTTCCAATCAACACTCACCCTGCACTTATACTTTTCGATACTGGTGCATCGCATTCATTCATATCAAGGGCATTTGTGGATAAGTATAAGCTACCTACTGAGTCTATGACAGAGTCTATTAGAGTAAGATCACCTGGAGGAGATATGATAGCTAGCGCGGGATGCCGCGGCTTAACTGTGAGGATTGGAACACACAACTTCATTGCACATCTGGTGGTGTTGGAATCACAAGGGTTAGATGTTATTCTGAGTATGGATTGGATGTCTATGCTGTAGGGGTTCGTAGCATGGAAAACAAAAATTTTCTATCGCATGCAAACAAACAAGCCAAGATCTATCTACTATATTGTAGCAACGAGTCGATGGAGGAACTCACCCTCGAAGATTCCAAAGCGGTTAACGAGAGAAGATTCTCGTGGATGATGTAGTCGTACACTTGCCGATCTCAAGATCGCGTAGACGATCCTTCCGGCGCTGCGTTCCGGCAGCGCTCCCGCAGTCGGTCACACGTTCGATACTCGACGAAGACCTTCCTCTCCCTTGTTCCAGCAGGCAGCGGAGGTTGTAGCACTCTCCTCGCGATTCCGGCAGCACAACGGCGTGGTACCGGAAGTAGAGGGGAGATCCCGCAGGGCTTCGCCTTAAGCCGGAGCGAGTATGGTGGAGTATGAGAGAGAGCTATTAGTGGTATAGGGTTTAGACACACCAATTAGAAGGCTCTAATCCGAAGGCTAGTGCAATTAGAAGCTCTAAACCAAAGCGGCTCTAAACCGGAGTCTAGGGCTAGGATTTAGATTAGAGGATAGGAACTTGTGTGTCTAGAGGAGGAGGCCCTGCCCCTCCTCTTATAGGTGGAGGAGGGCCGGCGGCCAAGGGGAGGGAGGGGAGTCCCTCCCCAACTCGGCCTAGGTGGTGCGCCGGCTTGGAGAGGAGGGACTCCTCCCCCAAGTCGGTTTCAACCTCCTCTTGCTTGTTTCCCTCAGTTTCCTGTTTTAGCCGTTTGACTTTCAAACTGGCCATTTGACTTTTCAGTTTTAGGATTCAATTTAATCCTTTATTTGGAACAGCAAGAACACTTAGTACATGATGCAATCATTCCAATATGTAATGACACATTCATGTACCCCTTCCCCCCGGAGTGCCGGACATTCCGGAACCTATAAGAACATTCCCGATGAAAACACCGTAATCATTCCCGAACTCCGAAACGGGACTTTCCTTATATGAATCTTATTCTCCGGACCATTCCGGATCACCTCGTGATATCCCGGATCCCATCCGAGACTCCGAACAACATTCGGTCTCTTTCTCATAATACCATAACTACTCAAACAACGTCGAATCCTTAAGTGTGTCTCCCTACGGTTCGTGAATTATGCGGACATGATCGAGACACTTATCCGAACAATAACCAATAGAGGAATCTGGAAATTCATATGGCTCCCACATATTTCTACGATTACTTTGCGATCGAATGAACCACTTACATACGACACCAATTTCCCTTTGTCTCACGATAGTTTACTTATCCGAGGTTATGATCTTGTATCTACGCATACCTAGTTCAACCTCGTTCGATAAGTACTCTTTTCTCATTCCCGTGATATGTGATCCCTTGTGAGCCAGTCACATGCTTGCAAGCTAATTGGATGACATTTCACCGAGAGGGCCCAGAGTATATCTATCCGTCATATGGATGGACAAATCCCACTCTTGATCCATGTGTTTCAACCAATACTTTATGAACACTCAATGCCACCTTTATAGCCACCCAGTTACGGTGTGGTGTTTGATGTCATCAAAGCATCCATCCGGTAAAGGTGATATGCATGATCTCATGGTCGAAGGAATTAGGTTACTATGTATCAGAAAGCATATAGCAATTGAACTATTGAAATGACTTGATCTTTATGCTACGCTTATCTATAGGAGTATGTCCATCACATCATTCTCCTAATGATATGATACTGTTGTTAATAACATCTCTATGTTCATGATCAGGAAACCATGATCATATATTAACCAACAAGCTAGTTTAACAAGAGGCTTTACTAGGGACTCTTATTTTAGTTTACAAATCACACAAGTATTAATGTTTCCGGTTAATACAATTATAGCATGGTATGTAAACATTTATCATAAGTGTGAAGATATGATAATAACCACTTTATTATTGCCTCTTGGGCATATCTCCAACAGTCTCCCACTTGCACTAGAGTCAATAATCTAGTTTCAAACCTTTGTGTATTCAACACCTATGGCTTTCCGGTGTTGTATGTACACTATTTCTAGTGGTCACTGATCTCCGGATCTGACACTTCTAGGTCCGTGTGTAATTGCATGTCTTTGCGTCTCTACGCATCACTCATTCTCTAATGAGATGGCTTCGTATAAATTTGGTCCTTTGGTGTGACCTTTAGTTCTTTGGGGTTAAAACATGTTGATAATATTGTCGTACAATATATCTTCATAGTATTATCCCGCTGTGAACTACACCTAGTTTGATAACAAACTACTTGACACAAATGCCCTCTTTTGCTGCTATAATAGCAGTCATATACTTAGCCTTTTGTTGTAGTATCTGTCACAATGTCTTAACTTTGGAACTCATCCAAATCCATTATGGAACTCACTTTCCATTATATTGTGCCACCCTTAGTTTAGATTGAGATAAACTTAATTTGTACTTTGTGACAAAACTAGTATCAATGTAGTACTTTTACAATGAACTAACCATCTATTTGTAGCTTCTACAAATAATATACTCTTAGTTCTTCCAAAAGATCATAAGAATATCCTTACTATTGTCCAATGATCATCTTATGAATTATTCTGGTATATGCTCATAACATTTAGAGCATAGGACATATCTGGATTTGTACATATCACAGTATGATTGATATAAATATTCTTTGTGATCAAGTATCAATCTATACTTGAATCTTTGTTTCACTTACCAAATGTCAATACACTTGAATATATCATCAATATTGAACTCATTCAATCCTTTCTGTGCGACAAGAACCTTTCTTGTAGTTTCTATATTGAACTCATTCAATATCTCGTCTATGTACTTCTGGCACAACCATATTAGCATCTATTGATGCCAAATATTTGGGTTTTGCCTAAGTCTTTCATCGGGATGAAATTCTTAATATGTGTTAATAAAAGATACATCATTTCCAATCAACAATATGTCTTCCACATAATGTATTAGAAACATGTCTTAGCGCTCCCACTTAATTTCTTGAAAATGCAAGCATCTTCATTGTCTCTGATGAAATTAAACTCTTTTAACAATTTCATCATAGTGAAGATTCCAACTCCGCTATGCTTACTTCAACCATTGAAGTTTGCATATGCATTTAGCATCCTTTGAATTAACAAAGCCCTATGGACCGTGTTATGCACATGTCCTAGGTAACGATTCTATTAGAAGAACTTGTTTTGTTTATTCAACTATCATATAACAAAATTATATGTAGTGGTTGCTACATTAATCCGTCTAGACTAAATATCACTATGAAAGATCAAATCTTGTCATAGTCAACCTTTGAACATTGTTGTGAACTCTTTCCCAATATGTCGATTATAGATGTGAAACATCCATGTCTATTTCTTTATAGATCTAGACACAACTGTAAGGTCTTACACCTTTCTCGAGGGTCCTTCAAGTTCAAAACTTGATTTCTCATGAATGGAACTATCACGGATTTTATGGCTTCAAGCCATTTGACGGAGTCAGGGCCCATCATCGCTTCTTTGCATGTAGTCGGTTCATTATTCTCAAATAATGATTCAACCCTCAAATCTTGGTATTTGATTGTTCATCCGACCTACTTGTTTTCAATAGGAACTTGGATCTCCGTGACCACAACCTTTGAGGTACGTGAGCCATGAGCTTTGTTGCCTCCTAACACTTTTCAAGATCGCAACTCTGCACATACAGCTAAGGTTCTTTTAACCTTATCAAAGTTCTATTGTCCTCCCACTTAACTTTTCACGAAAAAATTCCTTCTCAAAGAAACTTGACGTTTTAAGTGACAAACACTTTTGTCTCCGATGTTATGGAGGATTACTTAACAGTTATTCCAAATAACATAAAAAGACAGGTTCATCCGACTTTGGTTGCAAAACATCTTTCTTATGCATAGCATACCAATGTTTAAGAAAGGACAACTTGGGTTTTATCCCAAACCATAACTTTATATGGTGTCATTTCAACGGATTATGATGGAGATCTTTTTTCAGTGGAAAAACGGTAATCTCTAAAGCTTTTAATCTTTAAAATATAATGGCAGTTTTATGAATTATACCTTTGATCTTACCATGTCAAACAAGGTTTAATTACATATCTCGAACGTTCCATACTCTTATGGTGTTTCGGAAATGCAAATCCACGGAACGATTCCTTAAATCTTAGGTATTATGCTAAACTTGTAACATAAATATTTTTCTTTATGATCTTATCATAAACTATTCATATTCTTGTTACAATGATTTTGCACTTCATCTTGAAAGTCTTTGAACTTTTCAAGTGTTTCATACTTTATCCTTATTAAGTAAATATTCATATATTCACTCAAATTTTCGGAGAAAGCATATGAAGTTGAAATCCATCGCTTTTGACTACACATAATGGATTTCGTACAACAATATGTACAAGTTCCAATAAGCTAGTCATTCGTTCCCTTTTGGCCTATGAACGAAGTTTTAATTATCTCTAGGAAAGTTTCACAAGCGTCATTTGATCAAAAATCAAAAGACTCCAAAATTCCATCCACATGGAGTTTCTTCATGTTTTCTTTCCATTATAATTTAAACGGCGATGTCACTTCCTAAGTGATCTTTCAATCAATTTGTCTTTCGACATTTTTAGCACTAGTTTTATGGATGTGATTTCTCCAACGAGATTTGTGAATCATCCATCTTTTATGGATTACGGTAATTTATTTGAACAACCCTTTTGTTCTCATAATACCCGATAAAACAAATCTTGAAGGCAAGCTTTGTTGTTTAACGAGCAACAAAATAACCCTTTATTTGTTCTCGATGAACATCATCACATATTCTTTTGCTAGTTACTTAGGCCATTGTAGTTCATGAATTGTGTTGTTTCGTATGACGATTCACACCAACAAATTCAGTATCAAATACTTAATAACCACATTGTTTAATAAGCAAAGAATATAGCCATAACATGTATATCATCTATATACTTAAACTGAACAATTCTAGTCTTTTCTTTTCTGCCATATATTTATGAGATTCTCTTTCAATATTTCCTATTCTGTTTGAAAGAATCTATCAATATCAATAGTGGAGTCATACATATGACACATAATCCAAAGCGTGTATAATTAAATACCAATGTCTTTGGACTTGCACTTTGAATTAGATCACCTATCATCAAATGTTTGGTGTTCTTTCAAATTTCTTTCTTTAGTAATCTCTTGGTGTAGTAAACAATTTACCTACATCAAATATTCACCCTTATCATGGAATCGTCCATGATCAAGCTACTTTTAGCTTATAACGATGAATTATGAGTATAATGTTGCTATCCAAAAACCTTTTGGAGGATTAGGACAACAAGTGTCTCCAACCCTTTTGCAAATTCTCATCAAAATATGAGAACATGAACTTTGCCATATTATACTCTATCATGTTGTAACCAAAACTTCGTTTCAGATATCACAATATCTTCCACACATCATGGTTTCTGAAACAACTCTTTCAGATCCTAGATAACCTTGATATTAAGAGAATCCTTTGAATTTCAAGAATCATGGAGACAAACATGATACTTATATACTAACACTTGGAATTGTTACTCTTGATTTAATACTAATTATTAAACTTCATGGAGTAACCGGAACTTACTGAAAGTTTGCAATAGGACTTTTAAACTTTAGATTAACACTTAAAAACAATACGATACCAGTTCGTAAAGTAACTAACCAGAATTCCATAGTTCTATCATCTCATTATAACTAAGCGCAAGGTGGTAAACGGATGCCAATGACTACAACAACTATGCAAATTCACTTTGATTTAGTTTATGATAAATTGAGTTCTAATTAATAATTAAATTAATCTAGGTGAACTCCCACTCAAAACAATATCCCTCACATTGTTTTAGTGATCACACGAACCAAATCCACCACATCATAACCGATCATCACGAGAGTTGATATAGCTTCAATGGCGAACAATCAACATGTTCATCATATCTACTATATGACTCATGCTTTACCTTTCGGTGATCCGTGTTCCGAGACCATGTCTGTACATGCTAGGCTCGTCAAGATCAACCTTAGCTTCCGCATAAGCAAATCTGGCTTGCTTACGTTGTATACACTCGCAGAATCTAACACCCGATCATCACGTGGTGCTTGAAACAACAAGCTTTTAGCGGTGCTAACTAAGGGTGAACACTTTATGACTTGAAATTCATGTGCATGAGGGATCATCTTATAATGCTACCGTCGTCTACTAAGCAATACAAGATGCATAAAGGATTAACATCACATGCAATTCATAATATGTGATATGATATGGCCTTTCTTCTTTGTGCTTCCGATCTCCATCTTCTAGCACGAACATGATCTCCATCATCACCGGCATTGCATCAAGGTCAATGACGCTGCTCCATGGTTGTCGTCCACCAGCTTCAACTATTACAACTACTTTGAATAGACACGCGGGTCTTAACAGAATTTAAAGACAACCATATGGCTCCTGCCGGTTGCCAACTTACAATAAGGAACATTGCATACATCATATATAATCACAATCATGGCCATATCACATCACAGCACACCCCTGCAAAACAAAGTTAGACGCCTCTACTTTCTTTGCATATTTTACGTGGTTTGGGGCTTTCAATAAGTGTCGTCCTAACTTACGAACAAGAACCACAACATTGATACTAGTATTGTTAATCACCCGTTGTAAATTGGATCTTAACTATGCTAGGAGAAGCAGGCACCCGCAAAGCCACTTATGCAATACAAGTTGCATGTCAAGCGTGGAGCAAGTCTCATGAACGATGTCATGTAAGGTTATCCCGGGCCGCTTCATCCCAACATACCGCAAGATGCAAAGTACACAAGAAGCAATCGACAACAAAAGCATCAACGCCCACAATGACCATTGTGTTCTACTCGTGCAACAGATCTACATATAAACCTGGCTCTGATACCACTATAGGGGTTCGTAGCATGGAAAACAAAAAATTTCTACCGCATGCAAACAAACAAGCCAAGATCTATCTACTAGATTGTAGCAATGAGTCGATGGAGGAACTCACCCTCGAAGATTCCAAAGCGGTTAACGAGAGCAAATTCTCGTGGATGATGTAGTCGTACACTTGCCGATCTCAAGATCGCGTAGACGATCCTTCTGGCGCTGCGTTCCGGCAGCGCTCCCGCAGTCGGTCACACGTTCGGTACTCGACGAAGACCTTCCTCTCCCTTGTTCCAGCAGGCAGCGGAGGTTGTAGCACTCTCCTCGCGATTCCGGCAAAGACAACTGGCGTGGTACCTAAGTAGAGGGAGATCCCAGGCTTCGCCTTAAGCCGGAGCAAGTATGGTGGAGTATGAGAGAGAGCTATTAGTGGTCTAGGGTTTAGACACACCAATTAGAAGGCTCTAATCCGAAGGCTAGTGCAATTAGAAGCTCTAAACCAAAGCGGCTCTAAACCGGAGTTTTAGGGCTAGGATTTAGATTAGAGGATAGGAACTTGTGTGTCTAGAGGAGGAGGCCCTGCCCCTCCTCTTATAGGTGGAGGAGGGCGGCCAAGGGAGGAGGGAGTCCCTCCCCAACTCGGCCTAGGTGGTGCGCCGGCTTGGAGAGGAGGGACTCCTCCCCCAAGTCGGTTTCAACCTCCTCTTGCTTGTTTCCCTCAGTTTCCTGTTTTAGCCGTTTGACTTTCAAACTGGCCATTTGACTTTTCAGTTTAAGGATTCAATTTAATCCTTTATTTGGAACAGCAAGAACACTTAGTACATGATGCAATCATTCCAATATGTAATCACACATTCATGTACCCCTTCCCCCCCGGAGTGCCGGACATTCCGGAACCTATAAGAACATTCCCGATGAAAACACCGTAATCATTCCCGAACTCCGAAACGGGACTTTCCTTATATGAATCTTATTCTCCGGACCATTCCGAATCACCTCGTGATATCCCGGATCCCATCCGAGACTCCGAACAACATTCGGTCTCTTTCTCATAATACCATAACTACTCAAACAACGTCGAATCCTTAAGTGTGTCTCCCTACGGTTCGTGAATTATGCGGACATGATCGAGACACTTCTCCGAACAATAACCAATAGAGGAATCTGTAAATTCATATGGCTCCCACATATTTCTACGATTACTTTGCGATCGAATGAACCACTTACATACGACACCAATTTCCCTTTATCTCACGATAGTTTACTTATCCGAGGTTATGATCGTCGGTATCTCTGCATACCTAGTTCAACCTCGTTCGATAAGTACTCTTTTCGCTTCGTGATATGTGATCCCTTGTGAGCCAGTCACATGCTTGCAAGCTAATTGGATGACATTTCACCGAGGGCCCAGTATATCTATCCGTCATATGGATGGACAAATCCCACTCTTGATCCATGTGTTTCAACCAATACTTTCGAACACTCAATGCCACCTTTATAGCCACCCGGTTACGGTGTGGTGTTTGATGTCATCAAAGCATCCATCCGGAAAAGGTGATATGCATGATCTCATGGTCGAAGGAATTAGGTTACTATGTATCAGAAAGCATATAGCAATTGAACTATTGAAATGACTTGATCTTTATGCTACGCTTATCTATAGGAGTATATCCATCACATCATTCTCCTAATGATATGATCCTGTTGTTAATAACATCTCTATGTTCATGATCAGGAAACCATGATCATATATTAACCAACAAGCTAGTTTAACAAGAGGCTTTACTAGGGACTCTTATTTTAGTTTACAAATCACACAAGTATTAATGTTTCCGGTTAATACAATTATAGCATGGTATGTAAACATTTATCATAAGTGTGAAGATATGATAATAACCACTTTATTATTGCCTCTTGGGCATATCTCCAACATATGCATGGGGGGCACATAGATTATGCACAGCGAGCTGTTTCACTGAAAACCCCGGATGGTAAGAGAATTAGATTCAAGTCGGCTGCGCGACCGGGAAGGTGTAAGCTGAATTCTCTTAAGGGGGTTAGCATGGATACTGTGCCTTTGATTAGGGATTACCCCGACGTGTTTCCGGAAGAGCTGCCAGGAATGCCACCTGACAGGGAAGTGGAGTTTCTCATCGACCTGATGCCGGGAACAGGACCTATAGCAAAGAGACCATATAAGATGGATGTGGATGAGCTGAAGGAATTGAAGAAGCAGCTGAAAGAGCAGTTGGACAAGGGATTTATTCAGCCTAGTTCGTCGTCATGGGGTGCACCTGTTCTATTTGTGGAGAAGAAAGACAACAACAAGAGATTAGTGGTGGACCATCACTCGCTGAATGAGGTGACCATCAAGAACAAATACCCCCTGCCGAACATAAATGATTTGTTTGATCAACTGGAAGGAGTGAAGGTGTTCAGCAAGATTGATCTGTGATCAGGCTACTTCCAATTGAAGATCCAGGAGGAGGACATACCAAAAACCGCTTTCACCACTAGGTATGGCTTATATGAGTATACAATTATGTCTTTTGGACTAACGAATGCCCCGGCATACTTCATGACCATGATGAACAAGGTATTCATGGAGTACTTGGACAAGTTCGTGGTGGTGTTTATTGATGACATACTGATATATTCCAAGGATGATGCTGAGCATAAGAAACATCTGCGACTGATTATGGAGAAGCTGAGGGAACACAAGCTGTATGCCAAATTCAGCAAGTGTGAATTCTGGCTTAACACTGTTGGATTTCTTGGACACGTGGTGTCGGGAGAAGGAGTCGCTATTGACCCAAGCAAAGTGACTGCAGTAACTGAGTGGGAAGCACCCAAGAATGCGGGAGAGATACGAAACTTTTTGGGACTTGCTGGATATTACAGGAGATTCATTGAGAACTTGTCACATCCCAAGATTTTCCAAATCTTGTAATGTGAAAATAAATGAATAAAATAAAACTTTGTTTGATTTTCAGGGCCAGAAGAAACTTTTTGAATTCCAATAAGAATCTTCAAACCTATTTTGAACAATTAAATCCTAAAGGGATTCATAAAGATAAACTTTTATTAAAGGAAAATAAAAATATTTAAAATACTATTTTGGATCTTTTAATAAAAGATTGGTTTTCAAAACAAAAGGTGGATTTATAAATAAAGATTATTTGATAAAGCCAAATTAAACCTTGACCAAACTTTGGGAATTAAAACATTTAGTTTTGAATAAAAATAACAAAGGTTTGTTTAAAATAAAATAATAAGGAATTAATATCAAATTTTATTATGAAAGGTTTTACCATTTTAATTAAAACATCAAGACTTATTAAATTGTTTAAAATGGGTTTTCCAAGTATTTTATGTTCTCTAATAAAACCTACTAAAGTGTTTTGTCTTTATTTTAGATTTCAAAATAAATATCTCAATAAAACAAATCCTATTGGATTTAATAATGAAAGTCTATTATATTAATTAATAATGGACACTAAAATAAAAGGTTATTTTGTTTTAAAACAAATTTCCAAATATTATATATTTCCCAAATTAAACCTACTAATTTTATTTTGAAAATATTTAGGTTTCAAATAAAGATTTTATTAATAAAATCAAACCCTATTTTGATTTAATAACTAAGGTCCATTTTATTTAATTATTAATGGACCCTAAAGTAAAAGGATTATTTTATTTTTAAACAAGTTTTCCAAATATTCTTTATTTCCAAATAAAACCTACTGATTGGGTTTTGAAAGCATTTGGATTTCAAATGAAGATTTTATTAAATAAACCAAACCTTGTTTTATTAATAAACCATGGACCATTTTATTAATAAATGGAACCTAAAAAGATTTAAAATATTATTTTATTTTGGAAGTTGGTTTATGCTACAAAATAGAACCAAGTCAAACTTACAAAGTTTTGATGTTGATTTGAATTGAAATTAAAACTTGTTTATTTGTTTGAAATAACAAATCAGGAAATGGATATAGAAAAAGAAAAAGACTACAGAATAAAAAAAATGGAATCAGACTCGACCCACTAAAACTGGCCCAACAGCCCAACTCGCAGCCCACCTCCTCTTTTCCCTGAAGCGTTTTCTTTCACCACAAAAACAACCCGAAGAGCAACAGACATGTGGACCCCTCCCCTTCTCCCTTTCTTTCACTGCCAGAGGACCCCACACCCTACTGCTCTTCTTCCCCACCCCCGCGAACTGTTGTTCCTCCTCACTTAGCCGTTGCAGACGTGATTCCTCGGACTTAATTCGCTTTAATACCACGAGTAAAACCTGCAGTGATCACGCGTGTTAAATCGCCAGCCACTCCTCTCCGTTTTCCCTCTGTTACCTTCCCCGAGCACGCCTCCAGTCCATCTCAATTTCTCCTCGACTGCACTGTCTCCGACGACGCTCCGACGCAGATTCCGGCAGCCTCTCACCACCTCCTGCCTCCCCGAACACACGAGCACGCTCACCGCACCCTAGCGCATATTTCTGTGCCATTCAATCAACCGCGGGCGCCCAGAGCACCGACCTCGACAACATCTGGCCGCGCCGCCGCGTCTGCCTCACTCCGGCGAGTACCCCAGGTAGTTTCCGTCCGCCCCTTTACCTCTCGTTCACGCACGCATCCTCGCCAGGACTGTGCGCATCGACTGTCTTCCGTTGCCACTGCACGCTGTAGCCTCGTTATCGACGACGCCTGAGCAAGCCCGACGCTGACGACGTCTCCGACGAGCAATCGCCGCCGTCCCCGTGCGCCCCCTGCCCAACGACGAGCAGCTTGAGCATCAGAGTGTCACCGCGATCACTGTAAGCACCCTCACCTCCTCCCTCGTTTCCTGTTTCGCCAGCGCCGCCGCCAACTGGTCGCTCCGCCGCTCGCCGTCAACCTAGCGCCGCCAGTCCTTGGCCAAGCAGCAGCAGCCGTCCGATGTCGATCGGAAGGACATGATAGAACCACTTAACGAAGGGGTATGCATCCATCAGTGCCGCACGTTCCAGTTAGATCCAACGCACCCCAGTAGTCGATCCACACGAACCGTTTTCGGCCAATTAGAATATGACGCGTGGCAGAATCTGTTTTAAAACAGAATTTGAAAAACAGATTTAAGTAGCAATTTGAAAACCCTATAACTTTCAAACCACACGTCCAAATTTGGAAAATTTTATATCAATGGATTCAGGAGAACAAGAACTAGCCAACCATGGCCTTAGTTTGACAAATAGTATCTGTTAGCTTGTTTGAATTTGCAGAAACATTTGTGTACTTGTTTAGAGTAGAAAAATTGTTTAAAAATGATTTTTGGATTAAAACCTTTGCAAAATGGTTTGTTGTGATCTTACTGACCCTAGGAACCAACCCTTGGTGTTAGAAATTATTTTTGTAAAATTTAGGTTAGATTACTTGACTTAGTCATTTTCTAGCCAAATAAAAGGAATAGTTTTTATTATAAAAATGTTTATGGAAAGGTAACTTTGAGAAAATGGTTTGGACCAAACCTACTAACCCAAAAACACCAAGTTTTGCAATAGCAACTCATTTGGTGAACAACTTAAGAGTTTTGCCTTAATAAAAACATTTTTCACCACATGAAATGATAAATGGATTTAAAAATAGTTTTTGGACAAAACCCTCTTGCTAATGACTTTGCCACTTTGGTAAATGACCAAATTGGATCTTACAAAGTTTAGAAACCCATAGAGACCCCCTTTGCAAAATAAAACTATTTTGTGCATGCTCCCATGCATGAATTAGTTTCCATTGTTTTGTGTGTGAGAAATTGTTTGAGTGATTATTGGTTTGGAATGTAAATTGAATTAGTGTTTGCTTGATTGACTTGTAGTGAAGTGAGAGACTAGCAAGATCAAGGAGTGAACCACCATTCCCTACCAAAAAGGCAAGTGATGCTTCATACTTTTTATCCCATTACTTTCACTATGCATTAGTGAATTTTACTAAGTAAAACTTGCATGGATTTTGCTAAGTATAGATCTTGCTATAGGAAAACCTAGTAGATAAATCCTTAGTAGGATTTTCCTAAGCTAAGATTCCTACTACTACTACCAAGCTTAGCCTAGCTAATAGAAAACATGGGTGGAATATATATTCACACTATGGAAAAATATTCTAAGTCTAAGGACTTAGGTTTTGTTTAATAAAACAACTAAGTCAATGAACCTCCTGGGTGGAATGGAAGGATTGGGTTATGTTGAGTGGTTACACAAGGCTAGGAACCTTGTGTATCTCACTTGTGGATGGCCACCCAGGAAACAAAGAGATTTGAGATGTCAAATGTTGAGAAGCTTCAAGTGCAACCACTTGGCAATATGGGCTCTGCCATGATCATATAGGTTGCAAGAACTTAGCCAAATGGACAGTGGGTGGTAGTGTTTGATAGGTTGGAGCAACGTCCATTTTGGTCTAAGGGAAGGCTTCTGAAAGATTTTGTCTTGGGAAACCAAGTCTTGTGGGTAAAGTGCACCACCTCTATAGAGTGTAAAATCTAAGTACTTAGCCATGTCCCTGGTAAAGGACAATTTGAGCATCAAGACATGGAAGCAATCAAGAATCTCATCATTCCAATTTCTAAATTAAAATCTTGTGGTTTGAACAAGGGTTGTTTGAATTCTTCAATCATTGATGGAGAGATGGCTTGGTACAAGGATCTTGAAATCTTTGATTGAGGGAAATGATTTTGTCAAGAAAAAACTTAGTATTTTCAAAATGATAAGAAAAATATATTTTGAGCAATGCAAGCCTCAACTCCACTTAGCCAAATGCATATAGATGATAGACTCCACTATACCACCATAGTATCACTTGCCAATACAATTCAAATGCATTGACCCTTGTGGCTGTAACTTGTAATGTTGCAGGTTTGATTGATTTTAGTGAAGATTGTATGATTAGGATTACAAAGTCTACAACCAACATCTGCCTGTGGCACTTTGAAGATGAAGGACCCCATGATTATAATTATTCCGCTGCAATGTAATGTAATAGCCAAATGAGCTATGATTTATGTAATAAACTTATGTTATTCCTGGTTATAAAGTTATATTATGACCTTTGTTTCTTGATATTACATCTTAACTGTGGATGCTAGCTATTGATCCAGGGACTAGCATTGTAAAACACAGGAGGACTCTACCTTATTAGGTTGGGACCTCGACAGATGGTATCAGAGCATTGTGTTGCCTGTAGGATTTGTAAACCCTAGGATTGGACAAAAACCCTTAGAAAAATAGGAGTTATATTTTGATCCAAAACTTATTTACAAAAACACTTGTAAACTCTTTCCTTAACCATTTTGGTTTCAACTCTACATCTCTTCTATTTCAACTTGATGGATAAAAGCCTACCTCATGACCAAAGACTACACCATGTGCAAAGGACTTCTTCAACATCTTCAACTCTAATGACTTCAACTTCTTCAACTCTAATGACTTCAACATCTTCAGCATGTTCACCAAGGACTTCAACCAAGGTTATCACTAAGGACAAGTGAGACAAGAAATCTTGCTCAAGACTTAGAGACTGAAGGAATGCAAAATAAGAAGGAGCCATCAACAACTTTGAAGTATTGTAACCAAAAGTTTTTCTCAAGGAAACCATGATCCCATACAAAAAGAATCATGAAGGATGGAAAGATCACAAGTAAACCATATAGATGGACCACCATAATTTAGTTAAGTCAAACACACCAACTTATGTGGTGTAACAAAAATATTTTTGTTGCCTAAGTTTGTGCTTGAACTTTGTTGTTTGAGTGAAAAGTTGTTTGTGAATGCTTGCACATTGTTTGTGTGAATTGTGATGTGTGTGATTAGAACTATTTCCTTAGAAATATCTTGCCTACCCTAACCCTCATTCAACCCAAACAGATGACTACTCCAAAAGACTCCAACATCAAGGTTGATGACAACAACAACAACCAAGAGGACAGCATGAGAGATCTCATAGCAACCCAACTTCAGTTGAACCAACTGACATCTCAGTTCCTAGCCAACAATAGTGATAAAGATCCAGCACTACAAAAGTTTTTGGAGGAACAATCCCAACTGATGCTTAAGGTGACTAATCAAATGATCAGCATGGAAGAAAACTACCCCAAAGAAGTGTATGATAACAAGGATGACAAGAATGTTATTCTAGATGGAGCCCCAGCTTGCATTATTTGTGGAGACAAGGACCATACTTCCAAGGAGCATGAAGGTCAATGCCCTAACTGTGAAGAAAATCATCCTGTTGGACAATGTCCCACCTCTCAAGCTACTTGCTACCTTTGTGAAGGAAGTGATCATACTCCTGGCCTATGTCCCATCTATGCCATGGTAGAACAAAGGAAACAAGAAGGATCCAAGTCTACCAAAGGAAAAGGACCACTCATACCTCCAAACAAGACAACCCAATTCAAGGGATCAAAGAAAATCAAGAAGCCCAAGCAAGACATGAGCCTTGCACAATGTCGTAAATGTAAGGAAATGGGACACTACTCCAGTGGATGCCCAGAGAACAAGAAGAATAAAGAGATTGACGATGTGTGGTGCAACAACTGCAAACAACCAGGCCATTATGTAGCAACTTGCCCACAAGAGCCACGTAAAGAACTCAATGACATTAATTGTTTCAACTGCAAGAACCCAGGACACTATGCAAGCAACTGTCCAGAAAGGATGAAGAACAAGTTGAACAAGCCTATGGAGAAGCTAAACCTTGGCCCATGAGTCAAGTATGGAAACCAAGGAAACCATACCAAAGTTTGCTTAGAGAAATTTCCCCAGGATCCCAAGCAGGACAATATGTAATTTTTGTTTGAAAATTTTTAAGGGTGGTAGTACCCTAGTTGTTTTGAACTTGCTTGTAACCCTAGCCTCCCCAAATCTCGGGACGAGATTTATTTTAAGGGTGGTAGCCTGTCACATCCCAAGATTTTCCAAATCTTGTAATGTGAAAATAAATGAATAAAATAAAACTTTGTTTGATTTTCAGGGCCAGAAGAAACTTTTTGAATTCCAATAAGAATCTTCAAACCTATTTTGAACAATTAAATCCTAAAGGGATTCATAAAGATGAACTTTTATTAAAGGAAAATAAAAATATTTAAAATACTATTTTGGATCTTTTAATAAAAGATTGGTTTTCAAAAGAAAAGGTGGATTTATAAATAAAGATTATTTGATAAAGCCAAATTAAACCTTGACCAAACTTTGGGAATTAAAACATTTAGTTTTGAATAAAAATAACAAAGGTTTGTTTAAAATAAAATAATAAGGAATTAATATCAAATTTTATTATGAAAGGTTTTACCATTTTAATTAAAACATCAAGACTTATTAAATTGTTTAAAATGGGTTTTCCAAGTATTTTATGTTCTCTAATAAAACCTACTAAAGTGTTTTGGCTTTATTTTAGATTTCAAAATAAATATCTCAATAAAACAAATCCTATTGGATTTAATAATGAAAGTCTATTATATTAATTAATAATGGACACTAAAATAAAAGGTTATTTTGTTTTAAAACAAATTTCCAAATATTATATATTTCCCAAATTAAACCTACTAATTTTATTTTGAAAATATTTAGGTTTCAAATAAAGATTTTATTAATAAAATCAAACCCTATTTTGATTTAATAACTAAGGTCCATTTTATTTAATTATTAATGGACCCTAAAGTAAAAGGATTATTTTATTTTAAACAAGTTTTCCAAATATTCTTTATTTCCAAATAAAACCTACTGATTGGGTTTTGAAAGCATTTGGATTTCAAATGAAGATTTTATTAAATAAACCAAACCTTGTTTTATTAATAAACCATGGACCATTTTATTAATAAATGGAACCTAAAAAGATTTAAAATATTATTTTATTTTGGAAGTTGGTTTATGCTACAAAACAGAACCAAGTCAAACTTACAAAGTTTTGATGTTGATTTGAATTGAAATTAAAACTTATTTATTTGTTTGAAATAACAAATCAGGAAATAGATATAGAAAAAGAAAAAGACTACAGAATAAAAAAAAATGGAATCAGACTCGACCCACTAAAACTGGCCCAACAGCCCAACTCGCAGCCCACCTCCTCTTTTCCCTGAAGCGTTTTCTTTCACCACAAAAACAACCCGCAGAGAAACAGACATGTGGACCCCTCCCCTTCTCCCTTTCTTTCACTGCCAGAGGACCCCACACCCTACTACTCTTCTTCCCCACCCCCGCGAACTGTTCTTCCTCCTCACTTAGCCGTTGCAGACGTGATTCCTCGGACTTAATTCGCTTTAATACCACGAGTAAAACCTGCAGTGATCACGCGTGTTAAATCGCCAGCCACTCCTCTCCGTTTTCCCTCTGTTACCTTCCCCGAGCACGCCTCCAGTCCATCTCAATTTCTCCTCGACTGCACTGTCTCCGACGACGCTCCGACGCCGATTCCGGCAGCCTCTCACCACCTCCTGCCTCCCCGAACACACGAGCACGCTCACCGCACCCTAGCGCATATTTCTGTGCCATTCAATCAACCGCGGGCGCCCAGAGCACCGACCTCGACAACATCTGGCCGCGCCGCCGCGTCTGCCTCACTCCGGCGAGTACCCCAGGTAGTTTCCGTCCGCCCCTTTACCTCTCGTTCACGCACGCATCCTCGCCAGGAATGTGCGCATCTGACCCTGTCTTCCGTTTGCCCTGGTACGCGCTGTAGCCTCGTCATCGACGACGCCTGAGCAAGCCCGACGCTGACGACGTCTCCGACGAGCAATCGCCGCCGTCCCCGTGCGCCCCCTGCCCAACGACGAGCAGCTTGAGCATCAGAGTGTCACCGCGATCACTGTAAGCACCCTCACCTCCTCCCTCGTTTCCTGTTTCGCCAGCGCCGCTTAATCGCTCGCGCCGCCGTCAACCTAGCGCCGCCAGTCCTTGGCCAAGCAGCAGCAACCGTCCGATGTCGATCGGAAGGACATGATAGAACCACTTAACGAAGGGGTATGCATCCATCAGTGCCGCACGTTCCAGTTAGATCCAACGCACCCCAGTAGTCGATCCACATGAACCGTTTTCGGCCAATTAGAATATGACGCGTGGCAGAATCTGTTTTAAAACAGAATTTGAAAAACAGATTTAAGTAGCAATTTGAAAACCCTATAACTTTCAAACCACACGTCCAAATTTGGAAAATTTTATATCAATGGATTCAGGAGAACAAGAACTAGCCAACCATGGCCTTAGTTTGACAAATAGTATCTGTTAGCTTGTTTGAATTTGCAGAAACATTTGTGTACTTGTTTAGAGTAGAAAAATTGTTTAAAAATGATTTTTGGATTAAAACCTTTGCAAAATGGTTTGTTGTGATCTTACTGACCCTAGGAACCAACCCTTGGTGTTAGAAATTATTTTTGTAAAATTTAGGTTAGATTACTTGACTTAGTCATTTTCTAGCCAAATAAAAGGAATAGTTTTTGTTATAAAAATGTTTATGGAAAGGTAACTTTGAGAAAATGGTTTGGACCAAACCTACTAACCCAAAAACACCAAGTTTTGCAATAGCAACTCATTTGGTGAACAACTTAAGAGTTTTGCCTTAATAAAAACATTTTTCACCACATGAAATGATAAATGGATTTAAAAATAGTTTTTGGACAAAACCCTCTTGCTAATGACTTTGCCACTTTGGTAAATGACCAAATTGGATCTTACAAAGTTTAGAAACCCATAGAGACCCCCTTTGCAAAATAAAACTATTTTGTGCATGCTCCCATGCATGAATTAGTTTCCATTGTTTTGTGTGTGAGAAATTGTTTGAGTGATTATTGGTTTGGAATGTAAATTGAATTAGTGTTTGCTTGATTGACTTGTAGTGAAGTGAGAGACTAGCAAGATCAAGGAGTGAACCACCATTCCCTACCAAAAAGGCAAGTGATGCTTCATACTTTTTATCCCATTACTTTCACTATGCATTAGTGAATTTTACTAAGTAAAACTTGCATGGATTTTGCTAAGTATAGATCTTGCTATAGGAAAACCTAGTAGATAAATCCTTAGTAGGATTTTCCTAAGCTAAGATTCCTACTACTACCAAGCTTAGCCTAGCTAATAGAAAACATGGGTGGAATATATATTCACACTATGGAAAAATATTCTAAGTCTAAGGACTTAGGTTTTGTTTAATAAAACAACTAAGTCAATGAACCTCCTGGGTGGAATGGAAGGATTGGGTTATGTTGAGTGGTTACACAAGGCCAGGAACCTTGTGTATCTCACTTGTGGATGGCCACCCAGGAAACAAAGAGATTTGAGATGTCAAATGTTGAGAAGCTTCAAGTGCAACCACTTGGCAATATGGGCTCTGCCATGATCATATAGGTTGCAAGAACTTAGCCAAATGGACAGTGGGTGGTAGTGTTTGATAGGTTGGAACGCGTCCATTTTGGTCTAAGGGAAGGCTTCTGAAAGATTTTGTCTTGGGAAACCAAGTCTTGTGGGTAAAGTGCACCACCTCTATAGAGTGTAAAATCTAAGTACTTAGCCATGTCCCTGGTAAAGGACAATTTGAGCATCAAGACATGGAAGCAATCAAGAATCTCATCATTCCAATTTCTAAATTAAAATCTTGTGGTTTGAACAAGGGTTGTTTGAATTCTTCAATCATTGATGGAGAGATGGCTTGGTACAAGGATCTTGAAATCTTTGATTGAGGGAAATGATTTTGTCAAGAAAAAACTTAGTATTTTCAAAATGATAAGAAAAATATATTTTGAGCAATGCAAGCCTCAACTCCACTTAGCCAAATGCATATAGATGATAGACTCCACTATACCACCATAGTATCACTTGCCAATACAATTCAAATGTATTGACCCTTGTGGCTGTAACTTGTAATGTTGCAGGTTTGATTGATTTTAGTGAAGATTGTATGATTAGGATTACAAAGTCTACAACCAACATGCACTGTGGCACTTTGAAGATGAAGGACCCCATGATTATAATTATTCACTGCAATGTAATGTAATAGCCAAATGAGCTATGATTTATGTAATAAACTTATGTTATTCCTGGTTATAAAGTTATATTATGACCTTTGTTTCTTGATATTACATCTTAACTGTGGATGCTAGCTATTGATCCAGGGACTAGCATTGTAAAACACAGGAGGACTCTACCTTATTAGGTTGGGACCTCGACAGATGGTATCAGAGCATTGTGTTGCCTGTAGGATTTGTAAACCCTAGGATTGGACAAAAACCCTTAGAAAAATAGGAGTTATATTTTGATCCAAAACTTATTTACAAAAACACTTGTAAACTCTTTCCTTAACCATTTTGGTTTCAACTCTACATCTCTTCTATTTCAACTTGATGGATAAAAGCCTACCTCATGACCAAAGACTACACCATGTGCAAAGGACTTCTTCAACATCTTCAACTCTAATGACTTCAACTTCTTCAACTCTAATGACTTCAACATCTTCAGCATGTTCACCAAGGACTTCAACCAAGGTTATCACTAAGGACAAGTGAGACAAGAAATCTTGCTCAAGACTTAGAGACTGAAGGAATGCAAAATAAGAAGGAGCCATCAACAACTTTGAAGTATTGTAACCAAAAGTTTTTCTCAAGGAAACCATGATCCCATACAAAAAGAATCATGAAGGATGGAAAGATCACAAGTAAACCATATAGATGGACCACCATAATTTAGTTAAGTCAAACACACCAACTTATGTGGTGTAACAAAAATATTTTTGTTGCCTAAGTTTGTGCTTGAACTTTGTTGTTTGAGTGAAAAGTTGTTTGTGAATGCTTGCACATTGTTTGTGTGAATTGTGATGTGTGTGATTAGAACTATTTCCTTAGAAATATCTTGCCTACCCTAACCCTCATTCAACCCAAACAGATGACTACTCCAAAAGACTCCAACATCAAGGTTGATGACACCAACAACCAAGAGGACAGCATGAGAGATCTCATAGCAACCCAACTTCAGTTGAACCAACTGACATCTCAGTTCCTAGCCAACAATAGTGATAAAGATCCAGCACTACAAAAGTTTTTGGAGGAACAATCCCAACTGATGCTTAAGGTGACTAATCAAATGATCAGCATGGAAGAAAACTACCCCAAAGAAGTGTATGATAACAAGGATGACAAGAATGTTATTCTAGATGGAGCCCCAGCTTGCATTATTTGTGGAGACAAGGACCATACTTCCAAGGAGCATGAAGGTCAATGCCCTAACTGTGAAGAAAATCATCCTGTTGGACAATGTCCCACCTCTCAAGCTACTTGCTACCTTTGTGAAGGAAGTGATCATACTCCTGGCCTATGTCCCATCTATGCCATGGTAGAACAAAGGAAACAAGAAGGATCCAAGTCTACCAAAGGAAAAGGACCACTCATACCTCCAAACAAGACAACCCAATTCAAGGGATCAAAGAAAATCAAGAAGCCCAAGCAAGACATGAGCCTTGCACAATGTCGTAAATGTAAGGAAATGGGACACTACTCCAGTGGATGCCCAGAGAACAAGAAGAATAAAGAGATTGACGATGTGTGGTGCAACAATTGCAAACAACCAGGCCATTATGTAGCAACTTGCCCACAAGAGCCACGTAAAGAACTCAATGACATTAATTGTTTCAACTGCAAGAACCCAGGACACTATGCAAGCAACTGTCCAGAAAGGATGAAGAACAAGTTGAACAAGACTATGGAGAAGCTAAACCTTGGCCCATGAGTCAAGTATGGAAACCAAGGAAACCATACCAAAGTTTGCTTAGAGAAATTTCCCCAGGATCCCAAGCAGGACAATATGTAATTTTTGTTTGAAAATTTTTAAGGGTGGTAGTACCCTAGTTGTTTTGAACTTGCTTGTAACCCTAGCCTCCCCAAATCTCGGGACGAGATTTATTTTAAGGGTGGTAGCCTGTCACATCCCAAGATTTTCCAAATCTTGTAATGTGAAAATAAATGAATAAAATAAAACTTTGTTTGATTTTCAGGGCCAGAAGAAACTTTTTGAATTCCAATAAGAATCTTCAAACCTATTTTGAACAATTAAATCCTAAAGGGATTCATAAAGATGAACTTTTATTAAAGGAAAATAAAAATATTTAAAATACTATTTTGGATCTTTTAATAAAAGATTGGTTTTCAAAAGAAAAGGTGGATTTATAAATAAAGATTATTTGATAAAGCCAAATTAAACCTTGACCAAACTTTGGGAATTAAAACATTTAGTTTTGAATAAAAATAACAAAGGTTTGTTTAAAATAAAATAATAAGGAATTAATATCAAATTTTATTATGAAAGGTTTTACCATTTTAATTAAAACATCAAGACTTATTAAATTGTTTAAAATGGGTTTTCCAAGTATTTTATGTTCTCTAATAAAACCTACTAAAGTGTTTTGGCTTTATTTTAGATTTCAAAATAAATATCTCAATAAAACAAATCCTATTGGATTTAATAATGAAAGTCTATTATATTAATTAATAATGGACACTAAAATAAAAGGTTATTTTGTTTTAAAAAAATTTCCAAATATTATATATTTCCCAAATTAAACCTACTAATTTTATTTTGAAAATATTTAGGTTTCAAATAAAGATTTTATTAATAAAATCAAACCCTATTTTGATTTAATAACTAAGGTCCATTTTATTTAATTATTAATGGACCCTAAAGTAAAAGGATTATTTTATTTTTAAACAAGTTTTCCAAATATTCTTTATTTCCAAATAAAACCTACTGATTGGGTTTTGAAAGCATTTGGATTTCAAATGAAGATTTTATTAAATAAACCAAACCTTGTTTTATTAATAAACCATGGACCATTTTATTAATAAATGGAACCTAAAAAGATTTAAAATATTATTTTATTTTGGAAGTTGGTTTATGCTACAAAACAGAACCAAGTCAAACTTACAAAGTTTTGATGTTGATTTGAATTGAAATTAAAACTTATTTATTTGTTTGAAATAACAAATCAGGAAATAGATATAGAAAAAGAAAAAGACTACAGAATAAAAAAAAATGGAATCAGACTCGACCCACTAAAACTGGCCCAACTGACCCACCTCCTCTTTTCCACAAGCGTTTTCTTTCACCACAAAACAACCCAGAGAAAGCAGACATGTGGACCCTCCCTTCTCCCTTTCTTTCACCGCGGAGGACCCCACCCTACTCTTCTTCCCCACCCCATGACTGTTCTTCCTCCTCACTTAGCCGTTGCAGACGTGATTCCTCGGACTTAATTCGCTTTAATACCACGAGTAAAACCTGCAGTGATCACGTGTTAAATCGCCACTCCTCCGTTTTCCTCTGTTACCTTCCCCGAGCACGCCTCTAGTCCATCCCAATTTCTCCTCGACTGCCCTGTCTCCGACGACGCTCCGACGCCGATTCCGGCAGCCTCTCACCACCTCATGCCTCCCCGAACACACGAGCACGCTCACCGCACCCTAGCGCATATTTCTGTGCCATTCAATCAACCGCGGGCGCCCAGAGCACCGACCTCGACAACATCTGTCCGCGCCGCCGCGTCTGCCTCACTCCGGCGAGTACCCCGGGTAGTTTCCATCCGCCCCTTTCCCTCTCGTTCACGCACGCATCCTCGCCAGGACTGTGCGCATCTGACCCTGTCTTCCGTTTGCCACATGCGCGCCGTAGCCTCGTCATCGACGACGCTTTGAAACAAGCAAGCCGGACGACGACGTCTCCGACGAGCAATCGCCCGCGTCCCCTGCCCAACGACGAGCAGCTTGAGCATCGAGTGTCACCGCGATCACTGTAAGCACCTCACCTCCTCCCTCGTTTCGCCAGCCGCGCTAACGCTCGCCGCTCGCCGTCGCCTAAGCGCCGCCAGCCTCCTTGGCAGCGGAAGAATCAGTCGATGTCGACGGAAGGACATGATAGAACCACTTAACGAAGGGGTATGCATCCATCAGTGCCGCACGTTCCAGTTAGATCCAACGCACCCCAGTAGTCGATCCACATGAACCGTTTTCGGCCAATTAGAATATGACGCGTGGCAGAATCTGTTTTAAAACAGAATTTGAAAAACAGATTTAAGTAGCAATTTGAAAACCCTATAACTTTCAAACCACACGTCCAAATTTGGCAAATTTTATATCAATGGATTCAGGAGAACAAGAACTAGCCAACCATGGCCTTAGTTTGACAAATAGTATATGTTAGCTTGTTTGAATTTGCAGAAACATTTGTGTACTTGTTTAGAGTAGAATTTTTTTTAAAAATGATTTTTGGATTTAAACCTTTGCAAAATGGTTTGTTGTGATCTTACTGACCCTAGTAACCAACCCTTGGTGTTAGAAATTATTTTTGTAAAATTTAGGTTAGATTACTTGACTTAGTCATTTTCTAGCCAAATAAAAGGAATAGTTTTTATTATAAAAATGTTTATGGAAAGGTAACTTTGAGAAAATGGTTTGGACCAAACCTACTGACCCAAAAACACCAAGTTTTGCAATAGCAACTCATTTGGTGAACAACTTAAGAGTTTTGCCTTAATAAAAACATTTTTCACCACATGAAATGATAAATGGATTTAAAAATAGTTTTTGGACAAAACCCTCTTGCTAATGACTTTGCCACTTTGGTAAATGACCAAATTGGATCTTACAAAGTTTAGAAACCCATAGAGACCCCCTTTGAAAAATAAAACTATTTTGTGCATGCTCCCATGCATGAATTAGTTTCCATTGTTTTGTGTGTGAGAAATTGTTTGAGTGATTATTGGTTTGGAATGTAAATTGAATTAGTGTTTGCTTGATTGACTTGTAGTGAAGTGAGAGACTAGCAAGATCAAGGAGTGAACCACCATTCCCTACCAAAAAGGCAAGTGATGCTTCATACTTTTTATCCCATTACTTTCACTATGCATTAGTGAATTTTACTAAGTAAAACTTGCATGGATTTTGCTAAGTATAGATCTTGCTATAGGAAAACCTAGTAGATAAATCCTTAGTAGGATTTTCCTAATCTAAGATTCCTACTACTACCAAGCTTAGCCTAGCTAATAGAAAACATGGGTGGAATATATATTCACACTATGGAAAAAATTCTAAGTCTAAGGACTTAGGTTTTGTTTAATAAAACAACTAAGTCAATGAACCTCCTGGGTGGAATGGAAGGATTGGGTTATGTTGAGTGGTTACACAAGGCCAGGAACCTTGTGTATCTCACTTGTGGATGGCCACCCAGGAAACAAAGAGATTTGAGATGTCAAATGTTGAGAAGCTTCAAGTGCAACCACTTGGCAATATGGGCTCTGCCATGATCATATAGGTTGCAAGAACTTAGCCAAATGGACAGTGGGTGGTAGTGTTTGATAGGTTGGAACGCGTCCATTTTGTTCTAAGGGAAGGCTTCTGAAAGATTTTGTCTTGGGAAACCAAGTCTTGTGGGTAAAGTGCACCACCTCTGCAGAGTGTAAAATCTAAGTACTTAGCCATGTCCCTGGTAAAGGACAATTTGAGCATCAAGACATGGAAGCAATCAAGAATCTCATCATTCCAATTTCTAAATTAAAATCTTGTGGTTTGAACAAGGGTTGTTTGAATTCTTCAATCATTGATGGAGAGATGGCTTGGTACAAGGATCTTGAAATCTTTGATTGAGGGAAATGATTTTGTCAAGCAAAAACTTAGTATTTTCAAAATGATAAGAAAAATCTATTTTGAGCAATGCAAGCCTCAACTCCACTTAGCCAAATGCATATAGATGATAGACTCCACTATACCACCATAGTATCACTTGCCAATACAATTCAAATGTATTGACCCTTGTGGGTGTAACTTGTAATGTTGCAGGTTTGATTGATTTTAGTGAAGATTGTATGATTAGGATTACAAAGTCTACAACCAACATCTGCCTGTGGCACTTTGAAGATGAAGGACCCCATGATTATAATTATTCCGCTGCAATGTAATGTAATAGCCAAATGAGCTATGATTGATGTAATAAACTTATGTTATTCCTGGTTATAAAGTTATATTATGACCTTTGTTTCTTGATATTACATCTTAACTGTGGATGCTAGCTATTGATCCAGGGACTAGCATTATAAAACACAGGAGGACTCTACCTTATTAGGTTGGGACCCCGACAGAACTTCTCCAAGATTGCTAAGCCAATGACTGAACTTCTGAAGAAGGAGAGGAAGTTCGAATGGACGGATGTGTGTGAAGCCAGCTTTCAGGAACTGAAGCGTCGACTAGTGACCGCGCCTGTTCTGTGTTTACCAGACCTTCAGAAGGATTTCCAAGTGTACTATGATGCTTCTCGATAGGGACTTGGGAGTGTGCTGATGCAGGATGGGAGAGTGGTGTCATATGCCTCGCGGCAACTTAAACACCATGAGAGGAATTATCCCACACACGACTTGGAACTAGCATCAGTTGTTCACGCGCTCAAGGTATGGAGGCATTACTTAATGGGAAAACACTGTGATGTGTACACCGACCACAAGAGCCTGAAGTACATATTTACACAGAAGGAACTGAACATGAGGCAAAGGAGATGGTTGGAACTTATCAAGGACTATGATATGAATCTGCAATACCACCCAGGAAAGGCCAATGTAGTAGCAGATGCTCTGAGCCGGAAGGTTTATGCCAATGGATTGACAATTGGGGAATTGCCCGAGGATTTGTGCAAGCAATTCAAGGACCTTAGACTGGAGGTAGTATCTGAAGGATACTTGGCAACAATGGAAGTCCAACCAACGCTACATGACAGAATCAGGAAGGCTCAAGTGGGAGACAAAGAGATTGATGAAGTAAAGGAAAAGATGAAGGAGGATCGAGCAAGGGAATTCCGTGAGGATGAGCAAGGAACCTTGTGGTATGGAGATCGTTTGTGCGTTCCCAACGATCCGGAGATAAGGAAGTTGATTCTGCAGGAAGCTCATGACTCGCCGTATTCCATACATCCAAGACATCTGAAGATGTATATGGACCTAAAGGACAGATTCTGGTGGAACAACATGAAGGGAGACATCGCGGAGCATATTGCCCTATGTGATGTATGTAGCCGGGTGAAGGCGGAACACCAGAAGCCAGCAAGACTGCTACATCCATTGCCCATGCCGGATTGGAAGTGGGATAGAGTGGGAATGGACTTTATCACAGGATTGCCTAGGACCAGGTCAGGATATGACTCCATTTGGGTAGTGGTCGGCCATTTGACCAAGGTATCCCACTTTATACCGGTGAAGGCGACCTATATGAGTGCAAAGTTGGCCAAGATTTACATGGAAAGGATTGTGTGCCTACATGGAGTTCCTAAGAGTATTGTATCTGACAGAGGCACCCAATTTACCTCACACTTCTGGCGCCAGCTGCACGAGTCACTTGGTACTAGATTGGAGTTTAGCACAGCGTTTCACCCACAGACTGATGGTCAGACCGAAAGGGTGAATCAGATTTTGGAAGACATGCTGAGAGCTTGCGCTTTGGCTCATGGTTCTAGTTGGGATGAGAATTTGCCGTATGCTGAGTTTTCCTACAACAACAGCTATCAAACCAGCATCAAGACGTCACCGTTTGACGTACTGTATGGGAAACGGTGCCGGACACCATTGCTATGGGATGGAGTAGGAGAACGTCAGTTGTTTGGACCTGATTTGATCAAGGATGCTGAGGAGAAGGTCGCCTTGATTAGGGACAGGCTGAAGATAGCACAATCAAGGCAGAAGAGCTACGCCGATGCTAATCGCAAGGAAGTGGTGTATGAGATAGGTGATAGATCATACCTCAGAGTGTCACCACTTCGTGGGATCAAGAGATTTGGAATTAAGGGTAAGCTGGCACCTCGGTTTATTGGACCTTATCGGGTCTTAGCATGCAAAGGAGAAGTTGCTTATCAGTTGGAGTTGCCAGAGGCTCTGTCCGCTGTTCACAATGTGTTCCACGTGTCCCAGCTAAAGAAGTGCCATCCGGAGATGGTGGATACACCATTGAGAGACACTGTGCCACTAGAGGAGGTTCAACTTGAGAATGACTTGACCTATGAGGAGAAGCCGATCAAGATTCTTGAGACAGCGGAGAGGATTACCCGTACCAAGACGATCAGGTTTTTCAAGGTGTAGTGGAGCCACCACACCGAAGAGGAAGCCACTTGGGAGCGTGAGGATGACATCCGAGAGGACTACCCGCACCTATTTGCTAGCCGCACCGAATCTCGGGGACGAGATTCATCTTAAGGGGGTTAGTCTTGTCACATCCCAAGTTTTAGATTCGGTTCTGCATATCACTCATGTCATTCTGCATTCATGAACCATTTGTCAAATTCAAAACCCTGCATTCAAATCCTAGACGAAGTGCCTCAAGTGTTCCTACAAGGGAATAGTTGGACCTTGAAGTCACTAGTTAGAATTAGAATTTTGTTGCTAAAATTGATCCTAGGATGATCCTTGGAATTTTAGAAAATTTTGAAGACAAAAATCAATTCATTTGGTTTCCCTACTAAAAAGTTATGAGGGAAACAATAAAAGCAAAAAGAATAAAAGAAAGAACAAAAAAAACTAACCTACCCCCCCTGGCTGAGCCACCCGGCCCAGCCCACCAGGCCCCTGCCTAACCATCACCGCCCTTGTGTGACGCCATGCCACAAGACCGCCGTTGTGGCCGCTCCCCTCCATGACTTGGCCTTGAGCCCACCCGACGCCTCCGCCCCGCCGTGACCGGCGCGAACTCCTCCACCCGCCGCCGCGATTTCCGTCCGTATCGGCCCCGAACCGCCTCGCCCCCTCCCCAAAATCCCGGACCTCTTAAACGACGCCGCCGCCCCTCTTTTCCCCCTACTCGCACGCCCTATCTCGCCCCCGACCTTGGGCGATTTCTCGCCAGAATTTCTCCGTCGCCGCCGCCGTTCGAGCTCGGTGAGCTGCCACCGCCTCGCTCCGCCTCTTCCTCTCTCACCGCGAGCTCGCCGTCGCCCTCCCCGCTAACCTGCCGCCGCCTCTCTCCCCGCAGGACACGCCTCGTCGCCGCCAGCGCCAGCTGGCGGACCGCATTGTCGCCTCCACGCCTCAGGCCGCTGCCACTTTCCCGGCGACCGCCCTCCCGCCAGCGGAACTCGCCGACATCGCCAGAGCCTCGCCGCCGCCACCGCTTTGCCGGCCGTAGCCGAGGTAAGGACCCGAGCTCCCCCGGCCGTCCGATCGTTTTTCGACGCACGAGATTAGAACCGCGGCCGAACCGGTACCGGCCAGTACCGGCGCCACAGCGTTGGCGTCAATGACACAGCGTTGACCAGCGATAAAAGATTTAATTTGATTTAGAAAATTCAGAAAATAGCCAAAACTTGCAAATTTCGTAGAAATTAATCTACTGGGCCAAAAATTGCAAATAAAATATGTGTAGATTCAGTAAGTCGTGTAGAATCTTGCTGTACCATTGTTTCACACTTTTGCAGTAAGATTTTGTCCAGATTAATTAATTGATTTAATGGCCTTTTTGGAGTAATTAATTCGTAGAAAAAGATCCGTAACTCCAAAAATTGCATATGATATGTCCCTGGATTCAGTAGAACAAGGGGAATCTCAAAGTGAATTAAAAAGTTAGTCTTACAGTAAAAACTTCTGCAGAAACTATTTAGTGGCTTTCTGCAGTGTTTTAATTATTCAGGGAGTTTTATAATTCCTTTTTCAGTAATTCCAGTTGGTACTGTTCCTAAATAGCAATGCCTATGCAGTAGATTTTTCCCAAGATTTTACAAATAGTATACTACCAGTAGTGAATTATTTGGGTTCTAGCTCTAGTTTTGAGCAATTATATTTTGCATAATAGTTTTCCTTGCGCTAAAACTATTTTCCATGCATGTAATCAGTAGCTTTATTAAATAGGATTATGTGATGCTGCTGTAGCATCAATTCACTTGTCATGCATGCATTCATGCATCATCCTGGTTGCATATGCTTGTGGATTGTTTGTTTATGGTTGCAACTGTATCGTGTAGATTGTGACGAGTGCAACGCTTGATCGTGTGTGGATTGTTCTTCCGACCGCTACAACCAAGGCAAGTAGATGCTACTTTGTTCATGATATTGTCCTACTATTTTCAATGCATTGTCGTGTATTTTGTAGATGCATGTGTAGGATGATACTATCGCTATGCTATGTCCTATTATGTGGTAGGGCCTTCCTTGTAGATGAACCCCCATTGGTAGATGTGCTTAGCCATGCTATGATGAACGAGGGCTGGGGTATATCACTGAAAGTTGTTTCTAAATGTGTTGGTTTGCGAAAACTAAAACAACTTAATCAATGAATCTCCTGGGTGTGATGGGATTGATAATTTTTGGTGGTTTCATTGCGGAAAGGCACCCAGGTATCAAGAGAAAATGATTGGCTTCTTTATTCTGTAGCTTACGTGTACGACCATGTGCCAATAATGAAATGGGTGGTTGGTTGGACTTAGCAGGTTATGGTAACTCGAACCCGCGTATCCAGATATGTAGAGTTTTGGTAGGTTGGACCGGTGCGCGTCGGGATTGGGGAGCTACTTCCCGAAAAGTCTCTTCTTGGACTTCTCCCTATCAGCACCCAAAATGAGAGTGATGGTACGAGCTGGGCTGGACAAGTCACATGGGTAAAGTGTACTAACCCCTACAGGGTGTATAATCTAATCGATTAGCCGTGTCCCCGGTTATGGACAACTGAGTTGCTTGATATTGATTCCATGACATGTTTCTCGCTCATTCTAATTTCATAATTGCTTTAATATTGTTGGGTTAACTTAATTGGGATCTTTTCAAAGAAAATAAAAAACTACTTATGCAAGTAGGACAAAATGTATTTGCAAATGCAAGTCAGACACAGCTCCAATTGCCAAATATGCATGTAGATGTTAGCACTATTGTCTCCTTTACTAGCTCTACTTGCCATACATTCCATGTATTGACCCTTCGGGGCTGCTACGTTTCATGTTGCAGGATATTCCGATTCTGAGTAATCGATATAGGCCACGGTACTCCACTCGACACTTGTTCACTTGTGGGCAATTTGAAGAATGGAGGATTTGCTTTATTTATGTTGCTACCTGAATAATTTGAGCTAGCCTTGAGCTAAGCTTTTATTGTAATAATGGTACTCTGGATCTTCGTTATTTATGATACACGGATATTTTGCTATGTTATTCATCTTATTCTATTGTGGGCCAATGAACCGATCCAGGGATTGGCATGTCACATAGAAGCCACGGTCTTTTCAGAACCGTGGTGTTACACCCTGGATCCCCCGAGGTTCGTGTATCGTGTTCTCGTCGTGTTTTCATTTCGATTTGTTTCTGTCAGGAAATCTTCTCAAGTTTAGAGCACCATGGTCTCTGCCAACGATAAAGGCAAGAAGCCTGTGGAATAAGAAAGGATCGCCGCTAGGCACGAAGACATGGATTGGAGCATCGAGTAGGAAGTAAAGATGGAGGAACAAACCGACGCAGGGTTAAGGGCAAGGAAACCTACTTTTGTAGGAGCAATTAACACTGGACGTGCTTTTTCTCGTAACATGCAGGGGATGATAGCCTCCATTCTAGACTTCAGATCCTGCCCTGAGGTAGTGGAAGCCCTTCAAACCACTGACGAGTTTTGTGATAAGTACTGTACTTTGACGATGAAGGTGGATATACTTCAAGAGGAGAATGAAATGCTTCGTAAGATGCTGGAGGGTTTCCTTACCCGAAACAAGAGAACACCACCACCACCGAAGGAGTAATTCATCATCGGGTTTGGCATCCCCTTGGCTTGTTCCACGCTTGGGGGAGTGTCGTGGTATCACATCATTATCTTTTATCTTTTACCTTTTTAGTAGAATCATATATTTGGTAGGTAAGTTATCTTATAGGTTGGTTTGCATGTGGAAGTACCTCTCCTTTAGTTGATTATCTATGTATCCCTTGGTGTGAGTGCCTTTATGGAATATTAATGAGAAGTTTCATCTTTTACTTTTTGCACTTCTTATTTTAGTTTGCAATCTCTATTATATGATTGATCAGTATTGCTATAACTTTGGGAGCATCAAGTAGATCTAAATTGGTTTTGGCAAACCGAGCTCTAGTCAGTAGCAACACTTTTTGAGGTTTGAAAGGAAAAGAGAAAAAGCTTACAGGTATTTTGTATCATTTATTTTCTTTCTTGATTGGATCATAAGCTTAGTATTCTTTATTTAAGATCTTTTGTGTCTTCAAGGGAGATTGCATGTTTGGCTTTATCACTTGCAGGTTTGCTTGTTTCCTTCAACTCTCTTGCTTGCTACCCAGCCTTGCTAGCCAAAAACCTGTTTTTAGAAGGACTACTTCCCATGCATCCAACCCCTTTGAACCAAAACATGTGCCATTTGTGTCCACCATATCTACCTTTTAGCATTATTGATATTCCAAGAAAATTCTCAAGCTTCATCTATCTTTCGAATTAAAAATTATTTTGTTATGTGAAAACTAGTTAGTAAAGCTCTCACGAACTTGATGGCACACCTTATTTTCTTGCCCCTAATAAACTTGAACCATTGTGTCATCGAATTTGTATATTCTTGCATCTATACGTTGGGATTAGCAGAATCGTGCTGTCATGGGGAACACTTTCAACCCTTATGGATACATATCTAGTTGATATCATGCTCTTTTGTCTACGGATGTCATCGGTGTGAAATAAAAGGGTAGCTTGTAAGTCCATGGAGTTATGTATGTGTGTTAGAGAAACGCCTGGGCCACTAGCCTAAGCCATGCCTAATCATGCTGGAAACTTGCAGCATAACCATAGTGAGCAATCTATGAAGCATCCTCAATAAAAACCTATGCAAATAGAAAATAAAAAGATCGCTGAGATGCTCATTATCTGCTTGCCTTGTCATTTTGATTATGGGATAGCTCCTGCATCATGTGCAAGGGGTACCCCGTTGGCAGTTCTTTATGATACACATGTACTTACTATGACAAGAACTTACCAGTAACTAAAGTTGAGTAGCATGAGGAGCGGCCCTCGTACTCAAGGGACATGAGATTGCCAGCTTATATTTCGTCAAGCATATACTCCATCTTTGTTCACTTTAACCTTAATCACCTCAATATGCTTATGATAGGGGCAATGAGAGCTCAAAGTTAGTAAGTACCATAATCTTTTGGAAACTATTTATGACTTGAAATCCCTACTTCCCTCTATGAAGGGTCTTTCTTCTTATTTCTAAGTTGAGTCAATAAACCTATTTACTCTCTATCTCTAGAAAGCATTTGAGTTGTTGTGTTTCAAGCATTTATATGATGATTTATTCAATCATGTTCTTTATCTTACTTGTTTGCACAAGACTCTTATCTATTGAGTATTACTTTGAAAGCCTTCATTGTGAAAAAACTTTTATGCTTGAGCAAAGAGTACTCTTTGTTGTGAAAACTTCTACAAAAGCTTTTTGTGAAACTGTTTGCCAGCTGTTCTCTGACCAAGAACAAAGTTTGCCAATTCCAATTATGATTTATCTTTATGCATCTCTATTGTGACTCCTATACTTGTTGCAAGTTAAGTTATATAATGGTGAGTTGCTTTCTTCTATGAGTTGTGTAATGGTAAGTGTGATGCTTCTTGTCCGTATTATTTTATCGACACTTCACTCCATAAACCCGTGGACATGTTTACTGAGCTCAGTTTTCGCTTGGGGACAAGCGAAGGTCTAAGCTTGGGGGCAGTTGATACGTCCAATTTGCATCACCATTCTATATCATAATTCGCCTCTATTCATTAATATATTCCTTATTAAGAGGTGTTACTTATGTCTTTTCATCTGTTTTTGCATGTTGGATGATTCTTGGAAGATGAACTATCGGAGTCAGGTTTCTGATGGAAAAGAAGGTGTCTTGATGCAATTTCGCGAAGATCAGAAAAATACCAGAAACATCATGGAAAATAATATTTTCTCAGAAGACGAAGGAAGCAAGAAGGGGAGGCGAAGATGGGCCACAGGGGGCCCACACACCCCAGGCGCGCCCCCTGGGACGCGTCTATAGGGGGTGTGGCCCACCTGGCCGGCCTCCTACTCCGCCCACTCGCCTATATCTTCTCCTCGAAACCCTAATACACAAGGGAGCGACCACAGAAATATTCCTCCACCTCTACGGGGCGGAAAACACCGAGAGAGAAAGAGCTCTCCAGCAGACAGATTTCTGCTGGGGAAATTCCTTCCCGGAGAGGGGAGATCATCGCCATCAACACCATCATCAAGCTAGACTTCATCGAGATCATCATCATCATCCACACCATCATCTCCACCAGCACCATCATCACCACTCCATCCCGCTGTAACAATTGTGTTGAATACTTGCATAGATCTTAGGGGAAACTTTCCTGGTGTTGATTACTATTGTAGTTGATGCTTGTGAGTGGAACCATTGGATTATTGTTTATGTTCAGATTGTTATCCATCACCATATAATCTTTGATCTTGATCCATATGATGTCTTGTGAGTAGTTCATTAAGTTCTTGGGGACATGGGAGAAGTCATGTTGTTAGTAGTGGATTTGTGTTGAGTTATTATTCAATGGTTTAGTATTTAAATTGTGGTGCTATTCTTCTAGTGGTGCCATGTGAACGTCGACTACATGATACTTCACCATTTATGGGCCTATAGGTATTCATTGTGTATTTGGCTACTAATCATGGGGTTGCCAGAATGACAGAAACCTGAACCCCTGTTAGGACACCATTGCACAAGGGAGCGTAGGATCTCAGAGTTTAAGGCTGTGGTTAGGTTTATATCTTAATTACTTTCCTGTAGTTGCGGATTCTTGTAGGGGTTTAACCACAAGTATGTATTAGTCCAAGTAAGGTCGGTACATTAGCACCGGTTCACCCACACAATACATACAACACCAAAGAAGTCTACTCAGCTATTTGAAGCGAAAGCACTTGACAGTATTCCCATGTGTCCTCGAGAACGTTTGGTCCTTATAAGTATTTCCACCGGCTTGTCCTTTGCTAAGAAAGGATTGGGCCACTTGCTGCAGTTGTTCATTGTCTTTATTACTCGCACTTTGTTTCTTTGCTTTATCAAAAAACCCCTAAAAATCCGCTTGCTAAGTATTTAGAGAGATTTGCTGCTCCATACCACTAGTCATCACCTTCTGCTCCTCGTTGGGATCGACACTCCTATTTAACGAAAGTACTACGATACACCCCCTATACTTGTGGGTCATCATGATGCTGGTCTATAGAGGCTTAAAACATCTTTTGTGCTAGGGGTGTGTTCCCCAAGTGTAAATATTGGTTAGGTTGCTTGGGTTTGCACCTCAACAACTTAAGTAATATCTAGTTGTTAACCTGGCACCATTAACCTAATACTATGTTATTAGTGTCTTGCAGGGACCCATCACACCAATGCATGTTATAGTGTGCAAGTCGTTGGCATAACCCTCATGGAACACCGTTCCACAAACATTACACCCAACAAATCAGTACAACAGAAACATCATTGGTCAATGGTCTGACTATATTATTCACAACATAGATCTTCCTAGAAGATTTTTAGAACTTCCATGACACAATGAAGTTTGTCAGGTAAGTTCATGTTCCATTCAAAATCTAGAAGAAGCAATTTGTAGTCTAGTCTAGCACTAGATCTACCTCTAAATCTATCTCGATAACTAATGGTTGAGTATTGCTTCATTATCAATGTCCTGCTGACACGGTGACTATCATTGGGATTTGGTTCCCTTCTAGGTTAGGTCTGTCTCTACTAGTACTGACCGTAGTATCTGACTACTTGACTCTGTTGGACTACCTCCAGCTTATCTATAATTTCCTACGTCTTCTAGTTCCACGTTTGCAGTCCCATCATTTGCTTCATAATCTAAGCAAGGGTTTGAGGATATAGATTGAATATGACCGTACTCAGCAAGTTCTACTATGTGGTTGTTTGATGCACTATTTTTACTGTCGTAGATCAGAGGTCCTAGGTTTATGCAAGTTTTTGAAATCAGGTTTTAATAAAGGGATTTCTATTTTCATGCCCTTGGTTTCTTAGTTGTACTCACTTTTTTCCAACCACTTTACTTTTCCTCACTTATTGCCATCTCCTTATACGAAACTCTCACACGGTCTGAAACTCGTTGTCCGTTAGCCTTGCCGTTACATGCTGACAAGTGGGGCCGCATTCAGTCGGGTACCATGGTGGACCCTCGTCGTTACGTGCTAACAAGTGGGGTCGCGTTCTGTCGGGTCCCGTAGTGGACCCTTGATGATACATGCTGACAAGTGGGGCCGCATTCAGTCGGTTCCCGTAGTGGACACCTCTCTTCACTTATCTAGATCATCATGGGACCCACGGTTTACCCACGTGTGCGCTGGAGCCACAACTTATCCAGGTTGGCATTGCAAGATGGGACCCCGAGCCAGCCCCGCGCCCGCGCCCGTGTTGTTGCCTCCCCTTTCTTCTTCTTATCCGGCGGTGCTGGGACTTCTCCAGCAACGGCGGGCCTTCTCTGACGACGGCGGCCCTTTGTCGAGCTTCACTTCGGCCTCCCATTCGTCCTGGACGTAGTACGGTGTCGTTCCGTTGACCTGTATGAAGGATGATAATGGAAACCGTGCGCAGGAAAGGTTAGATCTCGCACCAAAATTTTCCGATTATACGGGGGCACTTGCTGTGGATAATCAAGTGTCACAACTCGGGAACTCAATCAGGCGTGCGCTTGCTGTGAAGAATGCGGTTGGCGAGCCATTCCGATGATTTAATTGGTTTATCGAGTTAATGTCTTGGCTGCAATCAAGTGAATCTATGAGGTGAAAGTCAAACTTTGAGATTTAGGGAGATATATGTAGAAGAAATAATAAAATGACATAACTCTGGAACACTTTCAAATTAAAAAAATTATACAACTCTTAATGTAAAATAGTGTTTATAATTAACACAACTCTTGAACACTTTCAAAATAAAAAAATATACAACTCTTAATGTAAAAGTGTTTATAATTGACACAACTCTTGAACACTTTCAAATTACAATTTGGAAATGATAATGTTGACCTAAGAAAATCTTGGGAGCTTACCATTTTTAGAGCGTGAAAAGTGATCCCTAAACTAAAATATTTATGCCTCATGCATATACGAAAATTATACACTTTTGAACTCTTTGAAATCGCACTTAGGACATGATAATGTTGTGCTAATAAAATCCTGATCATTTATCATTTTCATGGAGTGAAATATAATGCATAAAATTGCGTATACGAAAATTATAAACCTTTGAACATTGTGAAATCACACTTAATACATGATAATGATGTGCTAACAAAATTTTGAGAAATTATCATTTTCTCCCCATTTTCATAGAGTGAAATGTAATGCATAAACTTGCATATACGAAAATTATACACCTTCGAACACTATGAAATACACACATGGGCTAGACCGCGATGCCATAGACAACCCACATAGGCCTTTATGAATAAGCACATCGCACTTGTAGTGGTTTTCCCCAAAAAATCCACCACATACAAGTCATTTTTGGCGTACCCAACAAAAGCGACCTTTAGAGACTTGCTCCACAAGAGGACCACAATATCATTATCAATAAAGACGGCAAAGGCCATCTTTCCAAGAGCATGGACCGAAAGTAAATTATATCCAAGGGTATCAACAAGTATGACATCCACGAGTGTAATATCGTGAGCAACCACAACCTTTCCAAAACCCAATACCTTAGACTTTGAATTATCGGCATATGTGATGTCTACGCATGCTTCTATTCTTGTAGACAGTGTTGGACCTCCAAGTGCGGAGGTTTGTAGAACAGCATCAAGTTTCTCTTAAGTGGATCACCCAAGGTTTATCGGACTCAGGGAGGAAGAGGTCAAAGATATCTGATACATCGTAAACGTATCTATAATTATTGATGTTCCATGCTTGTTTAGTATCTACTTTGCTTTGCTTTGTATACACTTTGAGGTGTTTTTATATGTTTTTATGGACTAACCTATTAACAAGATGCCGTAGTGCCAGTTGCTTGTTTTCTTCTGTTTTTGGTTCCATAAAAGGCAGAAAATCAATATTCTCGGAATTGGACGGGACAAAACCCAAAGTCAATATTTTACAGTGGGGAACACGGATCCTGAATACGAGACGGAGGGGATCCACCAGGGGGCCACACCCCTGGCTGCGCGACTAACCCTAGCCCACGCCTAGGGGGTGCACCCGCCCTGGCTGCCCCTCTGCTTTGCCTCTTCACCTATAAATACCCCCCGATGCCAAAACCTTAAACAACCCGATCAATATTCCATGAAACCGTCTATAGCCGCCGCCACCATCGTCCCTAGATCGAGGGGGATCTTAAGCTCTTCCCGGCACCCTGCCAGAGGGGAGATCATCTCGGAGTCCTTCTTCTTCATCATGCCAGCCTCCGGTATGAAGTGTGAGTAGTTCCACCTTGGACTACGGGTCCATGTAGTAGCTAGATGGTTGTATCTCCTCCTTTGTGCTATCATGTTTAGATCTTGTGAGCTCCGTTCATGATCAAGATCATCTATTTGTAATCATGCATGTTGTGTTTGCAGGGATCCGATAGATATTGAGATTACTATGTCAGATTGATTAATGGTTTTTTCTTATTGATTCTATCATGTCTGTGTTGTTTGAGATCTTGCTTGCTTTTCATTTCTAGTAGTTATCTTGGCCGAGTAGATGCTAATGACTCCAAGAGGGGGTACTTATGCTCGATAGTGGGTTCATTACTCTATTTAATCTAAGGGAAGTGATAGAAATCTCTAAGGTTGTAGATGTGTTGTTGCCACTAGGGAGAAAACAACGGTCTCTTATTCATGGAACAAGTGGATTGTTTACCTTGCACACTTTTCTTAAAGCGGTTATCCGTTTCTTGCAACTTAATACTGGAGGGGGTTCAGATGATAACCTGAAGGTGGATTACTAGTCATAGATGCAGTTGGATGGCGGTATATGTATCTTGTTGTATTTACCAATCGAATCTCATAGGATCATGAATGTCTAGTATTGCATTGTTATGCCTTGCTCAGTCCTATCCATTGCCCTGCTGTAATTTGTTTACCCAGCATGACATGTTTGTTTATCTTAAGGAGAACACCTCTAGTGAACTATGGACCCCGATCCAATCTTTACCATTGATACATCTTCCATTGTTACTATATACTTTTTGCAAACCACTATTACCTTCCACACCATATAGTTAACCCTTTGTTTTCAGCAAACCGGTGAGATTGACAACCTCACTGTTCGTTGGGGCAAAGTCTTGAGTTTGTGTTGTCTAGGTTTACAAGTTGCTAGCAACACCTTTGAGTCGTTTCCTTCCTCCTACTGGTTCGATAACCTTGATTTCTTACTGAGGGAAAACTTGCTGTTTTGCTCATCACACCT
This sequence comes from Avena longiglumis, assembly GCA_030063025.1. Lineage (NCBI taxonomy): Eukaryota > Viridiplantae > Streptophyta > Magnoliopsida > Poales > Poaceae > Avena > Avena longiglumis. The sequence continues at coordinate 367,986,872 of CP125975.1, forward strand.
TCCTATTGGGGTCTCCCAACAAAGCTTCCAAGCACCATCAAGATTTTCTGGCGCTGTTGCCGGGGAGGCTAAGGACGTCTTCACAAGGGGAGTCCTTCACAACCTTTATCTTTACCTTGTTTTTGTTTTGCTTAGTTTATTTTGCTTGGTTTTGTTTGCCTCTTTTTTATCAAAAACACACAAAAATTAGTTCCTGCTCTAGTTGCTGCTGCTATTGGCTTGCTCCACTTTTGCCAAAATGAACTCTTTTGAGAACACCAAGTTGTGTGATTTCACTAGCACAAACAACAATGATTTCCTAAGTAATCCTATTACTCCACCTGCTCATGATGCTACCTTTTATGAAATTAAGCCTGCTTTGTTGAATCTTGTGATGAGAGAGCAATTTTCTGGTGCTAGTTCTGATGATGCTGCTGCCCACCTCAATGACTTTGTTGAACTTTGTGAGATGAAAAAATATTAGGATGTAGATGGAGATATTATTAAGCTCAAGTTGTTTCCTTTATCCTTAAGAGTAAAAGCTAAAGAATGGTTGCTATCCTTGCCTAGAAATAGTATTGATTCTTGGATTAAGTGCAAAGATGCTTTTACTACTATCCTCCTGCTAAGATTATATCTATGAGAAGTGATATTATGAAATTTAAACAACTTGATAATTAACATGTTGCTCAAGCTTGGGAAAGAATGAAATATTTGGTTAAGAATTGTCCCACTCATGGACTTACTGCTTGGATGATTAGCCAAATTTTTATGCAGGTTTGAACTTCTCTTCAAGAAACCTGTTGGATTCAGCTGCTGGAGGTACCTTTATGACCATTACCTTGGGTGCTTCAACAAAGCTCCTTGATAATATGATGGTTAATTATTCTGAATGGCACACTGAGAGAGCTCCACATGGTAAGAAGGTAAATTATGTTGAAGAAACCTCCTCTTTGAGTGATAAGATTGATGTTATCATGGTTATGCTAGTTAATGGAAAAGATCCTTTAGATCCAAATAATGTTCCCTTAGCCTCTTTGATTGCTCAATAAGAGCAAGTTGATGTGAACTTCATTAGAAACAACAACATTGCCTATAGGAATAACTTTGGTAGTAACAACAATTATAGGCCATATCCTCCTAATAATGGCAATACCTATGGAAACTCCTACAACAATACTAGAAGTGCCCCCTCTGAACTTGAAGTCATGCTCAAAGACTTTATTAGTAAACAAACCACTTTCAACAAGACTGTGGAGGAATAGCTTTTGAATGTTGAAAAAAATATTTCCTCTTTGTCTGAAGCACAGTCCTCTTTGATTAATAAAATGGCTGCTAAACCTGAAACTTTGGAAAGTACCTTTGCTGCTAATCATGCCATACAAGTTACTATTGATGAAAATGTTAGACTGTTAGCTCAACTACATGCTAAGTGGGAAAGAGAAGCTGAAATTGCTAGAAACAATAGTGTGTGCACTATCACCACCACCAATATGGATGCCACTAAACCACAAGAAGCCCCTACTCCTCCTACCACATTGCCTAAACCCAATGAGTCTACTACTAATGATGCTAAGTTTGATTTTGATCTTGATGGTTGCAATATTTTTGAAGTGATTATGTTCCTACAAAAGCTTGCTAGAAGTCCTGATGCTAGTGATATGAATGTGGCTTTCACTAAGCACATTGCAGATGCTCTTATTAAAATTAAGGAAGAAAAGTTGAAACACAAAGCCTCTATTCCTAGGAAAGTAGAAGATAGTTGGGAACCCATCATTAATATGCAAGTGAATGACTTTGATCTCAAAGCTTCATGTGACCTTGGTTCCAGTGTCTCTATTATGCCTAGAAAGATTTATGAAATGCTTGATTTGCCACCTTTGGAAGATTGTTATTTGGATGTACCACTTAATGATAATGCTAAAAATAAACTCATGGGTAGTTTTAATGATGTTCTTATTATGGTTAAAAATGCTTATGTCCCTATTGATTTCTATGTTTTGGATGTTGAATACAATGCTTCTTGTCCTATTACTTTGGGAAGACATTTTCTTAGAACTGTTGGTGCCATCATTGATATGAAAGAATGCACCATTAAATATCAATTTCCATTCAACAAATTTATTGAACACTTCCCTATAAGGAGATATAAGTTGCTTTTTGCTCCTCCTTTGAAAGCAAGGTTTGATGTTAATGCTTCTTCATTTGAAAATACTTGATTCTTGCTTCCTGTGCCTAACTTAAAGGCGTTAAAGAAAAGTACTTATTGGGTGATAACCCAAAAATATTCTTGAGTCTTGGAAGTTATTACTTCATTAATGACCTCTACTTATCCTTTTTGTTTGCTTTTTGTGCCAAGAATAACCTCTAATGAGAGGGAAGTAAGATTTGGGGAGTTGCTGTCCCGAAACAGATTTTTGTGCTCCACCGTAACAATTCGTGTAAAATCTCTATAAGTCGTATTGAGTTGATATTTTCTGAATAAATCCCCCAGTATGTTAGCTAACTTTCGTTAGTTCACCACCTTTTTATTTGAGCAACAGAAGGTCTTCTACAAAATCGGTTTCTACCTGCTGGTCTGTTTTGACAAATTTCTGCCATTATTTGCATTTGCTTCTTATTGATTCCTTTTTGGGTTCTTTATGGGAAATTGAGCTTTTTGAGGGAATTTTTATAGTATCTTGTGTTTTTAGTGAAAGTTTTGCTGATATAAATCTAAACCCATAGGTCTATTATCTTTTGAATACACTAATGCTGCTACTGAAGATTGTGTGAAGTTTTGTATGTAGGAAAATTTTCAGGTGTATAGAAAGAATAATGTAATGAGATGAAGAATGGACAAAAGCTCAAGATTGGGGATGCCACCCCTTGTCACCCAAGAAATATTCAAGAGGTACAAGCGTCAAAGTTTGGGGATGACCAAGGCATCCCCTTCTTCATCAATAAAAAGCTCAGGTCTTTCTAGACACTTCGTTTTTATTATTTCATGCACTGTTGTGTTGTTCTTGGAGCGTATTAGTTTTTGTTTTGTTTGCTTAGTTTGCTTGAATAAAGTAGTTTGGACTCCCATTCTCGCTGTGTTGTTTCAAATAAGTTGATTGGTGTTTGAGAGGAGTAGAAAGTTCTTGCTTGAGTAGTACAAGAGGAGCTTGCTTTGACTATGACTTAGACTTTATCATGTCATGCTAGATGCTGTTTTGACCTTATTCTTAGTGATTATTGCTGTAGCATTACTTGTTACAAACAATTAGGATTGCTTAATGTGCCTTGAAGGAATCATGCATTGTTTTAGCATACAAAAGCATAGTATTGTGGTATTCTCCTTTGATGCTTTGTTTGGGTTGACTTGGCACATGCTCATACCATGTTATGACTATGAACAAGTCACCTTAGCCTCTATGATCATTTAGTCCTTGACTTGTAGTACCACTTTATGCTTTGATTAGTAATGTTTTGTCGCTCTCCATGATTATGGCCATTATTTCTCTCTTAGTTGGTTGCTCCCAGTCTTTTGATAGCCTCCACTTGTATGAATAAGCTCTACTCATGCATCCAACTCCCAAGAAAGCAAGTTATTCCAAAGTGTCCACTATAAATTCCTATGCATGGTGTGTTACACCATCCCAAGTATATTCTTGTTTTCATCTATCTTCCAATTAAAAAGTCTCCTTGTTATGTGAAAACTTAGTGATTAAAGCTCTCACGAACTTGATGGCACACTTTATTTTTCTTGCCCCTAATAAACTTGAACCATTGTGTCATCTATGTTGTGTATGCTTGCACTTATACGTTGGAATTAGCAGAACCGTGCTGTCACGGGGAACACTTTCAACATTGCACTTGTACATTGTACACAGTTGATACCATGCTCTTTTGTCTATGGATGTCGTCGGTGTGAAATGAAAGGGGAGCTTGTAAGTCCATGGAGTTATGTATGTGAGTTAGAGAAACGCCTGGGCCGCTAGCCTAAGACATGCCTAATCATGGTGGAAACTTGCAGCATCACCATAGTGAGCAATCTATGAAGCATTCTTCTTATAAAAAAGAGATTGAGAAAAAGGAAAAAAATATGAGAAAATAGGAAAGAGAAAAAAACACCATATTCCCATGGTAAATAAGAAGATTGTTGAGATGCTCATTGTCTGCTTGCCTTGTCATTTTGATTATGGGATAGCTCCTATATCATGTGCAAGGGGTACCCTGTTGGCGGTTCTCTATGATACACATGTACTTACTATGACAAGAACTTGCAAGTAACTAAACTTGAGTAGCATGAGGAGCGGCCCTCGTATTCAAGGGACATGAGATTGCCAACTTATACTTTGTCAATCATATACTCTATAGTTTGTCCACTTTAACCTTAATCACTTCAAGATGCTTATGATAGGGGCAATGAGGGCTGAAAGCTAACAAGTACCATAATTTTTGGAAGCTCTTTTTGAGACTTGAAATCCCTGCTTCCCTATATGAAGGGCCATTCTTCCACAATTATATTGAGTCTCCACCTTCTATCCTTAGGAACCAATTAAGAGAGCATAGTTGCCATTCTTAGTTCTATGTGCATTGTCCCAAAACTTATTGATTGATGCATATGGTTGATATTAATTGTTCTTGTGCTATTTGTATCTAGTCACTCTTATGAACTTTGAAGGTGTCCTATGCATCTATTTTCTACTCCATGAGGGACAAGCTGAATGCCACTATGCTATGTTTTCTGTATGTGAAACAAACATACATTTTTTAATGCATGTTATTCATGATCTTTGTTTGTAACCTTTCATGTTGCATGCATAGTTACTTTGTCTTACTGTTAGAACTCCATCTTTCATGCTCATATTTAGAAGTTCTTTGATCCCAGCTTTCAATGCTTGCAAATGGTTTGATGTTGATTTTTATGGTGCATGTCACCTCAAAAATTATTGTTTTTATCACTTACCTACTCGAGGACGAGCAGGAGTTAAGCTTGGGGATGCTTGATACATTGTAAACGTATCTATAATTTTTGATGTTCTATGCTTGTTTAGTATCTACTTTGCTTTGCTTTGTCTACACGTTGAGGTGTTTTTATATGTTTTTCTGGACTAACCTATTAACAAGATGCCATAGTGCCAGTTGCCCATTTTCTTCTGTTTTTGGTTCTAGGAAAGGCAGAAAATCAATATTCTCGGAATTGGACGGGACAAAAGCCAAAGTCAATATTTTACTGTGGGGAAGACGGAGCCTGAATACGAGACGGAGGGGAGCCACCAGGGGGGCACACCCCCTGGCCACGCGGCTAACCCTAGCCCGTGCCTGGGGGTGTGCGGTCGCCCTGGCTGCCCCTGCCTCGTCTCTTCGCCTATAAATACCCCCCGATGCCAAAACCATAAACAACCCTATCAATATTCCACGAAACCATTTGTAGCCGCCGCCACCATCGTCCCTAGATCAGGAGGGATCTGAAGATCTTCCCGGGACCCTGACGGAGGGGAGATCATCCCGGAGGCCTTCTTCTTCATCATGCCAGCCTCTGGTATGAAGTGTGAGTAGTTCCACCTTGGACTACGGGTCCATGTAGTAGCTAGATGGTTGTATCTCCTCCTTTGTGCTACCATGTTTAGATCTTGTGAGCTCTGTTCATGATCAAGATCATCTATTTGTAATCATGCATGTTGTGTTTGTGGGGATCCGATGGATATTAAGATTACTATGTCAGATTGATTAATGGTTTTGTCTTATTGATTCTATCATTTCTGTGTTGTTTGAGATCTTGCATCCTCTCCATTTCTAGTAGCTATCTTGGCCGAGTAGATGCTAGTGACTCCAAGAGGGGGTACTTATGCTCGATAGTGGGTTCATGCCTCTATTTAATCTAAGGTAAGTGATAGAAATCTCTAATGTTGTAGATGTGTTGTTGCCACTAGGGAGAAAACAACGGTCTCTTGTTCATGGAACAAGTGGATTGTTTACCTTACACACTTTGCTTAAAGCGGTTATCTGTTGCTTGCAACTTAATACTAGAAGGGGTTCGGATGATAACCTGAGGGTGGCTTACTAGTCATAGATGCAGTTGGATGGCGGTCTATGTATCTTGTTGTATGGCCTAATCGAATATCATAGGATCATGAATGTCTAGTATTGCATTGTTATGCCTTGCTCAGTCCTGTCAATTGCCCTGCTGTAATTTGTTTACCCAGCATGCCATGTTTGTTTACCTTAAGGAGAACACCTCTAGTGAACTATGGACCCTGGTCCAATCTTTACCATTGATACATCTTCCATTGTTACTGTGTACTTTCTGCAAACCACTATTACCTTCCACACCATATAGTTAACTCTTTGTTTTTAGCAAACCAGTGAGATTGACAACCTCACTGTTCGATGGGGCAAAGTCTTGAGTTTGTGTTGTGCAGGTTTTCAAGTTGCTAGCAACACCTTTGAGTCGTTTCCTTCCTCCTACTGGTTCGTTAACCTTGGTTTCTTACTGAGGGAAAACTTGCCGTTGTGCTCATCACACCTTCCTCTTGGGGTCTCCCAACTAAGCTTCCAAGCACCATCAATATCCCTCTCAAGCAACCCTGCAATTAAGATACAAGAAGTCTCTTGTGTCCCTAACACACCCAATACACTTGTCAGGTGTATAGGTGCACTAGTTCGGCGAAGAGATAGTGAAATACAAGTAATATGGATGATTATAAGTGGTAATTGCAATCTGAAATAAAAATGGCAGCAAGCAAACATGTAGCAGGAATGATTGTAAACGGTGTTTTAATGCTTAGAAACAAGTCCCAGGGATCATACTTTCACTAGTGGACACTCTCAATAATGATAACATAATTGAACACATAAATATCTTCTCTTCACTATGCTACCCTGAACTACTATCCCGTTGGATAACGAACACCAATTCACCGCGTAGGGCTATAAAAGCACACTTTAAAGTTCGCATTCCCCATCTAGGTAACCCCACACTGTCACCTTGAGCGCTAGATGGTTCCAGACAAACACCAAAATTTCATAGAGACATCCAACTCAAATTATAACTCATGATAAGTATTTCTATAATCTTTAGCCTAAGAGCCACACACGGTGCGCACACTGTCACCTTCACACACGTGGGACAAGGTGTCTCCGGAGATCACATTAATAAAAGAACTTGAGTAGCATAATAGACAAAGAGTAGCATCTACTTATTCAACTATATTACAAAGCTCATGATCACAATAAGATCACACCACAGAGAGAGATGAACACATAGCTACCGGTAGATCCCTTAGCCTCGGGGGAGAACTACTCCCACCTCATCATGGGAGTCAGTAACAGCGATGGAGATGGCGATGGAGTTGATGGAGATGGCTTCAGGGGCAATTCCCCATCCCGGCAGGGTGCCGGAACAGAGACTTATGTCCCCCCGAATCTCGTCTTCGGTGGCGGATGCGCTGCGGAACTTTTCGTGGATTTTTGATCTTATCTTTAGGGTTTCGTCTCGGGGGGTTTATATAGGCGAAGGGGCTGGGTCGGTGGAGAGACAGGGGGCCCACACCATGGCCAGGCGCGGCCAGGGGGACCTTCGCCATCCTATGGTGTGGCCGCCTCGGTGCCCTCCTCCATATCTGCTTTGGACCCCGTCTTCGTGTCAGGAAAATAGGAGGTTTGGCTTTTTTTCGTCCAATTCCGAGAATATTTACTTTGGTAAAAACCTGGAATAGAAAAACAGCAGAAAACATGAACTAGCACTGTGGCATCTTGTTAATAGGTTAGTTCCAGAAAATGCATAAAAATGCCACGAAGTGCAAGCAAAATATAAATAAATTGGTGTAAAACAAGGATGGAGCATAAAAAATTATAGAGAAGTCTGCAACATATCAGCATCCCCAAGCTTAACTCCTGCTCGTCCTCGAGTAGGTAAGTGATAAAAATAATAATTTTTGAGGTGACATGTAGCGAACACAATCTTGATCAAGTTAATGTAAAAGCATTGCAAGCTGAGATCAAAGTACTCTAAACATAAGCATGAAATATATATTTCTAACAATAAGACATAGCAACTATGTTGCAACATGAAAGGCTACACAAACAAAAGATCATGAATAATGCTTTGAAATACATTTGTTTGTTTCACATATAGAAAACATAGAAAGAGTGGTATTCAGCTTGTCCTTCATGGAATAGCAAAACATAAATGCATATGACACCTTCAAAGTTCATAAGGGTGACTAGATACAAGTAATTTAAGAACAAGCAATACTAGAATTATGAATCAATCAACAAGTTTTGGGATAATGCACATTGAACTCAGAATGACAACTATGCTCTCTTAGCTGGTACATAAAGATAGAAGATGGATACTCAAAAAACAGTAAAAAGAAAGAACCTTTGCAGAGGGAAGTAGGGATTAAATGGTGTTATAAAGCTTCCAAAAATTATGGTACTTATTAGCTTTGAGCTCTCATTGCCCCTATCATAAGAATCTTGAAGTGATTAAGGTTAAATTGAGTGAAAATATGAGTTATATGCTTGAAAAATCACAAATTGAAAATATCATGCCCCTTGAGTATGAGTACCGAGACCTCATGCTACTCAACTTTGGTCACATGCAAGTTCTTGTCATTGTAAATATATGTGTATCATAGAGAACCGCCAACGGTGTACCCCTTGCCCCATGACACATGAGCTATCCCATATAAAAATGACAAGGCAATACATAGTGAGCATCTCAGCGATCTTTTTATTTGCTATTTGCATAGTTTTATTGAGGATGCTTCATAGAATGCCACTATGGTTTTGCTGCAAGTTTCCATCATGATTAGGCATGGCTTAGGCTAGCCGCCCAGGCGTTTCTCTAACACATATACAAACTCCATGGACTTACAAGCTCCCATCTTATTTCACACTGACGACATCCATAAACAAAACAACATGATATTATCAACTAAATAGAATAAGTGCAATGTTGAAAGCATGCCCCGTGACAGCATGGTTTTGCTAATTCCCAACTTATAATTTGCAAGCATATAAGCATCATAAGACAGTCACAATGGTTTAGGTTTATTAAGTGCAAGAAATAAAATGTGCCTTCAAGTTTGTGAGAGCTTTAATCACTAATTTTCACATAACAAAAATATAATTTGGAAGATATATAAAAAACATGAATATACTTGGAATGGTGTAACACACCATGCATAGGAATTTATAGTGCACTCTTTGGAATAACTTGGTTTCTTGGGAGTTGGACGCACAAGTAGAGCTCATACTCAGTACAGGTGGAGGCTAGAAAAATACTGGGAGCGACCAAATAAGAGAGCAATAATGTCCATAATCATGGAGAGCGACAAAACATTATTAATCAAAGCATAAAGTGATATCGCAAGTCAAAAAATAAATTATCATAGAGGCTAAGGTGGCTGGTTCATAGTCATAACATGGTGTAAGCATGTGCGAAGTCAACTCAAATAAAGCATCAAAGGAGAATACCACAATATTATGCTTTTGTATGCTAAAACAACGCATGATTCTTTCATGGCACATTAAGCAATCTCAATTGTTTGAAACAAATCATGCTACAACAATAATCACTAAGCATATGGTCAAAGCAACATCTAACAAGACATGATAAAGTCCAAGTCACAGTCAAATCAAGCTTCTTTTTGTACCACCATAAGCATGAAACATTCTACTCTTTTCCAACACCAATCAACTTATTTGAAACAACTCACAAAGTGCGGTGACCCAGCATACCACTTCATGTGTAGTACACTATAGTCGTTGACATGACACCCACAGAACACCGTTCCGTAAATATCACATCCCTCAGAGTGGTACAACAGAAACATTGCGGTTCCTTATTACAAACATACACACGTTATTATTATTACAATATCGGAAGTTCAAGACTTCCAAAAGATTCAACTTACAAACCAAAATATAAGTGTTTTAGCGGAAGTTTCATATTTAAAACTTAAACCCCAAATTGTGCTCAACAACTTATTGCTATATATTGTTCATGTTGCTCGGCTCAAGTGGCTATTAGAACTATAGTAATTATTTGGACTCTTGGAACTCTCCTCCATAGACGATGTCATAGTCCTCCCCTTCTATGGCTCCATACAGGTTGGGCTCTTCTTTCCCGCCGCGTTCGTAGCTCCTTCCCGAAACAGGGAGTAACAAGTTACAATTCTTACACTCTACAGAGGTGCGTTACTTTTCCCATGAGAGATCAACTCCTTGTTGCACAATCGAGCGTACTTTCCCATCCACAATTCCATGATGTGGGGCCCAGTAGTTGGTCCAAGCCAATAACTGTCCTCTCCGTGACCTCATATGTCTGCATGATCCTTCGGGGCTAGATCACCTTCGTTAAGCCCCCATTCGGGCAGGCAAAACCCTGATGAGTTCCCGAAGACTCTATGACCTAGTGATGCCTGGAATAGTACCATTTACATGGACTATATCCCTAAACACCATTCATAGATAATATAGACACCAAAAGTGTGGGGCATAAGGGTGCCCACCCATATGTTGGATCCGCATAAGGAATCACAACGTCACGTTAAGGTCGTCTTGCCTCCATACAAGAGGAAAAGGATACAACTGACTTCTCCGTCCCATTCCAAATCTCATGGTTAACGCGTAATATACGGTGCTAGAATCACTGATGTCATGGGTTATTAATCCCTAATTGTCCATCATTATTTCAATTATAGCCCTAAGTTCTATTGCTCCATCATATCATCACTTAGGATGATATCTAAGATTTAGTATCTTGATAAAATAATGTTTTCTTTTTCTATAATATAGATGATAACACACAATTCGTAAATACTTTGATAAAGACTCTTTAATGGACATGAGCAAGTGATGAACTTGCCTTGTGATGGCAAGGTAGTGAAGTCTGATGCTTGCACTGGACCTTGAGCTTCTATGTCTACAAAAACATCATTATTGCCCGGTAAGGACAATATTTAAAGAAGCAAAATGATTATGCAAAGTAATGTAATGCATTATTTAATTTTATGTGTATTCTCCCCATTATTTAAATTATAAAAATTCTTTTAATAATAAAGGATTTATAAATATTTTTTTTAATATTTATTGAATATTGTATTCTTTTATTTTATTTCCTTTTATTTGAATTTTATTGATTTAATAATTCCTTTAAGAATTATCATTTAAATACCAAAAATTGTTATTAAATATTTGTTTAGTATTTTTCTAAAATACTACAATATTAATATATAATGAAAGTGATTTTTATTTATTTTTATCATATTTCAATAATTTTGTAAAATTCCATAAGGAATATTTAGATTACAAAATTCTTAATAAAATTTATAAGTCTAAAATTTTATTTCTTAATTGATTTGGATAGTTTAGATTATTGTGAATCCAAAAATATTTTATTTTATAATTTTTGTTTTTTATTTTATTTTATGGGATTTATTTAAATTCAGGGGCATTTTGGTCTTTTTCCATTTATTAAAACAGGATTTAAGTGATTTGGGCTGACTTTTTGGGTTTATTGGGCCCTTGTGGCCTAGTAGGGCAAAGTCAAAACAACACCCCGAAGGGGTCTTACCCCAACCAGCCCAACTCACCCTCTGTCTCTCTCTCGATCTCACCTCTCTTCTTCTCCTCCGCTGACCCCGTGGTCAGCGATGCTACCGCCGGTGATTTGCACCGCCGTGGACCTTCCTGGCCGCCGCCATGGTGCATACGGTGGTTGTCAACCCTGCTTCACCCTTCTGTCTAATTCTATTTGGACCTGGAGCCCTCCTACGACCAGATCGATTCCGTTCTGTACCCTAGGGTTTGGGGTGGCGTTGGTGCTGCCGTCGCCGTTGCTGTCATGTGCCATGGTGATGCTCCTCGTCCCCAGGCGTGGATATGGTCACCACCGTAGCATTATGTGGGTCGCAGCATCCCCTTGGGGGTGCTCCCCATGCCGCCATGTTCATCGGCCTTCTCTGCTTCCTCTCCTATTATTCAGCGAGGACCATATGTGTCACGACCCGGGATGAGGGTTAGACAAATACCAGATCCTTATCTGATATAAACCTAACCTAAATTCCGAAGCACGCAGGGAAAGATCGGTAACATTACAGAACGTACAAACCATACATTAATAAGGTAAACTCTTGAAAGAGTTACAAACCAGACATACAAGCCAGGGGTCACAGACCCATCATTACAACAAACAACGGAAGCAAACAAGTTGTTCTAGACAACAAACTTAGCAAAGGGCCTAAGAGGCCATAAACAGAAGTAGCGACCCTTCCATATATCCTAGGCTGCTACCCGGGAACCCCAACTACTCGTCGACTTCGACGTAGAAACCACCTTCAGTTGGAGTAGCTTCATCTGTAGAGAGCATCAACAAAGCAAGGATGAGTATAGGGTGTACTCCACAAGACTTATGGCTAGTGGAGTTATTTTGCATAAAGCCATCTTTTGTTTTCAAAACAAGAGGGGGAAGAAACTCGTCTAGTCAGATTATTTTCAAAAGGGGATAAGAAGACTACAACTCTAGCTGTTCGAAGTCATCTTCGATATCCACCAAGGACCATCATCAACTGAACCTCTCTTCCCGGACTACCCCCTCAAACAACCCCGAGGAAGTATTCCGGATCTCACTTTAGTTGGCAAGTTTTATCATTCGGTTATAGTTTTCTATGATCACAGAATCCGTTCCCAAGTCGTCCATAACCGTGTACACGGCTTTTCGAAAAGATTAATAACCCTACAGGGGTGCACAACTTTACCCACACGTACCAACTGATTCTTAATGCCAAATTATTAGCCCTCTTCCTTGGAAGGCCGGCAGAGAGTGGTTGACCACGACCTTTACCTTGCTTTCGTCGATACCATGAGTCACGCACTAGGGAGATGCCGCCATAATGGGTCAAGTCCCGAAGCCGGTCCCTAATGATGTGCGCAGGGTTCAAGATTACGGATGCCGGGCATCTCTTGTTCCCGGCCATGCTTACCTACCTGTTATGAATGCACCTCCTTCACCTCCATTCAAGAACAAACAAGATGCGTATGTCGAATTGAAATCCTGAACTATGTGACTCATGGAATCTACTAGGCAAGTTAGTTGGTCGAGGGGGTTTCCAGGCCCCGTGTGGTTGTACGCTCGTCTTGGTTCAAGAGGCGAGAACTTCAGATCCTAAGGATGGCAAGTATGGGACTACAAAAACCACAACCCACGTGGCCTCCCATACAAGTCTTAACATGTTTATTATCCAACTCTGATCACATCACACATCCTACCATACTAGATTCATTCGCATCTCCGGTGCATCATCTGAATGATCAACATCGGACCACTAAGCATGGCTAAGCTTGACTGAACTGTGGCACTAGCGATGCTCATAAGCCAAACCCTAGTTATGCTAGGAGCAGTGATCAGGTAGTATAGATCACAAAGGAAAACATGCATCAGATAGGATTACTCTATCTACTGATAAAAGACTGTTGAACCGAATGCATATGACGAGAATAAAATACTTTATAACCATAGGATTCATATGTATAAGTGGGGCTTCGCTTGCCTTGTCCGTTGGTGGACTGATACTACTCTTCGGTGGCGTTGACTTCATCCTCGGGTTCGGTTCCTATTCGTGAAGAACCAATCACCGAAAAAGAGAAAGCAATATTAAACACATGGCATGTGCAATTCTCATACAATATGAATGATATGACAAGTTGAATAGTGTTAAAATGAACCCTAGAACATGCTTGGTCACTTTAAAGGGGGTCCGAGATGTCCAAACCCTAAAACAGGGGGATCTTCGAAATCACCTGTGGGGTTCAATTGGTTCTTCTAATTAAACTTGCCATCGAAGTTGATTAACAATGTATGATTATAGCTTAGTTGGATAGGTTTCATTTTTCTGATCATTTTGGTATATTATTTGTATTTCTTTGATTTAAAATGAATCAGTTATGAATTTCCCAAATTTTAATTCATTTTAAATCATTTTTGGAATATTTGAAATAATTTCCAAACTTGGGCCCACATGTCAGACTTTTAATCATTTCAGAAAATATTTTTACAGAAAATAATAAAACCCTGACAGGTAGGGCCCACCTGTCATAGATTTTCCATTTATAGAATAAATTACAGAATGAATTAAAAGAAAATGAAAAGATATATGACATCATGATGATGACATGCTGATATCATCGATGAACTTGCTCTCAGATCGACGATGGAGCTGGCGATTTAGCGCACACGAGAGGCTGTGGTGGTGCGCGTTGGAAAGAGGAGAGCAAGGCGAGTCGAACCGTGGTGGCGCCACCCTCAAATGGTTGCCGGAGACGGCGACGCAACGACGGCAAGCGGCGGTGGCTTCGGGCACAGACGGGGAGAGCGGTACAGGAGGAGAGGGAAGCAACGGGAGGGTGTGTTAGCACCGCGAGCTCACCGCGAGCACGGCAGGGTTGGCAGCGAGGCTCGGGGAGGCCGGGCGGTGGCGGATCGACAGCGTGAACTGCGGCGACCGTCAGTGCTTTGATCTCGATTCTGAGGAGATGAGGGCGTCCTAGCACGCGAGCTTCGAGGGTAAGGACGAGGGCGGCACGACGCATCCAACGGTGGTCTCAGCATGGCGCGGGGTGGCCGGAGGCGGCGAGGACGAACGGTGGCAGAGCTAGGTTTCTTCGGCCATGGCACATGAGAGCTAGGGAGAGGGGAAGAATGGCGGGCTAGGGTTCCCTGGCGGCGAGGCGAGGTCCTTATAGGCGTTGGTGGGCGGCGGCGCGCATCTTAGCGCACGCCGTCAACGGAGGCACCGCTAGCGAGCTGTTTAGCTCGATCCACCAGCGAGGAGGACGACGGGGAAAAACAAATGAAGGGATATGGGCCTGGTGGGCTGCGCTTGGTCCCCGGGTGGGCTGGCTGCTGGCTGCGCTGGGCGGCAGAGAGAGAGAGGAAAGGTGGGCTTAGCCCAGTAGCTAGGTTAGGTTTAGATTTTTTTCCGCTAAACCTTTTTCTTTTCTATTTTCTAATTTCTGTTGGTATTTTGAATTCAAATCTATTTTGAATAATTTCAAATTACAGAAACTTTTATATAATATCTAAAAACACTAAGGAACCTTCAACACCATTTGGGCTCCATTTTTTTGAGAATTTTCAAAATATGGAAACCATTTGATTTGATTCAAAGAGAGAGGGGGAACCTATTATGGTTTTATTTGGTATTTGTTTATTTAAAACAAAATGCAAGTATAATGCATGCATGCTATGCTCAAACATGTTTTTATTAATATTACACAAAAGGTGTTATGTTACCGCTCTACCCCACTTACAAGAATCTCGATCCGAGATTCCTAGGTTTTAGAAAAGAAGGCAGGGTACTCAGATCGGAGACGATCTTCGTGTTCCCGGGTTGCTTCTGACTCAGAGTGATGAGACCATTGAACTTTCAAGAACTTGATGGTTTGATGATGAGTCTTGCGCTCGGTTTCATCAAGAATATGAACAGGGTATTCTCGGTAGGTTAGATCATCTTGGAGATCAAAAGTTTCATGGTCCACACCAAAAATGCGATCTTTGAAGCAACGCTTAAGTTGAGACACATGAAAAACATCATGAACCTCTGGAAAAGTTGAAGGTAGATCCAGTTGGTAGGAAAGCTCACCCCGCTTAGAAAGAATGCGAAAGGGACCAACATAGCGAGGAGCCAATTTGCCTTTGATACCGAATCGATGGACACCCATCAGAGGAGTGACCCAAAGATAAACTTGATCACCAACTTCATAATGAATATCAAGATGATGACGATCGTATTTGGTCTTCTGACGAGATTGAGCGGCCTTCAGACGCTCTCGAATTATGCGAACTTAATCTTCTACTTCTTGGATCATGTCCGGACCAAAGAATTGTCTTTCACCGGTTTCTGTCCAGTTCAACGGTGTTTGACATGTTCTCCCGTACAGGAATTGAAAAGGTGCCATGCCCAAACTGGATTGAAAACTGTTGTTGTAGGAGAACTCCGCGAGAGGAAGACATTTCTCCCAGTTCTTTCCAAAGTATATGAGACACGCTCTGAGCATGTCTCAAGAATTTGATTCACTCTTTCAGTTTGACCATCGATTTTAGGATGATAAGTTGCGCTGAAGGAGACTTGATTTCCCATTGATTGTTGGATACTAGCCCAGAATTTGGAAGTGAACAAGCTTCCACGATCAGATGTGATCTTCTTGGGAACACCATGAAGAACGACTATCCAGGATACATATAGCTCTGCCAACTGGCTTGCAGTAATGCTTTCCTAAACAGCAAGGAAGTGAGCAACTTCGGATAGTCGATCAATAACTACCCATATGGCATCATGTCTAGATTGTGTCTTTGGGAGTCCAGTAATGAAATCCATACCAATTTCATCCCATTTCCACTCAGGAATTTTCAATGGTTGTAGAAGTCCAGCAGGCCTTTGGTGTTTAGCCTTTACACGACGGCAAACGTCGCACTCCGCAACAAAGCGAGCGATCTCTGGTTTCATTCCACTCCACCAGAATCTTTGCCGGAGATCTCGGTACATCTTGGTACCACCAGGATGGATAGACAGAGGGGATTCATGAGATTCTAGTAGGATTAGATCTTTGATTTTCCGACTATTTGGAACCACTATCCGGTTACTGAATTATAGGATACCTTGATCATTGACGGAGAAACATTTAGCTTCACCGATTGCAACACGTTCTTTGATCTTGGTAACTTCATCATCTTGCTTTTGAGCTTCCTTGATTTGGTCCTCGAGAGAAGATTTTATTTCAAGGTTAGCAAGGAATCCACAAGGAACCACTTCAAGGTTAAGACGCTTGATTTCCTCGTAGAGAGTAGGTTGGGCTTGTGAAATTATCAGATTATTGCAATAAGACTTCTGACTTAGCGCATCAGCAACGACATTGGCTTTGCCGGGTTGATAATTGAGACCCAAATCATAATCTTTGATGAGTTCCAACCATCGTCTTTGCCTGAGATTCAGATCTGGCTGGGTAAATAGGTACTTCAGGCTTTGATGATCCGAGTAAAGTTCGCAACGGTTACCGATGAGGTAATGTCTCCATTGCTTGAGAGCATGAACAACAGCAGCAAGCTCGAGACCATGGGTTGGATAATTGTTCTCATGTGGCTTCAACTGCCGAGAAGCATAGGCCACTACATGACCATCTTGCATCAACACACAACCAAGCCCTTGGAGAGATGCGTCACAATAGATGACGAAGTCCTTGCTTGTATCCGGAAGGACAAGCACAGGAGCGGCGGTTAGCTTAGTTTTCAAAGTTTGGAAGCTTTCTTCTGCCTTTTCTGACCATTCAAACTTCTTGTGTTTCTTAAGAAGATCAGTCATAGGCTTAGCTATCTTGGAGAAGTTCTCGATGAATCGGCGGTAATATCCAGCCATTCCAAGAAAACTTCGGACTTCCTTGACTGAAGTAGGTGACTTCCATTATAGAATGGTCTGAACCTTATCCGGTATGAAAACAACACCACTTGCAGACACAACATGACCAAGGAATACGAGCTCTTGTAACCAGAACTCACATTTGGAAAACTTGGCATAGAGACGATGTTCACGAAGTTTGGTCAATACCAAACGTAGATGTTCAGCATGCTCTTCTTTGTTCTTGGAGTAGATTAAGATATCATCAATGTATACCGAACTTGTCGAGATATTCCATGAAGAAGGAGTTCATGAGCCTCATAAATGTGGCAGGGGCATTGGTTAACCCGAAGGACATCAATGTATACTCGTAAAGACCATAACGAGTTGTGAATGCTGTCTTTGGGTTATCCTCCTTTCTGATCTTGATTTGATGATATCCTAACCTTAAGTCCATTTTGGAGAATACGGTGGCACCACTTAATTGATCAAAGAGGTCATTTATCTGAGGAAGTGGGTACTTATTCTTGATTGTCACCGCGTTGAGTGGACGGTAATCAACCACCAATCTTGGAATATTTGTATCCCGCTTCTTGAGAAAGATGGTAGGGCAACCCCAAGAGGATGTGCTAGGTTGGATGTATCCTAGACCTTCTAAATCTTCAAGTTGCTTCTTCAACTCAACCAACTCATGAGGAGGCATGCGATAAGGTCTTTTGGAGATAGGAGCAGTTCCAGGAACTAGCTCTATGACAAACTCCACAATTAGATCAGGTGGCATGCCAGGCAATTCTTCAGGAAAGACATCCGGGAAATCACAGACTACATGGACATCTTGGACCTCGAGAGCAGGTAGGACATCCATGGCATACAACTCCGACAAAGGTTTAAGAACTGCTTACGGAGACTTTGAACCATTGGTCCAATACTTGACAGTTATGCCGGCAGGAGAGGTCACAACAACTGTTCTAAGTGCACAGTCAATGACGGCTTGATACTTGGTTAACTAGTCCATGCACAAAATAACATCTATGTTAGTTGATTTGAGTGCAATGAGGGAAGTGGGAAATTTCTGATATGCTATATCTATCTCAACCCCATGAGTAATCCAGATGGTCTGCCAACGAGATCAAGGAGTACTAATCTCTAGAGGGGAAGACATTGCTTCAAAAGGTATACCATGCTCCCGTGCAAACTCTTGTGATATGAATGTATGCGATGCTCCAGAATCAAACAAGATTGTTGCAAGAATTGAATTGACACGGAGCGTACCCAGAATGACGCGTGGATCTTCTTGATCTTCCTCAGCAGTGACATGGGTCAGACGACCACGTCCAACACCTTGAGCTTTATCATTCTTCTTTGCCTGCTGATCGTTGTGTCCGACATCCCTTTGGGAACACTCCCTTGAGTAGTGACCAGGCTGAACACAGGAGTAACAGGTAACTCCAGTGTGAGAACCAGCAGGAGAACGAGAATTTGTTACACCAGTGTTTGACTGTGGCTGACGAGAATTATTGCCAGAGGACTTGGGTGCATAAGGATCACGAGGCACAACACTGTATGGAACAAAGACACGACGCTTCTTGTTACCAGAGGAAGAAGCACGAGAATTTCCTTCTTCACGCTTCTGAGATACTTCCATGCCCTTCCTTCCATGCTCCAGAGTAAGAGCCTGATTGTGCAAGTCCTGGAAAGAATGGAACTTGAAGGGCAACAACTCATAGCGAAGTGCAGGGTTAAGTCCCTTACGGAACAACTCTTGCTTATATTCATCATTGGTCACATCCCTGGTTGCATAATAAGCCAAGCGAGTAAACTCACGCCCATATGCTTCAATATCCATGCGCCCCTGAGTCAGATCCAGAAACTCCCTCCTTTTAAGATCCATGACGGGCTTAGGGATATAAGAGGCACGGAATTTTGCAACAAACTCTTCCCAAGTAACAACATGTCCCTGAGCTTGTAGGTTCAGAAAACCTTCCCACCAAACACCAGCCTCACCTTCCAGTTGATAGGTGGCGAAGTTGACACGGTCAGCGGGACGGACACGAAGAGCACTGAACTTGCGCTCTATGGTGCGGAGCCAATCATCAGCTTCAAGGGGCTCCTTGGAGTGGGTGAATATTGGAGGAAAAGAGCGAATGAAATCTCCAAGTGTGACACAGTCGTCAGGACGATGTTCAGTTTTCTGCGCCACACGCTCCAGAAGGCGTTCATTCCTCAGACGGTTGGTCTCAATGTTGTTGAGAACCTCGGCCATTGTGGGAGGTGGCGGAAGTTCCTATTCAGCATTGTTGTTTCCTCGACGGCCAATAGAACCACGAGTACCAGACGACAACCTGAAGAGAAAACAGAAACCATGAGAATGGATTCACCAAAAAGGTACATCAAAGGATGACAAAAACCATATCAAAAGATCATGGTAGAGGTGAACATGTGGGTGAGAATTATATCAATGCTTTAAGTATGGAAGTAGAGCAAGCATACAAAACGTATAAGCTACCAACTTAGATACAAACCATGACAATTGAATGCAAGCATGATACGATACCAACAAGTCACAGAAGAATAGAGAGCGGGATTAGAGGCATCCTTAGCAAAGTTAAAAGACAATGCTCAGGTGCACAGATTTAACTTGGAAACTCTAAGCCTTGCAACCAAGTACAAAGTACTAGGGAAAACAACCCAAACCCATATATCCTAATTGTTTTTGAAATGATAGATGAGAAGTGAAAACCTTTGCAAACAAACAAGGTAAGATAACTCAGAAATAGAACAACCTTGGAAAGGGAGTAAAAGGAGTCATATTCAGAGTTTTTCAAATGGTTTTAGCTTTCAAATAGTTTTATCAATCTCTAGACTCAACATCGACCAGCTAGAAGGGTTTCCTACAGGCAGTCCTGCTCTGATACCAAAATCTATCATGACCCGGGATCAGGGTTAGACAAATACCAGATCCTTATCTGATATAAACCTAACCTAAATTCCGAAGCACGCGGGGAAATATCGGTAACATTACAGAACGTACAAACCATACATTAATAAGGTAAACTCTTAAAAGAGTTACAAACCAGTCATACAAGCCAGGGGTCACAGACCCATCATTACAACAAACAACGGAAGAAAACAAGTTGTTCTAGACAACAAACTTAGCAAAGGGCCTAAGAGGCCATAAACAGAAGTAGCGACCCTTCCATAGATCCTAGGCCGCTACCCAGGAACCCCAACTACTCGTCGACTTCGATGTAGAAACCAACTTCAGTTGGAGTAGATTCATCTGTAGAGAGCATAAACAAAGCAAGGCTGACTACAGGGTGTACTCCGTGTAACACCCTCAGAATCGTCCCTATGCAAGTTTTAGCGCTTCCCGCCAAACCCGCATAGAAACGATTCAAAGGTGCCCACCAGGCACTTTCGTGCGGGTGGAAAACGAAGTAATATCATTACACAATAGTCCTCGATGGAACCCACCAAAACATATATATAACAACGACTCAAAGAGTCAAGAATACAGATGTACAACACAAAGATCCAAATCACCTTTAAAACAATATAGCGTCCGAGTACGGACAAGATGCAAATTGAGCTAAGAGCCCTGAAGAATAACCAATGGCGTCCATAACCCTGCCCAGGCCAAGCCGGAAGGGTAACCCTGCTAACGAAGTTGATCTCAAAACCTGCTTAAACAAAAGGGGTGCCGACAAAGGGCAAAGGAAAAAGAGAGAGCGGTCAAGATCGAGGCCAAGACAGCGAGGCTAGAATTCGCGGTCCTCGCCTACATAGGTATGGTGGATCAAGCGGCAAAGATGCACTAAACACCCTATAGAGACTCGATATAACTGTCGGCTATCAGAAAGGGATAAGAAAGACCTATTCGGAACCAACCTGATACTACCACCAAACATACCCATCCTGGTATTTCCCCCTCGAGACCAAACGAGGAAGTCAACCGAGGAACTCACAATGTGTGGCAGTTTTATTTATTCAGTTATCGTTGCAACAATTACTAGTCAGGTATAGATAGTCATCCTGATATAGTAAGCAGTGGGCACTCTTAGTTAACCATTCCATTGTAGTTGCAACACTTACTAGTCAGATACAAATAGCATGAGATATCCCCAAACCCAGCAGTTGTTGGTACTTTTATTTAGCCATTCCGTTGTAGTGAAGCTGATTACTAGTCATATCGGATACAAGTCAAATTATAGCAGTAAACTTTAGTTATAGTTGTCTATGATCGAGAACTGTGCTCCAAGTCGTCCATAACCGCGGACACGGCTTCTCGAAAAGATTCAACCCTGCAGGGGTGCACCAAAGTTCCCACACACACCTACACCCTTGTTGTCAGATCAGGTAGGTACAAGATCACAAAACATACACCCAACGGTATGTCGACGGGGTTTCGGACACGACGTTTCCCAGACCCAAAGCAAGCACGGGGGGCCACCCACTAAGCTACCCGCAACGAAGTCGACCGGTCTCGAGACGGACTCGGGGTTTGTAGACGGTCAGAAACGATGGGAACCCGAAAGTGTGGTGGGCTTGTCGATACAACAAACGTGTCACGATCCTAACGATGCAGTGCTCCTCGCACAATCGTAAATAAAGCAATAAAGCATGGCATAAGTACAGATAGTAATAAAGCCCCAAACTACTTTGTGGCCCCAGACAAGACTTGAATCAGGTACTAAATCGATGGGGGTGCCCACACACCCCACCTGTGGTTAGCGCGCTCGATCTCGGAACAGGTGTCAAGAACTCGGGGTCCTACGGGACACCAGTGAGCGGTTAAAAACCAAATATTGTCTATTACCCACCGGTGCCTCTGCATTTACCTACTTCAATTTTAGTTATTAAACAAGAATTAAAGTCTTGATCATCTCCAACATTAAACATGCGGCAATACTCCAACAACGGTGGTACTTGACGACACGCAACATCACTTGAGCAAGCGACTACGACGCGCAGGTCCAACTATCTACCAAACAACAGGTAATAGGATGTGTCCAAGACAATATAAGGCCGCAAGGGATATCACGGGTACAGAAACTAGAACATCGCAACACAGATAGCAATAGATCAACAGGAGGAAATAAAGACTATAAATGCAAAATAGGTAGAAGGGGAAGGGATGCTCGCCTGAAAACATTGCCGAAGGTTCATCCGAAGATCGGGTCAACACTCGCATCAACTCATCGGCCTAATCCGTGAAGAAGCAAAGCACTAGCAGAAACACCGGATGCAATATTTAATACTATGACAGAAGATCGGGCATGATGCATGTATGATGTATGACATGGCAAAGGTGCAATGCAATTAGATCATATTAAGCGGAACCGGGGTCCCGACATTTAATTAAACGGTCCAAGTTATTTATCTACCCCGCAAATTAATTGTTGGATTAGCAAAACCAAACATGGCTTCGGTTCGCTATGCCAGTTTAAATGAAGTCCGGAATAAGACAAAGATATCCCGCATATAGACTCCATATTTAATTATGAGATGAATTGGCATAATGCCCCCAAACCACAGACAAGTATGCATGCATGAACAATTTAATATGCATCAGTTGATAATGTCATATTATAAAAATAATGGGGTCTCGGATAGGGAATCACTCTAGGGTTCGGCGAACTTGGGCTCCGAGGGGTTCGGGGTCGGGTCTCAAGGTTCGACGGGAGAATGGCTCGACAAGATCGGTCTCGGACAACGGAAGTCGATCTTGTCGCATCCGAGAAGAAGGACTTGGTTGGCGTCGGGGGCACATCGGATCCGCCCTGGTCGGTGCCGATCTTGTCGTCACGAAGGTCTTGTCGGGTCGTCGTATCGGGTCGGTCTTGGCGTTCGGGAAGTAGAACTTGGCGTGCGACGTCGTCGGCATCGGTGCGGGAAGGAGGTCTTGCCGTTCCGTGTCGGTGACCTTGGCATCCGGGTTCTCGGCTAGCTCGGCGTCCGGGAAGGAGTACTAGTCGCACCGGGGTCTCGGTGTCCTCGGATCCGATTGAAGATCTTGGCGTTCGGCGGGATCGGTCTTCGGGTTCTCATCTCGTGTCGGCCTTGGTCTCTCAAATGGCCAAGAAGATCTTGTCGGCACGCGATCTTCGATCCGAACTTGGCGGCGGATGTTCACCGAAGCGCGAGCAACAAACCCACGGGGTATAGAAGACGAAGTCGACAGCTTAGCACAGAACAACATGAAGGCATCTTCTCAGATGGCGCTAGTGGTCTTCAGAAGATCGCGATGAAAGATCTGAGCCAACAAACACAGATACAAATTCGTTTAGAGGCATTTGTCACATCATACCCATCTGACTGATAAAAAAAAAGTGCTCCTTGTCTAGACAGGGCATCAGGGAGTTGCCTGCGGGCACGCGCAGGTGGACGACAGGGCCTGCCCAAGCGACGTCGACGACATGGCCTAGCCAAACGAGGAGCAGGAGGGCGGCACGGAGGAGCGTAGCCAGGGCGGCGACGCTGTGCTAGAGCGGACGGAGATGGGGTGGGGGCAGGGAGGCCATGGCCTTGGCGAGGAGGCGACCAGGCAATGGGGCACCGCGGACAGAGGGGATCCATGGCGGCCGGAGGCGGAACCGGAGGAAGGGCATGACGGTGCTGCAAGGACAGACGGCCGGAGCATGCGGAAGGCAGGGCTCGGGGGCAGCGCGCGCAGGACGGCGGAAGGAGAGGAGCCAGAGCAGGCGGCGGCCAGAGCTCTGCGGAGGAGAGGGGAGGGCGTCCGGAGCAAAGCGGAGGAGGGCTCAGCGGCGGGCAGACGGAGGAGACTCGGGCGAGGAGGCCGAGGCCGGGGCGAGTCGTCCATGCTGGTGATGCCTGGAGAGGAGGAGGCGAGCTTGGCCGGGTGACGAGAAGGCGGAGGGGAAGCCCGACATCGAGGTGGGGGAGGGCGCCCTGGTGGCGGTTCCTGATGAGCGCTGGCGGCGGCGGGTGCTCAGGAGAGGAGCGGCGGTGTGAGAGCAAGGAGAACGTGGTGGGGCCAGGGGAATCCCGATACGGGGCAGCGGTCGCTGTGCCGCACAGGCAGGGGAGATGCGTGTGTGTGTGTGTTTGTGTGTGCTGCGCCGATGGGGTGAAAGAGGGAGTGGTGACATGTGGGATTTGGGTGGTGGCGGCTGGGTGTGGGGGAGAGAGGGTCTGAGGCTGATGTGGCGGCATGGGAGTGGAGGGAGTTGGGGAAGTGGTGAGGTGGCGGGACGGGGTTGGCCGGGGTGATGAGAAGGCGGAGGGGGCTGGGTAGGATTAGGACTAGATATTTTTAGACTAGGGTTTGGAGGTGGCCGACTGGGTCGGATCGGCCCGGTACGGCTGCCCCTAAAAATAAAATAAATATTTTAATATTTAAAATGGGGCTTTTGAAAAACCGTTGGTAGACAAGGCAAAATATTCCGGAGACCCGGGTTTTGTGTTTGAATAAAGACGGGGAGTTCAGAAGACAAAAATAGATTTTTCGAAGATAGTTTTATGCAAACAAATGCAAGATGACATGACGATGCTCAAATGCAATGTGGCATGATGACATGAGCATGCGGTCATGATGATGCAATGCACAAAAACAACGCGATTTTCTAGTAGTGGTTTTTGCGGGGCGCCACAATTCGACACCACTAACAATGGATCTCGCCCTCGAGATCCGCCTCATGGTACCGAGAAGAAGGGCGGCGATCTGAATCTTCTCGCATCGTGTAGATCCTCGCGACACCACTAACAAGAGGTCTTTGTCCGTGATCGTCGAGGGAACACTCCGGGAACAAAAGGTCGAAGGTAGAGGTATCAACAAATGAAGCCACCTCTAACTCTGATAGAAAGAGAGAACCGATGCATTCTCATCCACTTCAATGTACACAAGCGAATAGAGTGAGTATTCGGCATGGGGGACAATCCATCACGCACCCAAACTATTACTCTGCACAATCAGTATAAAAGCGTGCAACCATTCTCGGAATCAGACTGAAGATCTTGACAATCGAGGTTCGGAACAAAGGAGTGATGCAGGCTCTGCATCGGATCTGGCGTAGATTATGTCGTCGCGTCAGAAAGCACCGGAAGGCACAAGAAGGAACAAAGAGAAGTCCACCAGACGTAGGATTCCTCGGATAGCACGAAGACCAGATGTAGCAACACCGTTACCAAAGGAGGAAGCGAAACCCTGAAGGTACGATGGAACCCAACCACGAGAAATCCTGGACTCGAAGAGAGAGAAGAGAGCGGATTCAAAACACGCAGAGGTGAGAGGAGAGCAGCAGAGGGGTAAGGAGTAAAATCAGACCTAATCAGAACTATCCAACCGATTTTGCAAAAATAGTTTTGACACTCTACTTCGGCCGTTAGCTAGGTTATCCTACAGGCTGGACTTGTGGGGTATCGCAACTGCTGAGCTCTGATACCACTCTGTAACACCCTTAGAATCGGCCCTATGAAAGTTTTAGCGCTTCCCGCCAAACCCGCATAGAAACGATTCAAAGGTGCCCACCAGGCACTTTCGTGCGGGTGGAAAACGAAGTAATATCATTACACAATAGTCCTCGATGGAACCCACCAAAACATATATACAACAACGACTCAAAGAGTCAAGAATACAGATGTACAACACAAAGATCCAAATCACCTTTAAAATGATATAGCGTCCGAGTACGGACAAGATGCAAATTGAGCTAAGAGCCCTGAAGAATAACCAATGGCGTCCATAACCCTGCCCAGGCCAAGCCGGAAGGGTAACCCTGCTAACGACGTCGATCTCAAAACCTGCTTAAACAAAAGGGGTGCCGACAAAGGGCAAAGGAAAAAGAGAGAGCGGTCAAGATCGAGGCCAAGACAGCGAGGCTAGAATTCGGCGGTCCTCGCCTACATAGGTATGGTGGACTGAAGCGGCAGCGCAGCATGCACTAAACACCCTATAGAGACTCGATATAACTATCGGCTATCAGAAAGGGATAATAAAGACCTATTCGGAACCAACCTGATACTACCACCAAACATACCCATCCTGGTATTTCCCCCTCGAGACCAAACGAGGAAGTCAACCGAGGAACTCACAGTGTTGGCAGTTTTATTTATTCAGTTATCGTTGCAGCAATTACTAGTCACGTATAGATAGTCATCCTGATATAGTAAGCAGTGGGCACTTTTAGTTAACCATTCCGTTGTAGTTGCAACACTTACTAGTCAGATACAAATAGCATGAGATATCCCCAAACCCAGCAGTTGTTGGTACTTTTATTTAGCCATTCCGTTGCAGTGAAGCTGATTACTAGTCATATCGGATACAAGTCAAATTATAGCAGTAAACTTTAGTTATAGTTGTCTATGATCGAGAACTGTGCTCCAAGTCGTCCATAACCGCGGACACGGCTTCTCGAAAAGATTTAACCGCAGGTGCACCAAAGTTCCCACACGCACCTACACCCTTGTTGTCATATCGTAGGTACAAGATCACAAAACATACACCCAACGGTATGTCGACGGGGTTTGGACACGACGCTTCCTGGACCCAAAGCAAGCACGGGGCCACCCACTAAGCTACCATAGCGAAGTCGGCTGGTCTCGAGACGGACTCGGGGTTTGTAGAAGCGGTATGGATCGGGAACCCGAAAGTGTGACTGGGCTTGTCGATCTGTAAAACGTGTCACGATCCTAAGCAGTCTGGTGCTCGCACAATCGTAAATAAAGCAGTAAAGCATGGCATAAGTACAGGATAGTAATAAAGCCCCAAACTACTTTGTGGCCCCCAGTACAGTACTTGGAATCAGGTACTAAATCGATGGGGGTGCCCACACACCCCACCTGTGGTTAGCGCGCTCGATCTCGGAACAGGTGTCAAGAACTCGGGGTCCTACGGGACACCAGTGAGCGTTTAAAAACCAAATATTGTCTATTACCCACCGGTGCCTCTGCATTTAACTACTTCAATTTTAGTTATTAAACAAGAATTAAAGTCTTGATCATCTCCAACATTAAACATGCGGCAATACTCCAACAACTGTGGTACTTGAGGACACGCAACAGCACTTGAGCAAGCGACTACGACGCGCAGGTACAACTATCTACCAAACAACAGGTAATAGGATGTGTCCAAGGCAATATAAGGCCGCAAGGGATATCACGGGTACGGAAACTAGAACATCGCAACACAGATAGCAATAGATCAACAGGAGGAAATAAAGACTATAAATGCAAAATAGGTAGAAGGGGAAGGGATGCTCGCCTGAAAACATTGCCGAAGGTTCATCCGAAGATCGGGTCGACACTCGCATCAACTCATCGGCCTAATCCGTGAAGAAGCAAAGCACTAGCAGAAACACCGGATGCAATATTTAATACTATGACAGAAGATCGGGCATGATGCATGTATGATGTATGACATGGCAAAGGTGTAATGCAATTAGATCATATTAAGCGGAACCGGGGTCCCGACATTTAATTAAACGGTCCAAGTTATTTATCTACCCCGCAAATTAATTGTTGGATTAGCAAAACCAAACATGGCTTCGGTTCGCTATGCCAATTTAAATGAAGTCCGGAATAAGACAAAGATATCCCGCATATAGACTCCATATTTAATTATGAGATGAATTGGCATAATGCCCCCAAACCACAGACAAGTATGCATGCATGAACAATTTAATATGCATAAGTTGATAATGTCATATTATAAAAATAATGGGGTCTCGGATAGGGAATCACTCTAGGGTTCGGCGAACTTGGGCTCCGAGGGGTTCGGGGTCGGGTCTCAGGGTTCGACGGGAGAATGGCTCGACGAGATCGGTCTCGGACAACGGAAGTCGATCTTGTCGCATCCGAGAAGAAGGACTTGGTTGGCGTCGGGGGCACATCGGATCCTCCCTGGTCGGTGCCGATCTTGTCGTCACGAAGGTCTTGTCGGGTCGTCGTATCGGGTCGGTCTTGGCGTTCGGGAAGAAGAACTTGGCGTGCGACGTCGTCGGCATCGGTGCGGGAAGGAGGTCTTGCCGTTCCGTGTCGGTGACCTTGGCATCCGGGTTCTCGGGTAGCTCGGCGTCCGGGAAGGAGTACTAGTCGCACCGGGGTCTCGGTGTCCTCGGATCTGATTGAAGATCTTGGCGTTCGGCGGGATCGGTCTTCGGGTTCTCATCTCGTGTCGGCCTTGGTATCTCAAATGGCCAAGAAGATCTTGCCGGCACGCGATCTTCGATCCGAACTTGGCGGCGGATGTTCACCGAAGCGCGAGCAACAAACCCACAGGGTATAGAAGACGAAGTCGACAGCTTAGCACAGAACAACATGAAGGCATCCTCTCAGATGGCGCTAGTGGTCTTCATAAGATCGCGATGAAAGATCCGAGCCAACAAACACAGATACAAGTTCGTTTAGAGGCATTTGTCACATCATACCCATCTGACTGATAAAAAAAACAAGTGCTCCTTGTCTAGACAGGGCATCAGGGAGTTGCCTGCGGGCACGCGCAGGTCGACGACAGGGCCTGCCCAAGCGACGTCGACGACATGGCCTAGCCAAACGAGGAGCAGGAGGGCGGCACGGAGGAGCGTAGCCAGGGCGGCGACGCTGTGCTAGAGCGGCCGGAGATGGGGTGGGGGCAGGGAGGCCATGGCCTTGGCGAGGAGGCGACCAGGCGATGGGGCACCGCGGACAGAGGGGATCCATGGCGGCCGGAGGCGGAACCGGAGGAAGGGCACGACGGTGCTGCAAGGACAGACGGCCGGAGCATGCGGAAGGCAGAGCTCGGGGGCAGCGCGCGCAGGACGTCGGAAGGAGAGGAGCAGAGGCGGCGAGCTCTGGAGGAGAGGAGGCGTCCGGGCAGCGCGACGGAGGGGCTCGAGCGGCAGGGCCGGACGGAGGAGACTCGGGCGAGGGAGGCCGAGGAGGCCGGGCAGGTCGTCATGTGGTGATGCCTGGAGAGGAGGAGGCGAGCTTGGCTGGGTGACGAGAAGGCGGAGGGGAAGCCCGACATCGAGGTGGGGTAGGGCGCCCTGGTGGCGGTTCCTGATGAGCGCTGGCGGCGGCGGGTGCTCAGGAGAGGAGCGGTGGTGTGAGAGCAAGGAGAACGTGGTGGGGCCAGGGGAATCCCGATACAGGGCAGCGGTCGCTGTGCCGCACAGGCAGGGGATATATATGTGTGTGTGTGTGTGTTTGTGTGTGCTGCGCCGATGGGGTGAGAGAGGGAGTGGCGGCAGGTGGGATTTGGGTGGTGGCGGCTGGGTGTGGGGGAGAGAGGGTCTGAGGCTGATGTGGCGGCATGGGAGTGGAGGGAGTTGGGGAAGTGGTGAGGTGGCGGGACGGGGTTGGCCGGGGTGATGAGAAGGCAGAGGGGGCTGGGTAGGATTAGGACTAGATATTTTTAGACTAGGGTTTGGAGGTGGCCGACTGGGTCGGATCGGCCCGGTACGGCTGCCCCTAAAAATAAAATAAATATTTTAATATTTAAAATGGGGCTTTTGAAAAACCGTTGGTAGACAAGGCAAAATATTCCGGAGACCCGGGTTTTGTGTTTGAATAAAGACGGGGCGTTCAGAAGACAAAAATAGATTTTTCGAAGATAGTTTTATGCAAACAAATGCAAGATGACATGACGATGCTCAAATGCAATGTGGCATGATGACATGAGCATGCGGTCATGATGATGCAATGCACAAAAACAACGCGATTTTCTAGTAGTGGTTTTTGCGGGGCGCCACACTCCGCAAGACTTATGGATAGTGGAGTTATTTTGCATAAAGCTATCTTTTGTTTTCAAAACAAGAGGGAGAAGAAACTCGTCTAGTCAGATTATTTTCAAAAGGGGATAAGAAGACTACAACTCTAGCTGTTCGAATTCATCTTCGATATCCACCAAGGACCATCATCAACTGAACCTCTCTTCCTTGACTACCCCCTCAAACAACCCCGAGGAAGTATTCCGGATCTCACTTTATTTGGCAAGTTTTATCATTCGGTTATAGTTTTCTATGATCACAGAATCCGTTCCCAAGTCTTCCATAACCGTGGACACGGCTTTTCGAAAAGATTAATAACCCTGCAGGGGTGCACAACTTTACCCACACGTACCAACCGATTTTTAATGCCAAATTATTAGCCCTCTTCCTTGGAAGGCTGGCAGAGAGTGGTTTACCACGACCTTTACCTTGCTTTCGCCGATACCATGAGTCACGCACTAGGGAGATGCCGCCATAACGGGTCAAGTCCCGAAGCCGGTCCCTAATGATGTGCGCAGGGTTTAGGATTACGGATGTCGAGCATCTCTTGTTCTTGGCCACGCTTACCTACCTGTTATGAATGCACCTCCTTCACCTCCATTCAAGAACAAACAAGATGCGTATGTCGAATGGAAAGCCCGAACTATGTGACTCATGGAATCTACTAGGCAAGTTAGTTGGTCGAGGGGGTTTCCAGGCCCCCGTGTGGTTGTACGCTCGTCTTGGTTCAAGAGGCGAGAACGTCAGATCCTAAGGATGGCAAGTATGGGACTATAAAAACCACAACCCACGTGGCCTCCCATACAAGCCTTAGCATGTTTATTATCCAACTCTGATCACATCACACATCCTACCATACTAGATTCATTCGCATCTCCGGTGCATCATCTGAATGATCAACATCGGAGCACTAAGCATGGCTAAGCTTGACTGAACTGTGGCACTAGCGATGCTCATAAGCCAAACCCTAGTTATTCTAGGAGCAGTGGATCAGGTAGTATAGCTCACAAAGGAAAACATGCATCAGATAGGATTACTCTATCTACTGATAAAAGACCGTTGGACCAAATGCATATGACGAGAATGAAATACTTTATAAACATAGGATTCATATGTATGAGTGGGGCTTCGCTTTCCTTGTCCGTTTGTATGAGTGGGGCTTCAACACATGGCATGTGCAATGCTCATACAATATGAATGATATGATAAGTTGAATAGTGTTAAAATGAACCCTAGAACATGCTTGGTCACTTTAAAGGGGGTCCGAGATGTCCAAACCCTAAAACAGGGGGATCATCGGAATCACCTATGGAGTTCAATTGGTTCTTCTAATTAAACTTGCCATCAAATTTGATTAATAATGTATGATTATAGCTTAGTTGGATAGATTTCATTTTTATGATCATTTTGGTATATTATTTGTATTTTTTGATTTAAAATGAATTAGTTATGAATTTCCCAAATTTTAATTCATTTTAAATCATTTTTGGAATATTTGAAATAATTTCCAAACTTGGGCCCACATGTGAGACTTTTAATAATTTCAGAAAATATTTTTAGAAAATAATAAAACCCTGACAGGTAGGGCCCACCTATCATAGATTTTCCATTTACAGAATTAATTACAGAATGAAATAAAAGAAAAGAAAAAAGATATATGACATCATGATGATGTCATGCTGACATCATCGATGAACTTGCTCTTAGATCGACGATGGAGCTGGCAATTTAGCGCACATGAGAGGCTGTGGTGATGGCGTTGGAAAGAGGAGAGCAAGGCGAGTTGAACTGTGGTGGCGCTGCCCTCAAATGGTCGCCGGAGACGGCGATGCAACGACTGCAAGCGGCGGCGGCTTCGGGCACACACGGGGAGAGCGGTGCAGGAGGAGAGGGAAGCAACGGGAGGGTGCGTTAGCACCGTGATCTCACCGCGAGCACGTCAGGGTTGGAGGCGAGGCTCGGGGAGGCCGGACGGTGGCGGATCGACGGCGTGAACTGTGGCGGTCGTCATTGCTTTGAGCTCGATTCCGAGGAGAGGACGGCGTCCCATCACGCGAGCTTCGAGGGTAAGGACGAGGGCGGCATGGCGCATCCAACAGTGGTCTCAGCGTGGCGCGGGGTGGCCGGAGGCGTCAAGGACAAATGGTGGCAGATCTAGGTTTCTTCGGCCATGGCGCAGGAGAGCTAGGGAGAGGGGAAGAATGGCGGGCTAGGGTTCTCTGGCGGCGAGGCGAGGTCCTTATAGGCGCTGGCGGGCGGAGGCGCGCATCTTAGCGCACGCTGGCGACGGAGGCGCCTCCAGCGAGCTTCTTAGCTCGATCCACCGGCGAGGAGGACGACGGGGAAAAAACAAACGAAGAGGTATGGGCCTGGTGGGCTGCGCTAGGGCCCAGGGTGGGCTGGCTGCTGGCTGCGCTGGGCGGCAGAGAGAGAGAGGAGAGGTGGGCTCATCCCAGTAGCTAGGTTAGGTTTAGATTTTTCTGTTTTCTAATTTCTGTTGGTATTTTGAATTCAAATCTGTTTTGAATAATTTCAAATTACAGAAACTTTTATATAATATCTAAAAACACTAAGGAACCTTCAACACCATTTGGGCTCCATTTTTTTGAGAATTTTCAAAATATGGAAACCATTTGAATTGATTCAAAGAGAGAGGGGAAACTATTATGGTTTTATTTGGTATTTGTTTGTTTAAACCAAAATGCAAGTATAATGCATGCATGCTATGATCAAACATGTTTTTATTAATACTAGATGATACCCCGCACGTTGCGGCGGGAAATTAAGTAAACTTTCATGTGAAGAAACACAAAGGAGATGAGCATGAACACCGCATCACACATGTGCCTCTGATATGCATTAATTTTCTCAAGTCAAATGTCACCAAACTACACTATATGATTACAGTAAGTAGCAAAACTGCTTAATAAGTGACCGACTTACAATAAGAGAATAATCTTATATTTTTTTGTGCATAGCTTCTTTCCAGTATACTTTTCACATGTAAACATTCATGTGGAATTCACTTAGATATTTTAAAAATAAAAGAAGCATCTTCCGATATCCATAAACGTATAAATAAACCATATAAAAAAGGTAAAAGAAAAATAGCTCTTAAGATAATCAACAAAAACTATCAAAACTATCTGATTATAGTGTAGGGGTTCGTAGCATGGAAAACAAAAATTTTCTATCACATACAAACAAACAAGCCAAGATCTATCTACTAGATTGTAGCAACGAGTCGATGGTATAACTTACCCTCGAAGATTCCAAAGCGTTTAACGAGAGCGGATTCTCGTGGGTGATGTAGTCGTACTCTTCCCGATCTCAAGATCGTGTAGACGATCCTTCCAGCGCCACGTTCCTAAGGCGCTCCATGATCGGTCACACGTTCGATTACTCGTGAAGACCTTCCTCTCCCTTGTTCCAAAGAAAATGTGCGGAGGTTGTAGCACTCTCCTCGCGATTCCGGCAGCACAACGGCGTGGTACCGGAAGTAGAGGGGAGATCCCGCAGGGCTTCGCCTTAAGCCGGTGCGAGTATGGTGGAGCTTATGAGAGAGGCTATTAGTGGTCTAGTAATTAGACACACCAATTAGAAGGCTCTAAACCAATTAGAAGGCTCTAAACTGGCTAAAGCAATTAGAAGCTCTAAACCAAAACGGCTCTAAACCGGAGATCTAGAGTAGAAAGTTATGTGTCTATGGGAGCCGCCCTCCTTATATGGGAGGGGTCCTTGGCGGCCAGGGAGGGAGTCCCTCCCCAACTCGGCCTAGGGTGGCGCCTGGAGGAGCCCAACTCCTCCTCCGGTTGGTTCCAACTCCTCTTGCTTGTTTCCCACGCTTGTTTTGGCGGTTTGACTTTCAAATGGACATTTGACTTTTCTGTTTTAGGATTCAATTTAATCCTTTATTTGGGACAGCAAGAACACTTAGTACATGATGCAATCATTCAATGAGCAATGACACATTCATGTACCCTTCCCCGGTCGGACAATCCGGAACCTTCTAGAACATTCGATGAAAACACGGAATCATTCCCGAACTCAAAACAGGACTTTCCTTATATGAATCTTATTCTCGGACCATTCCGGATCACCTCGTGATATCCGGATCCCATCCGAGACTCGAACAACATTCGGTCTCTTTCTCATAATACCATAACTACTCAAACAACGTCGAATCCTTAAGTGTGTCTCCCTACGGTTCGTGAATTACGCGGACATGATCGAGACACTTCTCGAACAATAACCAATAGAGGAATCTGGAAATTCATATGGCTCCCACATATTTCTACGATTACTTTGCGTCGAATGAACCACTTACATACGATACCAATTTCCCTTTGTCTCACGATATGTTACTTACCCGGTTATGATCGTCGGTATCTCGCATACCTAGTTCAACCTTGTTCTTGATAAGTACTCTTTCTCGTTCCGTGATATGTGATCCCTTGTGACCAAGTCACATGCTTGCAAGCTAATTGGATGACATTCCAAGAGAGGGCCCAGTATATCTATCCGTCATGTGGATGGACAAATCCCACTCTTGATCCATGTGTTTCAACCAATACTTTCCGAACACTTAATGCCACCTTTATAGCCACCCGATTACGGTGTGGTGTTTGATGTCATCAAAGCATCCATCCGGTAAAGGTGATATGCATGATCTCATGGTCGAAGGAATTAGGTTACTATGTATCAGAAAGCATATAGCAATTGAACTAATGAAATGACTTGATCTTTATGCTACGCTTATCTATAGGAGTATGTCCACCATATCATTCTCCTAACGATATGATCTTGTTGTTGATAACATCTCAATGTTCATAATATGGAAACCACAATCATTAATCAACCAACAAGCTAGTGAAGTATAGAGGCTATACTAGGGACTTCAAATTAAGTTTACAAATCACACAAGTATTAATGGTTTCCTTGTTAATACTATTATAGCATGAATGTAAACATTTATCATAAACACAAAGATATAATAATAACTACATTTATTATTGCCTCTAGGGCATATCTCCATGATCTCCCACTTGCACTAGAGTCATCTAATCTAGATTACATGGTAATATACCGAACACCCATGGCAGTTTGGTGTTGGTCATGTTTTGCCCTCGGAGAGGTTTAGTCAACGGATCCGCCACATTCAGATCTGTGTACTTTGCAAATCTTTATATCCCCATCCGGATATGTTCTCGAATAGCGTGAAAACGCAGCTTGATATGCTTGACTTCTTGTGTGACCTTGGTTCTTGCGCATTGGCTATGGCGCCCATGTTATCACAGAGATAGACATTGGGTCCAGGCACTTGGAACCACCCAGCTGTAATGAACTCTTTCATCCATATCGCTTCTTGTGAAGCCTCCAAGCGACCATGTATTCCGATTCAGTTGAAGATCTCGCCACAACGCTTTGCTTTGCACTCCTCCACTAAGCTGCACCATTCAAAATAAATACGATCCGGATTGTGATTTAGAATCATCCGGATCGGTGTTCCAACTAGCATCGGTGTAACCATTAACAACGAGCTGTTCATCACCTCCATAAGAAAGAACCATATCCTTAGTTCTTCTCAAGTACTTAAGGATGTTTTTGATCATTGTCCAATGATCCACTCTGGATCACTTTGATATCTGCTAGTTAAACTAACGGCATATGCAATGTCGGGTCTAGTACATAGCATGGCATACATTAGAGATCCTATGGCTGAGGCATAGGAGTCTTACTCATCCTTTCTCTATCTTCTGCCGATGTCGGACTTTGAGTTTTACTCAAGGTCGTATTAGCAACATGGGCAAGAACCCTTTCTTGCTTTCTTCCATTCCAAATCTCTTTAGAACTTTGTCCAAATATGTACTCTGTGACAATGATATTTGGCGTTTGATCTATCTCTATAAATCTTTATGCCTAATATGTAAGCTTGTCGCCAAGATCCTTCATTGAAAACTATTATTCAAATATTCCTTGACACTATTAAGAAGGTCTACATCATTCCCAATCAACAATATGTCATCCACATACGTATTAAGAATGCTACTGAGCTCCCACTCACTTTCTTGTAAATACAAGCTTCTCCATAAGTTTGTATAAAACCAAAACTTTTGATTACCTTATCAAAACGTTGATTCCAACTTCGGATGCTTGCTTCAATCCATAGATGGACCGTTGAAGTTTGCATACCTTGTTAGCATCTATAGGATCGACAAAACCTTTGGGTTGCATCATATACAACTCTTCATCAATGTCTCCATTGAGGAATGCTGTTTGGACATCCATCTGCCATATCTCATAATCATAATATGCAGCGATTGCTAACATAATCCTCACAGACTTTAGCTTCG
Source organism: Avena longiglumis (assembly GCA_030063025.1). Lineage (NCBI taxonomy): Eukaryota > Viridiplantae > Streptophyta > Magnoliopsida > Poales > Poaceae > Avena > Avena longiglumis. The sequence goes on from CP125975.1 coordinate 368,023,280, forward strand.
CTACTGGTGAGAAAGTCTCATCGTAGTCAACTCCTTGAATTTGTCGAAACCCTTTTGCGACAAGTCGAGCTTTATAGACAGTAACATTACCATCAGCATCTGTTTTCTTCTTGAAAATCCATTTGTTCTCGTGACAGCCTTCCGCCATCCGTAAGTCCACCAAAGTCCATACTTGGTTTTCGTACATGGATCCAATCTCGGATTTCATGGCTTCTTGCCATTTATTGGAATCTGGGCTCATCATCGCTTCCTCATATGTCTCGGGGTCGGTGTTGTCTACCACCATGACATTCATAACGGAATCATACCAATGGAGTGGTACGAGTTCTCGTTGACCTCCGAGGCTCAGAGCAACTTCAACGAAGTTTCATGATCATTATCATTAGCTTCCTCCCTTATTGGTGCAGGCACCACAGGAACTTCTTCCGGTCTTTGCTACTCATAATTCGAGAAGGTTCAACAACCTCGTCGAGTTCTACTTTCCTTCCAGTCACTTCTTTCGAGAGAAATTCCTTCTCTAGAAAGGATCCATTCTTAGCAACGAATGTTTTGCCTTGGATCTATGATAGAAGGTATACCCAATAGTTTCCTTGGGTATCCTATGAAGACGCATTTTTCCTTTGGGTTCAAGCTTGTCATTGTAACTTCTTTACATAGGCTTCGCATCCCCAAACTTTAAGGAGCGACAATTTAGGTTTCTTCCCAAACCATAATTCATACGGTGTCGTTTCAACGGATTTAGACGGTGCCCTATTTAAAGTGAATGCGGCTGTTTCTAATGCATAACCCCAAAATGATAGCGGTAAATCTGTAAGTGACATCATAGAACGAACCATATCTAAGAGAGTTCGATTCGACGTTCGGACACACCATTACTGTGTGGTGTTCCCGGTGTCAATTGTGAAAGTATTCCGCACTTCTTTAAATGCTCGCCAAACTCGTAACTTAGATATTCACCTCCACGATCGAGCGTAGAAATTTAATCTTCTTGTTACGTTGATTCTCTACCTCACTTTGAAACTCCTTAAACTTCTCGAAAGTTTCGGACTTATGTTTCATGAAATAGATATATCCATATCTACTCAAGTCATCCGTGAAGGTAAGAACATAACGATAACCACATGACGCTACACTCATTGGACCACACACATCGGTATGTATGATTTCCAATAAGTCCGTAGCTCGCTCCATCATACCAGAAAATGGAGTCTTAGTCATTTTTCCCATCAGACATGCTTCGCATCTTTCAAGTGATTCAAAATCAAGTGATTCAAGAAGTCCATCGGAATGGAGTTTCTTCATACGTTTCACTCGATGTGACCAAGGCAGCGATGCCACATATAGGTCGAATTATCGCTGATTTCAACCGTTTAGCCTCAATGTTGTTGATATGTGTATTTCCACTATCGAGATTCAATAAGAATAGACCATCTATCAAAGGTGCATGTGCATAAAACATATTACTCATATAAATAGAACAACCATTATTCTCAGATTTAAACAAGTAACCGTCTCGCAATAAACAAGATCCCGATATAATGTTCATGCTCAACGCAGGCACCAAATAACAATTATTTAAGTATAAAACTAATCCCGATGGTAGATGAAGGGGTAGCGTGCCGACCGCGATCACATCAACCTTTGATCCGTTTCCCACGCGCATCGTCACCTCGTTCTTCGCTAGCTTCCGTTTATTCTGCAGCACCTGTTTCGAGTTACAAATATGAGCAACCGAACCAGTATCAAATACCCAGGCACTACTACGAGTACTAGTGAGATACACATCAATATACATAATAACATGTATATCAGATATACCTTTCTTCTTGATGTTGCCGTTCTTCAGATCCGCCAAGTACTTTGGGCAATTCCGCTTCCAGTGACCTTCTCCCTTGCAGTAAAAGCACTCAGTTTCAGGCTTAGGTCCAGCCCTGGTCTTCTTCGTCGGCGTGGTAGCTTTCTTACCACCCTTCTTGAAGTGTCCCTTTTGCTTAGACTTGCCTTTCTTGAATTTGGTGGTCTTATTGACCAACAACACTTGGTGCTCTTTCTTGATCTCCACTTCTGCAGATTTCAACATGGCAAAGAGTTACAACGCTTTTGTTCATGTTGCATGTTGTAGTTCATCACAAAGTTCTTGTAACTTGGTGGTAGTGATTGGAGGACACGGTAAATCCCCAAAGCATTAGGAATCACTATACCCAAGCTTTGAAGTTTGTTTGCGTGCCCAGACATCTTAAGCACATGCTCATTGTGAGCTGCCCTCTTCCATCTTGCGGTTAAAGAACTTTTGAAGCCTCATAGCTTTCAATTGCCATGAGTCTCAAAATCAATTTGAGATCCTCGACAATATCATATGGGTCTGAATCCTCAAACCTTTTACGAAGCTCGATTCTAAACCATACAAGATAGCACCTTTGAACTATGGAGATCTTGATTCTTAGGCGAGGTAAACATTCTTTACTTCATCGGAAGCAGTGGCTGCAGGTGGGTCACCCAGCGGTGCATCCAGCACATAGGTCAAATTACCAGCTGTGAGGACAATCCTCAAATTGCGGAACCAATCCGCGAAGTTGCTTCCATTGTTTTTCAACTTTTCTTTCTCTAGGAACGCATTAAAATTGATGGTAGGGGCTGCCATTGATCTACAACATATTTGCAATAGTTTAGACTAAGTTTATGACAAATTGAGTTCAAATTAATAATAAAATTAAACTAGGTGAACTCCCACTCAAAACAATATCCCTCACATTGTTTTAGTGATCACACGAACCAAATCCACCACATCAACACCGATCATCACGAGAGTTGATATAGTTTCAATGGCGAACAATCATCATGTTCATCATATCTACTATACGATTCATGCTTTACCTTTCGGTAATCCGTGTTCCGAGACCATGTCTGTACATGCTAGGCTCGTCAAGATCAAACCTTAGTTTCTGCATGAGCAAATCTGGCTTGCTCACGTTGTATACACTTGCAGAATCTAGCACACCCGATCATCACGTGGTGCTTCGAAACAACAAGCTTTAGCGGTGCTAACTAAGGGTGAACACTTTATGATTTGAAATTGATGTGCATGAGGGATCATCTTATAATGCTACCGTAAATCTACTAAGCAATACAAGATGCATAAAGGATTAACATCACATGCAATTCAATATATATGTGATATGATATGGCCTTTCTTCTTCGTGCCTCCGATCTCCATCTTCAAGCACGAACATGATCTCCATCATCACGGCATTGCATCAAGGTCAATGACGCTTCTCCATGGTTGTCGTCCACCGCTTCAACTATTACAACTACTTTGAATAGACACGGGTCTTAACATAAATTAAAGACAACCATATGGCTCCACGCGGTTGTCGACTTACAATAAGGAACATTGCATACATCAAATATAATCACAATCATGGCCATATCACATCACTGCACACCCCTGCAAAACAAAGTTAGACGCTTCTACTTTCTTTGCATATTTTACGTGGTTTGGGCTTTCAATAAGTGTCGTTCTAACTTACGAACAAGAACCACAACATTGATACTAGCATTGTTGATCACCCGTTGTAAATTGGATCTTAACTATGCTAGGAGAAACATGCACCATAAAGCCACTTATGCAATACAAGTTACATGTCAAGCGTGGAGCAAGTCTCATGAACGATGTCATGTAAGGTTAGCCCGGGCCGCTTCATCCCAACATACCGCAAGATGCAAAGTACACAAAAAGCAATCTACAATAAAAGCATCAACGCCCACAATGACCATTGTGTTCTACTCGTCTGCAGATCTACATATAGACACGGCTCGATACCCTTTGTAGGGGTTCGTAGCATGGAAAACAAAAATTTTCTATCGCATACAAACAAACAAGCCAAGATCTATCTACTAGATTGTAGCAACGAGTCGATGGTATAACTTACCCTCGAAGATTCCAAAGCGTTTAACGAGAGCGGATTCTCGTGGGTGATGTAGTCGTACTCTTCCCGATCTCAAGATCGTGTAGACGATCCTTCCAGTATCACGTTCGGCAGCGCTCATGATCGGTCACACGTTCGGTACTCGACGAAGACCTTCCTCTCCCTTGTTCCAGCAGGCGGCGGAGGTTGTAGCACTCTCCTCGCGATTCCGGCAGCACAACGGCGTGGTACCGGAAGTAGAGGGGAGATCCCGCAGGGCTTCGCCTTAAGCCGGTGCGAGTATGGTGGAGCTTATGAGAGAGGCTATTAGTGGTCTAGTAATTAGACACACCAATTAGAAGGCTCTAAACCAATTAGAAGGCTCTAAACCGCTGGCTAAAGCAATTAGAAGCTCTAAACCAAAACGGCTCTAAACCGGAGATCTAGAGTAGAAAGTTATGTGTCTATGGGAGCAGCCCTGCCCCTCCTTATATGGGAGGGGTCCTTGGCGCCAGGGAGGAGGAGTCCCTCCCAACTCGGCCTAGGGCTGGCGCCCGGCTGGAGGAGTCCAACTCCTCCTCCAGGTTGGTTCCAACTCCTCTTGCTTGTTTCCCCAGTTTCTTGTTTTGGGTTTGACTTTCAAATGGACATTTGACTTTTCTGTTTTAGGATTCAATTTAATCCTTTATTTGGGACAGCAAGAACACTTAGTACATGATGCAATCATTCAATGAGCAATGACACATTCATGTACCCTTCCCCGAGTCTTGGGACAATCGGAACCTTCTAGAACATTCCCGATGAAAACACCGGAATCATTCCCGAACTCCGAAACGGGACTTTCCTTATATGAATCTTATTCTCCGGACCATTCCGGATCACCTCGTGATATCCCGGATCCCATCCGAGACTCCGAACAACATTCGGTCTCTTTCTCATAATACCATAACTACTCAAACAACGTCGAATCCTTAAGTGTGTCTCCCTACGGTTCGTGAATTACGCGGACATGATCGAGACACTTCTAAGAACAATAACCAATAGAGGAATCTGGAAATTCATATGGCTCCCACATATTTCTACGATTACTTTGCGATCGAATGAACCACTTACATACGATACCAATTTCCCTTTGTCTCACGATATGTTACTTACCCGAGGTTATGATCGTCGGTATCTCTGCATACCTAGTTCAACCTCGTATCGATAAGTACTCTTTTCTCGTTCCGTGATATGTGATCCCTTGTGACCAAGTCACATGCTTGCAAGCTAATTGGATGACATTCCACCGAGAGGGCCCAGTATATCTATCCGTCATGTGGATGGACAAATCCCTCTTGATCCATGTGTTTCAACCAATACTTTCCGAACACTTAATGCCACCTTTATAGCCACCCAGTTACGGTGTGGTGTTTGATGTCATCAAAGCATCCATCCGGTAAAGGTGATATGCATGATCTCATGGTCGAAGGAATTAGGTTACTATGTATCAGAAAGCATATAGCAATTGAACTAATGAAATGACTTGATCTTTATGCTACGCTTATCTATAGGAGTATGTCCACCATATCATTCTCCTAACGATATGATCTTGTTGTTGATAACATCTCAATGTTCATGATATGGAAACCACAATCATTAATCAACCAACAAGCTAGTGAAGTATAGAGGCTATACTAGGGACTTCAAATTAAGTTTACAAATCACACAAGTATTAATGGTTTCCTTGTTAATACTATTATAGCATGAATGTAAACATTTATCATAAACACAAAGATATAATAATAACTACATTTATTATTGCCTCTAGGGCATATCTCCAACATATAGAACTAATGTTAGAGAACCATTCCACAAATTAGAGTACCTAGCGATGACTGTTGTTTATACTTCATAAGCACAAAATATGTTGGACCTGACACCCTTATCTCTAAAAATCATAGCTGTGAAAATGATGGTGTAGCAATATTGACCAAATCTCTGTAGTTTTCCTTTTCGAGAATCACATCTCCATAGTTTGAGCAGGAAAAAATATATATTCATGAACCAGTACACATACGAAAATCTGAGTTCTATAAGAATACATATGGGCTACTATATGTAGACTTAGAGAGAAAACTTGGCATACCTAGTGGAGATTTACAGCCGCATACTTAGTTGCTTTGTATGGTAATGATAGCAAGATCACACAATCAGAAACTTGAGAATACATAACTGCTGACATGAGTTTCTTACACGCTGCATTGCGTCCAGTATAAGCCTTTGTTGACTGGATCAAGTTGATTATCCAGATTGGGTTGCTTATGTGTTGAATGAAGCCAAACCATAATGAATAGATAGAAGAATTATGTACCAAATTGGGGTGGATCGATCAACTATGGCATCAACAATATTACACGGAGGTATAGGGGAAGCATCAAGAACAATGGCAGCTTCTTCCAAACTGTCTGCACATGACAAATTCGAAAAGTGACCAGCTTCTCGGCAGATGAAGAATGCTCAAAAAAGTGGTAGAGAGAAATTGTGCTGAAGCTCGGGGAACAACGATGGTCAATATGGCTAGAGAATCCCTCTGTGGAGTAGGGGTTTTTATAGCACAATGTCTCCTCAGATCTTTCATCAGCTTCAACACAGGTTGCTCAAATGCCTCCACAAATTTCTTGTTGTAGAGATCGTGGAGGAGAGAAAATGGTGAGGTATTAGTGTGTCAAATATTTGTTGTCATTGACTCAAACATAAAGTTCTGGATTGCACTGCTTAGCATGGAATTAGTTAAGTATCCGACAAACATTTTTTTTAGGAATCCGGCAAAAGAATTTCCGAAGTAACCAAATGCAAGGTAGAATACATACAAAAATTGGTAAGTCGAATCATATATTTTATGTGACTAACAGTTGATGAGGTGGCGAAATATTCAGAAGATTTTATATTTGCCATATTCTACTTCAAGATTAACCCAGAGGCTTAAAATAATAATTGCTCAACTGAAACAACAGGTTTAGCATACATACGAAGACCTTGAGAATGACTGCATATTATTTCAAAATAAAGACCTTAGTCCTTGAAGCTTGAGACTAAATAGTTATAACTTTTTTCCTTAATCCAAATCTGAATGAACATTATATATAAAACGATCCAAGTTAACTTGAAGGTTACGTAACTGTTTCTGGATCGTACTCATTAGCTCAAGCCCTCTCATGCCCAAAATATCTTGTGGCGTATCAATTATATTTTTCCAATCTCCAGTTGGTTCTGATCCTACAGAAAATATTAAAGGATGCTAGTTTTATAGATGAGAAAAATAAAACAGTTAACTGTGCATTCACCTGAGATCTTCAGGTCCTACTCCCCTGTGGCTCCCGGCATGATACACTTGAGTAGAGATGGCAGGTCATCAGAAAGAAAATAGCAGGGGATCAAGCAAATAGAGACATCTCTTCTCCTTTGGCATAGCTTGGAGCCGAGAAAAATGACGGAGCAGAGGATGAGTCAATGGACAATGCACTGGATGCACCTTGAGTCCAAATCAGCAGCATAAAATTAGTTAGCGCAATTGAGTAGGCGAGCACGACAACCATCCCCGGCGGACCATATCCTGACATTGCTGTATATTTGGTGGAAGCATGGACTCAAATTGGTTTATAGGAAGAAGAAGAGGAGGTGGAAGAAGGAAGTGGAGAAGGCGGCCAGGTGGTAGAGCCGTTACAGGTTTACTGGATCTTTATTTTGGGAAGCGCGTGCGAATAGGAAGTGATAGTATACTACACAAGGAAAAGAGAAGGCAGCAAATAAACACCCTTTTTAGAAAACTGACGTGGCAATTCGAGTGGGGGCTGCTGAGGTGGAAGGGTGATAGCCAACAGTAAGAATTGGGGTGATGTGGCATGCTTGCATGTTGAGAGAAATAGGCTAGTGGGGGACTCCTATTTAGATATAGAATATTACACAAAAGGTGGTATGTTACAATAGGTAAGTTGTTCCTCTCCTTCTCGTGGTCTCTGTGCTAGGCCATCCAATGCTAAATATTGGTATTGACCATTCCTGGCTAGTGTCATATCCTAATTAGAATTATTTGTTCTGCTTAGGGTTCAAATCCCTCTGTGGATTAGATATCTGATGATTTGGATCAAGTTTTGATGGTCCATAAGCATGATAAGTGGTTGTTAGCTGTGGCTTGCTGCTTATGATTAGCTGTGGTGATGTTAGTGGTTTACCAGATGATTCTATGGATTAATTTTGATATGGTTCAGATGGTAAGGTTGCTCTAGAAGCAATACTTGGGAAATCTAGTGGTTTAATAGCTCACCACTATCATTACTCGGTTAATGATAGTGAGTGTTGTGTGATGAAGTCACTGTATTAGTACTGTTGGCTTAAGAATTCATATATAGCTTGAGATCAAATGGTCTCTTACAGTGAAGATATGTATATGGATTTTCCTGATTATGATTCTTGTGATGTAAGGAAAATGATTTTATAGTTAGCTGTGAGTGTAACTGTGAAAGTTGAATGTTTAACATGCTTAGTTTAGAACTGTTCTTGTGACACCATCCTTGTATGGCACACAAGATTAGATTCTATTACTGGGTTTGGTTTTGTTCAAGCTTAAAATTAGCTTGGCATTATAGATAAGTGGAATTCTCTTTCCTTGCATCCCTAGAACCCATGATGTTGGTATGAGGTTTAGGGATTAAGTCTTTATCTTGTTGTTTCTCATGGATTGGTTCTGGTAGTGATACCAGCTACTGTTTCTTGAATCAAAGTTGGGGTAAAATGATTGTAGGCTTGATAACTTATATAGATCCATACGATTAAATTCTAAGGTGCTACTCCTATTTTAGAGATGTGCCTAGTAGTTTAGATCTTGTCTATATTCATTCTTGAAATGAAATATAGCTGGATAGCTAGGATCAATGATGTTGCCCTTAGATCCTAGTTGGATCTTTATAGTTTTCTTATTGCTTTTAGTGTTTAAAACTTCAATGATGGAATCACCCCACTTGGGTGTTTTTTTGAGAAGTGGAGTATGAGACAACTCATAAATATTTGTCTAGCTTAGACAGATAGAGTATGTGATGGTCTGGTACTACTCACCACACTTGGTTGTTGTTGTTGATCTTGTGGCTAGCTTGATCTGGTGCTCCCCTTGGTACTTCCAGTTTCTGGCTTGTCCTTGATCTAGCCCTTCACCTCCTGGTCCTGATGGCTTGATCTTGGTCTTGATATCCACCTGATCCACCCCCTCCTTATGTCACCATTTTGGTGATGTGATCCAGGGTTTTGATTGGTGTGATCTTGCTTGGCTTGGATTTGGTTTAGCTGGGCTGCTGTTCTTGGTGTGTATGAACAAGGAAATGGTGTGGGGATGCCTCCCACGGCTGTGCTGATGGTTTTGTATGTGTGTGTGTGTGTGTGCAGTTGTTGTTGTGGTGCTAACATCACACACCATGCAGTTTGGTGTGTGCTGCCTGTGTACCTGCTGCACACCTTGTGGATATGCTCTGAATTTGAAAGTTACTCTTATCAGATTACCTTTTACTTGGCTGGTGAAACTTGCCCCTCCCTTGCTGTTTATTTGGATTATGTCTTGTAATTATGAAAGATTTATTCTTTCATATTGGTGAAATTTTCCCCTTCGAAAGATGACTCAATGATGATCTTAGAACAGTGCACTTCACTGTCAAATCTAAGAGTATAATAATTTTAATCCTTAACTTTTCTTTCTTTTTAGTTTATGTTTATTTTGCAGGTTACGGACTTGAAGATCAAGACTTTAGTTTAGGTTTTCTTTTCTTTATAGAATAGTCACTTGTAATGTTTCTTTCATTCTTTTGTAATTTTATTTTTATTCTGTTGTAATATTTTTATTTAATTCTTTTGTAATAAAGATTGTACTATTACTTAATATATAAAGATTATTCTTTTATTTATTTACTATTGTAAAGTTTGTTGCTCATTTACATAAGTTACATTTTTGTAACTTATTTATTAAAATTATGTAATAAATATTCATTTTATTGATTATGTTATTTATTTAAGGTTTGAGCTACTAATCATCTTCTCTTGACTAAATCAAATCACTCAAACCTAATTCTTAATCCTTTTGATTTATAATTCAAACACTCAAGTTTTAAATTCAAATTTCATTCCCCAAAACACTTTAATCCACAAAGATCATATCAAAGTCTATAACAATCATCCTTCAAGACTATACCTAATCTCAAAGCATGAAGGAAACTTTGATCACTTTAGAGTTTTTATTTGGCGAAAAATTACCCACATTTTTACAGATGAATGCATGCAATATCATAAATTCCTAAATCTACCCTTTGTTGGTTCCTAAATGCTGGGATGTTACAGACTTCCCCTTTAAATTAAACTTCGTCCCGAAGTTTGTTGAGATGTACATGAATAGTTTTGGATAGGCTTTTCTTAAATCCTCTTCTTTCTCCCAAGTGGCTTCTCTTTCGGGGTGATGTTCCCACTATACCTTGTAATATTTGATTGCCCTATTCCTCAACCTTTTCCAGTTTTCTTCCAAAATTTTACAGGGCTTTTCAACATAGGTCAAGTCTGCTTGTAGTTCTATATCTTGATGTGTGATTGCATCATCTGGAGCTTTCAAACATTTACGAAGTTGTGACACGTGGAAAACATTATGCACTTGAGCCAATCTTGATGGTAACTCTAAAGCATAAGCTATAGTTCTGTTCTGACTCAGTATCTTGAAGGGTCCGATGTATCTTGGACTCAATTTTCATTTAACTCCGAACCTTTTCACCCCTTTTATTGGACTTACTTTCAAATATACCATGTCTCCCACTTCTGGATGCCAAGATCTTCGACTTTGATCAACATAACTTTTCTGCCTACTCTGAGCTATTTTCAGTCTATCCTTGATCTTATCAATGATATCTTGTTTTTCCTTGATATAGTCTGGCGCAAATTCCTTGCTGCTTCCAGGCTCATACCAACATATTAGTGATCTACACTTCCTTCCATACATAACCTGATATGGAGCTGCCTTCAGACTACTCTGATAGCTATTATTGTAGGAAAATTCTGCCAATGGTAGATGATCTTCCCATGTACCTCCAAAATCTAATGCACAAGCTCTTAACATGTCTTCCAGTATCTGATTTGTTATTTCTGTTTGACCTCCTGTCTCTAGATGATAGGATGTGCTAAAATCTAAATTTCAACCAAGTGCTTCATGCAATTGCTTCCAAAATGCTGAAGTAAACACGGATCCCCTATCAGTTACGATCTTTTTGGGCACTCCATGCTTACTTACTATCTCTTTGATGTAAACTTCTCCTAACTTCTCGGCATTATCTTTCTGATTTACCGGAATAAAATGTGCACTTTTAGTGAGTCTTTCCACAATTACCCATATCATATCCTTCCGTTTAGGTGTCATGGGCAATCCTGTGATGAAGTCCATACCTATTTCCTCCCACTTCCATTCGTGAATTTCCAAAGGTTGTAATGGTACTGCTAGACTTTGATGTTCAGCCTTCACCCTTTGGCAAGTATGGCATTATGATACATATTTAGCAATGTCCCTTTTCATGTTATTCCACCAAAATAGTTCTTTCAAATCCATATACATCTTAGTACTCCCTGGATGTATAGAATATGGTGTTTCATGTGCTTCTCTAAGTATGACATCTCGAATCTCAGTCACATCTGGAACAGAAAGACGATCTTGGAACCACAAAGACTCATAATCTCCAAGGCGAAAAACTGATTTTTGCCCTTGAGATATCCTCCGAATTTCCTCAGCAACGAAAGGATCTTCTGCTTGATGTCTAAAAATTTCGTGCTTAAGATCACTGTCCTGCTCTGCAACTACCTGCATAGTAGCTAATCCTCCAAGAACCTCTGTTCTAATGAATTGAAGTTCTAATCTTTCCAAGTCCATTTTTAACTCTTTTGGTAGCTCCCGATTGCTAGGCTGAATGTATGCACTTTTTCTGCTTAAAGCATCTGCTACAACATTTGCCTTTCCTGGAGTATAGTTGATTGTTAAATCATAATCTTTGATTAATTCCAACCAACGTTTCTGCCTCATATTCAACTCCTTTTGAGTGAAGAAATATTTAAGACTTTTATGGTCAGTGTATAACTCACATTTGGCTCCATAAAGAAAATGCCTCCATCCTTTCAACGCAAAGACTACTGTTGCTAACTCTAAATCATGAGTTGGATAATTGACTTCATGTGGTTTCAGTTGTATTGAACCATAAGAAATCACCTTCCGATCTTGCATTAACACACAACCCAAACCTTCTTTAGATGCATCACAGTATATTATAAAGTCTTTCCCTGTTTCTAGAACTGCTAAGATTGGAGATGTGGTTAACCTGGTCTTCAACTCCTGAAAACTCACTTCACATTTCTCATCCCAATTGAATGGTGTATTCTTTCTTAACAATTTGGTCATTGGTCCAGCTATTTTAGATAAACTTTCAATGAATCTACGATAATAACCAACCATCCCTAAGAAACCTCGAATTTGTTTCACGTTAGTTGGTGCAGTCCACTCAAGTACTGACTGAACTTTCGATGGATTTACAGCAATTCCATCCTTACTGATCACATGGCCGAGGAATTCTACCTCATGTCACCAAAATTCACACTTACTGAACTTAGCATAAAGTTTATGTTCCCCTAGAGTCTACAATGCTATTCTCAAATGATCAGCATGCACTTCCTTATCTTTGGAATATATCAGAATATCGTCAATAAAGACTATGACAAACTTGTTCAAATATGGCATGAAGATTTTGTTCATCAGATTCATGAATATTGTTGGTGCATTGGTCAAACCAAATGGTACTACTAGATACTCATGGTGTCCATATCTTGAGGCAAATGCTGGCTTGGGAACATCCTCAGGCTTGATTTTTATTTGATGGTATCCAGATCTTAGGTCGATCTTTGAAAATACTCCGGCTCCTTTCACTTGATCAAACAAATCTTGAATTCTTGGTAAAGGATACTTATTCTTTATAGTAACGTTGTTCAGATTTCTGTAATTTCCACACATTCTTCTTCCTCCATCCCTTTTATCCACAAAGATTACTGGTGTTCCCCATGGAGATACACTTTCCTGAATAAATCCTTTTCTGGCTAACTCATCAATTTGCTCTTTGAGTTCTTTTAATTATTTGGGTCCCATCTTATATGGTGCTTGAGCTATTGGTGTTGTACCGGGAATTAAGTCAATAGTGAACTCTATCTCCCGATCTGGTGGCATTCCAGGTAGCTCTACTGGAAAAACATCTTGAAATTCATTTACTACAGGAATATCTTCCAATTTGACCTCTTTCATTGAGTTCAACTGCAGATCCACCATGATATGACTGTGCTTATCTGCTTGGTAAACTATCCTTGCTCCACTTGGAGTTTTGATGGAGACAGTTTTCTCCTCACAATTTATCTAAGCCCCATGTTCCATCATCCAGTCCATCCCCAGCACTACTGCAATTCCCTTCAAAGGAATCACATAAAGGTCTGCAAAGTATGTACAACCACAGATCGAGATAACCTGATCTTGTTTAATGTGGTGTACAATCACATCCCCCCTGTCGTAACTACGGTCATACGGCTTTCTAACGTTGCCCTTCTAATCCCGAACTTATCACAAAATTCTTCAGAAATGAATGAAGTACTTGCACCAGTATCAAATAGAACTTTGCCGGGATTGGTAAGGATATTGAGCGTACCTATCATTGCATGCTCCGAATTATCCACCTCCTCGAGGGTTGCATAGATCAACTTCCCGGTAGGTTTGTTCCTTGGTTTGAATTCTAGATTGGGCTTGGGCTTGCTTGCTTGTATCCTCTTTGTTTCCTTCTTAGCTCTCTTCCTTCTATCCTCTTGGACATTCTTGTAGTCATCTTCGAAAGTAATAGCTGCATCTAGCAACTGTTGATAAGTTTGCTTATTAGCCAACCTCAACTGCATCCTCACAAATGGATTTAATCCACGCAGGAAACGCTTCTTCCTCTTTTCCTCCATATTAACTTCTTCCTCAGCATAACGAGACAGTTGACTAAAATCCCAGATATACTTCATAACACTAGTACATCCCTGCTGCAGCTCCTCAAATTCTCTTCGCTTCAACTCCATAACACTCTCCGGAACATGATATTCATAGAATCTCTGTTTAAACTCTTCCCAGGTGTACTCCCTTCCTGGTTGTTGCATGGCCAGCTGATTCTCCCACCATGATGCTGCAGATCCAGTCAGAAGATGAGTTGCATACCTCAATTTCTCCTCATCATTGCAACCTACAGTCTTCAGCTTTCTTTATGTATCTGCTAGCCAAATTTCTACATCCATTGGTTCAGGAGCTAATGCAAAAGGTAACGGCCTTGCATTCTGGAAATCAAATAGACTCAATCCTCCACCTTCAGGTGCCCTCTGATTTGCTCGTCCCAACAACTCCTCCATGAACTTGTTCTGGGTCTCTTGCATCATTTGCATACACTGCATAAAGTTCGGCTCCATTAACGGCCTCATTGGTGGTGGTGGTAATGCTCCCTGACTTGCTGCATCTGCATCGGCCTTCTCCTTGTCCTCACGTTCCATATGATGTTGCTCGGATTCGGTTTCTACACCCGTATCCATGACCCTCTAGTCCTGCAACATAAAGTGAATACTCATAATTACATCATGCACATGTGTTCTGAGCTCGACTTTACGCACATAACTAGTCACACAATGAAGATCCAAGGAAAATCCAAATATGCATTTCACATATTATACATAATATCATAATAATACAAAGTCATTACAACATATACCATATAGGTATAATCACAACACTACCTTATTCATCAAACTATCTTATTTCTTGGAGTACAATACACTGTACTTGATACCTCTAAATAGTTGCCTACTTCTAGTAGTAACTACGCTCATCATACATTCCTGATGTCCAACCGTGATGACGTGTCATTCGTCGCACAGTTTGTGGAACAAATGGCCTTCCCGAAGGAACATACTCAGTATCTGAAGTGTCAGGAATTGAGTCATTACTCAACCTGAGCGCATTGACTCCCTCCAGCTCAGCTGAAAAGTCTTCAGAAACATATTCAACATTATCTCCTGCCTGCATCTCCTGAGCTTCATTCCTTGAGTTGTCAACAGGATACGCAGATCCTGCTGATCCCTAGGTGCTCCTTTGGGCAAGATAGTTAAACACCGGATAATGTATATTCCCTGGGTTTTGAGAAGATGTTGATGATTAAAACACTCTCTCCTTAGGATCTTCTTCTTCATCCTGATTATCTATCGACATGGCATTTCTACTACTGTTACTAGGGTTAATTCTTACACCCATCCAGCTAGATTGTCCAACATTTCTGTCAGAACCATCTGTGGACATCTGGTGTTCATGAGATCCTTCATATGATCCCCTTCTCCAACCATAAGAATTCTCAATAGGAAGTTCTGAATCAGAACCATCCTCTGAACCCTGTGGTACTGCATACCTCGTATCCATAGTAGGATCATGTATAGGTTTAGGACTTGGTGAATAAGGATATGGTATAAAAGATTCAGGATCTATAGGTATATCCTTAAAGATAGGTGTTGCACTACTACTTGCTTCCTTCTCTAACTGGAATGCTAACTGCTTCCTCCTTTCCGGATCAGTTAGATCCTCTAACATGTCATTTTTATCTTCGACAATCACTTGATGTGTCTTATAAAAAGATGCAACAAGTGTTCGGTATCTATCCATAAACTTGGAAGCTAACTTAGGATGCTTCTTAACCAAAGTAAGATGATCTGGTACGGGCTCCGAGTCTATAGAATCATGGGGTATCACAGAAAATGTGCTACCCACTAACTCCTTGGCTTTATACTCCCGGATATTAGCTATCCCCTCCACAACGGCAACATGATATGCTGCCTAGTGACTCCTACCTTCACCTATAGGTAGATCGTGATATAATCCAAGCTCCTCTAGAAGTTGGATACTCACACGATACTTGGATAACATCCGACCATCATGGTAAGTTATAGTGTTCACTGGAATTCTAGTTGGACAACTAAAAATATCTAAAATTTGAGGAAGTTGGTCTGTGAATGATCCTTGATAATCATCAAGAGTCTCCTCTTTTCTTACCAAAGTCTGTTTTGGAAACTTTGGTGCCATAGCTCTGTATATCAAGAAAATAATTTTTATTAGTAACCAATAATATATTGCATCATAACAAAGAATTATTGCTCCAAAACATATAACGATATTCTCATTTGAATACCCATTATATTTCTTTTAGATAATTGTTTATCGTTGCTACACTCTCCTACAGGTAATACCCTTACGAGGTTTCCAACCTAAGGTCAAAGCAATTTGCTCTGATACCAACTGCGGTGACCCAGCATACCACTGCATGTGTAGTACACTATAGTCATTGACATGACACCCACAGAACACCGTTCTGTAAATATCACATCCCTCAGAGTGGTATAACAGAAACATTCCGGGTCCTTATTACAAACATACACACGTTATTATTATTACAATACCGGAAGTTCAAGACTTCCAAAAGATTCAACTTACAAACCAAAATATAAGTGTTTTAGCGGAAGTTTCATATTTAAAACTTAAACCCCAAATTGAGCTCAACAACTTATTGCTATATATTGTTCATGTTGCTCGGCTCAAGTGGCTATTAGAACTATAGTAATTATTTGGACTCTTGGAACTCTCCTCCGTAGACGATGTCATAGTCCTCCCCTTCTATGGCTCCATACAGGTTGGGCTCTTCATAGAAGACCTCGTCTTGGCTCTCAGATGCATACATTGGGGTATCTTCGGGATTCTCAGAGTCTAAGCAAGGATTCAAAGGAAAGGATGAGTAACAGCGTTACCCAGCAAATTCATTATATGCAAGGTAGGAAGTTTGATGCTCTATCTACCACCTCGGACTATCAGTCTTTGGCACTATGCAATTTTTGTAAATCTTTCTTCAAAGGTTGATTTTATTATAAAAAATCTATGACCATCAGCCTTCACAGGTTGACCAGAACTTTCATGGAGTTCCTTTCCTGCCGCGTTCATAGCTCCTTCCCGGAACACGGAGTAACAAGTTACAATTCTTACACTCTGCAGAGGTGCGTTACTTTTCCCATGAGAGATCAACTCCTTGTTGCACAACCGGTCGTACTTTCCCGTCTACAATTCCATGATGTGGGGTCCAGTAGTTGGTCCAAGACAATTACTACCCTCTCTGTGACCTCATATGTCTGCACGATCCTTCGGGGCTGGCTCACCTTCGTTAAGCACCCTTTCGGGTAGGCTAAAACCCTGATGAGTTCCCGAAGACTCTATGACCTAGTGATGCCCGGAATAATACCATTTACATGGACTATATCCCTAAACACCATTCATAGATAATATAGACACCAAAAGTGTGGGGCGTAAGGGTGCCCACCCATATGTTGGATCTGCACAAGGAATCACAACGTCACGTTAAGGTTGTCTTGCCTCCATACAAGAGGAAAAGGATACAGCTGACTTCTCTGTCCCATTCCAAATCTCATGGTTAACGCGTAATATACGACGCTAGAATCACTGATGTCATGGGTTATTAATCCCTAATTGTCCATCATTATTGCAATTAGAACCCTAAGTTCTATTGCTCCATCATATCATCACTTAGGATGATATCTAAGATTTAGTATCTTGAGAAAATAATGTTTTCTTTTTTCTATAATATAGATGATAACACACAATTCGCAAATACTTTGATAAAGACTCTTCAAAGGACATGAGCAAGTGATGAACTTTCCTTTTGATGGCAAGGTAGTGAAGTCTGATGCTTGCACTGGACCTTGAGCTTTTATGTCTACAAAAACATCATTATTGCCCGGTAAGGACAATATTTAAGAAGCAAAATGATTATGCAAAGTAATGTAATGCATTATTTAATTTTATGTGAATTCTCCCATTATTTAAATTACAAAAATTCTTTTTAATAATAAAGGATTTTTAAATATTAATTTTTAATATTTATTGAATATTGTATTCTTTTATTTTATTTCCTTTTATTTGAATTTTATTAATTTAATAATTCCTTTAAGAATTATCATTTAAATACCAAAATTGTTATTAAATATTTGTTTAGTATTTTTCTAAAATACTAAAATATTATTATATAATGAAAGTGATTTTTATTTATTTTTATCATCTTTCAATAATTTTGTAAAATTCCATAAGGTATATTTAGATTACAAAATTCTTAATAAAATTTATATGTCTAAAATTTTATTTCTTAATTGATTTGGATATTTTAGATTATTGTGAATCCAAAAATATTTTATTTATAATTTTTGATTTTTATTTTATTTTATGGGATTTATTTAAGTTCAGGGGCATTTTGGTCTTTTTCCATTTATTAAAACAGGATTTAAGTGATTTGGACTGACTTTTTGGGTTTATTGGGCCCTTGTGGCCTAGTAGGGAAAAGTCAAAACAACACCCCGAAGGGGTCTTGGCCCAACCAGCCCAACTCACCCTCCGTCTCTCCCTCGATCTCACCTCTCTTCTTCTCCTCCGCCGACCCCATGGTCAGCGATGCTACCGCCGGCGATTCGTGCCGCCGTGGATCTTCCTGGACACCGTCGTGGTGCATAGGGTGGTTGTCAACCCTGCTTCACCCTTCTGTGCAATTCGATTTGGACCTGGAGCCCTCCTATGGCCAGATCGATTCTGTTCTGAACCCTAGGGTTTGGGTTGGCGTTGGTGCTGCCGCCGCCGCTGCTATCGTGTGCCGTGGTGATGCTCCTCGCCCTAGGCGTGGCTATGGTCGCCGCAGTGGTGTTGTGTGGGTCGCAGCGCCCCCTCGGGGGTGCTCCCCATTCTGCCATGTTCGCCGGCCTTCTCTGCTTCCTCTCCTATTCTTCAGCGAGGACCATAGGTAAGTTGTTCCTCTCCTTCTCGTGCTATCTGTGCTAGACCATCCCATGCTAAATGTTGGTATTGACCATTCCTGGCTAGTGTCATATCCTGATTAGAATTATTTGTTCTTCTTAGGGTTCAAATTCCTCTGTGGATTAGATATCTGATGAGTTGGATCAAGTTTTGATGGTCCCTAAGCATGATAAGTGGTTGTTAGCTGTGGCTTGCTGCTTATGATTAGCTGTGGTGATGCTAGTGGTTTACCAGATGATTCTATGGATTAATTTTGATATGGTTCAGATGGTAAGGTTTCTCTAGAAGAAATACTTGGGAAATCTAGTGGTTTAATAGCTCACCACTGTCATTACTTGGTTAATGATAGTGAGTGTTGTGTGATGAAGTCCTTTGTATTAATCTTGGCTTAAGAATTCATATATAGCTTGAGATCAAATGGTCTCTTACAGTGAAGATATGTATATGGATTTTCCTGATTATGATTCCTGTGATGTCAGGAAAATGATTTTATAGTTAGCTGTGAGTGTAATTGTGAAAGTTGAATGTTTAACCTGCTTAGTTTAGAACTGTTCTTATGACACCATCCTTGTATGGCACACAAGATAAGATTCTATTACTGGGTTTGGTTTTGTTCAAGCTTAAAAATTAGCTTGGCATTATAGATAAGTGGAATTCTCTTTCCTTGCATCCCTAGAACCCATGATGTTGGTCTGAGGTTTAGGGATTAAGTCTTTATCTTGTTGTTTCTCATGGATTGGTTCTGGTAGTGATACCAGCTACTGTTTCTTGAATCAAAGTTGGGGTAAAAATGATTGTAGGCTTGATAACTTATATAGATCCATAAGATTAAATTCTAAGGTGCTACTCCTATTTTAGAGATGTGCCTAGAAGTTTAGATCTTGGCTATATTCATTCTTGAACTGAAATATAGCTGGATAGCTAGGATCAATGATGTTGCCCTGAGATCCTAGTTGGATATTTATAGTTTTCTGATTGCTTTTAGTGTTTAAAACTTCAATGATGGAATCACCCCACTTGGGTGTTTTTCTGAGAAGTGGAGTATGAGACAACTCATAAATATTTGTCTAGCTTAGACAGATAGATTATGTGATGGTCTGTTACTATTCACCACACTTGGTTGTTGTTGTTGATCTTGTGGCTAGCTAGATCTGGTGCTCCCCTTGGTACTTCCAGTTTCTGGCTTGTCCTTGATCTAGCCCTTCACCTCCTGGTCCTGATGGCTTGATCTTGGTCTTGCTATCCACCTGATCCACCCCCTCCTTATGTCACCATTTTGGTGATGTGATCCAGGGTTTTGATTGGTGTGATCTTGCTTGGCTTAGATTTGGTTTAGCTGGGCTGGGCTGCTGTTCTTGGTGTGTATGAACAAGGAAATGGTGTGGGGATGCCTCCCACGGCTGTGTTGATGGTTTTATGTGTGTGCAGTTGTTGTTGTGGTGCTGACAGCACACACCATGCAGTTTGGTGTGTGTGTGCTACCTGTGTGCCTGCTGCACACCTTGTGGCTATGCTCTGAATTTGAAAGTTACTCTTATCAGATTACCTTTTACTTGGCTGGTGAAACTTGCCCCTCCCTTGCTGTTTATTTGGCTTATGGCTTGAAATTATGATAGATTTATTCTTTCATATTCGTGAAATTTTCCCCTTTGAAAGATTACTCAATGATGATCTTAGAACAGTGCACTTCACTGTCAAATCTAAGAGTATAATAATTTTAATCCTTAACTTTTTTTTCTTTTTAGTTTATGTTTATTTTGCACGTACCAGACTTGAAGATCAAGACTTTAGTTTAGGTTTTCTTTTCTTTATAGAATAGTCACTTGTAATATTTCTTTCATTCTTTTGTAATTTTATTTTTATTCTATTGTAATCTTTTTATTTAATTCTTTTGTAATAAAGATTGTACTATTACTTAATATATAAGGATTATTCTTTTATTGATTTACTATTGTAAAGTTTGTTGCTCATTTACATAAGTTACATTTTTGCAACTTATTTATTAAAATTATGGAATAAATATTCATTTTATTGATTATGTTATTTATTTAAGGTTTGAGCTACTAATCATCTTCTCTTGACTAAATCAAATCACTCAAACCTAATTCTTAATCCTTTTGATTTATAATTCAAACGCTCAAGTTTTAAATTCAAATTTCATTACCCAAAACACTCTAATCCACAAAGATCATATCAAAGTCTATAACAATCATCCTTCAAGACTATACCTAATCTCAAAGCATGAATTGATCACTTTATAGTTTTTATTTGGCGAAAAATTTACCCACATTTTTACAGATGAATGCATGCAATATCATAAATTCCTAAATCTACCCTTCGTTGGTTCCTAAATGCTGGGATGTTACACAAAGATAATGATCAATAAAGACCAGAGATCTTGTCTCACCTAACTACAAAGGAGAACTAAAAAGTTGTAAGCAAAAAGAAGAAGAAAACTAAATCTAAACGCAGTGCTAGCAAAAGAGAACACTCACAGAACATTAAGAGTGAAAACTAGAGTGTTCTAGGCAATGAAGAACAGGGTGTGACTTCTCCAAAAGAATTGTGCTAGGATACAACCAACTTATTACAGCAAAGAAAGAAAAATAAAACTAAAAACAAATACTAAGACGCTCCAAGAACAACACATAGTGCATGAAGCAATAAAAATATAGTGTCTTGAAAGAAGACCTGAGATTTTTGTTGATGAAAGAAGGGGGTGCCTTAGGCATCCCCAAGCTTTGATGCTTGTACTTCTTGAATATTTCTTGGTATGACATGGGAATCCCCAAGCTTGAGCTTTTGTCCATCCTTCGTCTCATCACATCATTCTCCTTTCCCTACACTTGGAAACTTCCTTCGTACAAAACTTCACACAATTCTCATTAGCAACATTAGCGTATGCAAGATAGTAGATCCACTTTTGGTTCAGTTTCAATTCAAGTACAACATTTATTAAAACATAATATACTATAGCAATTCCTTTTAAAAGCTCAAGTGATCAAAAGAACTCAAAAAGAAATTGATTAATGAGGCAAATGCAAATAATGACAGAAATCTGTCAAAACAGACCTACAGGTAAAGCCCGATTTTTTATAAAATATTCTATTGCTCAAATAGAAAAGTGCAAAACTAATGAAAGTTGGGTAAATACAAGGGTCATGCGCACAAACAATTGCAGATCAATACGACATTCTGGGATTTTTCACGATTTTTTACAACGAAGCACAAAAATCTGTTTCGGGAAAGAACTTCCCCAAATCTTACCTTCTTCCTATTAGAGGCTAATCTTGGCACAAAATCTAAATAAAAAGGGTAAGGAGTGGTTTCTACAGAGGTAACAACTTCCAAGACTCAAAGAAACAAAATAAACTGAAAGCAAAAATATAATAGGTTGTCTCCCAAAAGCTCTTTCTTTATAGCCATTAAGATATGCATGATAATTTCGATGATGCTCACATAAGAAATATGAATTGAAGTAAAAAAGAGCATCAAGAAGCAAATATAAAATAAATTTAAGTCTAACCCACTTCCTATGAAAAATAATCTTGTAAAGAAACAAGTCATGAAAGCACAAAGCAACAAGCATAGGAAAGCAAAACAAGTGCAACTTCAAAATTTTCAACATAAAGAGGGGAAACTTAATATTGTTGAGATACATAAAACAATGTTTCCCTCTCTCATAATAACTTTCAGTAGCATCATGAATAAAATTAACAATATAACTGTCACATAAAACATTCTTATCATGAGCCACATGCATATAATAATTATTACTCTCCACATAAGCATAGTCATTCTTATTAATTGTAGTGGGAGTAAATTCAACAAAATAGCTATCATTATTATTCTCATCACCATAGTCATCAAATATAGGAGCCATATTGTAATCATAATTAATTTTCTCCTCAATAGTAGGTGGATTGAAAATATCATATTCATCATTGTAATCATCATACATTGGAGGTATAATATCATCATAGAAAATTTTCTCCTCTAAAGCTGGGAACTAAAAAGATCATTTTCATAAAAAATAGCTTTCCCAAGCTTAGACGTTTCCATAACATTAGCAATAATGGTGTTCAAAGAATTCATACTAATAACATTGCTATTAGCATGCAAATAAAGTTCCATAGGTTTTTTAATTTTCTCTTCAAACACTGCATGTCCTAACTCAAGATAAATACTATAAAGCTCTCTAAATTTTGTTGTTGTTTTCCATTAAGCCTAACTAGTGAAAATAAAAACATGAAACAAAAAGATATAATTGCAGAGTCTAAAGGAAATAACTTCGAGCACTCACACACCAGCAACAGTACTAGAAGATAGCTTAGTATCCAGAGGATGTGAGTACCTTTTACCTTACCTCCCCAACAACGGCGCCGAAAAAGATCTTGATGTCTATGCACGCTTCTATTCTTGTAAACAGTGTTGGGCCTCCAAGTGCAGAGGTTTGTAGAACAACAAGTTTCCCTTAAGTGGATCACCCAAGGTTTATCGAACTCATGGAAGAAGAGGTCAAAGATATCCCTCTCAAGCAACCCTGCAATTAAGATACAAGAAGTCTCTTGTGTCCCCAACACACCCAATACACTTGTCAGGTGTATAGGTGCACTAGTTAGGCAAAGAGATAGTGAAATACAAGTAATATGGATGATTATAAGTGGTAATTGCAATATTAAATAAAAATGGCAGAAAGCAAACATGTAGCAGGATTGATTGTAAAGGTGTTTTAATGCTTAGAAACAAGGCCTAGGGATCATACTTTCACTAGTGGAAACTCTCAATAATTATAACATAATTTAACACATAAATATCTTCTTTTCACTATGCTACCCTGAACTACTCTCCGGTTGGATAACGAACACCAATTCACCACGTAGGGCTATAAAAGCACACCTTAAAGTTCGCATTCCCCATCTAGGTAACCCCACACTATCACCTTGAGTGCTAGATGGTTCCAGACAAACACCACAATTTCATAGAGACATCCAACTCAAATTATAACTCATGATAAGTATTTATGTAATCTTTAGCCTAAGAGACACACACGATGCGCACACTGTCATCACACACGTGGGACAAGGTGTTTCCGGAGATCACATTAATAAAAGCACTTGAGTAGCATAATAGACAAAGAGTAGCATCTACTTATTCAACTAGATTACAAAGCTCATGATCACAATAAGATTACACCATGGAGAGAGAGATGAACACATATCTACTGGTAGAGCCCTTAGCCTCGATGGATAACTACTCCCTCCTTATCATGGGAGTAAGCAACGGAGATGGAGATGGCGGTGGAGTCGATGGAGATGGCTCCACGGGAAATTCCCTGTCCTGGCAGGGTGCCGAAACAGACTTTTGTACCCCGAATCTCATCTTCGGTGGCGGTGGCACTGAACTTTTAGTGGTTTTCTGATCGTACCTTAAGGGTTTTCGTCTCGGGGGGTTTGTATAGGCGAAGGGGCAAGGTTAGTGGAGCACCAGGGGGCCACACCATGGCCAGGCGCCGCCAAGGGGACCCGCGCCACCCTATGCTGTGGCCGCCTCGGTGCCCTCCTCCATCTCTGCTTTGGACTCCATCTTCGCGTCGGAAAAAATAGGAGGTTTGGATTTTGTTTCGTCCAATTCCGAGAATATTTCCTTTGGTAAAAACTTGGAATAGAAAAACAGCAAAAAACAGGAACTGGCACCGTGGCATCTTGTTAATAGGTTAGTTCCAGAAAATGCATAAAAATGCCACGAAGTGCAAGCAAAACATAAAGCAATTGGTGTAAAACAACAATGGAGCATAAAAAATTATAGATACATTTGCAACGTATCAATATGTCACGGTTATTTGATCATCATTTGGTCTCATCTCCTTGACAATAGTTTTGCTTCCGGTCATATGATATGTGCATCCACTATCAAGCACCCACTTTGACCCTCTGGAAGAATAGTTCTACAATAGATCAAACTAGTTTTTAGGTACCCATTTTTTAATGGGTCCTCTTTTGTTAGCAGCAAGGGTCTTGGGAACCCAAATGGACCAAGAAATATAACGATCCAAAATGCCAACATATTATGCATAAACATCACTGATGTCTACGCACTTCTATTCTTGTAGACAGTTGTCGGGCCTCCAAGTGCAGAGGTTTGTAGAACAGCAGCAAGTTTCCCTTAAGTGGATCACCCAAGGTTTATCGAACTCAGGGAGGAAGTGGTCAAATGTATCCCTCTCAAGCAACCCTGCAATCAAGATACAAGAAGTCTCTTGTGTCCCTAACATGCCCAATACACTTGTCAGGTGTATAGGTGCACTAGTTCGACGAAGAGATAGTGAAATACAATTGGTAACAGTGCTAGAAAATAGCTTGACTGTGAGGTAAAGACTAAAGGCAACAAGAAGGAATCAAGCAAACACGCAACAAATCTAGTAGCAAATGGTGTTTCAATGTTTAGAAACAAGGCCTAGGGATCATACTTTCACTAGTGAACACTCTCTCATATAAATATATTCTCTTCATGATACTACCCCGAACTACTCTCTGGCTGGACACTCTAATCCACAGTAGGGCAATAATAGCACTCCTCAAAGTCCGCCTTCCCCATCTAGATAACCCCACACTGTCACCTTGAGTGCTAGACGGTTCCAACAAACACCACAATTTCATAAAGACAACCAACTCAAAATATAACTCATGATAAATATATATGTAGTCTAGCCTAAGTGCCACACACGGTGTGCACGCTGTCACTTTCACACAGGTGGGGAAAAGCATAGATCTATTAAAGCACGATGAGTATTTATGTAGACTCTAGCCTAAGTGCCACCATGGCATGCACGCTGTCACTTTCACACACATAGGGAGAGCAGAGATCTATTGAAGCACTTGAGTAGCAGAGTACATCTACTTGATTACAAAGCTCATGACCACAACAAGATCATGCATAGAGAGAGAGAGAGATGAACACATAGCTACCGGTAGAGCCCTTAGCTTCGAGGAAGAACTACTCCCTCCTCATCATGGGATTCGGCAACGGTGATGGAGATCGATGGAGATGGATCTGGGGAACTTCCCCGTCCTGGCAGGGTGCCGGAGCAGAGACTTTCTGTCCCCCCGAATCTCCCCTTTGGTGGCGGCGCAATAGAACTTTTTTGGAAGTATGATGGATGATTTAGGGTTTTCTCCCCGGGGGCTTCTTATAGGCGAAGGAGGCAAGGTCGATGGAGGGCCAGGGGGGCCACACCCCTGTAGGCGCCACCAGGGCTTGCCCGTGCCTGGGGGTGCGGCCACCCTGGTGCCCTACTCCGTCTCTCCTTCGTGGTTCCGTGTTGGTCCGGGAAAATAATGACTTTTGCTTTTGTCCCGTCCAATTTCGAGGATATTGATTTTCTGCCTTTCTGGAACCAAAAATAGAAGAAAACTGGTAACTGGCACTGTGGCATCTTGTTAATAGTTTAGTACCATAAAGTCATATAAAAATACCTCAAAGTAAAGACAAAATAAATCAAAGTAGATACTAAATATGCATGGAACATCAAAAATTATAGATACGTTTTCGACGTATCAAGCATCCGCAAGCTTAACTCCTGCTCGTCCTCGAGTAGGTAAGTGATAAAAAGAATAATTTTTGAGGTGACATGCACCATCAAAATCAAGATCAAACCATTTACAAGCATTGAAAGCTGGGATCAAAGAACTCTAAACATGAGCATGAAAGATGGAGTTCTAACAATAAGACAAAGTAACTATGCATGCAACATGAAAGGCTACAAACAAAGATCATGAATAACATGCATTGAAAAACATTTTTTTGTTTCACATACAAAAAGCATGGCATAGTGGCATTAGCGTGTCCCTCATGGAGTAGCAAATAGATGCATAGGACACCTTCAAAGTTCATAAGAGTGACTAGATACAAATAGCACAAGAACAAGCAATATTAACAATATGCATCAATCAATAAATTTTGGGACACTGCACATAGAACTAAGAAAGGCAACTATGCTCTCTTAACTGGTGCCTAAAAGGTAAAAGTTGGAGACTCAATATAATAGTGGAAGAAAGGCCCTTCATAAGGGAAGCAGGGATTTCAAGTTTCAAAAAGAGCTTCCAAAAATTATGGTACTTGTTAGCTTTCAGCTCTCATTGCCCATATCATAAGCATCTTGAAGTGATTAAGGTTAAAGTGAACAAACTATGGAGTATATGATTGACAAAGTATAAGTTGGCAATCTCAACTCCCTTGAATACGAGGGCAACACCTCATGCTACTCAACTTTAGTCACCTGTAAGTTCTTGTCATAGTAAGTACATGCGTATCATAGAGAACCGCCAACGGGGTACCCCTTGCACATGGTACAGGAGCTATCCCATAACCAAAATGACAAGGCAAGCAGACAATGTGCATCTCAGCGATCTTTTTATTTACTATGTGCATAGCTTTTTATTGAGGATGTTTCACAGATAGCTCATTATGGTGATGCTGCAAGTTTCCACCATGATTAGGCATGGCTTAGGCTAGCGGCCCAGGCGTTTCTCTAACACAAAATACATAACTCCATGGACTTACAAGCTCCCTCTTTATTTCACACCGGTGACATCCATAGACAAAAGAGCATGATATCAACTGTGTACAAAGTACAAGTGCAATGTTGAAAGCATTCCCCATGAAAACATGGTTCTGCTAATCCCAACGTATAAGTGCAAGCATATACAACATATATGACACAATGGTTCAAGTTTATTAGGGGAAAGAAAAATAAAGTGTGCCATCAAGTTCGTGAGAGCTTTAATCACTAAGTTTTCACATAACAAAGAGACTTTTTAATTGGAAGATAGATGAAAACAAGAATATACTTGGAATGTGTAACACACCATGCATAGTAATTTATAGTGGACACTTTGTAATAACTTGGTTTCTTGGGAGTTGGATGCATGAGTAGAGCTTACTCATAGAAGTGGAGGCTAGCAAAAGACTAGGAGCAACCAACTAAGAGAGCAATAATGGCCATAATCATGGAGAGCGACCAAACATTACTAATCAAAGCATAAAGTGGTACTACAAGTCAAGGACTAAATGATCATAGAGGCTATGGTGACTTGTTCATAGTCATAACATGGTGTGATCATGTTCCAAGTCAACCCAAACAAAGCATCAAAGGAGAATACCACAATACTATGCTTTTGTATGCTAAAACAACGCATGATTCTTTCAAGGCACATTAAGCGATCCTAATTGTTTGGAACAAGTCATGATACAGAAATAATCACTAACCATAAGGTCAAAACAACATCTAGCATGACATGATAAATTCTAAGTCACAGTCAAAGCAAGCTCCCTTTTGTACCACTCAAGCATGAAGCTTTCTACTCTTTTCCAACACCAATCAACTTATTTGAAACAAATCAAAAAGATAATAATCAATAAATATCAGTGAGCTTGTCTCACAAATCCACAAAGAAGAACTAAAAAGTTCTAAGAAAACAACATAAGAAAACTAAGGCTAATAAGAGTGCTAGCAAAAGAGAACACTCACAGAACAATAAGAGTGAAAACTAGAGTGTTCTAAACAATGAAAACAGAGTGTGTGTCTCTCCAAAATAAGTGTGCTAGGATCAAGCAACTAAGCAAACTAAAACCAAAAACTAAAACTAAGACGCTCCAAGAACAACACAACAGTGCATAAAACAATAAAAACGAAGTGTCTAGAAAGACCTGAGCTTTTTATTGATGAAGAAGGTGATGCCTTGGGCATCCCCAAGTTTTGACGCTTGTACCTCTTGAATATTTCTTGGGGTGACACAGGGTGGCATCCCCAAGCTTGAGATTTTTTCCATTCTTCATCTCATTAGATCATTCTTTCTCTACACCTGCAAATTGTCCTTCATACAAAACTTCACACAATCTTCATTAGCAACGTTAGTGAATTCAGAAGATAATAGACCCTTGGGTTTTAGTTTTGAAACAGCAAAACTTTCACTAAAAACACAAGCTACTATAGGAATTCCCTCAAAAAGCTCAATTTCCCAAAAAGAACCCAAAAAGGAATCAATAAGAAGCAAATGCAAATAATGGCAAAAATCTATCAAAACAGACCAGCAGGTAGAAACAGATTTTTTTCGAAGACCTTCTATTGCTCAAATCAAAAAGTGCTAAACTAACGAAAGTTATCTAACTTACTGGGGGATTTATTCGTAAACTTTCAGCTCAATCCGAATTACAAAGACTCCTCACGAATTTTTATGGTGGAGGAAAGATATCTGTTTCAGGACAGCAACTCCCCAAATCTTACTTCCCTCTCATTAGAGGTTATTCTTGGCACAAAAATTAAACAAAAAGGATAAGGAGAGGTTATTACAGAAGTAATAACTTCCAAGACTCAAAAAAACTCTTGGGTTATCTCCCAACAAGTACTTTTCTTTAACGCCTTTAAGTTAGGCTTGATAGTTTGAGAAGATGCTCACATAAGAAATATCAATTGAAGTAAAAGAGAGCATCAAGAAGCAAGTTTATAACATATTTAAGTCTAACCCACTTCCTATGCATAGGAATCTTGTAAAGAAACAAGTCATGAAAGCACAAAGCAACAAGCATAGGGAAGCAAGACAAATGCAACTTCAAAAATTTCAACTTAAAGAGGGGAAACTTAATATTTTTGAGATGCATAAGACCATGTTTCCCTCTTTCATAATAACTTTCAGTAGCATTATGAATGAAATTAACAATATAACTATCACATAAAACATTCTTATCATGAGCCACATGCATAAAATGATTATTACTCTCCACATAAGCAAAGGCATTCTTATTAATCGTAGTGGGAGAAAATTCAACAACATATCTATCACTATTATTCTCATCACCATAATCATCAAATATAGGAGGCATATTGTAATCGCAATAAACTTTCGCTTCAATAGTAGGTGGACTGAAAATGTCATATTCATCATTGTAATCATCATATATTGGAGGTTTGGTATCATCATAAGCAATAGAATAGCTATCTTCCAAAGCTGGGGAACTAAAAAGATCATTTTCATAAAAACTAGCTTCCCCAAGCTTAGACTTTTCCATAGCATAAGCAATAATGGTGTCCAAAGAATTCATAATAATAACATTGCTATTAGCATGCAAATAAAGCTCCATAGGTTTTTTAATTTTCTCTTCAAACACTTCATGTCCTAGCTCAAGATAAACACTATAAATCTCTCTAATTTTTTGTTGTTGTTTTCCATTAAGCCTAACTAGTGAAAACAAGAAACAAAAAGACAAAATTGCAGAATCTAAAGGAAATAACTTTGAGCACTCACACCGGAGGATGTGAGTACCTTTTACCTTACCTCCCTGGCAACAACGCCAGAAAATTGCTTGATGTCTATGCACTTCTATTCTTGTAGACAATTGTTGGGCCTCCAAGTGCAGAAGTTTGTAGAACAAAGAAGTTTCCCTTAAGTGGATCACCCAAGGTTTATCGAACTCAAGGAGGAAGGGGTCAAAGGTATCCGTCTCAAGCAACCCTGCAATCAAGATACAAGTAGTCTCTTGTGTCCCCAACACACCCAATACACTTGTCAGGTGTATAGGTGCACTAGTTCGGCGAAGAGATAGTGAAATACAAGTGGTAACGGTGCCAGAAAATAGCTTGATGGTGAGGTAAAGACTAAAGGCAACAAGAAGGAAGCAAGCAAACATGCAACATATCTAGTAGCAAACGGTGTTTCAATATTTAGAAACAAGGCCTAGGGATCATACTTTCACTAGTGAACACTCTCTCATATAAATATATTCTCTTGATGATACTACCCTGAACTACTCTCCGGTTGGACACTCTAATCCACGGTAGGGCTATAACAACACTCCTCAAAATCATCCTTCCCCATCTAGATAACCCCACACTGTCACCTTGAGTGCTAGACGGTTCCAACAAACACCACAATTTCATAAAGACAACCAACTCAAAATATAACTCATGATAAATATATATGTAGTCTAGCCTAAGTGCCACACACGGTGTGCACGCTGTCACTTTCACACAGGTGGGAAAAACATAGATCTATTAAAGCACGATGAGTATTTATGTAGACTCTAGCCCAAGTGCCGCCCTGGCGTGCACGCTGTCACTTTCACACACATGGGGAGAGCAGAGATCTTTTGACGCACTTGAGTAGCAGAGTATATCTACTTGATTACAAAGCTCATGACCACAACAAGATCATGCATAGAGAGAGAGAGAGAGATGAACACATAGCTACCGGTAGAGCCCTTAGCCTCGAGTAAGAACTACTCCCTCCTCATCATGGGAATCAGCAACGGTGATGGAGATGGTGGTGGAGATCGATGGAGATGGATCCGGGGCACTTCCCCGTCCCAGCAGGGTGCCGGAACAGAGACTTTCTGTCCCCCGAATCTCCCCTTCGGTGGCGGCGGCGCAACAGAACTTTTTCTGGAAGTATGATGGATGATTTAGGGTTTTCTCCCCGGGGGCTTCTTATAGGCGAAGGAGGCAAGGTCGGTGGAGGGCCAGGGGGCCCACACCTCCTGTAGGCGCCTGGCATGGTTATATCCCACGGGTACACAACATCAGCATACCTAGTCATAGCTCGAAGGAAGGCCCAGTGCAAGATATGCGGCCTGTGGAGATTTCGGGTGGCCCAGGCCCATGACGCCTTCGGATGCTTGGAAAACAAGGCTAGTGTAGATAGAATTTCAAAGGACAAACCCTAATCTGTTACCAACTCAACCTATGTCCGGGACCTTCCTATCTATATAAAGGCTAGGAGGGCACGGTGAGGAGGGCACCTCTCACCGCATACACACCTTCACGCCAGATTGCATCTGCGCACCCCTGTAATTTTCGGTTCCGCCGTAATCAAGAGCTGACAAGCATGAGTAGGGTTTTCCCTCCAAGGGCCTGTACCTAGGTAAATCTCGTGTCCCCGTGTTGCTTGTTTGCTAACCGTTCCATGATCTCCAGCATCCCCACCTTCTCCAAAACCCAAGCTCATAACAATGGGCATTGATGAGATCGAACCTCGTCAATTGGCGCCGTCTATGGGAATTGGGGACGCTGATTGTGCGATCATGACGGTCCCATCCGAAGCAATCTACAACTCCTCGGTGATGGAGAGCCACCTTATCTTCGGCGCTTTTGACTTCACCGCCCACTCGCTAGCCACCATGAAGGATTTCGAGCCCATAGGCGACGGGCTCGAGATTCTGTTCAGGAGCTTCCGCCTGTAGGGCAGACTGGCACTCTCCACCTCCCAGAGAGGGTGCCACCAACATCCATCAAGCCCTCTTCGTGGGTCCCACCCATCGGCGTGCTACGCATGTCAACACTGACAGATGAGTCCTATGACAGCAGTTGTTGCAACTCAGATCTGTGCGGCCCTCCATCAGACGAAGGAACCTACGGTTCCGGATCTGAAAGTTGCGGCAGCAGCGATCCAATCTGCAGGCGATACCAATGCGCGGTAGTCATCCATGGCGAAACGGAAGGGAGGCCAAAATCGACTGAGCCCAACCCACCACCAAATCCACCGCCAAACCCGCAGGCTAGGAACAGAGGAAATGGAGGGCAGCCGCCCCTCCAGCCCAACGAGGCGGCGCCGCCTATCAGCGGATCAACCTCAACAAGGATGGCTGGCGCCAGGCACACGAAGCTATGGCGGGCAACAAGATCCTACCCATGAATTCTTCACGGGACCTGCTGATGGCATACCACTTCCTCCTCCTCGGCGAGCACAACAGGCAGGTGAAGCTACAGGAGCAGCTCGACAAATGCAAGCAAGCAGCTTTGGAGTCTAGTGCGCGGCGAGCTGCGCTCTCCGTCGCCGGTGGCTCTAGCTCGCACAACAATCACGCCAATAAGCATCACTCTCGCACAGACAACATGGACCCCATGCACGACGTGAGGTCACCAAAACCCTCAACACGTCCTTCATGGAGATGGACGTCGACGGCAACGTCATACTGAAGACACCTCAGGCTGCGATCATGGCAGCCACCACGTACCTCGCGTCCCATCCACCTCCGGTGGGGGACCCGAAGAGTGCCATGCACAAGTACGCACTAGCCGGACTCGGACTCGTCGGAGCTGCGCTCCACGAAGAAGCTCCTATGGAGCCAAAGAAAAAGGCTACGGTCAGATTCAAGCGTAGCCCCACACCCTCATCCGACGAGGAAGAGGACGAGCACGATCTATGTCGACGACATAAGAGCCCAATATGTCGCAGCCGCGACTACGACGCTCGAAACGACCTTGCCCAGCGCAAGGTCGATAAGGCACACGCCAAACGCGTGTGCTCAATCGAATCCGAAGAGGATGACGATGGAGAACTATGTGGAGCTAGATGCTTCAGCAGATCTGTTCGGTGCAGGCGGATGCTAAAAAAATTCAAGCTTCCTTCGGACACTCCGAAGTTCGACGGCACGCAGGATCCGAAGGCATGGCCCAACGACCACCTCTCGTCCGTCAAGCTGCATGGTGGCAACAAGAACACCGCCCTGCAATGCCTTCAGCTACAGCTGACAGGCGCAGCCCGGATCTGTCTCAGCAGCCTGTCCTCAGGCTCCATCCTAAGCTAGGAGGAACTGGCGTATAGTTTCATCCGAAACTTTAAGGGCACCAGCAAGTGGCCAGCCTCGATCGAGGAGCTGCGGGCATGCACACAACGTATGGGCGAATCCATTCGCTCGTACATCTTGCGCTGGTCCGGCATCAAGAACTCTGCGACACACATCTCCCAGGAGAGAACAATCGAAGCCTTCAAGGATGGCGTCAAGCGCCCAGACTTCAAGGAAGAACTTGGGCGCGTCAAGCCCAAGACACTCGACCACCTCATGGACATCGCCAACAGGTGGGCAGACGGCGAGGATTCCCTCCACCGAGCACATTCGGATGAGGAGGATGAATACGGCCGCAGACGTGAATGCCATAGAAATACAAGATCACGCGTCTATGACGATCGCGATGAACCCGACATGTTTGCGGCTGGCTACGCCGAACGCCGCAACAAAAACAACCACAGCGGCGGAGGATATCACGGAAGAAACTTCCGTGATGGAGGACGCCCAGCACAAACATGGCAACGCTGTGGTCATGACGATGAACCCTCAGTATACGACAAGTTGTCGGGTCCCTGTACCATCCACTTCTGCATCGACAAGCAGGATGGAAAAAAGAAGGCCATCCACATGCTCAAGGACTGCCGTCAGTTCCAGAAACTCAGCGAGGGCCTCACCCAAATGCGACGCCAGATCGTGAACCCTGGGTTCGGACCCGCACCTGCACCCGGTGACATTGCCCATGGAGCTCCTCCACCACCACCCGTGGGACCGTCGAATCCCGCAATCGCACCTATGCCAAACAATGGCACAAGTGGATACCCACCGCCAAAAGGGTCTCTCAAGATCCAGAAGGGACGCCCTACCAATATGGTGCAAAATAAGATCTCTTGATAGGTCAGCCTCGCTGTAACCGCTCCGCCAGCCATCCCTGAGTACCTCAATGGTTTGGAGTCCTGCATCACGCTCGATCGTTCGGACCATCCTCTCCAGATCCCTCGCCCAGGTCATGCTGCCCTGGTGCTCGTGGCGCAGATAGGAGGATTCGAGATGAGCCGCGTCTTCATGGACGGTGGCAGCGGAATCAACCTGATGTTCACCAGCACCCTCGCAGCTACGCGGATCCCGCTGTGCAGCCTGGAACAATCCGATACAATGTTCCACGTCATAGTCCCAGGGAAGGGCATATATCCCCTGGGAAAGATATGGCTCGACGTCATATTCGGCAAGCCCGAAAACTTTTGATGTGAGCGGCTCGAGTTCGAAGTGGTGGATTGGCCATCA
Organism: Avena longiglumis; assembly: GCA_030063025.1. Lineage (NCBI taxonomy): Eukaryota > Viridiplantae > Streptophyta > Magnoliopsida > Poales > Poaceae > Avena > Avena longiglumis. Next base: position 368,057,981 of record CP125975.1, read on the forward strand.
CAGTACCACGCCATCCTCGGGCGTGTAGCGTTCGCAAGGTTCCTAGCAGTACCGCACTACGCTTACCTGATGCTCAAGATGCCTGGGCCCAAAGGCGTCATCACAGTCTAGGGAAGCTTCACCCGATAGAACCACTATGATAGAGACTTCAACAGAATCTCCCAGTCATTCGGCATGCAAGAGGAGCTCACGAGGCTCCGAGAGGTGACGGACAATGGGGCACCCCCAGTCGCCAGGCAAAACTCACCTGATACGTCGTTTGACTCCACAATCAACACGAAAAAGGTGCAGGGCCACCCAACCGACGCATCCAAGACGGCGCTGATCGCCAACGACCTCAGTCCCGCATAGGAAAGTGCGCTCGTAGAATTCCTCCGTGAGCGCTGGGAAATCTTCGCCTGGTTTCCTGCAGACATGCCAGGAGTTCCCAGGGAATTCGCCGAGCATGCACTCAATGTGTTCCTGGACGCAAGGCCAGTCAAGCATTCGATCCTACGACTGTTCGAACCGCGATTAGCAGCAGTTGGAATCGAAGTCAACAGACTCCTAGACGCCAACTTCATCCGAGAAATCAAGGAGAGCGAGTGGCTAGCAAACACTGTGCTAGTCCCAAAGAAAGACACGGACATCCTGCGGATGTGCGTGGACTTCACGTCACTCAACAAGCACTGCCCCAAGGACCACTTCCCCCTTCCTCGGATCGACCAGATCATCGATTTGACTGCAGGATGCGAGAAACTCTCCTTCCTTGATGCCTACTCAGGCTACAATCAGATTCGGCTGAAGGTCGAAGATCAGGAGAAAACAACGTTCATCACACCATTCGAGGTATTCTGCTACAACACCATGCCCTTCAGGCTGAAGAACGCAGGTGCCACATACCAGAGGTGCATGCATGCATGTCTGAAGAACCAGATCGGTCGAAACATCCAAGTCTATGTCGACGACATAGTCATCAAGACCAGGGAAGCCAAGACACTGATCGACGATCTACGCGAGACGTTCGATAACCTTGATCACTACAAGATCAAGATGAATCCAGAAAAATGCGCCTTCGGCGTCCCATCTGGCCAACTACTCGGCTACTTCATCTCCTAGTGAGGAATCAAAGCGAATTCGAAGAAAATCCGGGCCATATTGACCATGGGGAAGCCGAAGAACATCAAAGGTGTCCAACAACTAGCTGGGCGCATCGCGGCGCTTAGCAGATTCATCAGCCGCATGGGTGAGAAGGCCCTGTCTTTTACCAGCTACGCAAAAACCGACAAGTTCGAGGACATCCAAAGTGCGACGCATTTGAAGCACTCAAGTGGCTGCTCTCCACCTCGCATGTCTTGGTCATGCCCAAGGAGCGAGATCCACTGCTGCTATACATCGTAGCCACGCACCAAGTGGTAAGTACCGTGCTCGTGGTCAAACAACCCGACGATGGAAAGACCCATGGGGTCCAACGCCCAATATACTACCTCAACGAGGTACTGACGCCAACAAAACAGAGGTACTCTCACTACCAGAAACTCGCCTACGGCGTGTTCATGACGGCTCGTCGGCTGAACCACTACTTCCAGGAGCATCAAATAATGGTTGTCAACGAGGCGCCACTGTCCAACATCCTCAACAACCCCGAAGCCACAGGACGCCAGAGTCTGGGGCATCGAGCTATCTCCTCTAGACATAGTCTACGAGCGGTGCCATGCGATCAAATCTTAGGTCCTCCCTGACTTCTTCGTCCACTGGATGGAGCTCTAGCTGCCGGACACCCTAGACATGACGCGGTCATGGACGATGCACTTCGACGGCTCCAAGCGCGAGGATGGAGCAGGAGCTGGCGTCATACTGACGTCCCCGCAAGGCGATAAGATGAAATACGTCTTTCGGATAAAATTTCGTGCCTCCAACAATGAGGCCGAATACGAGGCCCTCAAACATGGCATGAGGATGGCAAAGATCTGCGGTGCAACATGCCTAGTCATCTACGGCGACTCGAACCTCGTCATCCAACACACAATGAACGAGTGCGATGCCCACGCCGCCAACATGATGGAGTATCGCGCGTTCTACAACTCACTTGAAGGAGACTTTGATGGCTGCGAGCTTCGTCACGTTGGAAGGTAAATCAACGAGGAAGCCGATAGACTCGCCAACATCGGCTCCACCTGCGCATGGGTGCCACCAGGTGTGTTCCTCGAACAAATCTGCATACCTTCCATCAAAAGGAAATCCCCCAAGGGATCACCCAAAGAAGCAGATCACTCGGGGGATGTGCTACCTAAAGGACAAGAAGGACCTGAAAAGCTCGACACGAAGGTCGAGTTGGTCAGCCTGATGCAGGTCATGGCAATCGAAGAAACATGGACGCAGTCGTACCTTCGATACCTGATAAACAAAGAACTTCCTGATGACCCAACAGATGCCCGGCGTATATCTCGCCAGTCCAAGGCCTTCACGATCATCAATGGCGAGATATACAAGCGCAACATTTCGGGTGTACTCCAATGGTGCGTCACCATCGGTGATGGCAAACCATCCTCCAAGACATCCACGAGGGCATTTGCGGCCATCATGCAGCGATCACGCCTGCCGCCAAAGCTTTACGAGCTGGATTCTACTAGCCAATAGCTATGAACGATGCCAAGGACATCGTCCAGAGGTGCAACGGCTGCCAGAGGTTTGCGGAGAAGCCACACGCACCAGGGTCGGAGCTTAGGCTCATACCCTTAGCTTGTCCCTTTTCCCAATGGGTCCTTGACATGATCGAAAAACTTCCCAAATATTCGAAAGGAGGCCACCTCTACCTCCTGGTCGCAGTCGACAAGTTCACCAAGTGGATCGAGGCCATGCCTATCACCAACCAAAAGGGAAAAACGGCCGTCAAGTTCTTTGACTCCATAGTCTACAGGTTTGGCGTGCCGCACAGCATCATCGCGGACAACGGGTCGAACTTCATATCCAAAGAATTCCAGGACTTCTGCGAAGGCCTTGGCATCAACATATCATACGCTTCTGTGGCGCACCCGCAAACCAATGGGCAGGTCGAAAAGGCCAACAGTCTCGTAGGCGGTGGCATCAAGAAACGCCTACTCAGCCCACTCGAACGACTTGCGGGAGCCTGGGCAGAAGAGATACCCTCCTCCTCTAGAGCTTGCGTACAACGCCAAACAGCTCAACTGGATACACGCCCTTCTTCATGGTACACGGAGCCGAACTCATGCTACCTATGGCACGCCATAGGGCCCCACGGATTGTCGCCTACAGCGAAGCCGAATCAATGGCTCCACTCAAAGACGCCATCGACACACTCGACGAGGCACGTGACATCGCCACGGCTCGCTCGGCGGTCTACCAGCAGAGCCTCCGCAACTATCACAGCCGTCGGCTGCGCCCAAGGTCCTTCGTCGAAGGATACCTAGTCCTACGACTCAAACAAGAGCGGCCGAAGAAGCTCGAGTCACCCTGGGAAGGACCCTACATCGTCACCGAAGTCATCCTAGGTGGCGCCTACCGCCTCAAGGACGTCAAGTCAGGAGTCGCATACTCCAACCCATGGAACGTCGCACAATTGTGATGCTTCTACCCCTAGCTATCCCTCTTTACTTTCAATAAGGCTACTCAGCCGAACAATGTACATCTTCGTTATGATATGAATAAAAGTTAAGTCCCAAGTCCGAAAATCTCTTTTCCTTGCATTACTTTCTGTTACAAAACACTCGGGGGCTCTGCCTCACCTCACGACTTCGTTGTCTGAAAATAACGCATGTAAACCTGAGTAGCTGACCACGTCAGGCTAACGAAAAGGACATGCATACAACAAAGCACCACGTGCTAACACAAATAATCTTTACAACAAAGGGCACAACAAGCACAGTCAAAATATATACAAGTTTTACATCTATATTTTTACAGGACCTACCTATTCTGAAGGATCACGTACGCCCGATGCTCAAAAAGATCTACGATCTCTTCGGCATACTGCCTAACAGCCGCATAATGTGGGCACATATCCCAAAGGCCACCATCTGGTCGAAGGGGCGGCCCAGCCGCCACCGCCGCAAGATCAACATCAGGGTGATGCAGCCGAACAAGCGAAAGGGCAGCTTTCACCCCTTCCACCAACTGGTGCCGCACCAACTCCCTCACGTGATTCACGTCCCGAAAATTCGACAATAAACCCCAAAGGGTGGACAGTGCTTCATCCAGAGGAAACATGACATACATAATCGACGCCAGGGAAGTCTTCACCTGCCTTAGCACCCGTGACACTTGATGAACACGATCCTGCACAGTCGCAAGGATGGTGGCCCGGTCACGGTCCATCTAGAAAAATCCTCCATCTTCCATGTCCTGTTGGGTCAAGCAGTTGATCCGAACTGCAACGGGCTCCTTCTCCTCCCTCGGAACAAGGTTGGCACCTGCAGAACATTCAGGATAAGGTGGCATGCAAACAAGGCGCACCCAAAAACATGCGGCAACTCAAGAATACTTACATTGCAGTTGTTCGCTCAACTGCCGCAGCTCCCCCATCAGATACTCCTCCCTGGCGGTAGCCCGCTCAGTTTTCGACTTCCACACGTCCGCATGGCCTCGAACGCCAAGGATCTCCTTCTCCAGGATGCGGACGCGGTCATGAAGGAAAACTAGCTGCGACGCATCATCCAACGATGGTCGTGGATCTGGTGCAGTCGAAGTACCAACAGGTGCACCACCCGAAGGACCCTAAAAGGCAAAACAGGCAAGGAGATAAACAGCACAAACATCTCTAAAGATAGCTCGCCAAAGTAACTTATATACATTAATGACCACCGGTATGCAAAGGATGGATTGTTCATCAACAAAAGCATACATTACAAAAGAGGATACACTATCCTAAAACTACAGCAAAGAAGCCTAAGCACCCGCATCCGGAGTGGCCTCGGAGCTAGAGTGTCTGCTCTTGGCCTCCCCCTGCTGCTTCGCAGCATAGTCCACCAGCAGCTCGATAAGCTTCGGACCATAACGCTTACAGCGTGTGACACCCCCAGGATTAGGGCTAGAGAAATTCCAGACCTTCGTCTAAACATAAGCCTAACTTAAATCTTGAAAGCGTACAGAGAAGGAATTGGTAACACAATAGTGACCCTACGACACAAAAGTTATTACAGCAAGCTCATAACTAAGCAAAGAACTGAAATATTACAAGCAGAGGTCACTGACCATAAACATCAAACAACGGAAGGCAAATTATTTTATGAAGTATAGCAAACTTAACAAATGGCCTAAGAGGCCTGAATCATAATGATGACGTCCAATCCATAGATCCCAGACTGTCGACCAGGAACTCCAAACTATTCGTCGATGTCGATGCCGTGAGGAACTCATCTTCTATGGTAACACTTACTCTGATGCAAAAGTGTCAAAAAATCAAGGGTGAGTACAAGGTGTACTCTGCAAGACCTATGGATGGTGGAGTTATTTTGCATAAAGCCATCATTGTTTTGTAAAACAAGAGGGAGAAGAATCTCGACTAATCAGAATATTTTAAAAGGGGACAAGAGAATGGTATCTCTATCTTTGATCATCTTTTGATATCCACCGAATCATCATCAGATAAACCTATCTAGGATCACCCCCTCGATCCCTGAGGAAGCATCCTTAAGCACACATTACTTAACTTGCCAAGTTTTACGATTAGGTTCAAGTTCTCTATGATCTTTGAATTTGGTCTCCAAGTTCGTCCATAACCGTGGACACGGCTTTTCGAAAAGATTAATACCCTGCAGGGGTGTACAACTTTACCCACACGTACCAACTGATTCTTAATGCCAGATCATTAGCCCTCTTCCTTGGAAGGACGGCAGAGAGTGGTTGACCACGACCTTTACCTTGCTTTTGCCGAGACCATGAGTCACGCACTAGGGAGATTCTGCCGAAACGGGTCGAGTCCCGAAGTCGGTCCCTAATGATGTGCGCAGGGTTCAAGATTACGGATGCCGGACATCTCTTGTTCCGGGCCACGCTTACCTACCTGTTATGAATGCACCTCTTTCACCTCCTTCGAGAAGAACCAGAATGCGCATGTCGAATGGAAATATCGAACTATGTGACTCATGGAATCTACTCAGCAAGTTAGTTGGCCGAGGGGGTTTCCAGGCCCCCGTGTGGCCGTACGCTCGTCTAGTGGCAAGTATGGGACTGCAAAAACCACAACCCACCATGGCCTCCCATACAAGCCTTAGCATGTTCAACTATCATCTCTGATCATACCACATCATCCTATCAAACTAGGTTCATTCGCAGATCTGATTCATCAACCGGATGGACCAGTGGTAATAGCTAAGCATGGCTAAGCACAACAGATGTAACAGCTCTAGAAACGCTTCACAAGCCAAACCCTAGTCATGCTAGGAGCAGTGGATCAGGAATATAGGCTTAAAAGGTAACATGCATCAGATAGGATTACTCTATCTATCGAGTAACGACTTTAGAATCGCATGCACATGGAAAGAATTGAAATACTTGAAAACATAGGATTATATGTATGTGTGCTTGCCTTTGCCATTGATATCCGTAAAGCGAGTTCGACATCCGATACTTGACTTGATTACAGTTGGTCAAGTATTGGTCTTCGAGCTTCGACGGTGTTGACCTCGGTCTTTGATCTTGAACTCGATTCTGATATCGTATTCTACCAGAGAAGAACCAAACACCGGAAAAAGAGGGGAACAGTCAAATCATGGCATCGATGCAATGCTCAAACAAGGATGATGATATGAGAATTTAATTTGTACTGGAATGTAACCCTAAGACATGCTCGACCATTTTAAACAGGGTCCAAGAGATGCAAACCCTAGAATAGGGAATCCTCAGAATCACCTATGGGGTTCATTTTTATCTTATAATTATACTTGCCATGAAAGTTGCTTAACAATGCATGATTGTAGCTCTATTGTGTAGATATCATTTTTCTAATCATTTTGATATATTATTTGTATTTTTCTGATTTAAAATGAATTAGTTATGAATTTCTCCATTTTTAATTAATTTTAAATCATTTTTAGAATATTACAAAATAATTTACATTTTGAAATTACTTTAACATTTTTATTAAATAGAATCATTTCTGAAAATATTAATTTGACTTACAGGATGGACCCACCTGTTAGGTATTTATCATTTACTGAAATGATTTTCAGAAAACATTTAATAAAAGAAAAAGGGGGATATGACCTCATGCTGATGTCACCAGGGGGTTTAAATATTTTACACTGGGGTGAGATCTAGCCGTAGTGGCTGATGGGTGGGGTCAGGGCCACGTGGATGCCACGTTCGCGCCACGTCTGCTAGCCGGTGAGCACGTGCAAACGACGGCCGGCGATGGCGCAGGAGGACGCGCGGGGCTGTGGGACCTAAGCTAATCGAACGAGGGCGGCAAGGGGAACCTTATGGTGGCGGTGCTAGGATTAGGTCGCCGGAGCATCAACAACGACGATGGCAGTGGGCAGCGATAGGTGCACGATGTGGAGCTACGGAGCGAGAGGGAGGAAGGGGAAGGGTCCTTGAGGACCAGCGGCTCACCGTGAAGCTAACAGAGGTGATGGCGAGGCTGGAGGTGGTCCAGAACGTCGGCAAGGTCCATGGCTGTAACACCCTCAGAATCGGACCTATGCAAGTTTGAGCAAAATTCGCCAAACCCGCATAGAAACGATTCAAAGGTGCCCACCAGGCACTTTCGTGCGGGTGGAAAACGAAGTAATAACATTACACAACAGTCCTCGATGGGACCCACAGAACAGATATATATAACAGCGACTCAAAGAGTCAAGAATACAAATATACGGTACAAAGATCCAAATCACCTTGAAAACGATGGGGCGTCCGACTACGGACAAGATGCAAATGGGGCTAAGAGCCCTGAAGAATAACCAATGGCGTCCATAACCCGGCCCAGCCGTAAGGGTAACCTCGCTAACGGCCGATCTCAAAACCTGCTTAACAAAAAGGTGCCGACAAAGGGCAAAGGAAAACAAAGAAAGAGCGCCAAGATCGAGGCCAAGACACGGCGAGGCTAGAATTCGGCCCTCGCCTACATAGGTATGGTGGATCGAGCGACAAAGAAGCACCGAACAACCTATAGAGACTCGATATAACCGGCGGATATCGAGAGGATAAGAATGACCTAACCGATCCAACCCGATACTAGCATCAAACAAACCCATTCGGTGTTTCCTCGAAACCAAACGAGGAAGTCAACCGAGGAACTCACACAGTTGGCGCTTTACTTAATTAGTTATAGTGGCGACTTTACTAGTCGGTTTTGGATTACCGCCCGATAAAATAAGCAAGGGCATTTTAGTTAACCATTCCGTTATAGTGGCAGATTTACTAATCGACATATAGCATGAGATAAACCCAAAACCCAGCAGCTTGTTGGAACTTTTATTCAGCCATTCCGCTAGAAGTTGCAAGATTTACTAGTCAGTACAATTGTCGCAAGTTTACAACCAAACAAGCAATTGTGGGCATTAATTAGCCATTCCATTATAGTGAAGTTGATTACTAGTCATTATAAGTCAAATTTATAACAAGAACTTTAGTTATGCTTGTCTATGATCGAGATATCGTCTCCAAGTCGCCCATATCCGCGACACGCTTTCAGAAAGTTTTACCCGGCCGGTGCACCAATAGCAACACACGCCTATCAACCTCGAAAACCAAATCAAAACCCAACGAGGCTTTCACGATCGAACAATCACAGATTCAGAAATATTTCGTGGGGCCACCCTTAAGTAGAATCGAACGGAGTAGGCAAGCTCCGAGACGGCCTCAAGGTGCGGGTATACGGTGAACGATCGGGAACCCCAAACGGGCTTGTCGACACCGCGAATCGTGTCCCGATCCTAAATAAAGACAAAGGTGCTATCCGTCGCACAATCGTAAATAAAGCGAAAGCATGGCATAAGTACAGATCGTAAATAAAACCTCAAACTAGTTTGTGGCCCCAAGAAATAAGATCGAATCAAGCTCGCTCTGGGGGTCCCATATACCTTGGATGTGGATAGCGCAAAAAAATCAAGGAACAGTATCAAGTACTCGGGGTCTTACGGACACAAGTATGCTCGAAACCAAATATTATCTATCACCCACCGATGCCTCGCTTATTCAAGTTTAGTTGTTAAACAGTAAAGTGACGATAAGTAAAACTAGAATCATCTCCAACATCAACATGCGGCAATACATCAAGAATCGTGGCATATGACGACTCCCATCAGCACTTGAGCAAGCAACTACGACGCGCAAGTCCAACTATCTACCAAACAACAGGTAATAGGATGTGTCCAAGGCAATATAGGGCTGCAAGGGATTTCACGGGTACGAAAACTAGAGCATCGCAACTCAGATAGCAATAGATCAACAGGAAGGAGTAAATTACTATAAAAGTAAGATGGGTAGAAAGGGGGAGATGCTCGCCTGAAAACATTGTCGAAGGTTCAACCGAAGATCGGGGCGAAGCTCACATCAACTCAACGGCCTTATCCGCGGAGAAGCAAAACACTAGAAGAAACACCGGATGCGATATTTAATACACGGCAAAAGATCGGCATGATGCATGCATGATGTATGATATGGCAAGGTGCGATGCGATTAGGTCATATTAAGCGGAACCGGGGTCCCGACAATTAGTTAGATGGTGCAAGTTATTTAGAAGACCCGCAATTTAAATGTTGTTTTAACAAGGCAAGATAAGATACCGGTTCGCTACACAAGTTTAAATGAGGCCAATATGAGACTAGATTTGCCCGCATATGGGCCCCATATTTAATTATTAGGTGAATCGGCATAAGGCCCCCAAACCACATGAATGTATGCATGCAAGGCAATTAAGTATGCAACAAGTTGATATCATGTTAAAATAGGGTTCCGGGAAAAGGGTGCACACATCAGCGGGGTTCTCGACGATCTTGGGGTTCCGGGGTTCGGGGTTCGACAGGGTCCGTGGTCCGGTCCGGGTTCGGGTTCGCGGAAACGCTCGTCACGGGCGATCTTGTCGCGGGCCTCGCTGACTCGTGTCCGGTGAAGATCTTGGCGCCCTCTGCATCGCCGGTATCCGTGTCGGCGAACTTGGCGCGTGGGGAAATTCCGTGTCCGAGGAGCGATCTTGTCGGTTCCACTCAAGTCCTCGATCCACGCCATCGGTCCCTCTCGTAGGTCTTGGGGTTTATGCTCGAATCGGTCTCGGGTCCGTGGTCAAGCACTTGGTGTCCGGAAGGCCTCATGCCCGTGGTAGGTCTTCGGTTCTCCCGGCGGTGTTCTCCATGTTCCGCGCGCCGGGGTTTTGGGTCGCCAGGGGTCGCCGGGCGGCGCTGGAGGACGGTGGAGCGGCTGGCTGCGCAGGGCTCCCGCAGGAACAGCGGTGGAGGCCCACCGGCGGCGGCTCGCGCGGTCGGGCGACGGAGGGCGCCGCGCAGGGGCTCGACGGCGGGCTGACCGGGCACGGCGCTGAGCTCGAGGGAAGAGGGAGAGGCTCCAAAGGGCGGCGCGTGAAGGCCGGGCGGGCTTGGCGAAGGCGCGGCGGCCGAGCGACGCTGGAGGGTGCCACCGGACGCGAGGGCTCGTGGCGAGGATGGTGGCTGGCGGCGGCGCGGCCGCGGCGGGAGGCGAGGATGCGTGATGGCGAAGCGGACGACGGCCGCCGGCTGGGAGGCGCCGGCGGGCAGGCCCGCGAAGCCGGCGGCGAGCGCCGGCGGGGCAGGGCCGGGCGAGCGAGGTGCTCGGGGCAGGACGACGCCGTCGCACGGGACCGCGGGTGCAGGGCGAGCGGCGCGGGTCCGCGGGTGCGGCGAGCGGGCGGGGTTCTGAGGGAGGTGGACGGCGACTGGGGAGGGGAGAGGAGAGAGAGAGAGCAGCGCGGCGAGCGGGGCGCGAGGAAGAAGACGCTGCGGGGAGAGGAGGTTTGTGCGCGTGGGGGGACAGGTGGGTCTCACAGGTGGGCGGGCCAGGCGGGTGAGAGGGCAAAGGCGTGAGGCGCCGGGTGAGTGCAGGACCCAGTGGTGGGTGGTGTGTGAACGTGGTGAGGGCTGGGGAGAGGAGAGAGAGGGGAGTGGTGGAGGGTGACGTGGCGGCTGCTGGTTGGGTGAGGGATAGGGGTTAGCTGAGGTGGCGCATGCCTATTGGTAGGAGTGATGTGGAGGGGTAGGTTGGGTAGGATTCCGGGTAGGTTTAGAAAAAGGGGCGGACCGATCTGTTTAAAACGGGGGTGGTCGTCGGCCGGGACCTGCTCGACGCCTCGCTAAAAAATAAAATAAAATTTTATTTGTTTAATTGGACCGTTTGCAAACCACTTGCGGCCAAAACAAAATGATCCGGCGACCCGGGTTTTGCGTTTGAATAAAAGACGGGGCGTTTTATAAAACAAAACGGGCTTTGCGAAAACAGTTTTGGCAAACAATGCATGATGATAACGATGCAATGCACAAATTCAACGCGATTTTCTAGTAGTGGTTTTGCGGGATGCCACAATTCGACACCACTAACAAGGGATCTCGCCCTCGAGATCCGCCTCATGGTACCGGAAGGAAGGTCGGCGTTCTCCGTCTTCTCGCACCATGTAGATCTTCGCGACACCACCAACAAGAGGTCGTTGTCCTGATCATCAAGAGAACACTCCGGAAAACAACGGACGAAGTTAAAGGTAGGGTCACCTCTAACTTCCATGGAAGGAGTAGAGTTGCATCGATCCACCATTCAATATACATATCAAATGATAAGAGTAGTTGTATGGGCGCTACTCCATCCCGCACTCAAAGCATTACCGCATACCTAATAGACAGATTATGCAACCAACCCACGGATTCAGATCAAGATCTCGGCGAGGTTCGATCAAAGGAGTGATGCGACTCATCGGATCCGCGAGGATGTCGTCGCGTCGGAAAACACCGGAAGGCACAAACAAGGAACAAAGAATGGTACCACAGCAGACAGATTCCTCAGATAGCATGAAGACCGGCTGTAGCAACACCGTTATCGACGAAAGAAGCGAAACCCTGAAGGTACGACGGAAACCCACCCACGAGAATTCCTGGACTCGAAGAAAGAGACGAGAGCGGATTCAAAACACGTCGGGATAAGAGGAGAATAGCAGAGGGGTAAGAAGTAAAATCAGACCTAATCAGAACTATCCAACCGATTTTCGAAAATAGTTTTGACACTCTACTTCGGCCGTTAGCTAGGTTATCCTACAGGCTGGACTTGTGGGGTATCGCAACTGCTGAGCTCTGATACCACTCTGTAACACCCTCAGACCGACCTATGCAAGTTTGAGCAAATTCGCCAAACCCGCATAGAAACGATTCAAAGGTGCCCACCAGCACTTTCGTGGGTGGAAAACTAAGTAATAACATTACACAACAGTCCTCGATGGGACCCACGTAATATATATAACAATGACTCAAAGAGTCAAGAATACAAATATACGGTACAAAGATCCAAATCACCTTGAACGATGGCGTCCGACTACGGACAAGATGCAAATGGGGCTAAGAGCCCAAGAATAACCAATGGCGCCCATAACCCGCCCAAAGCCGTAAGGGTAACCCGCTTAACGGCGCCGATCTCAAAACCTGCTTAACAAAAGGTGCCGACAAAGGGCAAAGGTAAAACAAAGAAAGAGCGCCAAGATCGAGGCCATACACGGCGAGGCTAGAATTCGGCCCCTCGCCACATAGGTATGGTGGATCGGCAGCGCAAGCAATCGAACAACCTATAGAGACTGATATAACCGGATATCGAGAGGGATAAGAATGACCTAACCGGATCCAACCTGATACTAGCATCAAACAAACCTATTTCGGTGTTTCTCAAACCAAACGAGGAAGTCAACCGAGGAACTCACAGCTGGCGCTTTTACTTAATTAGTTATAGTGGCGGCACTTTACTAGTCGTTTTGGATTACCGCCCGATAAAATAAGCAGTGGGCATTTTAGTTAACCATTCGTTATAGTGGCGATTTACTAATCGATACATATAGCATGAGATAAACCCAAAACCCAAAGCTTGTTGGAACTTTTATTCAGCCATTCCGCTAGAAGTTGCAAGATTTACTAGTCAGTACAATTGTCGCAAGCGACAACCAAACAAGCAATTGTAAGTATTAATTAGCCATTCCATTATAGTGAAGCTGATTACTAGTCATTATAAGTCAAATTTATAACAAGAAACTTTAGTTATGCTTGTCTATGATCGAGATATCGTGCTCCAAGTCGCCCATATCCGGACACGCCGTAGTAAAGTTTTACCCGCCGGGTGCACCAATAGCAACACACGCCGATCAACCTCTAAAACCAAATCAAAACCCAACGAGGCTTTCAATGATCGAACAATCACAGGATTCAAATATTTCAGGGGCCACCCTTAAGTAGAATCCAACGGAGTAAGCTCGAGACGGCCTCAAGGTGTGGTATACGGTCAGAACGATCGGGAACCCCAAACGGGCTTGTCGACACCGCGAATCGTGTCCCGATCCTAACAAGACAAAGGTGCTATCTCGCACAATCGTAAATAAAGCAAAAGCATGGCATAAGCACAGATCAGAATAAAACCTCAAACTAGTTTGTGGCCCCAAGAAATAAGACTGAATCAAGCTCGCTGGGGGTCCCATATACCTCCCGGATGTGGATAGCGCGAAAATCAAGGAACAGTATCAAGTACTGGGTCTTACGGGACACAAGTGGGCTCGAAACCAAATATTATCTATCACCCACCGATGCCTCTCGCTTATTCAATTTTAGTTGTTAAACAGAAAGTAAAGTGACGATAAGTA